>VDFB02047230.1:253593653-253731761 GCA_007258455.2 Sequoia sempervirens | reverse complement strand
GAATGTCATTCCAAGGGGAATGGTTGAACTTGAAAGACTGTTTGATCCTGATAAATTGAGTAGAAATCAGAGCACCCAGGGCAATGATTGTGAAGCTGTTAATCTGGGGACAGAAGAACAAATAAAGAATGTTTTCATTGGGAAAGTTTGCACACCAAAAGAGAAAGAAGGTATTTTGAAGCTGATGAAAGAATTTCCAGGGGTAATAGCCTGGGGGTATGAAGATTTAAAGACATATGATACATCATTGATTACACACACAATTCCATTAAAACCAGGCAGCAGGCCATTCAGACAAAGGCAGAGGCCAGTAAATCCATTGCTAGAACCGTTGATTTATCAGGAAGTCAAGAAGCTTCTATCGGCTAGGATCATCTTCCCAGTAAGGCACTCCACGTGGGTCGCCAATCTTGTTCCAGTTAGAAAGAAGAACGGAGAAATAAGATTATGCGTAGACTTCCGCAATTTGAATAAAGCCTCTGAAAAGGATAATTATCCTTTGCCCTCATTAGACGAGGTGCTGCAAGTAGTGAACGGCTCACAAATGATGTCCTTCCTGGACGGATATTCTGGATATAACCAAGTGATGGTGGAACAAGAAGACCGACTGAAGACAGCATTCACCACAAAATGGGGAACCTTTGCCTACAGAAGAATGCCCTTTGGATTGATTAACGCAGGAGCCACTTTCCAGAGAGCTATGGATATCGCTTTTCGAGATTTAGTAGGGAAATGCATAATTATTTACATGGATGACTTGACAGTATTCTCAAAGAAAAGAGGAGACCATGTCGAAGATTTAAGAAAGATTTTTCAGAGATGCAGAAGATTTGGTATCTCCTTGAATGCAAAGAAGTGTTTATTTGGTGTGACAGAAGGTAAATTGCTGGGTCATGTCATCTCAGAGAAGGGTATCTCAATTGACCCTGAACGTATTGAGGCTATCTCCAGGATTGGCTTGCCCGGAAGTCAAAAGGAATTAAGATCATTCTTCGGCAAAATTAATTTTGTGAGAAAATTCATAACCGGATTTGCGGAGATAGTAAGGCCGCTGAATGAAATGCTAAAGAAGAATGCTAAGGTTGAATGGACCCCACAAGCTAGGAAGGCTTTTGATGAGATTAAACAAGCTATAGTCGACGCTCCGGTATTGGTGAGTCCGGATTATACAAAACCCTTTTATCTATATTCATTTGCTTCAGAGCATACTTGTGCAGCGGTGTTGACACAAAGAACAGAGGAAAAGGACGAGCACCCAATCGCTTTTATGAGTGCTCCACTGAAAGAAGCTGAGTTGAGATATCCTAGTGTTGAAAAACAAGCATACGCTTTGGTGAAGGCTGTGAAGAAGTTCAGACACTACCTTTTGAGGAGCAAAGTCCACGCAATTGTTCCTGATGCTACCGTGAAAACATTGTTGATGCAAAATGAGTTAGGAGAAAGAAGAGGCAAGTGGGTCGCCACTTTGCAGGAATACGACATAGAAATACAGCCCATGAAGTTAGTCCGAGGACAAGCTTTAGCACAGACAATTGCCATGGTGGGTCCAGAGTTAGTACAACAAACATATGTTTTGGAAGAGGTATCTCCAGGGGAGTGGTACGACGACACCGTTTATTACTTGCTGAATCATAGGTGTCCTCACCACCTGAATCCAGTCCAACGAAGAGCCTTGAGGATGAAAAGTCAGAAGTTTATGCTACAGGGATCAGTGCTTTACAGAAGAAATTATGAAGGAATTTATTTAAGATGTGTAGGCAAACAAGAAGCAAAGCAGTTGATGGAGCATTTCCATGAGAAGTTTGGGACTGGACATGGGGGTAGTCTGGCCACTGCTCATCAGATTTTAAGGGCTGGATATTATTGGCCCACGCTCTTTAAAGACACATATGAGCATGTAAAGGCTTGTCACGTCTGTCAGACAGCGGCGAATAGAGGAAGACATCCCGCCATGCCATTGCAGCCAGTGATTGAGGTCAGGCCCTTTGCAAAATGGGGATTGGATTTTATTGGCATGATTAATCCGCCGTCATCAGGACAACATAGGTATATTCTGACAGCTACAGATTATTGCACCAAGTGGACAGAGGCTCAGGCTCTGAGGCAGTGCACAGCAGATGTGGTCATCAGGTTCCTCGAGGAGAATATCATTACGAGATTTGGATGCCCTCATGCCCTAGTCAGCGACAATGGCTCAGCCTTCTCCTCACTAAAGTTTTCAAACTGGGCATTTGAGTATGGAATAACACTGAAATTTTCTTCTAACTACTACCCGCAGGGGAACGGACTAGCAGAGTCCACAAATAAGAATTTACTGAATGCTATCAAGAAATTGTTGGACAAGAACCCGAAAGATTGGCACACGCAGTTGAGGTTTGCCCTATGGGCAGACAGGATCAGAACGAAGAGTTCCTTGGGAACGTCTCCCTACCATTTGGTCTATGGACAAGACCCTGTCTTTCCAGTGCAACTAAGGATACCCACTCTCCAGTTTATCCAAGAATATCTCGAAGGAGAGGATCAAGTTCAGACGAGATTATCTCAGTTAATGCATTTAGAAGAGAAAAGAGATGAGGCTCTTGAGAATCTGGCAAAACATCAGGCAGTAGTAAAAAGGTGGTTTGATAAGCAAGCAAAGATCAAGTCGTTTAGGATTTCTGACTTGGTTTTATACTGGGACAAAGCCCACGAAAAGAAAGGAGATCATGACAAGTTTGACAAGTTGTGGTTGGGGCCATATCAAATTTCTGAAATCCTCGGAGATAATGCATTCAGATTGCGTACCTTGACAGGGGAGGATGTCCCGTTGCCCGTCAACGGACAGTTCCTCAAGCATTATTTCCAGCCTTAGGTTCTCTCTGAGAGCCTTCTTTGTAACATATTAGGTTAGGTTTGCTTTCCGTTGCTTTTCGGTTTTCCTTTGTTTTGGTTTTGGTTTGTTGCCCTCTGGGTTTTTGGTTTGGCGTTGTTTCCCTTGAGTTGTCCGCTCAAGTGGTTTTGGTTTGGAATGGGCAAGAATTTTAGGGTTTCCCGTTGCGGAGGAGGCGATGATGGTTTTAACTTTCACAATATGATTTCTTTCCGCTGGGATATGCAAAATTTCGAAAAAGGACTAAGGTCGTTTTCCTCTTGTCATCATCCGGTTTGGATTAAACTCGTCTTGGGAGGTTAACCCGTTATTGTGTCTCAACACATGAGTCTGAAGATCCTAAATACTTTACCTGTCTCCACTCTAGGTCATTTTGGTTTCTTGGGAAAGGCCTTAGCAGGTGAAAACTTTACGTCTTGCTTCAGCGCCACTACAATTCTCAAACCCATTGGAGGCTTCATTGCCTGCCAGCCAATCGAGGAATTGACGGAGAAATCAAACGGAGAAAAGAAAATGTGCTCAAAAGAATTATACAAAAAAAACAAAAAATGAGAAAATGAAAGATGTATTATGAAATATTGGTTTTGGGAACATACGAGTAACTCCACCGGGGCTATGGACGCCTGACCGGCAGTGGAGCAATATTCGTGAGAATTGTAGCGACAACCTCGTCGGGGCTATGGACGCCTGACTGGCAGCGAGGCAATGTCCAGGATGCTTTTGAAGTTAAGATATTTATATAACTTGCGACGGCCGATTCCGGAAGTCGAGATGGTTTAGGGATGGAACGAATGCACACACTCACAGAGTCTTGGATGAAAGTGTTCTGATCCAATATCAGATTCTTCTCCCCTTTTGAGTAAGTGTCATTTCTGTATGATGGTTTGAGGAAGATTTAATCAAGGTCCAGTTCTTAAAGTGTTTTTCAACACTTTCCCGTGGAGTCGCCAGATGTTGTGACCTTTTCACACATCGCCCCATCTAAAATGGGGACCCATAAATTTTTGCTCCATTCTGGTCTTTTGGCTTTGCTTTTTGTCTTTCTCTCTCTCGTTCTGCTTCTGATCCGCTTTCTGCTTTTCTGGGGACGTTCCCGTCAGCAAGCTTGAGCGTAAGGTTCGACCAGGTCTGAAATTAGGGTTTCACGTTTTTAGGTCATATTGAGATCAGATTGAGTTGGTTTGTCGGCTTTTGAGCCTAGTAGAATTATTACCATGTTTTCAGCAAGCAACCTCTGAACTTTCACTGAATTTTGCCATCTTTCTATTTTTAGTAAGTGTCAGTTTAGGGTTGATTTTTGTAAGATTTTCACATTTGGATAACTTCATTGTATTCCGAGCACTTCAGATTCACTTTGGACAAATTTTGAGCAAAAACTGACAACCTGCTATTTTTAGCAGTTCTGCCTTCGGAGGCAATTTTCAGGGCTTAAACGCAGAGTTTTTCAACGCATGTCCGAAGATTCCTTGTGGGTTTTTCGAGACCTTCGCAGTGATGTGACATGCAAAGTATGATGATGACTTTCAGCATTCGGCCTTCGGAGGCCAATATCAGGGTTTGCATGCAGACATTTTCAGCGCATGTCGGCATTTTCTTTCTGGGTTTTCCAAGAGCTTCGCGACGATGTAGCATGCAAATGGAGCTGACCACTTTTCGAAACTTACTATTTTTAGCCAGTGCGTGCATGTTGAAGATTTTTCTGGTTTTTCTGGGTTTTTCAAGATTTTTCGGGCAGTATGACATGAAAGATCACCCGACAGCTGGTTGATCACTTTTCAGGCCGCTTTCTATTTTTAGCAGGTATTACTCGGGCGGCTCGAATCGAAGCTGGCTGATCATCATGCAACTGAAACGACGTCAAACGGAGCTCATCTGAGCGACATGCACAAAATTAGGGTTTCGAGCTTCAGCGCTAAAAATGAGGAGTCAGAAGTCAAAGTGTTCAAAACTGAAGTACCCCTCATGATCGGCATCCTTTCAGGAGCCCGCTGGCAAAATTTGAAGACAATCGGAGAACCCGCTATTTTTAGTAAGATATTCTCGGCGCAGGCTATAAATAGAAAGTTGATCTCGGGTCCTTCAACCTTGAAACGTTCATACGTCAGCGTACACGGGCAAGTTCACCAGCGATGGGCCCACTGTCCAAATTTCCAAGCAAACGGAGCAAGGAAGGTCTCAGAAACAGACACTTACTATAAATAGTAAGTCACCTCAGCGGCAGCCATAATTGGCAGGTTGGCACTGAACCTCAGCAAGCACAGGTCAAACATATGATGAAAAATCCTTGGCACGAATTCCAAAGCAAACAGAGTTACAGAGAATCAAGAATCAGACAATTGCTATTTTTAGCAGGTCAATTAGGGTTTCCTAAAATCAAGGGCGGAACCCGACATTCACGAAGGATCAGCATCCGATGGCGATCACCATGCATCAGGCATTCGACACGCAAATTTTGAAGACTTTCTGAGAAGTTGCTATTTTTAGCAGGTCGCTAAAAATAGCAGGTATAAACAAACATCAGGCGTCGACAGCACAAGCTAGTCAAAAGTCAGAGCAAAGTGAAAATCAGGCTTTCAGGAGTCAGAATCCAATCAACGGCGCGAAATTTCAGGAACTTTCTAAAAATAGAAAGTCAAGGCGAGTTAGGGTTGACCACAGAAAATCAACTCAAATCTGGCAATAGGCATAAAATTTGCTAAATTGGATAAAATTTCAAATCCAGCATTAAGGCTCACTTTGAAGGCTGAACAGAGGCGGAAAAATGGCTAAGTGTCGGAAACTTGACGGAGACCCTGCCAAATGCGCCCAAGGTCAAGAGGGTTGGGATGATGAAATTTTTCTAAGTGTCGGAATTAAATGTAGACCCTTGCAAAAGCGCCCCTCTGTAAAATGATGAAAATTTCACTAAGTGTCTTAAAATGAACATAGACCCAGCTATATGCGCCCTTCTCTGGAGAACTTGAAGTTTTCACTAAGGAACAAATTGAAAGCTTGGCACATCATATGCGCCCCTCTTGGCAAACTGAGAGTAGATGGTGCAAAATGCGCCTAAGGTAATCAAAATAAAAGACGACCATGCCAAGTGCGCCTGGCATAAATTGAAAGTTGGAGGTCTTAAAAGCGCCCAAGCACAAAATGAACAAAGACCCTCCCAAATGCGCCTTGGAGGATAAAAGTTCAAAGGCGTGGCTAGAAATTTCACTAAGTATTCTAAAGTGAAACCTCCATAACCAAAATGCGCCCCAACCAATGTTAAGGATTGATGCTTGGTATGAAAATTGAAAGCAACCCCTCCAAAATGCGCCCATAGCTGAAATTGAAACTTCATCATGTAAATGCGCCCCACTCCAGGCACTCAAATGCGCCCCCCAAGCTTGAAAATTGAAATTTTTCCTAAGAGCGCCCAGCTTGGATAAAAAAATAATAAATTAAAAGGCGTTTTGAAATAAATTAAGAGGGGCATTTAATTTTATTTTCCAAAAGGGCAAAATAAAATAAAAGGCGTTGGAATTAAAAAAAAAATCAAGTGGAGATTAAATTTTAAAATTTTGACTTCAAGAGCACTTGAAATTTTCTCAGCACGAACAAAAAAATCGAAAGGCAATAAGAGGAAATTAAAATTTCTCTAGGCAAGACGGAGAAATTAATTAATCGATTTAATTATTTTCCTAAGTCTAATATTAAATTCCCCCTTTGATTTTGACCCATGCAATTTTAATATTTCGGACGATTTAAAGAGGGGAATTTGTTTCGGAAGTCGATTACGGACGGAAAATAAAAATTTTGGCCTAGCCAATTTTGACAATCGATGTCGATTTTTAAATGCGTTGAAAGAAATAAATTAAAATGGCGATTAAATTAAAATTTTAATTAATTAAAAGTGCCATTTTAAAATTTTAATCGAGATAACTTCAAATCGATGTAAAAATGATTTTCTCGAAATCACCAGAGGTAACTGGCAGTCGGGAGGGAATTTTAAATTTAAATCAAGGAAAGAATCTCCCCGAATAGCAAATTGTCATAATAACTGCCAGACGACGAGAATATTCCCTTTTAAATTTAGCAGACGCGTCAGTCATGATGAAGGGAATAAAAGGCATCTGCTAAAATTAGCGCCAGCCTTTTGCTATAAAACTACGAAGATTTTCATTATCATCTCACAAGATTCGAAGTTGAGATTTGTGCTGGCAAACTGAGTTGTGAGATTTAATTCGAGAAGTTGCTGAAAGTTCGAAGTTTGAGATTGAAGTTGCTGAAAGTTCGATTGTTGGAGTTGCTGAGATTCGAGTTTGCAAATCGCGAAGTTCTTCGAAGTTAGAGGGTTTGGCTTTTTAATTTCTTCACGTTATCGAGATGGCTGACGCTGCTGGCACTAGCAAGACCGGAACTAAGGCTGCAAACAATGAAGCTAACGCCTCCAGGCAGGCGATCATCAAAGGTCTGAAGAAATCCTTCGTCCCTGAGTCAAAGATCATCTCGAAGTATGGCAATTTGACGGACACCAATCTCGGGTCCTTCAACCTTGAAACGTTCATACGCCGAATGTACGGGCAAAATGGCAACCTTCCAACAGAGGCAGCACAGAACATTGTGAAGAGCGGGTTGTACAACGCAGCAGGCTTCCAACCGGCGGTCCGTTGTCCGGAGTTGATAATGGAATGCGCCAACTTCTATAATTCTGAGGATCGAACTATCACCTCTCCTGGTGGCTTGATCATGGCCAATCTCGCTCCAGATGCGATTGGCGAGGCATTTGGAATCCTCGCTACAGACAACATGATGTATAAGTCCAAGGCCAAGGCGGATAAGATGTACGCCACAACCTTCGAGAAGTGCATGAAGAGAATAAACACCACATGGATGCGCAAGCCAAAGCCACCGGCTGCTAGGCTACCGAAGCAAATAATATCAGAGGAGCTGAAGCAGGAATATTGCGACATTATTATGTTGCTCAGCAGGGTCAATGGTAGCCCACAATCTTTCATATTCGAGCCATGGATGTTCTTGTACATCAGTGTGGTGCTCGAAGGGGACGAGCAAGTGAACTGGGCGAAGATGATAAGTGACAACATCGATGAGCAGTTCCGGGACCTCAGAAGAACGAAGACATTTTATATGAGCTCATATGTCATCTATATGTTGGCTCGAATGACCAAGTATAGGGGATTGGCGTACCAGGAGCCGATTGGCTGCGGCTACAATCAGTTTAAGATCCACCAGTCGTGCAGGCAGCTACATCTCACTCACACTGGTGACTTCCAAAGAGTGAACGACGCCTTTACTATGTACATCACGAGAACACTTCAGCAGAGGCTACAGCAGAGGATCTCCGAGGAGGCACAGGCGTTGATCGAAGAATACGGGTGTTGGTTCATCCAATTCCCAAAATTTACCTACTTGAGACTGCCAGGGTACGATTCCTATGTGTACAAGCTACCAAGGTACCCCACTAACAGGATGATCCTACTTGAGTTGTCTAGGCAGTTGGTGGCCTACGACAAGATTATAAGGCGCAAGAAGAAGGGAGGTCTTCATTTTCCCATTGTGCTAGGAAATTCACTCGAGGAATGCCCGACTTTGCAAGCAGCCAAGGAGGCTGAGAATGAGCTAAAGTTTTACAAGCTGACTCTTTATACCAGCAGGCAGAATTTTGATCCCAAGGGGATAATTGGAACAGTACAAGGAGAAGAATTTAAGCACAAGGCTCACATGGAGGACTTTTGGGCAAATGCCGCAGGCGAGGACGAAATCAGAAGAAGGACATTCTCAAGGCTGCCTCTAAAGCTAATCAGGGAGTGCGAGGTGATCAGGGTGCCGGATCAACTGGAGGAGGATACTAGGGTCACCCATCCGGATTTTGAAGCGGTGAAAAGCACACCTATACCACCTGTAGATTGGGCTGAGCCGGAGATTGTGGATCTAGACACTCTATTTATCCCAGTCATGACGTTTACGAGAGCTTGGGTGGATGAGCGTGTTAACAGGTTGAGGAGGAGGTCAGTCGCTCTCACATATGACCTCATGGGTGACCGAAAGCCACCAGTGGTAGCGAAAAGGAAGAAGCAGCTCACACGAGGTCCGGAACCAAAAAGAAGGGAACCCGTTCAACCAGAGCCCGTTCAGCCAGAACCCCAGGGATCGGAAGATACGTCCTCAACACAATTGGTGTCTCATGCTTCCAATGTACGTGAAGTGTCATTATTTGCTAGTCAGAGAGCAAAAGGGAATGAAGAGCTAGAGGATGGAGAAATTAACCAGCCGATGCCAAGGGAGGTGGATACTCAAAGCGTGAATGATCCCGAAGCTGCTAGTAAGCGGGATGAAGGGGAAGACACGGACATGGACACCCACTTCGATTATTCCTTCGGAGAGGAAGATGCTGGGGCACATGAAGGGAGTGATCAAGAGGTCGAGATAATCGAGCCTCCACCAAACACCCCTCGGGAAGAAGTTCGAGAAGTGGAAGCCACTGAGGAGCAGCCTCTGATTGTTTATGATATTCAACGAAATTGGCTTACACAGGCAATTCGAAGGGACCAAGATGATGACGCCAGCCTAACAATTGAGATGGAAGCACTCTTGAATAGGACAAGCAAGTCGCCAAAGCGCAAGAGGGCGAGAAAATATACAAGGATAGAAACTAACGAGGCAGGTTCCCGGAGCCTTCACATCGCTGCCCCAAGAGAGGATCACGACTTGAGTGACGCGATGCCAGAGAAATACACAATCACCACTGTTGAGTTGGGACGCCCTTCAGGAGCGCAGGTGGTGGAAGAGGCTGAAACTTCGTTTCAGGCATTAAAAGATAGGCTGGTAAAGAAAGAAGGAAAGTATAAAAGATTGAAGAAAGAGCACAAAGCGTTGGTTGAATACGTGCAAAATCTCGCACATCCTGTTGCTCAAAGTAATCCAGCAGCAGAGCTTCCACCAGAGGTGCCACGTGAGCCGATCAGCGGCTTGGAAGAAGTGAAGAGGGCTGTGCGAGAAGGAGATAAGTGGGTGAATGGTGTCCGCATTGAGGCAGAAAAGTTCATGGCAGATCTCGCCTCAGCATTCCAGAATGCTTCCGGTATCCTTTCACGATTAGATGATGTTGAGCAGGCTTGGGGAGATACCCACATCTTCCAAGACAATACTATCCCACGCCTGGCTGTTTTGATGCGTGTTCCCACGCAAACTCTGGTGAACGAAGGGGTAATTCAGGCTGGTGACAGATATGACTTCCGTGGATGGCATTCAGCAGCATTCACAGGGAAGGGTTTCTTTGATGCTGCAGCAATAGAGTCTTCCAAGATCAGAAAGGCCATGAGGAATATTCGTGAGAGTATTCTCAACACTTTGGAGTCGGTATTTGCAAAAAGGCTCGCACATGAGGAGATAGATGCAGAAGGATTAAGGGCAAGATTGCAGCCGTTCTTTTCAGAAATGAGGACGTTTTCCCAGCTAGATTTTGAAAACATCTCCACGTTTTCAACGATCATTCAGAGCACACAGGATTCCATCGAAACATGGGGAAAATCTTGCGAGAGGCATGAACAGATGGTGGCCATCTTAGAATATCAGCTGAATCTCACTCCATCAATTTCAGAAGAAGAGGTCGATGCAGTGTTGGCGAGATTCATAGCGTACGCGGTCAGAGAGAAGAGCAAAGGAATCCGGGTCATGGACGAGAATCTTCTAGAAGGATAGTGGGCATTAATTGCTCATACCGGTCAAAGGAGGAATCTGCTATTTTTAGGAGCATTTATGACGCCACTCCTCCACCTTCTGGCGGTTTTTAGGGCAAACTTGTCTAGGGCTGAGGTGGCTCAATCTGAGCCCTCCGATGTAATTTGATCTGGACCGTCGATTCAAACAGGCCAGCTATATAAGGGGGAGTCCCCCTCATTTGTACATTAGTAGTCATAGAATCAGAGAATAGAGAGCAATTGTTGAGGCAGAATAGAGAGTAGAAGCTTAAGTTAGAGTAGTTTTTCATTTGCATTGTTGAAGAAGAAGGGGAATTCTCCCTTAGAGAATTTTGTAAGAGATTGTCGCAAAAGATTATTCTTAATAAAGCTTTTCATTGATGGTGAATTTCAACTTTGTTTGGAATAGTTCGTGAGGTTTCTTATTCCCTTTGACTTCAATTAGGAACTTAATTTCATGCTTGTAGTTAGATATGGATGTTTATGCTTGATATAAGTGAATTTCTTTTATCCATACCACTAACGTTCTTGCTGATGGTAAGTCCGTCTTGTGTGGTCAACTGGACTTTCAGTACTTAACTTCAATCAAGGTTCATAGGTGGTTATGCATCGTTGTGATGGTAGTTGCTCTATTGAATCGTGATTTGAACATCATTTTCACCCTTTGAAGATTGCACTTACCTTGTTGACGCTGTCCAATAGGAGGCTAAACAATGTTTGTCGAAATTCATTTAGGTTGAGCGTAATATCCATTTGCATTTAGATTAGAAGTTAGATTTTAGAAATCTCTGCAACCATTCAATTCTGCATAATCCTGGTTAGTTTTAGGAAACTTGCATCATAAAGCCAAATCATTCGCGCATAAAATCCCCTTTAAAAACACACATTGGTTGTCACTACACGTCTTGTGAACAACTACGTAAGTCCCCTCGTGAGTACACAGCATACACACATCAACCAAACTGAGCCTATTCGCATTTAAAGAACCTTGGAGTTGAAGGCGTGATCTCACTCGCAATCTTAGCACGTCGAATACTTTGTTCAAGAGAGAATAGGGGATCCATTTGGAAACTTTGTTCTACCTGGTTGGTGAGGTCACAAAAATCACATCAACAATTCATCATCACAAATGTTCAGTACCCAGAAGCAAATTTTCTTCAGAATGTCTCGAATCCATGGGTACCCAACGAACGGGTTCATTTAATTTTTCAATTTTGAACCTTAAAAAATATTATTTCCATCATTTAAATTCGTTCTTCGCCTGTGATTACTCTGTGTTGCTCTGACCTCTTGAAAAATTTGAATCGTCTTGCAATATCATCGTCTCTGACTCCATCACTGAGAAAAGTTGTTCTTGCCTCAGAAAATTTACCACTCTGATCTCAAGGGAAAATAATTTGCCTTAGAAAATACTTTAAAATCATCTTGCATTTTGAAAAATTTCCCTTAGAAATTTTTTTTATTATCTGCCAGCGAGAGAAGTATCATCTTCACTTAGAAAAAATTTTTATTCGTCAAGCACGCCTCACTTTTATCTTGCCATTTGCATTTCACTCCACACTTGGAAAAATATTCCAATGCCTAGGGAAATTTTTCAACACTTAGAAAATATTTTATTTCCCCTTGAGGCGCCTAGCACACTTAAGGAAAAATCACGCCTTAGCAATTTTGTTTTCACACTTCACACTTCACCCCTAGGCGCATACTTAGCACTTTGCTTCCACCACCTTGAAATATACACACATCACTCTCAACGCCTTAGGAAAATTTTCCAACACTTTATAACTAACTTCAAACATTTTTCAACACACACCACGCCTTAGAAATATTTCCATCCTTTAGGCCTTAGGCGCCTAGCATACACATGAGGGAAAATCACGCCACATCCCTTGAAATATTTTCTAACACCTTGAGCGCCTAGCATTTACCATCTTTCACCATGCTTTGGTAATATTCTTCACCTTGATTACCACCCTTCATTACTTTTCACATCCAAACATGGGCGCATTTCCATGTAGGAGGAGGATAAACTTGCCACCACGTCCCCTGTGACCTTTCAACTTCACGTTTTCGTCTTGACATGCACAAGTTTGGGCGCATTTCACCCCTTGAGGAGGACGAATTTCTTTGACCTTGTTGACTTTCTTTCATCTTGAGCGCATTTTTGATGTGGAGGGGGATGAAACTTTCAAACGCCTTGGAGTGACCCTTCAGCTTCCAAATTTCGTCTTCACATGCATGTATTTGGGCGCATTTTGCCCTTTGAGGAGGATAAGAAAGGTTGACCCTGTTGACTCCTTGTAACCTTGGGCGCATTTTGGCCTATGAAGAGGATGAACTTCAAGTTGGGCGCATTTGGAGGGGTGAGGCGGATTTCATGCCTTAGAAACTTTTTTCAACTTTTCCCTCCTTGTTGGGCGCATTTTGCCCCTGCTGCAGGATAAACATCTTTGACTTTCTTTGACTTCTTACCTTGGGCGCATTTTGACCCCTGAGCAGGATGAACTCACACTTAGAAATTTTTATGCCACTTTAGCTGAGATGGGCGCATTTTGCCAGGCCTGCTGGATGAAGTTTCAGACTTAGGCAAATTTTTATCATCCTTCGACAGTATCGTGCCCTGCTATTTATAGTAAGTCTTCTCAATTTTGCACTTCTGAAGCTCGGATCAACTTGAAATTTCAAACATAGCTTCTTCATAACCCTATCAACCTGTCGACACTGCCACTTTTAGTCACCCTGCTATTTATAGCCTGTTTCTAAAGGTGGCTTACTATAAATAGTAAGCTCTTGTTTCTGATAGCTCCCAAGCTCTGATCGAGTTGAAATTTGAATGAGGCGATCCTCACCACGTGACCTGTTGGCTGACACTGATGCATGCAACTGATTTACTATTTTTAGCACGTTTCCAATTTGACTTACTATAAATAGTAAGTGCCCCGTTTGACCTGAAATTTCACCAGCGGGTAGCTTGAAGGATGCTGATCGCGGTGGTTTACACCGGATTTCGAAGATTTTGACTTTTGATACCTATTTTTAGGCTCCGAAGCTGGAAACCCTAATTTGCATTGCATGCGTATCAAAAGATCTCCGTTTGTCTTCGCGATGTCACACCTATCGCAGCTTCAGAAAACCCATCGGAATCACCGACATGCAAAAGAAACCTCGACATGCAAACCCTAAAAATAGCCTCGGAAGGCTGAATCTTGAAAGTGGTCGCCTCGACTTGCATGTTACATCACCGCGAAGGTCTCGAAAAACCCAGAAGGAATATCCAGACATGCAAAGAAAATCTCTGCATCTGGACCTTGAAATTCATGCCGGAAGCCGGACTGCTAAAAATAGTAAGCTATCTGTTTTCGCTCAAATTTGGCATGCAAGCAGTTTGATATGCTTTGAATGCAGTGTGATGATCGGAACCTCAAAATAGCTGACAAATTGCTCTGAATAGCAGACTTACTAAAAATAGTAAGTACCTGGAATCTGATGAAATCTTGCTGAGAGCCCGCTGAAAACATGCTGACAACAATGCTAGATTCAATTTTCAATTTACTCACTTTATCTGACCTTGGACTGACCAGAAACGATGAAACCCTAATTTTAGACTTGGTCAGAATTTTCGCGTTTAAGCTCAATGACGGACACAACCCCTCGAAAGGCAGACACCAGAAAAGAGACAAAGTGAGAGAGAGGAGAAAACCCAAGCCAAAAGACCGGAAGGAGCAAAAATTAGGGGGTCCCCATCTTGAATGGGGCGATGTGTGAAAAGGTCACAACATGTCCCAATTTGGTTGTGAGGATCGAAATCAGCCTTGGACCGGTAAGATGTGAATGGATACCACTACATTTCCAACCTGGCACTCTCGGCTGCCTGTGCCGTTGGGCAAGACTCCAACATATTTCCAATGAAAAATGGAAAGGAAATGGCTGCTTTCTGCTTTGTTCTCTGGAAGCCTTGATATGTTTCCAACTGTCTAAGGACTTCGAGCAAGACCATTCTGTTTGTAGGGTAAATTGGTAGTCGCTAAGGACATCTAGTAAATCTTGGAACTCATATATACGTGAATCTTGGATACTGGATAAACCAGGATCGATACTTTCTTATCAAGCTCTTGGCCTCCTAAGTGAGCCTTTGATGAGTTCCTCCTTGCAATATCCTGGTGATGTACATCAAGAAGGCATCATTTACCCTTCTAAAGTGGGTCTTCTCGTTAAGCTGCAACTATGGATAATAGTCATCGGACTTAAACTCATTTTCGCCATTACCTACCACGCCTCTGCAAATTAATCCTGTGTATCTGTAATTTCTAGCCAACAAGTAGACAATGTAGGAGCTTGTTGATGTGTTTTTCGTGACCGCACCAACGCAGAATAAAGTCGCCAACGGCTTCCCTATGCTCTCTTGATCAAAGTATTCCGCATGCTAAGATTGCAAGAAATTTCATGCGTTCAACTCCAAGGTTCCTTTAGTGCGAATAGGCTCAGTTGGCTCAATGTGATTTGCTGGTATTTCAAGGGGACTTACGGAATTGTTCGGCAGCAGAGAAAGGAATTCAAATGCTCGGAAGGTTTGTCTATGAAGTGCGGGTTTCCTATTCTAATCAGAAAATACTGAATTGAAATGGGGTAGGGTTTAGAGAGTCTAAATCTATTCTAAGACGTGGGATATGGAGCTCAACTTCAACAAACTTCAACCAAACTTCGCTTTGCCTCGCATCGGACAGCTTCCACGGAGTCGGTGCAATCTTCAAGGGAGATGACTAAAGATGTTCGAACCACCACTTGACATAAAGATACCATCACAACGACGCATACCATTATTCAAACTGTGATTGAAGTTAAGTACATGATATTCCAGTTGACCACACAAGGCGCATTCACCATCAGCAAATACACTAGTGGTATGGATAGGCGAAGTTGCTTAGATCAAACACCACATTCCACAGTTAACATCTACTTGCATGGAATGAAAACTATACTACTTAGAACTATTTTACGCTACCATTTGAATCGGAAGGACGAAGAAACCTTGCTAGCTACTCACAACAAAGACGAAATTCACCATCAATGAAAAACTCTTTTATTGAGAGAGTGTTCACAACAATTTCTTACAAAGTTTTCAAAGGGAAAACTTTCCCTCTTCTTCAAACTACACTATCAATCTATACTAAGTTACTCCTAAGCTATCACCTAGTTGTCTCTCTATTCCGACTTCTACTCTAATCCTACTGTCTACTGAGTTACAAATGAGGGGGACTCCCCCTTTATATAGCTAGCCTAGTCCAAAAGACGGCTAGGGTTACAATTAATAGAGTGGCCAGAATCGTGCCACCTCAGCCCTAAACATGATTTGCCCTAAAAACCGCCACAAAGGAGAGTGGGGTAATAAATGCGCCATAATGTCCACCATCATCCTTCTAGAAGATTCCGTTTGTAGACGCGTTCACACTGTTCTTGATCTTCTTCTCAACTTTTGTTCTTTAACTTCTTTGTCACTTGAGCTAACACTAAGCCAATTTCTTGCAACTTTTTCTTCCTTCATGTGAAACTTATAACTTTATCTTCCTCTGAAGGTTGTAATATCATCGTGCTTCACCATTTCAAGTCATCGGGCTTTGGCTTCAACATTCCTCCTGCAAAACAAGCGAGGAGGAGAGTATTAGAACACTTCATAATACAATCCTAACTTACTTACCTGATTCTCACGCTCTAATTTTCAAGTGGTCATCGCCTTCCTTAGCCAACTTCTGCCTTCTTCATGATCCTTCATGCCTTAGCCAAAGTTTCAACCCATCTTCCTCAAGGGCGTATCATCTACTTCAATTGCATCTTCAAGAAATTCATTTCACCTGCTGGAGCTCTGACAACCTTGATTTTATTCATCTCTGGCTCAAGAAGACCATCTTCACGAAGAATTTGAGCAAATTCACCTAGGCAGTTCCTTTCAAATTCATTGTCTAGAGAATTTCACCTTGAAAACACATTTTCTTCATTTTGCCTTAGAAAATTTTCAAATTTCCCTTAGGAAAACTCGTCAATCCTGTGTCCACCAAAGATCTTCATCCCAAAATCCTCGACAAGCTGTGGAAGACCTTAAAATCCATTCCTCATCGATAATTTTCGATACCCAGAAGAAAATTTCTCTCAGAACGCGTCGAACCCATGGGTACCCAACGAACGGGTTCATTTAATTTTCTGAAATTTTGAACCTTAAAAAAAAAATAATTTTCAACAATTTATTCTCGTTCTTCGATCCCCTTTGAAAATTTTGCTCTGACTTGGAAATTTTATCAATCCTGTGGAGCTGGCATTCACTGACTTCACCTCTGGCAACTTTGCTCACGCTTCAGGAAAATTCCACCACCTCAGAGCTCTAGGCGTATTTTCTAGAGGAAGAAAATATTTTGTGCCTTAGAAATTTTTTTTAAATCATCTTGAAAAACTTTTTGAAAATTTCGCCCTGGAAAATTTTACACCCAACTCAACCAACTTGCCTGTGAGAAAATTTTATCCATTCATCTCAAAAAAATAAGAAATTTCATGGAGGCGCCTAGCATACTTCACTTCACACGCCTTGTATTTTATTCACCCTTGAGAGACATCTAAATTCCCACGCCTTAGCAATATTTATCAACACCTTGCACTTGGCGCATTTCACTTGCTGAGGTGGACTTGGCTCCAACGCCTTAGG
Source organism: Sequoia sempervirens (assembly GCA_007258455.2). Lineage (NCBI taxonomy): Eukaryota > Viridiplantae > Streptophyta > Pinopsida > Cupressales > Cupressaceae > Sequoia > Sequoia sempervirens. Next base: position 253,714,513 of record VDFB02047230.1, on the reverse strand, counting down.
CAACATTCTCTATTATTTCCTAGCATACTCATTCTTTATTTACCGCTTTTCACTCCACATTCACCCCTTTACATGGCGCATATCACATAGGCAAGAGGATGAGCGCATTTTGCTTGTGTAGAAGGAGGAATCTTTTCAACGCCTTGACTTGTGACTCTTAAGCTTCTCCATTTTTGTCTCCACATGCCCTCTTTTGGGCGCATTTGATGCCTCTAGGAGGATGAATTTCACACTTAGAAAATTTCATGCATGTTATGCTTGAGGGTGGGCGCATTTTGTATGTATAGAGGGATGAAACTTCAGCCGCCACCTCTTGTCTTCACATGCCCTTACTTGGGCGCATTTCAGCATGCATGGAGGATAAAAAACGTTTGACTTGTTGACCCACTTCTCCCTTGGGCGCATTTCAGCATAGGAGGAGGACGAGTTTATAACTTAGAGAATTTTTTTAGCATGAGACCTTGAGCTGGGCGCATTTTGCCATAGGAGCAGGATAAAACTTGTTGACTGCTTTGACCCTTTTGCTTGTTGGGCGCATTTAGCATAGGGAGGTGGATTTTTATACTTAGAATATTTTTTTAAACCTTTTCCTTTCAAGGTGGGCGCATTTAGCATGATGAGAAGGATGAAAAGAGTTGACTTTCATTGACCATCTTCTCCTTGGGCGCATTTAGACCCTGATGAAGGACGAGCTTCAAACTTAGAATTTTTTATGCCTCCTTACTAGCTGGGCGCATTTTGCCATGTTAACTGGATGAAGTTCCAGACTTAGAATTTTTTCTTTGTTTTTGCCAACCTTCATGCCCTGCTATTTATAGTAAGTCCTCCGAATTTGCATCTTTGAGGCCCAGAACGACTTGAAATTTTGCACACTGCTTCCTTATGATCTTGTTGTTCTGTCGACACTGCCATTTTTAGTCGGCCTGCTATTTTTTAGCCCATTTCTGAAAGTGATTTACTATAAATAGTAACTGCTCGATACCCCACTGCCCGATAACTTGAAATTAATGAGGCTCCTCACCACGCGACTGACTCATCGACATCAATGCACCATTTGCTATTTTTAGCCTATTTCGAAAATGACTTACTATAAATAGTAAGTGCTCCGTTTGACTTGAAATTTTACCAGCAGGTAGCCTGAAGGACGCTGATCGCGGTGGTTTACACCGGTTTTCGAGAATTCTAACCTTTTACGCCTCTTTTTGGGCTCCGAAGCTGAAACCCTAATTCGCTCTGCATGCGTATCCAATGATCTCTGTTTATCTTCGTTTCTGTTGCATTGCGATCGCCCGTGATTCTGAACTACTGGGAAGCGGCTGCCGGGACACACCTGCTAAAAATAGCAAGTTCCTTACTGAGTGAGTATCTTCATTTGCATGTCACACCATCGCGAAGCTCTCGAAAAACCCATCAGGAATCATCCGACATGCAAAAGAAACCCTGACATGCAAACCCTAAAAATAGCCTCGGAAGACTGAATTCTGTTTGTCGTCTCGCTTTGCATGTTATATTGTTGCGGTCTCGAAAAACCCAGAAGGAATATCCAGACATGCAAAGAAAAACTCTTCATCTGAGCCTTGAAATTTGCCCCGGAAGCTGGACTGCTAAAAATAGAAAGTTGTCTGTTTTCGCTCAAATTTTGCGCACGAGCAGTTTGATGTGCTCTGAATGCAGTGTGACTGTCAGAATTTCGAAAACACTGACGGATTGCCCTGAATTGCACACTTACTAAAAATAGTAAGTACTCAGAATTGGATGAAAATTTGCTGAGGACCTGCTAGAAGCATACTAACAACAATGTTAGTCTCAAATTTCAAGTTATTCACCTCGTTTGACCTCGGACTGACCAGGAAAGATGAAACCCTAATTTCAGACTTGGCCAAATTTCACTCGTTTAAGTTCAAAGACGGGAACGTTCCCGAAAAGCAGACAGCAGAAAAGAGAGACAACAACAAAATGACCGAAAAGCAAAGCCAAAATTAGGGGGTCCCCATTTGCAATGGGGCGATGTGTGAAAAAAGTCACAACAGAGCTCATGTAAGAGGACTTCGTCCTTTCTAAATTTTTTAGCTATTCATCCGAGACGAATTGAACATTTTGACACCTGAGGTGATCTCATCAATAAAATAGTACATCCAAGTTTCAAATGGTGCACCCTGAGGGTTGCCCATTACTCTATTTAACAGTAAAATGATGTCACCATACTCCTCTTTGAAGTCAGTACGAAGCAACTTCTTTGGCACTTTCTTGAGGGAAGGCCTTGGCTTTTCTAACCACGACTTATTGACATTTGTCGCACAGAGCTCAAGCTGGTCCTCATAAAGTCTTTTGGCGTCCTCTTTGGTTTTATTGGAAGTCCGGTTGTAATTTGGTATCGCAAATGCTTTCTGAATGGCTAACTCTCCAAGGTGAGCCAATACTGTCCCATCTGGCGCAATAATTTGTCTTTCTTGTGCATTGTAATGTATGGCACACTTGACCATTAACTCAGCGCACTCCATAGCCGGTGGAAATCCAGCTGCTTGAACAATGCCATTTCTCATCATCCGGCGAGCAATAGGTGTTGGCAGGAATCCATCTTGCCCATACATTCTCCTCTTGAAATCCTTGAAATCCAGGTGCCCGAGGTTGGTATCTGTGACATTTTTCCACTTGGAATTGATCTTTGACTCCGGCTGCAATCCCTTATTGGCGAACTTCATCTGGGCTTTCCTTGAAGGTTCTCCTTTGGTGGTCATCAACCTACAACAAACATGAAGAAAATTGACATTACTTTTAAGATACTAATTCTGATTTTTTTTCTTGGACCCTTGGCTCGAAAGTTTCACTTTCAGTCTATGAAAAATCAGACTGAAAATGGAAGAATTTGGCTAAACACTTAGTATTTATTTTGCGAGAATAAGTGAATAAGACTGAAGAAGGATGAAAGAAATCAGTCAAACTTGGATTTTGAACCTTCGAAAACTATATTTTTGACTATGAATCTGCCTTCAATTCTGAAAATTCTGTCTTTAACTCAGAAAAAGCACGTTATTTTCTGGAAATTATGTCCTTCAACTCAGAAATTTTACTTCATTCTCTGCTCTCCACTTTGAAAATTTATTTTATCTTCAAAAATCTTCCTTCAAAAGTTTACCTTTCGTAACCTTGAGAGAGCCAAAACCCTTTTCTCAATCGAACTTTGGAGAGAATGAATTGAAAGTGACAAGTTAAACTTATTATAGAGTTGAAGAGTTTGATGATTTTAGCAACTTCATGTTTTTTCTTTCAGATTCGTCGACCTACACTGTTATATTTCCTTTGAAATGACAACTTAATCTGCATTGAAAAATTCTCAAGAGAAAGTTTCTAATTTTCACCATGGCACCATCCTTAGCCAAAATATCCTTTCCTTGAACAAGTTGGCACAAAATCTCTTAGATTTTTCTTGAATTTGAAAATTTTCCTAAGTGTTGGAAAAATATAAAAATATTCTAAGTGTTGAGTTCTATCTTTCCAATCTTTTCAATCTTGATCATCTTCCAACGATGGTGAACTTTCATTTTGTCCATTGCAAACTTGATTGTCTTCATGGCAATTTTGCCTAGGCGGATTTTAGCATGGTTTAGTCATTTGGCTTCATTGCGGACTTGGAGTTTTTGTGCTAGGGCGGACTTTATCAAATCTTTGCCATCTCCTCTTGACCTAGGGCGGACTTTGAACTTCTCATGCCATGTTTGGGCGGACTTCATGATTGCTTAGACATTGCATAGGCGGACTTTGTGCTTCCTTGGACAAGGTGGACTTTGCTCTTCCTTGGACAAGTCGGACTTTTCCAATGCTTGGACATTGCTACCTTGGGCGGACTTGGTGGTTACTTGGATAAAGCGGACTTGGTGGTTGCTTGGACAAGGTAGACTTCATCTTCTCTTGGACAATGTGCATGCTTCCTCTAGGCGGACGTTGCCTTTATCTTGCCATGTGAATTTTCCTTTAGGCGGACTCAACCTTGTGGCTGGACATCTTCATGGCAGACTTGACCTTGTGGCTGGACATCTTGACACTTCCTCTAGGCGGACTTCACCTTGGCTAGATCATGTGCATGGCAGAATTTGTCTTTCTTTTTCCATCCATTCTTCATGTCTAGGTGGACTTGATGATGCTTGTGCCATGTTTACCTTGCCTAACATTTGGATGAGCTTCTTGCTTTTATCTAGAACATCTGGAACAAAACCTCGCTTGGAGATTTTACCTTGTTTTTTATACTTGGAGACAAAATTTTTTATTCTGAAGATAGGAACGTTGTTGCTATGACCTGAGGGACCCAATCCTAGGTCAACTTTGAAAAAAGCTGAAAACAGCAAAAAGCGAAAAGCAAAAAGCAAGCTGAAAAGTTGCTTCCCGGATTGGTCCCAAAGTACCAAAAATCAAAAAAGCAAAAAGCAAAAAAGTAGAATCCCACAAAATAGGTGTCAGAATTGACCCTAAGCAATGGCATTTTTCGTCCTCCGGGCCTTTTGAGCACTTTGACGATGTCCAGACACTGTTCTGAGGCTGAATTCCCTATTTGACTCAGATGATTTCTCAAAAACCTAACTCCAAACTCTCAAAGAAATGGACTTATGAAATTGCAACGCTAAGACAAAACCCTAAAAAGCAAACTACTGGGGGTCCCTATTTGCGATGGGGCGATGTGTGAAATAGGTCACAACAATACACAACTACTTCCAGCTGTCGATTGGTTTGCCAAGGAATACTCATTTGTCAAAGAGAGATCAAGTAGGGTTGTTCAGAACAGTATAGTCTACTTGGAGAGCAAAAAGACAAGGAGGGCAGTCATGCCAAGAATAGAGCCGCCACCGGTGGGATCTTCACTGCCATCCTCGTCAAAGCCAAAACAGAAGAAAAGGAGCAAGAAACAAAGTGCCTAACAATTCAAAAGGAAAGGCACTTGTTACAAAAACCCATGTGGAGACAGCCATGAATACAGTTCGGAGCATGCTAGAGCCAGAGGTACAGCCTCCCAGGCCATCACCAACACCACAACAATCTCCAGTTTCGGTTCAAATTGATTTGGACCTAGACTTGCCACCGCATAGTGATACCTCTACACATTCCCGCTCATCAAAACTTCCTATGACTAGCACCGACCCTTCCAATGAGATTAGTCGAGACTCGTCTTGGCTTGAGAATCAGTTGGGTAGGAAGAGGAGGCAACCATCTTACAAGCTTGATCCCTCAGATTTTGATCATGTCTACCAGGACACACCAGATAAGAGAATAAAGAAGCAAGTTCATGTAGAGAGAAATGCTGACAAGGAGATCATAATAGAGACCGCTGCACCTCCAGAGGGAAAGAGCTTGAACGAGGTAGAAGTTGAAGACTTCGACGTGATAAAGGTTAACCTTGGTAGAAGCACACGCCAAACAGAGGTTGATTTCCTTCAGGTTGCAACGGATAGCATAAAGGATAGGGTGATAAAAGATGGGGAAGATAAGGCAGTCCTCAAGGTTGAAATCCAACAGTTTCGTTAGTATATCTCTAACCTTGTGCATAGAATTGAAAATGTCACCGCCTTGTTGCCGCAAATGCTAGAGCTACCAACAGAGCAAAATTAGCTTAATCAGTTGGTTGTATATGGGAAGTGCTTGATAGACTGGGAAGAAGAGTTCGTCACAAGGGGCCGCTTCGTACTTTCAGAGTTATATCAATTGAGGTACAACGCCCACGAACTCCGTCTATGGGTCCAGGATGAGGAGCGAGACTTGGTGGTTGACAGAGCCAGAGATGAAATCATGATCTCTTATCTGAGGATGACATATGACTCGGTCATCGACGAAGAAGATAAAGAAGCTATTTTTTCTTGGAGAACACAGTTGATCTTCAAGGAAAAAATACAGGATACAATGGCTTCAGAGTTGGTTGAGAGTAGAGAGCACATGACTAGTGCATTCCAGTTCGTGAGAACTTTCGTGTCCCGAATTCCTTGCAAGTATCAGCGTGAGGGTGGTGAGTACGTCAAGCTTACTGATGTTCAATTAGAATTGCAAGTGCTCATCCATGGTATTTTTAGTCGGGATTCTGTTGGCTGTACGTTAGATGAACTTACAATCATGTCAGCATTATTTGATGAGGCAGTAAAGCGTAGAGGAGAACTCTAGAGTCAGATCACAGGCGGTGAGGAGATGCTGCAAAGACACAATGTACTACGACAAAGTATCAATGCTCTAGATGGTGATGCAGTCAACAACCTCATGGAGGGGTTACTTGTTCGAAATCGCGGCCAGTGAACTTCAGATCAGGACGTCCCAGCTTTTCAGGATAGACATCAGACACAGTGGTTAACTCGATGCTTCTTTCCGAGTTAACTCGTTGTTCCACATTTCATGCTATGTCTGTCTTGGAATCATTAATGTATAGTTGGAGTTTTCTCTTAGTTTTCATTTCAATAAGGATGTGCATGTTGCACATGTCCATTTAGTTTAGTCTTGTTTTGGTTAATTGATGGTAGTTTTCCAGTTAACTATATAGTTTCCTTTATTTAGGTTTAGCAATAAAATATTGCATGCTTGTAAGATTGTAGTTGACTCAAGGTGATTTTAGGGTTCCCTACACCTTTGATGTCTATAAATAAGAGGTGTTTGCTCATTTGTAATTAACTTTTGCACGGGATAGTAATGTAATGTCCCCATTTTGCGAGCATCGGAATTTGGTGGATTTAGCCTATTCCTGACCCTTGTAGGCTAATATGTCTAGATAGAGGGTCCCATGTGGCAGTTACTTGGTGATTAGAGACATTACTCTTCAGTTGGATTCAAGTTTTGGCCTTTGCACAGGTTATTTGACTCAGATTGGCACACTTACTATTTATAGTAAGTTACTATTTTGGGAGAGTCAGGGTTCCTATTAATAGAAAGACACTTGAGCAGAGCATATTGGTAGTGTCGACCTTGATTGGGCCTTTGCAATTGTTTCTAGACTCAGTTTCACATACTATTTATAGTAAGTCACTGTTCAGGGTTTCTATTTTTAGACAGGCATCTGATCACATGGAAAACAAGGAGAGTCGACTCTTGGCTCAGACGGCTTAGCAATCAGACAAGTACATCAAGAGATATTAAAGTTTAAGTGACTTAAGTGATTTATTTAATATTTTAATATTATTATAAAGTTATAAAGTAACTTTATAATAATAAAGTCACTTTAATATATTAAAGTGTGTTAAGTGAATAATTTAATGTGGGAATAAATCTTTTATCCCACATTGGCCAGGAAGGTGTTTGAGCTCTCCTAAGGAAAGAATAAAAAGAGGGGTAAGAGCTCATTCTCGATATCCAGTTGATGAATAATATTTTGATTGATTTTTATTTGTGGAGCCTAGGGCTTTCGCAGTTTTCTTCTTTGATCATAGGAAACGAAAACTTTCTATTGATAGCATAACTGAGGGAGTGAAATATCTCTTGAAGGGTTGCAAATTGAGGAGAGGATAATTTAGTCCTTTCATTTGTGCAAATTGGTGAAGTTTCACAAGGGTTTTGAAGATTATTACTTGCAAATCAGAATTTTTGTTAGCTGCTACAATGGCGTGAACAGTGATTTGCTATAGTGCCCGCTACAGTGCACGTGAATAGTGCCGCGCTATAGTACTGAGCTACAGTACCCGCGCTATAGTGACATGGTGAATATTAAAGCAAGGGTTTAATACTGATTTGTTCTTAAAAGATAATAATTTCTGAGTTGACTACATATTGCATCTGCTGCTCAAGTTCTAGAAAGGAGGACGTGAGTTTTGAAGGAGGACGATTGGCTTTGGAGACCTCCATTCATCTTTAAATAGCAGCAAGCACCTGATAGTAGATCGTGGGAGGTCATTCAGCCTAGGCACAGGTCTGAAACATCATTCTGGGCAATCATCTGCTACTTCCAAGTCATTGCAGTCACTAAGGTGCATGGTTACAAGTCTGAAACTCTTATTAATTGTCATTATACATGCTGTTTGCTAATACTATATGGCTGTGAATCCATTTTGGGCATTAAATACTCATAAGATAGCTTGTTGAAGAGTCCCTAATACCTTCAGATTTATGTAATGTCATGTATAGAAAATTGTATTCAATTTTGAGTACTTCAAATGCTGTCATATCAGTCCAAAAACCTCCCATATGTCTAGGGTCTTAAAAAAATCTGATCAAATTACTTATTCAGTTTATAATCTGAGTTCTTTATACATTGTAAAGCCTTGGTACTCATTGTTTTGGCTAGACTGGGCACTGTAGGATGTTACCTCCGTTGTCATTGATGCTCAGAAAAAGTATTAAGCTCTGAATAGGAAAAATTGGATAGCTTACTTTGCATACAGTTGGTCATTTTGTAATCTTTCAAGTCTGATGTTAATTTCTGAGTATGCATATGTTATAAATCAAACATTTTGATTAGTAGAATAACATGGTATTGGACCCCAAACGTGTATTGTGTTGCAAATGAAATACTCCTTGTTTTTCAACTAAATCATGCCAAGTGTTTGACGAGATGCCAAACCATTCAAATTGAGTTTTGGGACAGAATAAGGCAGGGTTAGAGACAACAGGTCTCATCACAAGTAATATATGCTGTGCCACTTTCAAATAATCCCCTTATAATTTTTTTCAATTTTTAGCAATAACAACTTCAACAAGCACCAGTCAGCGTTAGCATAAACTAAACAGCTCCTGAAAGTAACCCTACACCAAGAGTGTTCACTCAAACTCAAGGTGGGAGAGGTGATATCACATGGTGCCGGGGATCATTAGTCTCAAATGAAATGAGTACAATGCCGGAAAGTAAAGTATGCAACTCAACAACTTATTCAGCGGGAGTAGATTGACGGCATAGCCAATCAGCAAATGAGTAATGCAGTACAAAATGTAAAGACGACGAGGCCTGTCTCTTCCACCAATGGTGGGAATGATATTGATTAAACTGAAAGTAAACAAGGTGGCATAGCCTTCCTCTTCCACTAAAAGTGGGAATACAATAGGAAATGCAGAAATATAAAGAGCTGATCAGTACTACTGAAACAACTTTACAATATGATCAAAATCTGCAAGTAGCCAGTATTCAAAGCTGCATAAGAAGCTGCAAATGTTATTATATTATCTCCAAGCATCAAAGACTCATCTACTATGAAAAACCACACCAAAATCTCCAACTCCGACAAACTGAAATGACAAACCAGCAAACTTAAAACTATAGACCAGCAACTATGAAACTCACTAAAATGCACATAACTCTCTCAAAACAACTCCGAATGACATGAAACAAAATACAATGCATTCCTAGGAAGATGGCGACCAATCTAGAACTGAGAAACTGCAACAAACTGATGTTATTATTTTTTCTAAAGTTTTCAATGACTTCCTAGGCAAGAATACAGCTGGGTAAAGGGGTGACCAGCTAGATAAAATCATAGACTTCACCGAAAAATCCCAAAACTTGCACAAAGGGGCGCCCAAAGCCAAGGAAGAGATATGACGAATACCCAGAACCAAACAAAATTCGCCCAAGGAGCTATGAGTGAAAATCAACTTCAATTACACCCAAACCAGCAATCTGTAAACTGACAAAACACACCAAAAGACATCAGAAAACATCAAAAGACTATCACAATATGCTCAATCTGCTCTCAAGAGTTAAGAACAGCCTCTAACTTAGCTAGTTGCTATCTTTCAAGTAAGAAACCAAGTCCAAGCTAGGAGGTATACATTCCTCGAAGCAAACCACTCACCATTTGGGCAGCATAACATTATAATTTCTTCATGGATGAGAAATGAGAGAGCAAGTGCCTCCTTTTATAGACTTTGAGATGATTCTCCAGAAGCTTCTAGAAAGTGTGCCCTGTTGGTTGGAAATTTTGTATTCTCGTGAAAGCGTACAAAATTGAGATTTCAACCACAGCACGTGAGTTTGAACTCTCCTAATTAAGGGAAGGCTCCCCCTTTAACTAAATAAAACTAAATGGATGGGACAGCAATCGTTCCTCTTATTTCAGGAAAGATTATATTCTCTTCTCTTCAAAGAAAAGAAACAGTATACGTTGATAAAACTTTAGTACGGTAACTATGCAATGGAATAAAGAAAGAGGAGATAAAGTTTCCTGAAAGCGCAAAGACTTCCGTTATTTCCTCCGGGACGGGAAAATAATTCAATAAGCACAAAGTCTTGAAGAATGAAATCCTATCAACCTTTTTTCAGAACGATTACTTTACGGAAATATACAACATAAAACAGCGTAAAATCTGTAACTATGAAGTATCTAATAACTATTCTAGATGAGAGTTAATACTAGCACAAAGACTTGCAATTATTCTCAATTTCTAACACTAACTATGAATTCAATTCTCACATTTACAGCACAAAGTCTGCAAATATTTAAATCGAATCTCTTTTCAGCAATCTTCAACAATTCTCAAGTAATCACAATATAATAAAACAAGGATTCAGCTCAAAGTCTGAAATTCCAGCTTCTTGATATCACTTGAAAATTCACAATATTCCACTATAAAGCTCAAAGACTTTATGAGTACAAAATTCTGCAGAGTTTTCTTGCTTGCTAAAAAGATAAAGATTACAATAGACCCCTCAAGTATTTATAGGAGGAAGGTCTGGAGAAAAAGGTGGGAGGATCTCAACAAACTTGAGAAAATCTCTCAACCGATAACTAATTGCGATTGACTTATTCAAAATTACAATCCAAATTGTGATTTGTCTTGTAAGATTTTACACGTAATTACATTTTCGAAAATTGCAAGGAAAGAACACTTGCAATTGCAAAATTTGTTTTTACATATATATTGTCGAAAGTAAAATTACATAAAACAATCTAAAACTTTCAATCTGTTTCATTCCTATCTTTGAAAGATAAGAATTTGCTGATGATGGTCTGCAACTCATTTGGATCTGGACCCAACGTGTTCTTGGCCACTGCAACTGTCTTCAAAATTACATCAAAGTATCTGATAGTTGCCAATCTATGCTCTTCATAATTAGTTTGCATTTTCTCAAGGATTGTTTGATGATTGACAAGCTTTTGAATCGAATCCATAGAAAACTGCTCTGATTCCATTTGTTGACGAAGACTGGCTGCCATTTCTGAAGTAACTGAATCAGCTTCAAGTAATTCATCTTCTTGATTTAAAACCGTACATGAGATCTTCTCAAAACTTGAAAGAATATCCTGCTGAACTTCATCATTCATTTCTAAAGTGGCTTGGATATCTTTGATAAGATCTTGAATGACCAATGATCTATTTGTCATAAGTTCTTCAAATTCTATGTACTTCTCTCTGTTTGGCAAGATTGAATTGCTGCATAGAATTTGTAACTTAACTTGATCTATCTCATGCCAGATTTTTAAATCCTTCTCAAGTGATTCCAAACTCTGCTTGAAGACTTCCAAAGTTTGATTCAGCTTTATCTTTGCTATTCTGACATTCTTGAGAACTTGCAACGTCTTCTCAATCATTGGAATGCTTTTCTCAATCAGCTGAATTATCCATGAATCAATTGCTTTAGCCTTTTGCGCAATTCTTTCTAATTGTCTAACTGATTCATTTGGAGGAGCTGTAGATAGAGAATCAACTGCCTCTGATGATCCTGTAATCCTTTGAATGACTGAAACCAGTTGAGCATTGTCTTCTTTGAGCTTTTCCTTTTTAGCTAAGAGTTCGTTATAGCTTTGTGTTAAAATTGTCACTGAACTCTGAGCATCCTGCATCATATTGGCATGAGTCTGCTTGCCCAATTCGACTCTTGTGAATCTGTAGTCAGATACCTGCATTTCTTCATGCGGTTTATCAACTAAGGGCTCTGCAATTTCAGCATATTTCATTCTGTTGCTGTCAACAAAAACTTGTGAGACTGTTTTAGCTTTCTTTGCAACCATCGGTCTTGATTTCTTCAATTTTTGGAAATCAAAAATATCAGGAGACACTGCTTGTTTCTTTCTTTTGGGAGCAACTGAATTCAACCATGGAGGAAGATCCAAAGTTGTCACATCTGAAATGGCAACTGCAGTTTCCGTAGAAATAGCCTCAGTTTGTGATAGCTGAAGACCCAAACTGCTCAACTGACTTCCCAAAATAGCCACTGCACTGAATTGCTGAAGTGCTGCTAAAAATAGCACTGCCAAAAATAGTACTTACTAAAAATAGTAAGTTGTTCCAAACTCATTTTGAGCACAAACTGGGCAGTCGTCGCAATTTACAAAAAAATAGTAAGTTCGGAAAAGATCTCTAATTCAGTTGCATGTCACACTATCACGAAGCTCTATGAAAACCCAGAAGGAATCCAAAATCAGAACTGTAAAACTCCAACATGCAAGCCTTCAAAATTGCCAAGGAAACAACCAAAAATGCAAGTCATTATCTTGTCATGCATGTTACCACATCCCAAAGCTCTCCAAAAACCCAGAAAGCTCCACCAGACATGCATTAAAAAATCTCACATGCAAGCCTTCAAAACCTCCTCTGAAAGTGGAAACCCTAATTTCAACTTCTAACTGGCCTACAGGCTTCTAGAAATAGGCTATTAGACACAAAAGAGCGTGTGGCTAAAATGGGGACATTACACACCTTGCCTGAAATATTGTTGTTCTGTATCTGTTCACGAGCTTTTACTGTGATAATAAATGGCTGCGCCACCTTGCCCGAATGTTATTATTATGGTATTTGTTCATCTTAGTTAAACGGAGTTGCTAGTTTGATCGTTTATTGTGTGTGTCTCGCCAATGCAATTTTCTGTCCTAGTTTGCTATGTTATGTTATATTTAATAGTTGTTCTTTCAATCTATGCCCCAGATAGGGGTTCCTCCTCCTTGGAAATTTGGGAAGAAGAATTGTCGTTTAAGTGTTGTTGCTAATAGGCTTGTTGCATATCTACGCCTCGGATAGGGGTTCCTCCTCCTTGGAAATTTAGTAATTGAGCTTATCGTTTGATGTCATGCCCAATAAACTTCGGAAATTTGGGAAGAAGAATTATTGTTTAAGTGTTGTTGCTAATAGGCTTGTTGCATATCTATGCCTCAGATAGGGGTTCCTCCTCCTTGGAAATTTAGTAATTGAGCTTATCGTTTGATGTCATGCCCAATAAACTTCATATCAGCCTACACCTTGGATAGGGGTCCCTCCTCCTTGGAAATCCTGTTATAGAGTTTATCGTATAAAACATTCTTGCTCCTTTTTCCTCATGCTTTGTTTTCTTGAGGAGATTGGATAAAGCTTTTAGTTTATTTGTAGTTAGGATCTTTAAAACTAGAGAAAACGCTTAGTTGCAACATTCTTGGTTTCCTTAACCTTGTGCCTCTTCTAGCTGAGTCAAAAAGATAGGATTTAGATCATTTACTTTTTAACGCATATTAGCAAAAGAGGGAGCTTCCCCTCCTAATTTGAAGAGAAGTCATTATGCACTATGCATAGCTGTCCGTACCAACTCGCACTCCAGAGGTGCTAATTGTTACGCCAACAAATGTTAATGTGTTAAGTTTGATAAAATGGAACATCTATCAAACTGAGATAATTGCAAAATCTTCATACATCCGGGGAGGGTATTTTATAGTGGTATCAGAGTTGGTCTTCCTTCCAGCCTGTATGTTCAGAGTGTTCAGTTGATTTTAGTCACATGAATATATATGAATCTAGAAGATTAAGCCTACATAACATATAGAAGAAGGGACAGGGAAGAAGCATATGACTTATTTTCTTCAGATTCATGAACAAAAGAAGAAAACATGGGTGATAGACATGAACCACCTGAAGGTAGCACATTGCAGATCCTCAATGACCTTGCTAGAGGTCAATAACAGGTAGTCCAACTCCTCACTTAGTTGATGGCTGATAGAAACGACACTGGTAATAATGGTACATGAAGTACTAATGGTCATAATGGAGGCAATGGGAATGATGGAAACAATGGAGAAGGAAGTAATACACACACACACACCTACTCATAGTCACACTAGGGCAGTGAGTAGAGTGACTCCTAGGCCTCTCATGCCTCAGTTTTTAAGTGGACAACCAGCTAGTAATCAGGGACATCAAGCTTAGGGTGAAGGATTCATAGACTATTTGAGAGAGTATCAATCCCTCGGAGATGAGTTTCATGCAGCCATGAATTTGCAGGACTTTTGTGCCATAAAATACAGGAATAGGTCTAGAGATCACAATAGGGCCCCTCAAAATCAGGACTTGCAGCGTAAGGTGGGAAAATTATCTATTCCTCAATTTGATGGCTCTAGTAAATGCACAGCTAGATTGTGGGTTCAAAAGTTGGACTCCTATTTCTAACTCAACCCTATGTTAGAGTCAGAGGCTATCAAGTATGCCACTTTACATCTTGAGGGTGAGGCCCATGAGTGGTGGTACCATGGGCTAGTCACATTGGGTCATGCCAGCATCACATCATATTTGGACTTCACTCAAAAGTTGATGGATGGGTTTGACCAGAAGGACCTAGAATTACACTTTAGAGAGTTGGCACAACTCAAGCAGAGTGGTACTATGGATGCATATATTTCTAAGTTCCAAAGACTCGGTTATGGTTTTGGAGGTGCCGGAGCGCAAGTTCATCATGCTTTTCATAGAGGTCTATTCGAGCCACTACGTGGTTGGATCAAGGCTTTCAAACCGGAGTCATTGTAGGATGCTATCATATGGGAACATGACAAAGAGTATTTAGTGCCTAAGAGTAAATTTCCATCTAAGCCATTCATACCTCAGAAGAACAAAGACAAAAAGCCCTTTTAGGAGTGGCCCAGGAAGGACAAGTTGGATGACAAGGCTCATAGGGAGTTGCAGAGAAAGAAACTTTGTTACAATTGTAAGGAGCTTTGGGAGCCTGGACACAGATGCACGGGTAAGGGTAAGGTACATTACATTGAGGTTGTTTCTAATAGCGAGGATGATGGAGAGACTGGATAGGCGCAGGGCAACGATGATAGCAGTTCTAAGAATGAGCAGCCACATGTGGAGACTAAGAGTGGCGCCATTGCTACTATCTCAGGTACTCCTAGGTTTAATTCTTTCAGAGCTAGGGGAGTATTATAGGGGCAACATGTTACTGTGTTGATTGATTGTGGGGCAACCCACAATTTCATTGACTCAGCCCCGGTGACTAAGAGAGGTATACCTACGGAGGATTTTGAGGGTTTCAGTGTGATGGTTTTAGATGGGTTCAACATGACTTGCACACAGAGGGTTCCTCAACTGGGTGTCACTTTGGGTAATTACACTGTTACAGATGATTTCTATGTGGTGGACCTAGGTGATACAAATGCTATTCTAGGTATATAGTGGCTTCATTCATTGGAGAAGTATTCACATAACTTCCAAATTATGGAGCTCAAATTCAGGGCAGCAGATGGTAAAAAGGTTGTGCTCATAGGTATGGCAAATGGTTCTCCGAAGATGGTGTCAACTAAGCGGATGGAGAGCATCTTCATACGTGGGGATGTTGCATGGGAAACAAAGTGTTTGATTACTACTAAGGAGACTCCTGACAGTGATCAACCTTACCATATGGATAACTAGTCATTACTGGGTAAGCACGACAAAGTATTTGGAGAGATTCCTCCAAGGAGACCGCTTGATAGGGCTTTTGAGCATACCATTGAGTTGGAGGAGGGGGCTAAGCCCATCATAATCATCCCCTATAAACATCCGAAGAAATTTAAGGATGAGATCGAGGAAGCGATTAAGAGCTTCTTGACATGGGGCACATCAGACCTAGCTCTAGTCCCTTTGCCTCTTTTGTAGTTCTGGTGAAGAAGAAAGATGGGACAATGTGGATGTTTATAGATTATAGGGCATTGAACAAGAAAACAATTAAGAATAGGTACCCTATACCAAAGATCGATGAGTTACTGGATGAGTTGCATGGGGCAGTGTACTTTTCGAAGATTGATCTTTGTTCGAGGTACCATCAGATCAAGGTCTGTGAGCAAGATATTCACAAGGTAGCTTTCAGGGGTCATTATGGGCACTATGAGTTCTTCGTCATGCCTTTCGGTTTGACTAACGCACCTGTTACCTTTCAGTCCTACATGAATCATATTCTCAACAAGTAGTTGTGTAAGTATTTACTCGTGTTCTTTGATGATTTGCTCATATACAGTAAGACTTGGGATGACCACTTGAGATAGCTAGATGAGGTTTTGGGCATCATGGGTGATCATCCCTTATATGCTAAGGCCTCGAAGTGCGAGTTTTTCTTTAAGGAGATTTTATACTTGGGTCATGTGATTAGTGCACAGGGTGTACAGGTTCATCAAGAGAACATCTAGACAATTCTAGAGTAGCCACTACCTAAGTCCCTTATTGAGTTGCACGGTTTCTTTGGGCTATACAATTACTACAAGCGCTTTCTCAAGGGTTTCTCACAGTTGGGCGCACCATTGTCAGATCTCACGAAGAAGGGGGCTTTCAAATGGTCAGAGGAGGCACAAAGAGCTTTTGATAAGCTTCAGGAGGTGATGAGCAGTTGTCTTGTACTGGCACTTCTAGATTTTACACAGCCATTTGTTTTGGAGTGTGATGGATCGGGTGAGGGCATAGGAGTAGTGTTGATGCAGAACCGACATCCGATTACATTTGAAAGCCGTAAGTTGAGGGGGCCTAAGAGATTGTATTCTATTTATGATAAGGAGATGCTCGCCATAATGCATGCATTGGCGAAGTTCCGGCAATACCTTGTAGGTGGGAGGTTCATGGTGAGGACCGACCACAATAGTCTTAAGTATTTCCTGGAGCAGAAGGATTTGAATGAGAAACAGTAGAAGTGGGTGAGCAAAATACAAGCCTACGATTTTGACATTGAGTACGTAAAGGGCAAGAAAAACACTGTTGCAGATGCCCTCTCCAGGAAACCAACAACTTGCTCCCTTACAAAGATTTTAGTAGATTGGAAATCTCATCTATTGGTGGAGTACTCCAAGAACAAATTTTCTTGTGAGTTGATGGATGGACAAGTCCAGGATGATCGTTATAGGGTAGTGGATGATATCATCTTCCACAAGGACAAGATTTATTTAGTGCCAGAATCCAAGCTCAAGGAGAAAATAATGAGAGCTACACATGACACTCCTTTAGCAAGCTATCAGGGTTACTTTAAGACATATCAACAGGTTAGAGAGAGGTTCTCTTGGAAGGGCCTCAAGGATGATGTATTGCGGTATGTGAGAGAGTGTGTGACTTGTCAGCAGAACAAGTCAGAACATACTCATTTGACGAGGTTATTGCAGCCATTACCATTCTTGAGCAGAAGTGGGAGAGTATTTCGATGGACTTCACTGTTTTACCCAAGGTTCATGGTAGAGACTGCATTTATGTGGTGGTAGATTGGCTGACTAAATTTGCTCACTTCTTTGCTATTTCTTCTAAGTACAAGGCACCGTAGGTGGCAAAGTTTTTTTTTTAGAGAGGACTTTAGACTTCATGGGTTGCCAAAGTACATAGTCAATGATAGGGACAACAGGTTCTTGAGTGCATTTTGGCAGGAGCTGTTTAGATCGGCAGGTACTGAGTTGACTCTGAGTACGAGTTACCACCCTCAGACAGATGGCCAAATTGAGATAGGAAATAAGTGGGTTGAGGGGTATCTGTGTAATTATGTTTCGGGACAGCAGAGAGAATGGATTAAGTGATTACATTTGGGGGAGCATTGTTATAACACCACCTACCACATGTCGATTGGTATGACACCCTTCCATGCATTATATGGATATGATGCACTATCATTTTTGGATTTGGCTTTTGGGGATAACAAGGCTCCTAAAGCCAAGGATTGGATACAAGAGAGCCAAGATATTCTCAAGGCTCTTAAGGAGAACTTATAGGTGGCACAAAATGTCATGTCCTTGAATTGGAGGTATATTAAATTAATTATTTATTAAGTTATTCCAATAAAATATTATATCAAAGGGGATGACTTGGTATTTAATTAATTTAATAATAAAGTGACTTATGTGACTTAAAATAAATATTATATCATAAAGTCAAATAATAAAATAATTTATATTCTAGAAGCTTCTGGAAAAGTGAATGAAAAATCTATTTAATAAGCTGTTGGCTAAGCATTTGAACACACTTGATTTGGATTACATTTCTCATTACCTGCGTGGTAAGAAGCAGGAGCTGTATGCTTAGCTCGCTTGAGGATTTGAAGATTCTAGAGTACCAGGTTCGGTTCTGAAAGATCAACCCTAGCTGGAGTTTGTGGAAGAATCCATCTAGGCTTTCTACATTGTGCTTATTGGAAAATTTCATAGTATACCTGAGGGTTTGAAGACTCTAAGATACCGGTTTCGATTGTGAGACATCAATCCTAGCTGGAGTTGAGAGAAGGAGATAATTCAGTCTTCTTCATTGTGCAAATTTTGTGGGCTTTGGCCAAATTTGTGGAGTTCAAATGAAATCGTTTTGTATTGTAGATTTAGAAGATTACAAGTACAAAATTTTGGAGTTCATCATTTAGACATACTAGTTCGATTTGGTGAAGGACGATTAGGGGTTGCATTGAAGATCATTTGTAGTTTGGGGCAGCATCGATCTCTTCATTCTAGGAGGATTTTGGCATAGACTACATTCTGATTTATATTTACAGTCATATTGCTGTCAGCAAGAAGGACGATTTTCAGACTTCAATTGTGTTCACAGCTGTCTCACCTTGCATCGATTTTATGTGGGTATTGGATCGCTCCAATCTAGGAACCATGGCGATGATGTTTGGTGATGCTTGGAACCGTTTGGAGGCTTCTCTATTTTATTATTGAAGGCTACATTTCAGAACAGAGGCGACACCTATAGGAAAGAACGATTCAGCAATTTGGAGGATTCTCAGTTGTGAGCAAGGCTGCCAATATATCTGTCATATCAGCATATGGTTCCAGGTTCTTTCATTATGTTTGGTACATTTCATGCATTACTATATCACATGTAAAATCGCTGCCATTGTAGGTGCATCATTTGAGATATTGTAAGCCAAGAGTCTTGGCATATTTTTGCATTCATTGTTATCAGACCAGCCATTCAATAAAAGGAGGAATAAGGTTGCATCTCAATTGTTTGACAATATGTCAATTGTCATGTTTGCATATTTCAATCATTAGTTTGCATGGTAAATGTTTGTGATAATGTCTAGGAGCATCTCTCATGATATTTCAGTCATATACATTAACTAAAAGGCTGCATATAGTTTTAGCATTGCATTCTATATTATTTCAGTCATTAGATTATCTCTATCAAGTCATTTCCAAGCATCTTTTCATCAAACAAAACAAACAAAGCAAACTGAAAACTCAAAACAACAAGTTCAAACTTTACAAGATAATTGTTTGACGAAATGTCCAAGGCATAGAAAGGTGAAAACAAAGTCAGATTTTGCTAAGGACATTACACAAATCAGTAGAAGACCTATGCAGATAGGCACAGGGTTGAGCACAGTTTTGAGGTGGGAGATCTGCTTTTCCTACAATTGCAACCCTACAAGCAGTCTCCAGTGAAGAGAAGTGGTGCTGAGAAATTGAAGCCACGGTTTTATGGTCCATACAAGATTACCAAGCGAGTGGGGGAAGTGGCCTATGAGTTGGAGTTGCCAGAGAACAAAAAAATTCACAATGTCTTTCACGTTTTGTGCCTCAAGAAGGCAATGGGGCAGCAGGTTACTTCATCAACAGAGTTGCCTCCGTTGGATGAGGAAGGGCATTTGATTTTGGTTCCTGAGGAGATTGTTGATACTCGAGAGAGATTGAGGAACAGGGTGATTAAGGAGTATTTGATTAGGTGGAGAGACTTGCTAGTTGAGGATGCAACTTGGCAGGGGGAGCAGATACTGCAACATCCCAATTTACAGTTGCTTGAGGGAAAGCAATCTCAGGAAAGGAGGACTGTAATATCCCCTTCTCAGTGATCACCCAAGAGGACATTTTAGCCTATTTAATTCTAGTAGGCTAAAGTCAAGAAAAAGGGGAATTAATTTATTTAATCGTTTAATTATACCTAGTAGGAAAAGTAAACTTAAAAAGGTAATGTTAAATAATTAATTAAATGTTTATAAAGTGACTTTTGGAGAAATATTAAAAAGTAACTTAATAAAGTCACCTTATTATATTTTGAGCGGGAAATTAAAGTGAGGGATTTAAAAGTGATTTTCGAAGCTCATTTTCTCTATGCTTGGTTTTATTTCTCACTTTCATTTTTGGAGAGCTCTCGAAGTTCTTGGTCTTGGGGACAAGGAAACCCTAGGGCATCCGGTTTCAGTGGTGAAACGATTCCACCCTAGCTGGTTCGTGGAGGATATCATTAAGGTCTTCTACTTTGTTGGCGTAAAATCTAACACCTCTGGAGTGCAGGTTTGTACGGACAGCTATGTACACTACGCAATGAGTGCTCTTCAAATTAGGAGGGGAAGCTCCCTCGTTGTGCTGGAATGCATGAAAAAGAAAAGTAATCTAAGTCCTATCTTTTGTTCTCGTGGAAGAGGCACAAGGTTAAGAAAACCAAGAACGTTGCGACTAAGGATTTTCTGGTTTCGCAGATCATTAACTACAACTAAGCTAACTACTTTAAATCTATCCGGTTTCCTCAAGAAAACGAGCATGAGGAAATGGAGCAGGGTTTGACTATCGGACGATAAACGAGCTTAGATTCTCTACTTGAAGGCAAGGTGGCGCATCTATCAGCTCAATCTAGACAAGTTTATTGGGCACAAAACAGATTTGAGAATTTACTATGACAATCTTATGAAACCCTATGTGGCATAACACTTGATCATAATAGTAAAGACTCATAAAACAGATTTATCATCACAATCTCACGAAACCCTATGTGGCATAACACTTGATCGTAATGATAAAAGATTCACAAAACAGATTTATCTAAACTATGGGAAGAATTTACCACGCCAATCTTATGAAACCCTATGTGGCATAACACTTGATCAAGATAGTAAAGACTTCACAAAACAGATTTATCATCCCAATCGCATGAAACCCTATGTGGCATAACAATTGATCATAATGATAAAGATTCACAAAACAGAAAGAATTCACCATTACAATTGCATGAAACTCTATGTGGCATAACAATTAATCGTAATAGCGAAGACACATGAACAAATACCAAAAGAGCAATATTGAGGGCAAGGTAGGCGCAGCATATATTTCTCTCTCAAGCAAAAGTTATTTACAAATGAGCAAAAGCTCTTATTTATATACATCAAGGTGTAGGGAACCCTAAAACCACCTTGAGTCATCTACAGTTCTTACAATGCATGCAAGTTATGCGCCAAACCCTAATTAAGTAAACTATACAGTTAACTAGAAAGCTACCATCAGTTAACCGAAACATCTAATCTAAAAATGGACAATTGTGCGAGCATGCACATCCTTATTGAAAGCGAGTTAACTGGAAGACTACCATCAGTTAACGTAAAAACCCTAAAAGAAACTCCAAGTGTGAAAGGCGGATCTCAGAATAGATATGCATGTGATGACAACATCAAGTTAACTTGAAAGGGTAACACCAAGTTCAACTCGTGCGTGTAATGTCTATCTTGAGAGGTGGGAACTGAAGTTTACTATGTGTGATCTCGAGCAATCAATCCCTCAATGAGATTGTTGACTATATCACTATCTGGAGCTATGAGACTCTGACGGAGGATGCTATGTCGATGCAGCATGTCCTCACCAGCTGTGATCTGAGACTAAAGTTCCCTTCTGCTCCTCGTTGCTTCATCGAATAATGCTGACATGACTGTAAGCTGAGTAACCTTACAGCCAATAGTCTCCCCACTGAAAATGGTATGAATGAGTGCCTGAAGCTCTAACTGAACATCGGTAAGCTCAACATAGGCACCACCCTCGATCTGGTAACGACACGGTAAACGAGAAACTAGAGTCCTCACAAACCGGAGTGCACTAGTGACGTGCTCTCTACTCTCAGCCAACTCTGATGCCAAACTATCCTCTATCTTTGCCTTGAAAACCAATTGTGTTTTCCAAGAGTAGATAGCCTCTCTGTCTTCTGCATCTGTGACTGTGTCATAAGCCAAACTCAGGTGAGCAATCATAATTTCATCCCTGGGTTTGTTAATAGCCATATCCCGTTCCTCATCCTGAAGACGAATACGAAGCTCTCGTGCATTGTACCGCAATTGATATAACTCTGTAAGCATAATACGGCCTCTAGCAACGAACTCTTCCTCCCATTCCTCCAAACGCTTGCCATATGCAACTAAGTGATTGAGCTGACTTTGCTCTACTGGAGGCTCAAGCATCGGTGGGAGTGTGTTAATGGCTTAGGTCTATGCACAAGGCTAGAAATGTCTTGACGAAGTTGTCGATTTCAGCCTTGAGGCTGCCTTATCCTCTCTATCGTGGCATTCTATCCACAGCCTTTGTCAGTAACCTTGTAGGAAATCAACTGAGTAAAGTGCTATGACCAAGGTTAGTGTGATACCTCAAAATCCTGAGATTCTAATTCAGCCAAGTTCTTCCCTGTGGAGGTACAGCATCTCAATGACAATCTCCATGTCAGTGTTTCTCTCTACGTGAACCATGTTTTTGACTCTCTTATCTGGCGCATCCTGATAAATGTCATCAAAATCAGAATGATTAAGAACATAAGATGGCTGCCTCCTCTTCCTTCCTAGCTGAGCTTCGATCCAAGATTGGTCTCGGCTAATGCTACTAGAAGGGTCTGCACTAGCGACAAGAGGTACTGATGAGAGTGAATGTGTAGAAGCCTCACTGCGAGGTGGAGAGTCTAAATCCAATTCGATGTGAATTGGGACTGGTGAAGGCTCTGAAACTGGTGTAGGAGCTTGAGGCTGAACCTCAGGT
This sequence comes from Sequoia sempervirens, assembly GCA_007258455.2. Taxonomy (NCBI): domain Eukaryota; kingdom Viridiplantae; phylum Streptophyta; class Pinopsida; order Cupressales; family Cupressaceae; genus Sequoia; species Sequoia sempervirens. Next base: position 253,691,666 of record VDFB02047230.1, on the reverse strand, counting down.
ACTGGCGGGCTCTGAACTGTCCTCTGAACTGATTCTGTGATAGGATGTCTGTCAGGCTCCGTGTGTGTAACAGTGGCAAGCGCCTTGCCCTTTGAGTTGTTTGGCGCTTGTACTTTCTTGGGAGGGTTACTCCTCTTCTTTTTGTTAGGTCTTGACGAGGAAGGTAGCGAAGGATTCACCACTACTGGCGGCTCTGCTATGGGTACACTTACCCTCCTTGTCTTTTTGTTGTCAAGGTAAAGTATACTGTTTTGAATAACTCTACTTGACCTCTCTTTGACTGTTGCGTATTCCTTGGCGTACCAATCAACTGCTGGCAACGCTGTGTGTCGACCTGCTCTCTGAAAAACTGAGGAAGAACTTCTCCCTCGTCATCTGATAAACCTCCCACATCTTCTAACAAAAGCGAGAAATGCAGCGAGAGAGAAGCGGTGCGTATTTGCGTCTGCGAACCTCGAAGTCATCTGCGCGAATTGCCCAGTAATCCTCCATAGAAGGCTCGTGATATGTACCTCCGGCGAGGCGAGCTGTATAATGACCTGAAAGGTCATAAGCACGTGCTTCGACAAGATACTTAAGATGATATTTCTCAAGTTCTTGTCCTGCGATCTTACTATCAATTGCTGACTTGCACCAATACATTCCAAACTGGAAAGGAAAGTTGAGTGACGGTCTGTGCCTACGGCGTAGAAGACGATGAACATCATGCATCTGTCTTAGGAATTCCTGAAAGATTGTCTTATCCGAAGGATAACGTGGAAGCATAGCTGGATTTCCTGTGAAGCCGTAAACTCGGATGTAGGTGTATGTTGGGAATTGAATAAACCAATCTGCCCATCCATCCATCGCTGCCCTATGAAGCTGCCCGGGAATCTGAACATGCAATTCGGTCCAAATTCCTCAGCGTATGGGTGAGAGCTTCGTGAACATGCTTAAAATGGCGTTGACTCTACAGTGAACTCAAGCTGATCATAATCTTGATAGACCTTACGAACGAGGGATGCCCACGGTGTTTAGCCCTCGGAACTGACCTTGATAAGCGATCAAGTACACGAGATATGAACACATATGAAACTCATGAGCAACCATGAAACCGGTGATTTGCCTGTGGAGAATGTCGCTGATGAAGGATGCCCAGTCATAATGCTCCTGCCCAGAAATGATGCGACCAATAATATAATACATCCAAGGCTGGAAAACATTTGCATGTGCTTGACCTGAGACACGATTCAAGAGTGTGATTAGAATCGCGTACTCATCCTTGTATTCACCACGACCCACATTGTTTGGCAATCTGTTCTTTGCTTGTTTAACCATCTTTCTGCCATCTTCTTCTGACATTTGTCCACATCAGCATCAAACGCTTGTGCACACTGCTCCATAGAAACAACTAGGCTGTTCGGATGTTGAGGAATGCCAAAACTCCTTCGATGTCAAAGGTTGAAATTTTACCAAATGACCCGTCTTGGCGTAGCTATCTCCGCAGTAGTAAGTTATGGCCTTAATACAAGCCATTACGAATTCAATACAGTGAACGGAGATAGGTATGGAAGCGGCCTCTAGTAAACCAGATTGCTCAATATTCTGAATGATTGAACTTCTGATTTTGACTGGGTCTAGCACTGCCTCTGGCAATACTTTGTGAAGGTCTGTCTCAACCAACCTGAGAAAATCATGGGAAAGGACTGTTTTGATCCTGTATTCGAGCTGAGTGAACTGCATTCTGAAAAATTAGCCTGTTGACTGTGAACTTGACTATATTCTGACAAGATTTCTGGAAACTAAAAATAGCCTGCGAGAGTTAAAAATAGCCTTTCGAAGAATTATTTTCAGCGAAAAATCCGAGATATGGGTTTTGTCTAGAAAAGGATCCTAAGACAACCCAGAATGTCAGATTTGCGAAAATTCAACTTCTACTTGATCGTACAAAGATTTTTTACTTGAGAAAATTAGTAACTCAAGAACGAACGTTCTAAAGTTAAAAATTCGTGAAAAATCAAATGCACAAATTTAACTCGAGGAAATTATATGAGAATGATCCAGATGCTGAGACTTGTAGAATTCGCCAATTTCAGGAACATGCACAATGTATTCTGAGAGAAATCTGAGATTAAAGGATGAAAAAGACGTTTTTTGATGCCTCTTCTTTGTGAAAATCGCCCAAGATCTCTTCAGATAACTGATATTTGTGAACTTGAATCTGCAAAAAGATATGTTAAACAAAATCACCCCTGGAATTTGATGAAGATTTTTCCTTTGAACTAGAAGAATTCGTCTTTGAAATGAAAACCACGAATTTCCCTGTCTTGAATTTGCGCCTTTGTGAAGAAATTCGATTTTCTCTGAAGAAAATACGAATTTATATTGAATTTGAGGATTCGCTTTTGAATATGAAATTCGCCTTTGAATCTTTGAAGAACTTGCGAATTTTATTGAGAACGCCTTAAACCTCTGAAGAATTAAGATACGCCTTTGAGGAATTTGCGAATTATTTTGGATGAATTTGCTTTGAAGATATGCACCTTCTCTTCTGAAGAAATACGAATTTATCCTTGAAGTTTGCTTTAAAATTAATAAACCTCGATTTCCCTTGGAAGATAATGAATTTGCCTTAGAAAATCACGAATTTCTCTTAAGATTAAATTTGCTCTTGAGAAATACGAATTTCCTTTTGAAAGCTTTATGAGTAACAATGAAGATGGTGCCGTGTTAAATAAGAAGAAATTCGCACCACTTAGCAACTGCAAGAATTCAAAACCCTAACAAGAATAGAAGTCCTCTGATTGGTTGCCTTTCAGTTCCACTGCCACTGACTGGAAGTTCAAATTTGAAAATAATAATAAAATATTTTATTATCATGCAAAAAGCGCCAAAAATAGAAAATCGCCATCTTATGCTAAAATGACAAATATTCTGAACTTCAGTTGACAATTTTGTTGAAGCTTTGAGACTCATCGTCAGACTTCAACGATTCCGAAAAGTCATCTTTTGAGCAAAATGAAGCGTCCATTTAACTCAAGATACTTCATTTTTTTACTAACTCCTATTTAATAGGCTGACGGTATTATTGTCACGGTACGTAACCGACTAGCGATTTCGGATGGTAGGGTGATCGTGATGAAGAATTCTTCAGGAAGCCCTCTGCGAACAAGGAAGAAATGTCTGGCCGGAGACACTCTTGCCAAAATCCATCGTTTAACCCTTGAAAAATTAAGTGATTAGAGGTGGCACTAGGGTTCGACTAGGCCATTTCTCAAGCGCCATCTAGCTTCAAGTGCCCGGCCGGTGAGCGGTGAACCTAATGACGAGGAAGCCGAAGCTCATTGGATGGCGGAGACGTGCATCAGCGATTGTATGCCTGACACGAAATTTTGTGTTAGGGCCTCAAAGTAAAAGCCCTGGCTCTTGAAGTTTACTTGGTGTCATTTTGGCCCAGTCGAACTTTCACCAAAATACCCTAGCGACCTCGATATGCGGGTACAGGATGACCCGATTCGGGCACTATCGTTTTAAACGAACAGCCAGAAGGGCCCACAAGAGAAGTCTTTGGAGGCGACGAAGCAAGAAAACTGCTTCTAAGACCTCAAAAATTCGAGTGCGTATTTTAATTAAAATTACCGCTCCAGACTCGGCCATTTTTCAGACGTCTTCACCTTGCAGTATTCCGCCAAAGACCTACCGCGCGTCTGGCGGCTGCCGCGAAATCGAAGTGACGGAAGCTCGTTGGATAGACAAAATGACTCGCTCAATGAATTAAGTGAAGACTTGACGCGAGCGGGCTCATCGGCGGGCGAAAGGCTAGGGGCCTCTGGCGTGGAAATACGGTGAAAATCATTTTGTTGGTTAAGCGGAAATTACATGCTTGGTAGAATCACCGCCACGATCATCTGGAACGTCGGATCGACAGGCAGGATGATGCATCGCGGAGCTAGGCTAGAGTAGCACTGAAGTTAGGAAGACTAAATGCGCAGAATTTTGTCATCACGAGAAGGGTCCCTTATTCCAGCGCCCCTGGGCTGTACTTGCACTAGGAATGAACGGAGAAGCTCATAAACGTGAAAACTCCATTTTAAGCTGATCTTTGGATGACTGTCACCGGAATTCTGAAACTCGGATGACTATGCTTGATATCTCGTCGGATGAGCAGACTAGTCGAGAACAAATTGACTGTACCCGTCATTGAAAATGTCGAGATTTACCCCCTCTTTAAGATGGGTGCCCTCAGGTTAGAGGCGCGCTTTTGCCTGAAAAAGACAAATTTCTCACATCTGGCAATTTAGGGATTTCAACTTCTGTCGTTATTTGCCGGAGCTGTGAATCTCGGAATGCTTCGCTGGATAGCTTGACGGATAGCCAGACTGATTCTGAAGAGGCTGACTGAATGCTTGAATATTTTAAACAAGATCTTAACCTTCAACAAGTTGGGCGCCCCTGAGCTATACTTGCACTTTCATGCTTTTTTCTGAGAAATCTTCATAAATTGACCATTAAAAACTCTGTTTCGATCATTGAAATCATCATATGCAACATGAAACGCCGTCGTGAGACGTTCCTCTATCGTGAAACGCTCCATTCTGAGTCTCTGCTTCAGGTTCTGATCAATAAAACTGACTTTCACTGACAAAATATTGACAAAAACTCCATGCTTGATATTGCCCGAAACTGGGTTTTACATCATTTTAGCAAGATTTAGACTTTTTAATGCAAAATGCCTTAATGAAGCAAAAAATTTGGTTTGGGTACAACATACTTGGATGATATTTGCAATTTTGTAAGTCTCCTACGAAGACAAAATTGTGATAAGCAATATCAATCAGTTGTGGATCTAATATCAATCAGTTGTGAATCTATTGCAAGGGTTTGTCTAGTGACTGGAGTTTGGGATATCCCTCCTGAGCTTTTCCTACATATTCTATTGGTTGGATGAGATGTGGCATACAGGTTCTTGAAGAATATATTATTAAGTTTGGACACCTTAACCTTGCTATAACTTAGAGGTCAAAGTTGTTGAGTGTGATGGAATGGTTTCTATAGGGGTCGTTGGACAATATTGAGCCTGGACGTGGAGTTTCAGGTAGAGGCGTGGAGATATAAGGGGTTAATGTTCATATTGATAAGCTGCGGGTCCAATAGGATGATGTGTGGCTCATAAACCCTCGCCTATCAGCTTTGCCAGTCACGTGGAGTCTACTTCAGGGGGTCACGTGAGCTTTGGGAGGCCAAACGATTATTTCAAGTGTTTCATACTGTCAGTATTACCTATTACCAGTGCTTAGAGGTCTGCGTGGCATATAAGAAGGTTGCAAGGCTGTAAGGAGGATGTGAGAGGGGCTGTAGCTGATGCGTGACATTTCCTGGGCATTATACAGAGTCTTTTGAGAGTTGTGAATGCATTCATGGGCCAGACATGATGTTCTCCAGGTGTGGAATATATATTTAAATGTTTGCATCTATTGTTGTTAACAGCTAGTTGATAAGTATTGCAAATACATTCAACTGTTGCATATTTCTGAGTATAAACTCTTATAAACTGCCATATACTAATGCTCAGTCTGAGAATGTAGAAGTCAAACGTTTCTCTGTTCTTATATGAACTTATTTAGTCAAATATATGAGAAATGAAATGTCATGATTGATTACTAGATTTGCATAAGTTTCCCTTTTGAAATTCATTATTAAGAATGCAATGTCAATGTGTTGAGTTTGATAAAATGTAACATCTATCTAACTGAGATAATTGCAAAAACTTCATACATCCGTGGAGGGTATTTTACATATCCACACATCTAGGTAAAATACTAAAATTCACACATATATTCAGGTCTCTAATGTCAAAATGAAAATTATGATTGCTAAACTAGGAAACAATTCACATGATTGACACATTGAAATGGTAGATGGAGCCAACCAAAGACTTCATGGGAACAAAGAATATTTATAACAATATTAAGCTCAATTGCATAGACAATTAGAATCACCAACTAGTACCTGAAATGTTAAATCAAAACAATCAAACAAAGCATGGGGAATTTATCACAAAGATGATCAACAATATTCTATCTAAATAGATATATTTTGATAGGTCTTACGAACCATTTTGGCCTAAAAGACATTAAATTCATCTTATGTACGGATACAAATACGGATTACTGATAGATGTTATGTCAAGATGCTTTTTGGTGCATTCCATCTCCCATCATGATATATCATGGCAATGATGTCAGCTTGACTAGAACAATTGCATAGTTGTGATCATGAGTAGGTGCTATAAGTGTGTTTTGGGTTCATTCCTTTGGCACTATGTAATGTCCCCATTTTAGTCATACGCTCTTATGTGTTTAATAGCTTATTTCCGGAAGCCCATAGGCCAGTCAAGCTGAAATTAGGGTTTCCACTTTCAGAGGAGGTTTTGAAGGCTTTCATGCGAGTTTTTCTGATGCATGTTTGGTGGAGCTTTCTAGGTTTTTGGAGAGCTTCGGGATGTGGTAACATGCATGACGAGATAATGATTTGCATTTTTGGTTGTTTCCTTGGCAGTTTTGGAGGCTTGCATGTTGGAGTTTTACAGTTCTGATTCTGAATTCCTTCTGGGTTTTCAGAGAGCTTCGCGATGATGTGACATGCAACTAAATTAGAGAACTTTTCTAGACTTACTATTTTTAGTAAGTTACGACGACTGCCCGGTTTGTGCTCTAAATGAGTTTGGAACAATTTACTATTTTTAGCAGTATGCTATGTTTAGTAAGTACTATTTTTGGCAATGTTATTTTTAGTAGCTTTTCAGCAGTTCAGTGCAGTGGCTATTTCTGGCAGGTCAGTTGAGCAGTTGGTCATCCCACACTCTTGGAGCTATTTTTGGTAGGTCTGAGCTTGAGTTGGGCGCTTCACTTGTGGAGGTAAAATATTTTAATATTTTGGAGAAATAATTGGCTAAGGTTGAAGGATGCTTATTATTTGGGTGAGATAATGTTTTAAGTGAAAATATTTCCTTTGCAATAATGGACGACTTCGTAAAGGAAATTATTTAAGTGATTTATAATGTTTATTTTCACTTAACTTATGGGACACCAATATTATACTTTATTTGCATTTTAATAAAGTATTTTGCCTTCATGAAAAAGGGACGCTTTGGAGAAGATATTTGGATAAATATTAAGTATTTTCCTTATGTTCTTTTGGATGCCTAAATGGAGGAGGTTAATGAAATACAAATTACAGTTTATTGAAGGAAAATGTGGATTTCACCTTGGGCGCCCTAATTGGAGGGAAAAGAAGATTCGAATTGGAGTTGAGAAAAGGCTATAAATAAGAGTGCTGGGCTCTTTGTTTTGTATCCATTGTTTATCTTAATGAAATGTTGCTGAAATGATTTCAGACACATTGCTTCGAGGAATGCATACCTCCTAGCTTATCAATTTCGTACTTGAGAGATAGTACTTGTTAGTGTTTTATAACTTTGGGAGCTATTTTCCCTTTGTTTAAGGCAGGTCGGCCTTCTTGTAACAAATAATATTTTAATTCCTTTATCTCCTAAGGGGGACGACCTAGTGGAAAGGTCACCTATCCTTGTATATAATGAAGGTGATTTCATCTCATTTGAACAACACATCATTCACTCTCTAATTCGCATCAAGCAAGCAGCAGAAGTTCGCACTCTTAGCAATAGACCATCATTTTGTAGCAGCAGATCAATTTCAAGGAGAAACATATTCAATTGTATCTTTGCATCTAGGAGAGATGCTATTATTCATTGTATCAAATTCGGCCTTGTGTTGGGCCTGAGTTGTAATCAGATTTCTGCTCTTATTTCTTCTATTATATAAGAGATGTATTTTGCTCGGTTTTTCTCCCTCAAGAAGGAGGGTTTTCCTAGGGTAAATGTGGTGTTCATTGTCGATGTGTTGCATTTTTTGCTTTTTGTTAAATCTGATCCTAAAACTAACATGGTATCAGAGCAGGTTCAGGGGGGAAATCCGATTAGATTTGGCTAAGCAGATGAAATGAGGTTAACCTCTCACGAAATTGTAGAGGTTGTGAATTGCATAAAGGAAAGAGTGCATAAGCCGATGGCATGATTTAATAATTGCATCAGTTATATGAAACTGCTTCTTATAATTCATTTAGCGATAGTTTGAGGTGGAGCAGCTAACTCCTTGGTGTTAGGATGCTGAATGGCTACTGGTGATTCGTTCTTTATGATTATCAATTTATATATGGAGGATGTGTGAAATTATTTTATTGGCAAGGAGCACGTCGGCAGTTTCAGAGACTAGAAGCATTGTTCGGGATATCCACTGGCAAGGAAATCGAGCATTGCCGGGTGTGCTAATTGGTGTGGGCATATTCATAGGCGTTTATCTATTGATATTATTATTATCGGACTCTTATTTGGTTGCATACTTCTCATTGGCTATGCGGAATGATTCTTATATGCCGTTTGGGGAAGAAGTGTGGTTTGAATTATCGGGTTTATTTATACATTATCTGGAACTCATTATGTCTGTACTAGTGATTGCTTGGACAAAATGAATGTAATATCATTGGTGTATCATACCATTGTTGGAAGAAATTGTGATGTGTCAAGTTGTTTCAATCCTTCAAAGGCTCTTTGGCATGAGTATTACGCGGGAGTTCACAGAGGCGTCTTATTTCTGTTTCAAGGAATCGTGAATGACACTGCCGCACAAATATTCATCTTCTCACTTCATTCACTTTGGCATTGTTAGTGATCAAGAACATTTGTCATGAGAATTTGCAAGACAACCAACAACGGCCTTACATTATTCACATGAGATCTCTGCAACCGTATCTCTGGCGTCGTGTAATATCGGGTGCATGTAATGCCGTGATGATCATGGGTGTTTGGACATTGCTCAGTACGGGATTATTTGACGACTACGGTTATGTTGGAATGCTTCACTGAAGGGTCCCGAAGTCATACTTCCCTACAACGACATCAAAGAATATGGTTGCCAGTGTATACATGACCTCGATATTGGGCATGGCATAAGTTGTATAATGCTGTTTTCACTTGTCCAATAATCGTAGGCAGAGGAATGACTTGTGACAATATACAGTTTAGCTGAGAGTGGGTCAGAAACAACACAGCTTGCTGAAGTGTCTGAAAGGAAATTGACTTGTGTGTCGAGAAGATTGGCGAAACCTGTGAATACTTGTCGATGATCCTGCTCGTAGATGATTCTAACTTCAATATGTGCTGAGATATACTTGTGATCAGTGGTATTGTCCGGTTCATTCGGCTATAGGAACATCTGGAGGATTTCGAGATTGCTAGCATTGTGTGTGCTCTGCATCTATCAAAGGAGACGCGATTATGTAGTAACACTGAAGGTGGCGAAGATGAGACACAACTACAGGTCTAGCTCAATGGTGTACCAACAATAAAGAGATAAGTATTTTATGCTTGTACCTTGAATAAAATTTATGTAGTTAATAATAATTCATGCACTAACATTGGGAATAGTGAATCATGTATGCTTCTAGCATTGGTCTGGATATTTCTCTTTGGGGTAGTTTGATTCTATGAATTATTAGTAATCTCTCTAAAATACTTCCAGGACAGATCGAGGAGCAAAAGGATGATGAGAGACTGCATAAGGAATTCAAGGGAGGAAGAGCTTGAGGCATCCTATGAGGAAGTCACGTAGGCTAACGAAATGAACTAACATGATATCAATGGAGACACAACTTGCAGCCATGGGACTAAGTTGGTAGCACATAACTTCACTAGAGACATCTCTCGAAGAGGAAGAACCCATATAGATTGCGATTAGTTTCTTCAAAGAGGAGGAAATAACATTCAGAGGGAGTCTGACAAACCAATAGAGGCAACCTTGGACGAGGAGGTCAGGAGGTTGCTGCAAGTACTTGGAGCTTCAGAGGGAGTCACATCATCATGAAGATCTGTTGTAATGTATATTTCTCTGAGACGGAGAATTATGAGGTGAAAGCCCTTGTAGTGTATATTTCTCTGAGACGGAGAAATATGAAGCGAAAGCTCTTGTAGTGTATATTTCTTTGAGACGGAGAAATATGAGGTGAAAGCCCTTGTAGTGTATATTTCTCTGAGACAGAGAAATATGAGGTGCGAGCCCTTGTTCATCTCTGATAATGAGATGAGACGTCATGTTGAGAGACTCCATGACGACATCACGTTGAGAGACTCCGTGATGTACTCTTGTACTTGTGTTTCTTTCCACACATGGGAGTAGCCATTGTGGACGTCATGTTGAGAGACTCCATGACGATATCAAGTTGCGAGACTCCGTGATGAACACTTGTACATGTGTTTCTTTCCACACATGGGAGTAGCCATGGTGGACGTCATGTTGAGAGACTCCATGACGACATCACGTTGAGAGACTTTGTGATGAAGCTTTGAGCTTTCCACAAATGAGTGTAGCCATTGTGGGCGTCATGTTGAGAGACTCCATGACGTAGATATCTGGAAAGTACCTCCCTAGCTAAGAGGGAGTGTTAGTGTTTTATAGCTTTGGGAGCTATTTTCCCTTTGTTTAAGGCAGGTCGGCCTTCTTGTAAGAAATAATATTTTAAATCCTTTATCTCCTAAGGGGGCCAACCTAGTGGAAAGGTCACCTATCCTTGTATATAATGAAGGTGATTTCATCTCATTTGAACAACACATCATTCACTCTCTAATTCGCATCAAGCAAGGAGCAGAAGTTAGCACTCTTAGCATCAGACCATCATTTTGTAGTAGTAGATCGATTTCAAGGAGAAACATATTCAATTGTATCTTTGCATCTAGGAGAGGTGCTATTATTCATTGTATCAAATTCGGCCTTGTGTTGGGCTTGAGTTGTAAGAATATTTATGCTCTTATTTCTTCTATTAAATAAGAGATATATTTTGCTAGGTTTTTCTCCCTTGAGAAGGACGGGTTTCCTAGGGTAAATGTGTTCATTGTCTATGTTTTGCATTTTCTATTTTTTGTTAAATCTGATCCTAAAACTAACAGTACCTAGCTAGTTTGAGACTGCTTCTTCATTCAGAGGTTGCAGATAGAGCTTCATAGAGATGGCTTTATGTGATATTTTCTAATTTTGGTGAGTTTTATCAGTTTTGGCGATGTTGGTGTGGTGCCTGGCTGAAATACATTTTCACTCATTGCTCCTTGCACGATTTTGGTGGTTCTGGGTATTGGTCCTATGCTTTTTCTACCTTGGGCGCCCCTTCTAGCAAAGTTTCAGATTTTATTTTGGAGTCTTGGATTTTATCTTGCTGGTCGCCCCTTTCTTGGAGATTGCACTTTGCCTGTACTTGCCTTGGGAAGCGAGCTAAAACATTTTGGATTGTTTGGTGATGTGTGATGGCTAGAACTTGGTCGCCTAGCTCCTAGGAGTCATTTGCATTCAGTTTCACATCATTTGGAGTAGTATTGGCGAAGTTACAGGCATAAAGGTGAAATCTGTACTTGCTGGTTTGAGTTTTCAGTTTGCTGCAATTTTATATCAGACCTGATATTTCAGTCATTTTGGCTATATTTCTTATGTTGGTTAGCTTGTACTTGTTTGGGGATCATCTACTTTCATAGTGGAGCTTATTGGATACCTAACTCTCATTGTAACTTGCAGATTATATCATATAGTAAGGCTGATATCAATAGTACTGATTCAATCATCTTACTTCTGCATTTTACTTTGTATTTCCCACTCTTAGTGGAAGGGACAGGCCTCGCCGTCTATGCTCTTTACTTGTAATTCCCACTCTTAGTGGAAGAGATAGGCCTCACCGTCTTACTTTCAGCATTTACTTTTTGTACTGCCTGCTGAACAAGCATAAGGGGTCGGCAAGCCGCCCATTACTTTACTTTCCTTGTACTTGCATTCTACATCATGTTGATCGCCTGAGCCGTCAAAATCACTCCCGTTGAATAAGTGGTCGAGTTGCATAATTTACATTTCCAGCATTGTACTTTCATTTAGTTTGTTACTAATGATCCCCGGCGCCATATGATATCACCTCACCCACCTTGGGTTTGAGTGAACATTCTTGGCATAGGGTTACTTCCATTAGCTGATTTGATTATGCTAACGCTGACGGGTGCCATTGTTGAAGTGTTGATTGTGAAAAAATTGAGAAAAATTATAAGGGGGTCATTACACACTCAAGCATTTTGTACTTTGTAGTCTTGTGTTTGCCCTCCAAAGATTAATTATTTAGCCTCGCTTAGTCCCTCTAAACCATTTTTGAGTCTACACATAATTTTCAATCAAGACTAAACTTGGGTGAACTATTCAACTTTACTTGAGAATGCCATTTAGTTGTTTTTACACTAGTGCAAGTTTGCCTATTCAATTTTGGTCAATACCATTGAATTCCTTGAAATTTAGGCCAAATTTACATTATTCCTTGATAAGAATGGACTTCATCAAAGGATATACTTGTTCCTAACATAAGTTTGAAGATAGAATAGAGGAAAATTTTCTATCACTATAGATTTGAAGCATTGCATCCTCTTTGATGTGCTATAGTTTTTTCATCTTTCTATGCTTATCCTTGAGCTATTAAATCTTGTGATGTGGATGCTCAAATTCAACAATGAAGTCCTTTGTGTCAAAAAGTTCCCACAAGTAAGTGCCAATTTTCATACTTTATTTATATCAATATATGGTATTACATGCTTTGGTCACTTTCATTTGGCAACACATATTATCCACTTATTGACCCTTTGAGTGTACACTAAGAGGACACCCATTTTTATTAAAGCCTAGAGGTTTACCTAAGCCATCAAATATATATATACATCCACACTAGACATGATATGACTAATAGAAGTGATTGGTAACATGAAGGATAAAAGTCATAAGAGAGATATTGAAGATGCTTACTAATCAAAACATACCATGAACATGGATATACAAAGACATTGGATGATGGAGCAATTTTTTTTTATTGCTCCTTGTGCATAAGGGCTACTTTAGCAAGATGGGCTACATGACATGAGTAATTGTACTAGAACAATTAGGAAATATTTCTCTTGATCATGACCATTACAATGAAGAGTTTATCATGACCACCGGATTGAAGAGCTTTGTTATTAGGTTCTATGGGAACCCTAGCTAAACTCGAACTAGTTTGATGTAGGTTTAGTTTGGGTTTTCCTAGGGCCTTGCCTTAGGCCTCTAGATTTGGCCTAGGTACTACATGTATGTGGAAAATATTTTGAGATAATTCCCACACCTTGTGACTTCTTGGGGTCATACTAGAGCAAGTGGGAAAGTCTTAGATAAAGAACCAAAGAAAGACGTAAATTTGGGGCTCTAGGACTAGACACTAAGAGCAAGCATGAATCCTATTAAGAAAATTCAAGTTAGCTTGGTGAATGGAAGAAGTATTGTCTACATTTCTAGGAGTTTGAGTTCACTAGGTGGATTTAATGGCTTCACCATGCTTTGTGGCCAAACAAGATCAATTGCAAGTGTCTTGATCAATAAGTAACATAAAGTAACTAAAGTCAGGACCAAAGACCTACAGATAGATCAATGATGCTCTTGGTTCTCTAGTTGTGCTTGTTCATGGTGCAATAGGAATATAATGATGGGAGCCATTCTTGGAAATGTTTGTTGAGGGTCTGTCATCTAGGGTGGAGGATCAAGCCTTGATGCCAATTGTGGAATGGGAGTTTTCAGTTGTTCTATGAACTCCTCGTGTTGTTCAAGGAGTAAAGCCAAAGGAGGACGGATAGCACCTTCTTGCCACTACTTCATAATGTTAAGATGGATCATGAATGTGTAGGGATGAAATGACAATGACTAACTGATGTATTGATTTTATAAGTTTTCCTATGTTTTTGTATTTTTGATGTTTAGGATGTTTACTAATACTAACTTGTTTAACAAAACAAAAATTTGCCTAGATGAATGCAACTAGGATATGTGCCATGTCTAAATGCGAATTTCCTATATAATATTCTAGATCATCGTTGGAAAACTTGAATTCAACAAAAACTCGGCAGACCTAAAATTTACGACTCGGTAAAAAACTCAACAACTTAAAAAATTGCTTAAATTTCTTTTTAGACACATTTTTTTGTAAAATTTAATGACAAAATATATCCAATGAGTACAAAAGTGTTTTTAGTTAAATTTGATTCATTTGAATACAAATTTAGTACAAAATCGCATCATCGTGCAAAATCTTGATACAATAGTTAGTTGACAACTATTATGAATATATGACGATTTCCTTTGAAAATCATCATCATAATTCATAAATTGCATATTACAAATTTTACATCTCTCTCCCCTAGTTTAGTGAAAATTTGGGGGAGGTTTTAATCCTTGCACTTTGTTGCAGCTCTTCGCTCAACATTCAAGGCTATAGTTGTGGCTCTGACTCAATCAAATCAATGACCTTTCATTTGTTGTCTTCCTTTCTTGTGCAAAGCTTAAGGTTATGTTGTATTTTATAGTAATAATGGCATTTGAATCTTTGATATTGATAGTATGATACTTCATCATTGATCAATGATATTATGATAGCGATAAAGATAATTGTCTAAGTTGTTGATTCTAGTCTCCACTCCCAAATCCCATCATTGTAATCAAAATTCTTATATGAAAAAAGATCATAATAACTAGTGGGGGTCTAGGAGTGGAGACCCCAATGGTGTTGAAGGGCAACGTCCCTCGTGGGGGTCTAGGGGTAGCACCCTTAGCAAGGTCGAGGGTAGTGCCCCTTGTGGGGGTTCGGGGGCAACGCCCCCAACGGGGTCGAGGGGCAATGCCCCTTGTGGGGGTCTGGGAGCAATGTCCTTAGCGGGTTTAAGGGGCAGTGCATCCCTCCACCACCAAGCCCAAATTAAGGCCTTTGAAACCACACAAAACCTCATGTCAGACACCATTTTCACAATTTGATCACTTAAGGAGAAATTAGGTATTTGGCACATTTTTGTGAAAATCATTTTCTCACCAAGTGCTGCGTGAGAAGTGTGAGGATTGTTCATGCATTTATAGGGAAAAATTGTGACCTTTTTGACTATTTTTCCACTTTTTTCTTCATTTTTTTTTTGTTTTTTTCATATTTAATGAGTTTGGAGAGTTTTTTTGTCAAACTTTCCAAATTTCTAGTGAGTATTCACCAATAAATTGGTGAGTACTCACCAGAAACTCGGCAATTCTTTTTGGCGAGTAAATGGTACCAAAACTTGCCCTTTGTTTGGCTCGGCGAGTAGCTGGCAAGTATGCCATCTATGTTTTAGACATGCTATCTCACCAAATTTAATGTATTAACCTTTACAATTTCAGATAAAATAATAAAAGTAGACAATACAGGAGATAAAGCAAACAAAGTTATAGTTATCAAGATGATATAATGATAATGATATAGTTACATATGTAAACTAGCTCTAACAATACAACTCTAGATGTCTAGGATGTTGATATTCAAGCAAAGTTATTTACCAATGATCTAATAAAATTCAGCAATCTATGAATGCTCAATGGAAGCTTAATAAGTTACTTCAAAATTGATATACTGTTGTCCTAGAAACCTGATACAGGAATTGGCAATCAAGAACATTTGTTCAGGTCCTTATTCACTTTTTGAACATAATGTGAAAAATATTCTTCTAGGAAGTTTTTGTCACTCATACTTTGCCATTTTTCACTAAATGAACTTTTGAGAGTGGCATGCAAAGGGAAAGCATGTGCTTGGGAAGCTTTTGCCACTCACTTTTGGCTCTAGCTGTAAAAGCACATGGTTTTTGTGACATCGCCATTTTATGACACTTAGTAAATTTTTACTTTTTCTTGGCAAACATGTCAAACACATTTGTGGAGGGTTTGAACATGGCACAGTGAATTGAAGCACATGCTTTTGTGGTCTTGACTATTTTTTGGTAATTAGTCAATTTTTTAGTCTTGGCAATGCACATCCTAGGAATCATCTTGCCACTTTGTCTTATACTCGGTCAATTTCTCACTATTGACCATGACTTCAAGACTTGACATTCATCGATCAACTTGATAAAGACAATCAATGCATTCATAGAATAATGGATTTCACCTATGACATACAAAGACGATGAAGGAATAACCTGACACATGATACCTTTACATCTCAGACTGACGAAAAGACTGGTAAGATTTGCAAAATGGACCCCAGTAAGCAAAGTTTCATAGCAATGCAACATAAAACTATTTATTGAATTAGAAGGTTTGCAAAATAGACTTAGTTTAAATTCACATTGGATTGTGTTGCTGATTTTTGTTATGTCAATTTTTCCTAACTAAAAATCAAATAGTTTGAACCTTTCTTAAAGTAACTTGTCATTTATCTTATCAAAAAATATTTTACCTCAGATCTATTTTGAAAATGTTATTATATTGTATGTTCATGAGGCATTAATCAGTGCAATAAGAATTAGAAACCTTAAAGTCATTCATCCAAGAATCAAGCGGAAGAAGTTATTGAACCTACCCTTTTGCATCAAGCAATAATTGTTTGCGTTGAGTATTGTTTTCCCATAATAGAAAAACACACAACTTAAGCAAGACAGGGTCTTTGCTTCCTTATGATCTTTGGGAATTCATAGGGGAGGGGAAGATATAGCAAATAGTGTTCTTATGTGTGTAAACATTTCCTCTTATCCTGCAACATCAAATTTAAAGGGACCAAGTAGAGTAACTGTGAGCTCTATTTGCAAATGTATTCTTAGAGAAATTCCTGCTAATGTGCATAGAAGAACAAATTTTCTAATCAATTTGCTGTTAAATAATTTATTTTGTTTCTGACTGTTTCACTATATTCACTGTTGAACTGATTAGTTTGTAATGTCCCCTTTTCAAGCCTGACATTTTCAGTGACCGTTAGCCTTTCTTTGGGAACCCGAAGGCTAGTCGGAAGTTAAAATTAGGGTTTCCTCATTTTGAGGAGGTCATTGCTCTGAGATGGTTGTTTTAATGGCGGATTCCTTCTGGGTTTTCAGAGGGCTTCGCAGTGGTATGTTCGTCTCAGCATTCAGAGTACTTTTTGGAATTTACTATTTTTAGTAAATTCTATTTGTGGCAGCTTTCCAGATGAGCTCAGGTTGGTTGACTCCCGGCTTCAGATTGATCAGTTGACTTCATCAGTATTGGCTTCAGGGCACTCTCGGAGAAATAAGTTAAGTCATTTAAATTAAAAAGTCACGTTTAAATGTTATATTTTAACGTTGACCCCTTGGCTTAGACTTAATGACTTAATTTCGTTTTAAAAAGTGGGTCTTGAGGGTGGCGCCCTCATTAAGAAATGTTTTAATTATTTCCTAAGTCAAAGCAAGATTATGAGGGGCGCATAATTCAAAGTTTGATATTTAATTAAAATATCAAATCTGGAGCTTTGAAGAGAAAGTACGCCCTCTTGAGGAGATTAGAGATTTTGACCTAAAAGCTCATTTTAGGGTTTTGTGAAGTCAACGGAAGAATTATAAAAGGGAGTCTTGGTGCATCATTTCATGATCTTTGGAAAATACACTGTTATGCTGCCGGATTGGCTCTGGAAACGCTTCGAGGAATGAAGGCCTCCTAGTTCGGGCATCGCTTCGTGTTTGCAAGACAACATCAAGTGGTGATTCTTAGTCTAGTTTGTGAGTTATTGATATTTGTGCATTGTAATCGTCATTGTAATCCTTTAGTTTCTGATTCTGCATTTTAGAGGTATATTAAAGGTGCATTTTAGTGACAGCAGATTTAATGTTTTGCTCATATCTCAAAAAAAAGACAAAAAATATAGTTTTGGGTATTGCATCATTAGTTGAATTTGTAATAGGCGCCAATATTCTCTAGATAGTAGAATTTTTAAAGAAGTCTTGAATTTCCTAGAAGAAGTCGAATTTCTGTACTAGGCCGTACCATTGAGATCTGCATTGGAATCCGTGTTAATTGAATCTGCAGTGTTTGGTTCAGTTTCAAGGGGCTATCTTGGTCGCCTAGGTCTTCAGAGTGCTTAGCATTTTATGGCATGTCAATTGGATGATTATTGAGCAAGTTGTGAACATTCTTTGGAACTTGTGAACTGCTGATTGCACATTTAAAGTACAGATCTGACAAAAAACAGAATACAGAAATCTGCATTTCTGTTTTGTGGTTGGGACACTGTGATTTCTTAAGGATTGTAATTGATTCTTGGTTGAACGTACTATTTGATAAGCATATGATATCTTGACATTGCAGGCAGTCATAATCTTTGTAAACTGGCAGTAGTACTGACCAGTGTTTTGATATTGCTTGTCATTTCTTGTAATAATCATTCCTACTTTCAGTTTTAGAGTAAAATAGTGATAACTCCGCCCTATGGTCGCTACTGTCCATTCTGGATGAGCAAGCACATTCTGGGTGTCGAGAAGTTTCCTTTTCAGCACTTTCATTTCAAGCATTGTTTTGTATTCACTCCGTCATATGGTCGCCCCTCACTCCGCATTGGATTGGGTAGCACATACTTGGCGTCGAGTTCCTTTTCCAGCATAAGCAGTTTGTTTTAGATCCTCTGACCAATGCTCGCCAGCATCGGCGCCATTCTGGTTAGAGTTGCTTTCTTGCACGTTTTGGTTTCTTTCTCTAACCTTAACGGGTGCACTGCTTTGTAATCTGTTAATTGAAAAAACGAAAAAAATTGGCTCGGAATATTTCAATGGTATCAGAGCCACGTATCCTGCCATCCTGTGAAATCAGCTTTCTATGAGTGACAGAGAACAGAGGTATTTGGCAAGAGTATACAAGAGAGACACAGTTCAGACACAGTTGTATCAAGCCCCAGAAGGTCAAACAGCTTCAGAGATTTTGAGGGCTAATTGGGAGCCTTCACAAGAAACAGAAATGGGGGATAATGAAAGAAGTTCTGGCAACAGAGGTGACAGTGGGAAAGGTATAGACAATTCAGCCAATCTAGGTCAAGGACTTGATAAGAAGATGGATGCTTTGTTGGATATGTTCTCTCTCATGTTAGGGAGATTGGGTCCGAATACTCCACAAAACAATACAGTGCATGTCGGTGAGCATAGTGCTAACAACCAGCACAATGGTCATGTTGCCCAACCTTCAGTTAGCAGAACCTACATTTCTGCTAGACCACTCAAACCCACGTTTTTGGCACCAGCAAACCCACATCCTGATCCCGAAGAAAATACTTCATCTTTGGAGAGGCTAAGGATAGGCCGTACGGAATATGACACCCTGCCTGATGAAGTCAAGCTTGACATGTCCTTCAATGATTACATGGAATATAGAAGGAAGGATAAGGGCCAAGGGAGAAATTATGACCAAAGAAGAACTCCAGCACAAGGAGACTTGTACCAAGCTGTAAACAAAGTGACACTTCCTCATTTTGACGGGAGTGATACAAGTTCAGCCCGAGCGTGGATTCAAAAGCTGGATAACTATCTAGCTCTCAGACCAATGGCGGAAGAAGAAGCGATCAAGTTCGCTACGCTACACCTTGATGGGGTGGCGCATGAGTGGTGGTACCATGGCCTAGTCACCTTAGGTCATGGGTCTATCACTAGCTACGATGAGTTCACCAATAGACTCATTGAGAGGTTCGAGAAGAAGGACCCAGAAGTGCATTTTAGGGAGTTGGCACAGTTGAGACAGTATGGCACTGTTGAAGCCTACATAGCTGAGTTTCAAAGACTTTCAGTTATGGTCACTGGAATCACAGAGAGAAGATTAGTGATCCTATTCACTGAAGGATTGATGGAGCCACTCAAGGGTTGGATCAAAGCTTTTGATCCACCGTCCTTACAAGAAGCAATGAAAAAAGCTAGAAACATGGAGTGGGCTGCTCCCAAAGCAAAGTTCCATTCCAAACCAGCTTTTCACAAAGGGGATAGAGGGAAAAAGTTTCATCAAAAGCCTCACCATAAGGAGTTTAAACCACAGAAACCTCATGGCTCAAGATTGGATCCAGAGACTATCAATGAACTCCGAAGGAAGGGGTTATGTTTCCGTTGTTGGGAAAAATGGTCCCAAGATCATGTGTGCCCAAAGGGTGCTAAAATTCATCAAATTGAGTTCTATACAGCTGATGAAAGCAATTCTGATTTTTCTGATCAGCAAGCTGATTTTGAGGACAGCGATGAAGAAAATACTCCAGAAGAGTCTGAAGGTGAAAAAGAAAGTGGTGGTACATTGGCTCAACTTTCGAGCTTCCAAAAGAATGAGTCTTTTAAAGTTCGTGGGATGATCAAAGGGCAACGTATTGTTGCTTTAATTGACACTGGAGCAACACATAACTTCATAGACGAAGTTGTGGTGGCAAAGAAAGGATTGCAAACAGAAGACTTTGAAGGGTTCAGAGTTATGGTTGCGGATGGGTTTCACATCTCATGCACCAAGAGGATTCCGAACATGTCAATGCAATTGGGCAATTACGAAGTCAAGGATGACTTCTACGTGGTCAATATTGGAGATACGGATGCTGTCCTTGGCATTCAATGGCTGCAATCTCTTGGAGAGATCTCTCTAAATCTGCAAACTATGGAGTTGAAGTTTCAATCCGATGGAAGGAAGGTGGTGTTGAGAGGAATGTCAAATGGTGGCCCTCGGATTGTGTCATTCAAGAGGATGGCGAAGTTGATACGTCATGATCAAGTGGAGTGGGCTGCGGAATGCATGATTCTTCCAGCTAGTCCAGCTGAAACGAAAATAGAGCATCCTCCAGATATTCAGTCTTTACTCACCAAGAAGAGTAAAGTGTTTGCTGATTTACCTCCTTGACCTCCTCCTGATCGAGGTTCAGAGCACATCATAGAGCTCAAGGAAGGAGCTAAACCTGTGATCACAACTCCATATCGGTATCCAAAGAGGCAAAAGGATGAGATCGAGAAGAATATCCAAGAACTTTTGGAGATGGGTTTCATACGCCCAAGTAAGAGCCCCTTTGCATCTGCAGTGGTTCTTGTGAAAAAGAAGGATGGTACCATGCGCATGTGCGTGGACTATCGTGCTTTGAACCAAAGCACCATCAAGAATAGATACCTTATTCCCAGAATAGATGAGCTCATTGATGAGCTACATGGGGCTAAGTTCTTTTCGAAGATTGATCTGAGGTCGGGCTACCATTAGATACGAATGAGGGGGTCAGATGTGGAAAAAACAGCTTTCAGATGTCACTATGGCCATTTTGAATTCTTAGTCATGCCATTTGGGTTGACTAACGCTCCGGCAACCTTTCAGTCTTGCATGAACCGTGTCTTCCAGAATCAGTTACGAAGGTTTGTGCTGATATTTTTTGATGACATTTTGATCTACAGCAAGACTTGGGAGGATCACCTCAAGCACTTGGAGGAAGTGCTTAGCATCATGGAATCTGAGAGCTTATTTGCCAAAGCTTCCAAATGTGAATTTGGCATGGTGGAGTTACTGTACCTTGGCCACATAATCAGTGCTGAGGGAGTGAAGGTGGATCCGGAAAAAATCAAAGCAGTAGTTGATTGGCCACCTCCTGAGAGTTTGACTCAGTTGAAAGGTTTTCTGGGTCTTTGTGGTTTTTATCGGAGATTCGTTAAGGGGTATTCACAGAATGCTGCTCCCCTTACTGATCTCACCAAAAAGGGAGCTTTTGCTTGGTCAGAAAAGGCTCAAATTGTTTTTGATAAATTCAAGAAGATCATGAGTTCGTGCCCAGTCTTGGCTATCCCGGATTTTTCCAAGCCATTCGAGCTGCAATGTGATGCATCAGGTGAAGGAGTGGGGGCTGTCCTGATGCAAGACAAACACCCTATCGTGTTTGAAAGTAGGAAGTTACGGGGTGTTGAGAGGACATACTCAATCTATGATAAAGAAATGCTTGCTATTATGCATGCATTAGCCAAGTTCAGGCAGTACTTGGTGGGGAACAAATTCGTGGTTAAGACGGACCACAATAGCCTCAAGCATTTTATGCACCAGAAGGATTTAAATGAGAGGCAACAGAAATGGGTGAGTAAGCTTCAAGCTTACGACTTTGACATTGAATATGTCAAAGGGAAAAATAATGTCGTGGCCGATGCTCTCTCCAGAAGGCCTCATCTTAGCTCATTGTGTGAGCTTACTGCAGATTGGAGAGACATGTTGCTTGCTGATTATGCCAAAAATCAGTTTGCAACCAGCATTCTGGAAGGTACTTTCCATGATGAAAAGTACCAGGTGGTTGAGGGATTGATTCAGTATAAGGGAAGAATCTTTCTGGTGGCTGATTCTAAGCTCAAGAAGAAGATTCTTTTGAATTTTCATGACATTCCAGTTGCTGGTCACCAAGGTTTTTTCAAGACCTATAGGCAGATCCGAGAAAGGTTTTCTTGGAAAGGTTTGAAGAGGGAGGTTCAACGCTACATTCAGGAATGTCCTGTTTGTCAAGCAAATAAAAATGAGCATACATTGCCAGCCGGTTTGCTGCAACCACTTCCAATTCCCAATCAAAAATGGGAAAGCATTTCAATGGATTTCATCACTGGGTTGCCCAAGGCCCAAGGGAAGGATTGCATTTACGTGGTAGTTGACAGATTAACCAAGTTTGCTCATTTCTTTGCCATTACCAGCACTTTTTCTGCAGCCCAAGTTGCAGATTTGTTTTTTCGAGAAGTGTTTAGGCTTCATGGGTTGCCAAAGAATATTGTAAGTGATAGGGACAGCAAGTTCCTAAGTACCTTTTGGCAGAAGTTTTCAGAATGAGTGGTACTGTGCTCACTCCAAGCACGAGTTATCACCCCCAAACTGATGGGCAGACAGAAGTGGTGAACAAGTGGTTGGAAGGCTACTTGAGAAATTATGTGTCAGAACAGCAGAAAGCTTGGGTTAAGTGGCTGCATATAGGCGAGTACTGCTACAACTCTACTTTTCATATGTCAATCAAAATGTCTCCCTTCTTGGCACTTTATGGGTATGAAGCACCCAGCTTTGCAGATTTGGTGTTTGGTGACAGCAAAGCACCTTTAGCCAAGGATTTGTTGCAGCATAGTCAAGACATAATGAGATCCTTGAAGGATAATTTGCAGATTGCACAAAATCAGCAGAAGTTGTATGCTGATCAGAGGCGGGTAGAGCGTTCTTTTGAGGTTGGGGATATGGTCTATCTCCGTTTACAACCTTATAGACAGTCTACTCTCAAGAAGAGTGGAGCTGAGAAGCTCAAACCTCGCTTCTATGGGCCATTTAGGGTCATCAGAAAGGTTGGGGCTGTAGCTTATGAATTAGAGCTACCTTCAGATAGCAGAGTGCATAATGTCTTCCACGTGTCTCGCCTCAAGAAGGCACTTGGACACAATGTGGTTGCTTCTTCACAGTTGCCACCGTTGGACGAAGAAGGACAGTTGGTTCTAGTTCCCGAGGAGATACTTGATGTCAGAGAACGTTCCTTGAGGAATAGAACTATCAGAGAATGTTTGGTAAAGTGGAAGAACCTGCCTATGGAGGATGCAACCTGGGAAAGTGATGAGATATTGCAGCATCCTAGTTTGCGATTGCTTGAGGACAAGCAATCTTGGGGAGGGCGGACTGTAATGTCCCCTTTCAAGCCTGACATTTTCAGTTACCGTTAGCCTTTCTTTGGGAACCCGAAGGCTAGTCGGAAGTTAAAATTAGGGTTTCCTCATTTTGAGGAGGTCATTGCTCTAAGATGGTTGTTTTAATGGCGGATTCCTTCTGGGTTTTCAGAGGGCTTCGCAGTGGTATGTTCGTCTCAGCATTCAGAGTACTTTTTGGAATTTACTATTTTTAGTAAATTCTATTTGTGGCAGCTTTCCAGATGAGCTCAGGTTGGTTGACTCCCGGCTTCAGATTGATCAGTTGACTTCATCAGTATTGGCTTCAGGGCACTCTCGGAGAAATAAGTTAAGTCATTTAAATTAAAAAGTCACGTTTAAATGTTATATTTTATCGTTGACCCCTTGGCTTAGACTTAATGACTTAATGTCATTTTAAAAAGTGGGTCTTGAGGGTGGCGCCCTCATTAAGAAATGTTTTAATTATTTCCTAAGTCAAAGCAAGATTATGAGGGGCGCATAATTCAAAGTTTGATATTTAATTAAAATATCAAATCTGGAGCTTTGAAGAGAAAGTACGCCCTCTTGAGGAGATTAGAGATTTTAACCTAAAAGCTCATTTTAGGGTTTTTTGAAGTCAACGGAAGAATTATAAAAGGGAGTCTTGGTGCATCATTTCATGATCTTTGGAAAATACACTGTTATGCTGCCGGATTGGCTCTGGAAACGCTTCGAGGAATGAAGGCCTCCTAGTTCGGGCATCGCTTCGTGTTTGCAAGACAACATCAAGTGGTGATTCTTAGTCTAGTTTGTGAGTTATTGATATTTGTGCATTGTAATCGTCATTGTAATCCTTTAGTTTCTGATTCTGCATTTTAGAGGTATATTAAAGGTGCATTTTAGTGACAGCAGATTTAATGTTTTGCTCATATCTCAAAAAAAAGACAAAAAATATAGTTTTGGGTATTGCATCATTAGTTGAGTTTGTAATAGACGCCAATATTCTCCAGATAGTAGAATTTTTAAAGAAGTCTTGAATTTCCTAGAAGAAGTCGAATTTCTGTACTAGGCCGTACCATTGAGATCTGCATTGGAATCCGTGTTAATTGAATCTGCAGTGTTTGGTTCAGTTTCAAGGGGCTATCTTGGTCGCCTAGGTCTTCAGAGTGCTTAGCATTTTATGGCATGTCAATTGGATGATTATTGAGCAAGTTGTGAACATTCTTTGGAACTTGTGAACTGCTGATTGCACATTTAAAGTACAGATCTGACAAAAAACAGAATACAGAAATCTGCATTTCTGTTTTGTGGTTGGGACACTGTGATTTCTTAAGGATTGTAATTGATTCTTGGTTGAACGTACTATTTGATAAGCATATGATATCTTGACATTGCAGGCAGTCATAATCTTTGTAAACTGGCAGTAGTACTGACCAGTGTTTTGATATTGCTTGTCATTTCTTGTAATAATCATTCCTACTTTCAGTTTTAGAGTAAAATAGTGATAACTCCGCCCTATGGTCGCTACTGTCCATTCTGGATGAGCAAGCACATTCTGGGTGTCGAGAAGTTTCCTTTTCAGCACTTTCATTTCAAGCATTGTTTTGTATTCACTCCGTCATATGGTCGCCCCTCACTCCGCATTGGATTGGGTAGCACATACTTGGCGTCGAGTTCCTTTTCCAGCATAAGCAGTTTGTTTTAGATCCTCTGACCAATGCTCGCCAGCATCGGCGCCATTCTGGTTAGAGTTGCTTTCTTGCACGTTTTGGTTTCTTTCTCTAACCTTAACGGGTGCACTGCTTTGTAATCTGTTAATTGAAAAAACGAAAAAAATTGGCTCGGAATATTTCATAGTTCTAACATAAACTCATCTTACATGGAGACTGGGTGTGAATGGGAATTGTATTTTGAATTTCCAAAATTTAATCTTTTGAGAATGGTTAAAATGTGGACACCTGATGCCTTGTTACTAAGCTTCATCTGAACATCACAATCTGCTAGAATATCCTTTGGTTACAATAGATTTTTCTTTGAGTTAAATTTGTATAATACTCATGTATTGCTTGTTTTTGCTAGATCTCTGGCAGCGTGGACTGTCATTATACTACCTGAACAGGTTGTGTTAAATTTTCATCCATGCCGGACATTTACGTGGATAATTAAAATATTTTGAATTTAATTTACTGCTGGGTCAATCAATTTGCTTTTATTACTTTGTGCTTATTATCTTTTTTGTTTGTACAGGTATGAAGAAGGAGCAAACCAGTTTAGGGATGATGTTGCAGCTAATCCCAACGATACTGAAGAATCAATTTGGTGTTTCCTCTGTGAAGCTCAACTATATGGAGTTGATGAAGCACGGAGACGCTTTCTCGAGGTAGCTTGATTCTGTTGTATTTATGATGTATGAATGTGTGCTAATGCGTTCCTACTAAATAATGAGAAAATAACATTTCTCGAAAGAACTTGCTTCACATTTTTAACATAGAGAACAACTGTGAAAACTAACTTGAAAGAATAACATGAAATAACACTGATTATAATGAAATTTTTATTCCCATCCTTATAAGAAATAAGAAATAATCATCTAGTCATAGTTAACTAGATTTAAAAATCTCAGATTATAATATATCCATAGATGAAATTTTTTATTAAGTCAGCTAATGATTATTTTTGGCGATATTTCTTTTAGATGGTTCTTCACTAAGTATAAGGAATTGTACCGTGTTAGATAAAGCAGCGTGCAGGGTTCAGTTAGGTTCCCAAATTTGGGATTCAGCAGTACACATATGCTGTTGGTATTATACTTAAGTTAATATATCACCTGATGTCAATGTGTGTGTATCATTTAATTACAACTGACATGGTTTTTTATCCTTGGATGAATAAAGAGATAAAGAGAATATTTCATAGCTTTGTCATCTGAAGTACTATTCATCCAGCTGATGGCTTTTACACTTTTCAAGAAATATAGTCCTGGCTATACTAGTCAAAACTTATAAATTGTAAATAAAATCAGAAGGAAAAAAGTTATCTAACACTAACATTTGACTGGATTTTTTAACTTGAACAATTTCTTAAACTACTAGTGGATTGTACGTAGTATGACATGAATTCAAAATGCATCTCTCGAAATTCATACTAACTAATTTTCAGAGGACTGAAATTGGTCACGTGTAATTACCCCTCTTCAATAAATTTATGTAGCAAAATTGAATGTTCATTCCATTTCTTTTTGATGAGCCAAATCCGATCTATTCCAATCCCTTTGGTCTCATTTTTCTCTAAGTATAAAGGGTTTTGTGTTCAAGTTTCTGTGCGTGAGCTTTTTGTTAGGGTTTCAAACTTCCCCTTACAATCATGTCTTTCACCTGAACTTCGATCTCTGGCCAGTGGTAAGAGTCATGAAATATCTCTGACCTCCGAACTTTGACTTTCTTGCTTTTTTGTCTTATTCTCATCACCTACCTCTTTGCATGACTTAACTACCATTAATAGCCCGTTTTGAAGCTGCAGCTCTTTGAAGGAGGATTTTCCCATCTAAGAAAACAATGTTAATATTTTATAAGGTAGATCTAACTATACTTGCAGCATCCATGGTGGTGAACAACTATGTTTCATTTAATGTGGTGGTTGGAGCCTACAGCCCTTGGACCATCATGATTTCTTATCCATTGTTTTGGGAAAGAACTCTATTTGCTTGCCAATCTTCATGTTATTTCTGGCTTGTTGCCTGTGGGAACTTTCATTCAATTGTTTTCATTTAAAAACCCTAGCCAACATTGCTTAGAGCATGTGTTGTTCAGAGTGTCAAGTTTGGCAATGAAAACTTCAAAATTCGTTGATGAAAGGCTGGTTGTCAAAAGAGGATTGAAGGGCTTCAATGTAATTGTCGTTGATGGATTCACCCTCCCCTTGCCTAAAGGTAACTTGACAACTTCATTTAGCCTTGGGAAATCATAAGATATGTGATGATTTTTTATGTTGCGGGCTTGGGAGAAATGGAAATGCTCATTTAAACCAACGACGTGTTTCCCTACTCATTGGGGTTGAGCATAAGATCTGGTAAATTCATCTTCCCACACATCTTGAATAGTGGAACAATACCACTTTGTTCTCCATTGCCATGGTGTTAGAAATTAGGATCTTAGGATACTAATCATTATAAACAAAATATAATATAAATAAAACAAAAATCATACAAACATAGATTTAACACATTACACAAGATATGCATGGGGAAACCCTTCCAAGTAAATAACCCCATTAAGCATCATTTTATTAAAACATTTACAAAAAATAGTTTATTAAAAAAATAGTCTGAACATGGGGACACTCCTTTACATACTTCCACATGGCCAATAATACCTCATGTGCATAGTGATATAATTCACTATAAATCTCCAAATTCACACTCTCAAATGAGAAAGAACCTCCTTAAATATAGGAGAGATTGTGGCAAAATACCTTAAGGGTTAGTCACTCCTATTCAAAGCAACCATTTATAAATAATTAATAATCTAATATTTATTAGATAATTAATTATTAAATGGTATATGCTTTATAACGTAAAATTTTATAACCTTATATTAGAACAATATATAAAAGTATAAGGGTATGACCCTTAATAACATTATATTCTAATACTCCTTAATGTTAATAGGGCATCACATGTCAATTTCTATAAAATTAAAAATGAAGTACCCCAATAATGTAGGTGTTCTTTGACAGTGATAAAAAAGGACACAAATTTAAATGCCAAAATGAAAGACATGCACTTTGGATTACATGAAATTCATCTTGTCATAATTTATAATCCCAATGTTTTAAAAAAATGCTATATATATGAGGTCTTATAAATATTTTTATTGAAGCATAGGTCTCCTCAAATCAGCCTCACCCTAGGTTCATTACATAGTGCCCTTAGGTCTTAATATAATACAATGCTTTTACAATGGAAGATTTACAAAGAGAAGATTTTCCAATATGTCCAAAGAACTCATAAAATAATGCCTAGAGGTCTTCTGTTATCCCTGTTAGGTATTGTTGATGGGTGTTTTATGACCGCACCAACACAGAATAAAGTTTCCCAACGGCTACTCTATCCTCTCTTGAACAAAATCTCCTACATGCTAAGATTGCGAGAAAGATCATGCATTCAACTCCAAGGTTTCTTTATGTAGTGGACGTAGTCTCAGTTGGCTCAATGTGATTTGCTGGTATCTCAAGGGGGACTTACATAATTGTTTAGCTGAAGATCAAAGAGAAAGGGGTTTTCACAAGCTTCGAAAGATTTTTCAATGAAGCACAGGTTTCCTAAACTAACCAAAAAGTAATGAATTTGAATGGCTGCAGGGATTAAAAATACTATGGTCTACTCTAGGTGCGGGATGTGGAGATTAACTCTTGCAAACTTCAACCAAGCTCTGCTTTGCCTCACCCTGGACAACTTCCACAAAACTGGTGCAATCTTCAAAGGAGTAACTAGAAGTAGTCAGATCACAGCTTAACATGAAGATACCATCACAACGACGCATACCAACATATAAACATAATCGAAGTTAAGTCCAAAATGTTCCAGTTGACTATGCAAGGCGAACTCACCATCAATGAGCCCACTAGTGGTATGGATTAACGAAGCTTGCTTAATTCAACCACCACATTCCACAACTATCTATGTGCATGAAATGAAATCTATTTTATTCTAAGTTCTACTTTAAGATTCTATGTGAATTGGAAGGACGAAGAAATCTTGCTAGCTACCCACAATAAAAGATGAAACCACAAGCAATGATAACTCTTTTTATTATAGGAGTCTTCACAACAATCTCTTACAAAACATTCAATATGAAAACTTTCCTTCCTCTTC
Source organism: Sequoia sempervirens (assembly GCA_007258455.2). Taxonomy (NCBI): domain Eukaryota; kingdom Viridiplantae; phylum Streptophyta; class Pinopsida; order Cupressales; family Cupressaceae; genus Sequoia; species Sequoia sempervirens. The sequence continues at coordinate 253,662,312 of VDFB02047230.1, read as the reverse complement.
AATCTAAGCTACAATATCAATCTATGCTATCTGTCTCTCTATGCACTGTCTATTCTATTCTATGATCTAATCTAATGATGTACAAATGAGGGGGGGATGCCCCTTTTATAGGTGGCCAATTCCAACAGACGACTTAGATTCAATTACAATGAAGGGCCCAGATTGAGCCGAATAAGCCCTAATTAAGATTCTGCCCTAAAAACTGCCAGAAAATGGAGGAGTGGGGTAATAAATGAGCACAAAAGGCCCACTCTCTCCCTTTGACCACTGTGAGCAATTAATGCCCACTATCCTCAAGAAGATTCTCATCTAGAAACGCGTTCACACTGTTCTTTTCTTTGACTGCAAACTTGATCAATCTGATCATCACAGCTTCTACTTCTTGAACTGACATGGCAGGCACGTTCTCAATCTAAAACTCCAAGATTGCAACTTCTTTCTCCCATTTGATGATGTTTTTCCTCCTAGCTGTCGTTGCGTCTTGGGTTGTGCGAAGTATGCAGGAGAACACTTTCTGAATCATTTCCAGAGAAGGACTTCACACTTAAGAAGAATTCATCTACTTTGTCCTTCAATCCATCCTGCTGTCATTCTTTAACTTTGAAGTGCTTGAGGATGATTTCTAACGCCCGGGCCTTCATTTTTTCCTCAATTCCTGTTCTTGAAGGATTTTCTTGTCCTGGACTCGACCATTTCTTCCTTGCCACCTGCCTCCCTGAGTTGGGTGCATATTGGGTCTTTGAGGAGAAATTCCAACACTTATCCGTTTCTTCCAACACCTCCCTTCATGGTTTGGGCACAAATGAGACATCATGGAGGAGCTTCAAACATGCAACTTTTCCTTTTCCAAGGTTGTAATATTGTTCTGGAGTACTTGCTCCATCACCTCAAGTCATCATGCTTTTGGTCCCGGTGTTCATCCTGCAAAAAAACAAAAAAGAAGAGCATCAAAACAGTTATAGTATAAATTCACTTCACTTACCTAATCTCCATGTTCTGATTTCCAAGGGCTGATTGATCTTCGGATCTGATAGAGTTCATCATTTTTCTCTAGCAAACTTTGCTTTCTTCATAACTTTTTGTCATAGGCACATTTAATATCTGTGGGCTAGGGCGCATATCATCTTGATGTTTTCATCTTCTTGCCTTAGTAATTTCATTCACCTATCCTTTCCATCTTCTCTTAGGAGCTTGATGTTTGAGTTTCACTTATCTTGAGGGTGCATATGAAGGCTCTTGCTTCATTACTTGCCTTAGAAATTTTTTCGATCAACATATTATCCCCTTGGGCGCATTTAGCTATCTGTGCTAGGGTGCATTTGACTCCTTGTGTGTGCACTTTGAATCATCTTCATCTTGGGCGCATTTAGAGGGGTGTATTCTCATTCATCTCCCTCTTGCCTTATAAAATTTTGCCTCTTGGAGCTTGGGCGCATTTGAGGAGGTGGCTTCACATTTCCTGCCTTTAATGCCTTAGAAATTTTTCATGTATTCCCCCCCTTGGGTGCATTTAGAGGGATCCTCTTTCATTTTTCTTTGCCTTAGAAAATTTTTACTTAACTTCTCCCTCTTAGGGCACATCTGGACCCTTGTACTCTGAGTTTGTGCCTTAGAAACTTTTCAAGCCTCTATCTTATTCATGGTCGGCGCATTTGAGACCTTGTGTGATATTTCATGCCTTAGAAGTTATTTGATCTCCCCTCATCCATCTCTTGGGTGCATATGACATCCCCTGCTTCATTTTTCCATGCCTTAGAAATTTTCCTTCTTGCTTCTAGGGTGCATATTGACCTTGTTGCTTCATTTCTCAATGCCTTGAAATTTTTATGTATCTTCTATACTAGGGGCACATTTTTCCCCTAGTGCTTTCATGTTTATGCCTTAGAAAAATTTTCTCACCTCCACTTGATTGTTGGGTGCATTTTAGGGGTCTTGCTCACATTTTCGTGCCTTAGAATAAATTCTTCATCCAACTCCTTCCTTGGGCGCATTTGACCTCTTGCACTTTCATCTTCCATGCCTTAGAAAATTCTCATGTATCTCCTTTCATGCCTTGCTTCATGGGCGCATTTGAAGGGGTGTGCTCTGATTTTCATGACTTAGAAAATTTTCATACCACCTTGATTCTCCTAGGGCGCATTTTGGGGGGGTCCCCTTCCATTTTCCTTGACTTAGAAAATTTTTGTGCCTCCTTGACAACTTGGGCACATCTAGGGTGGTGTCATGCCATTTTTTAATGCCTTAGAATTTTTTTACACCATCCTGCTACCTTGGGCGCATATGGAGGGTGATGCTTCCATTTTGCTAACTTCGGATTTTTTTTTTCAAGCCACCTTGATGCCTGGGCGCATTTGGGAGGGGGTGATGCCATTTCATCACTTAGAAAAATTTCATCTCATCTTCTTGGAGCTTGGGCGCATATGAGGGGTGGTCAGGCAAGTTTCATTGCCTTAGAAAAATTCTTGCTACCCTTCTCAACTTGGGCGCATTTCAAGGGGTGGTCTACTAGTTTGTATCTGACTTAGGAAATTTTCATTCATTCAAGATGCTTGTGATGGGCGCATTTGGAGTTTTGCTGAGGCTGGGCACATTTGAGGTGGTGCCTTGCCATTTTCCTTGAATGCCTTAGGCATTTTTGCATCTGGAGGGTTAAGGAAACTTCTAAAGGTGACCCTCAAATACTTAGCCAATTTTGATTGGCTTACCCTTGCTTTCTATTTTTAATAAATCCTTGATTCTCAAACTTCTGCCACTCCTCTTGACTTGAAATTTTCCCAACGTGATCCTCATGACCTATTTGACCTGTTCACACTTGCCTTTCGTGCTGGCTTGCTATTTTTAGCCCTGTTCTGGAGGTGACTTACTATAAATAGTAAGTATGCAAATTGTGCTCAAATTTTACCAGTGGATTCCTTGAAAGATATTGATCGCAATGGGATACATTAGCTTTTCACTTTTCTCGAGTTTTACCCCTCATTTTAGGCACTAGAGTTGGAAACCCTAATTTCACTTGCATGTGCCTCTATTGACCTCTATTTGACTCAATTTTTGTTCTGGACTGCTCTGCTCGTGAAACTGAAGATCTGGGGGCTGCTGGAGTGAACCTGCTAAAAATAGTAAGTGCCTGAAAAAGTGATCAACCAACTACCGGATGTGTTTGCATGTCACAACAGGTATTACATCTAGGATTTAGCCACTAGCTAGTGTCATTGACATGCACATTCCGCCTCAATGACATCACCTAAGTCCAAGCATTGATCTAAATTTGGAGTAGATAATGCCTAGAGGTCTTTATTATGCCTATTAGGTCTTACATCCAAGATATAGCCATAAAGTGGTGTCATGCACACTTTCCCTCAATGACATCACCTAAGGCTAATCACTACATAGAGGTTTGATGTATGATGGCTGAGACTCCAATCTATTTCTTCTTGATCATAGTATACCACTTGATATTTATGATGGAATACTTTCCATTGAGTGAATTGCCCATGATCTTCAATGTGCTTTTCTCTCTCTTTCTCTCTTGATTAATTTGGAAATAAGAGTTTTTTGGTAAAGATTAAAATAAATCTAGTTATCATATTGTAATGTCCCCTTCTCATCAGTGATCTGTTCTGACGCTCATCAGCCTATTCCGGAAGCCCGTAGGCTCGTTTGAGGTAAAATTAGGGTTTCCATGTTCAGAGGTTCTATGGCATTTCAGGGAGTTTACTATTTATAGTAAATTCTATTTTTGGCAGTATGCAGTTATCAGTCTTCAGGTCTTCATTTTCAGTTGGAGCATTTAATGCAATTCAAGTCTGGCTTCTAAAGGTTTTATTTTGGTGAATAAAGGCATTAATGTTATAATTTGTAGTTGACCCCTTGGCCTAGGAGTATAACTTCAAGTTGTTTTAAAAGGTGGTCTTGAAGGGGGACGCCTTCATGAGTGGTTATTATTATCTTTTAATAATGTCTTTATGCCTTGGGGAAAAAGTGACGCCTCTTTTAAGGAGAGATATTTTTTAAATAAAGTGAAGTTCATATTTTTGCAAAAGGGACGCCATCTTGAGAATTAATTGTTTTTGGAAATTGAAAAGACTCTTGTGTCTTTTGGTGTGCCTTCTTAGGAAATTGAAGAGTTTTTGTGAGCTTCTATAAAGTGAAGGCTTTGCTCCAGCCTTGGTATCCATTATGCTTATCATATTGTTATGCTGTCAGAATGACTTCATGAATTTAGCTTCGAGGAATGCTTACCTCTTAGCATTTATCCAATTTCATGTTTGAAAGATAACACCTAGTTGGTTTTGGGACTGCTTTTCATCCAGACTAGCAGATTGAGTTCGAATGTTGAAGAATTTTGGAGTTTTGTCAATTTTGAAGTTGCTGATGCACCTACAGCTGAAAGTGAATTTTGCTAGCAGCTCTTTGAATAAATTTTATTCTGTTCTGGGTATCTTTGCTATGCTTTTGTAGACCTATGGCGACCCTTCTTGCAAAGTGGCAGATTTTAATTTGAAGTTGGTGATTTTATCTAGCAAAATCGCCCCTTTCAAGGGCCGTACCATTTAGAGTGCCTTGGGAATTGTGCCAAGAATTAATGACTGATATTTGTTGCTATTTCTTCATCATGGAATGGGCGCCTACCTTCCAGCAGCTCATTGCAAGTGTTCTCAGTCATTCAGAGGTATTTTGAGTGAGTTGTGAATATTTATTTGAATTTCACAGTTGCTGATCAGAATTTCCAGAATCTCAGTTTTATATCAGAATTATTTAGATTTCAGTTTTGGCTTTCTTTCATCATTGAAGAGCTAAAAAACATTGAAAGAATTCATTCTCCTCTTCTTAGCATTGTTCTCAATTATTGTAATTTGTAATTTGCAGATTTCAGGATTGTACGGTTGAGATATAGTAGTACTAATCCAACCATTTAGTTTCTGCAATTACTTGTTAAATTCCTTATTAATTACCCCTGAATGGTTTACCGCCAGTGTGGAGAATGAACATTGTAGCTCTCATTGTACCCACTCTCAAGTGGTGAATCCCCACTCTTAAGTGGATGCCCGCCACAGCGGATGAATTAGATAGATGTATCTTCATGGCTGGTTATCCGCCTAATTGTTTCAGTTCAATTAATAACTCCGTCATATGTTAGCACCTCGCCCTCAGTGTGATCTTGAGTGCACATTCTTGACGTTGAGTTTGTCTCATTTCAAGTTATTGTTTTTAGTTTCTCCGCCATATGACAACACCTATCCTTCCTTGGGATTGAGTGTGCATTCTTGGTGTTCAGATCTTTCAAGCTTGGTTTTCAATTTCAATGCTAATGCTAATTCAATTGGCGAAGTGTGGATTGTGTGTGAAATTTTCAACGAAAAAATTGGTTAGCATATTTCACATATGTATAGTAATATGGTACTTTTATTAGTATCCAATTGAAAATCTTCCATAAATATTGAAAGCCACATTGATTCTTTTGCAAGTACTTCTATATTTTATCCTTTTGATTAATAAACCATAGAAAATAGATTTTTTAAAGTATTACTCCATCCATGTAATAGCACCTATTCATTTTGAAGACATAGTCTATGGTAGATTTCCTAAAATAGATTACAAGAATATTTAGTAACACAATAATCAGGTGTTATGGCGTAAAATTGCACCTAGTGCAATTTCCTATAATATTACCTCACTTTAGCCTTATAAACCCGACAATGGAAAAATACGCCACCTTTGCCTCTCCTTTCACACGTGCCTTTGTTAGTTTTCATCGGTGAGGGAATTTTTGTTGGGGACTCCTGTGCGCTATGTAGATGTCTACATGCCGCACTGGCATCTTGACAGGATTCTTGGGTCAGTGGACGTTGGAGGCTGTGATGTCCCCGCTCTAGTTAGTTCTCGGGAACAGTGTGCTAGCCTTTTCTTGGACCCTTGTGGGCTAGTTGGAATGGTTAGAGGGTCAATGGTGTTTTTAGGAGTTGATCGTTCTCGTTTTCAAAGCTCAGTGATTGGTTCACAGTAGGCGTTAGCAGTACAAGGGTTGACAGCTTCTGACGGCACAGGAATATTTGGAGTTTTGAGAGAGTTATGGATTTTTAAGTGATTTGAGTTAATTAATTAACTTAATGCCTTATTATAAAGTCAATTTGACTTTATACATTTAATATCACTTAAATATTCTATAAAGGTGATTTAATATTTTAATCGCTTAAAATATTAAAGTGGCGCCCAAGTATTTAAGTCAAAAACTATTGAAATGACTTAAATATATTTTAAAAGATTTAAAATATGAAGAAGGGCGTATCTTTCTTGGAAGTTGTGCCTTTTTGCATAAAAGGCATTTTGGCAATGAGAAATTCACTTCTTGAATATTTCAACTTTGCCTTGGACATTTTTCCTGTGCTTTCACCTGTGATCAGGGTTTTGAGCAATCTTCGATTGGAGAACGAAATCTCTTTAGTGTTGAGCACTTTTGAGACTTGTTGTGACCTTTTCACACATCGCCCCATTCAAGATGGGGACCCCCTAATTTTTGCTCCGTTCCGGTCTTTTGGCTTGGGTTTTCTTCTCTCTCCCGCTCCGTCTCTTTCCTGATGTCCGTCTTTCGGGGGGTTGTGTCCGTCATTGAGCTTAAACGTGAATTCGGCCAAGTCTGAAATTAGGGTTTGCGTCTTCCTGGTCAGTTTGAGGTCAAGTAAAGTCAGTAAATTGAAAATTGAGCTTAATGTTGTTGTCAGCAAACATCCAGCAGGCTTCCAGCCAATTTTCATCAGATTCTAAGATACTTACTATTTTTAGTAAGTGTGAAATTTAGGGCAATCTATCAGCTATTTTGAGATTCCGATCACCACACTGCATTCAGAGTATATCAGATTGCTTGCGGGCCAAATTTGAGCAAAAACAGATAACTTACTATTTTTAGCAGTCCGGCTTCCGGCACGAATTTCAGGGTCCAGATGCAGAGATTTTCTTTGCATGTCTGGATATTCCTTCTGGGTTTTTCGAGACCTTCGCGATGGTATAACATGCAAGTCGAGATGACCACTTTCAGGATTCAGCCTTCCGAGGCTATTTTTAGGGTTTGCATGTCGAGGTTTCTTTTGCATGTCAGGTGATTCCTGATGGGTTTTCTGAGAGCTTCGCGATGGTGTGACATGCAAATGAGGATTCTCACCCAGTAAGGAACTTGCTATTTTTAGCAGGTATGTCCCGGCAGCCGCCTCCCAGCAGTTCAGATTCACGAGCCGATCGCAGTGCCGCAGAAACAAAGACAAACGGAGATTTTTTGATACGCATGCAATGCAAATTAGGGTTTCCAGTTTCGGAGCCTAAAAATAGGCATCAAAAGTCAAAATCTTCGAAATCCGGTGTAAACCACCGCGATCAGCATCCTTCAGGCTATCTGCTGGTGAAGTTTCGGGTCAAACGGAGCACTTACTATTTATAGTAAGTCAAATTGGAAACGTGCTAAAAATAGTAAATCAGTTGCATGCATCAGTGTCAGCCAACAAGTCACGTGGTGAGGATCGCCTCATTCAAATTTCAACTCGATCGGAGCTTGGGAGCTATCGAAAACATGAGCTTACTATTTATAGTAAGCCACCTTCAGAAACAGGCTATAAATAGCAGGGTGACTAAAAGTGGCAGTGCCGACCGGTTGATAAGGTTATGAAGAATCTATGTTTAAAATTCCAGGCCATTCCGAGCTTCAGCGGCGCAAATTCAGAGAACTTACTATAAATAGCAGGGCACGTAAGCTGGCGAAGATGATGAAAATTTGTCTAAGTCTGGAGCCTCGTCCAGCAGGCATAGAGAAATGCGCCCATCTCAGCTAAAGAGGCATAAAAATTTCTAAGTGTGAGTTCATCCTGCTCAGGGGTCAAAATGTGCCCAAGGCAAGAAGTCAAACAAAAGTCAAAGTTTTCGTCCTGCAGCAGGGGCAAAATGCGCCCAACTTGAAAGAGAAAGTTGAAAAAAGTTTCTAAGGCATGAAATCCGCCTCACCCCTCCAAATGCGCCCATCCTGCAGCAGGGGCAAAATGCGCCCAAATGCATCCATGTCAGGACAAAAATTGGAAGGTGAAGAGTCACCCAAGAACGTTGGAAGAAGAAAATCCTTCACACATCAAAATGCGCTCAAGATGAAAGAAAGTCAACAAGGTCAAAGAAATTCGTCCTCCTCCATAGGCAAAATGCACCCAAACTTGTGCATGTGAAGACGAAAACGTGAAGTTGAAAGGTCACAGGGGACGTGGTGGCAAGTTTATCCTCCTACATGGAAATGCGCCCATGTTTTGATGTGAAAAGTAATTAAGGGTGGTAATAAAGGTGAAAGTTTTCCCAAAGCGTGGTGAAAGATGGTAAGTGTTGGGCGTTCAAAGTGATCAAGGTATGTGTGGCGTGATTTTTTTAAAAAAAAATTTCCTCTCAAAGTGTGATATGCGCCAAGAGTAAGGGAGTTATGAGGTGTTAGAAAATGCTAGGCGTTGAAATATTTCAAGGTGTTAAGTGTGATATGCGCCTATGTTGAAGGGAGTTATAAGGTGTTAGAAATGTTTTCTAAGGCGTTGAAATATTTCAGGGTGGCGAAAATAGAATGAAGTGTGCTAAGCGCCTCAGGGGGGAAAATAAAATATTTTCTAAGTGTTGAAAATTTGCCTAGGCGTTGGGCTTTTGAATAAATATTTCCTAAGTGTGAAGTGAAGATAAAATGTACAAGGCGTGCCGGGAATGAATAAAATTCCTCCAAATGAAGTTGATATAAATTTTTTTTTCTCTCCACTGGCAGATGATTCAAAACTTTCTAAGGGAAATTTTTCAAAATGCAAGAGATGATTTTAAAAATATTTTCTAAGGCAAATTGTTTCCCTTGGAAAATACGCCTAGAGCTCCAAGATGATGAAATTTCTCCGTGAAACAAGAGTAACTTTTCAGTGATGGAGTCAGAAATGCAAGATGATTCGAATTTTTCAAGAAGTCAGAGCAACACAGAGTAATCACGGGCGAAGAACGAATTTAAATGATGGAAATAATATTTTTTTAAAAAAAGGTTCAAAATTGAAAATTTAAATGAACCCGTTCGTTGGGTACCCATGGATTCGAGTCATTCTGAAAAAAATTTGCTTCTGGGTACTGAACATTTGTGATGATGAACGGATTTCCAAGTCTTTCAAGCTTCGCCGACACTTTTTCAGTGAAGAATTTAATCAGTGCTCAAATTGTGAATTTTCCTAAGGGAGAATTTAAAATCTTCTAAGGCAAAAACGAATAAAATGTGCTTTCAAGATGAATTTTCTTCGAATGATGAGTTCAAGAGAAATTGCCTAGATAATTTTAATTAAATTCTTCGAGGATGAATTTTCCAGAGCAGAAGAGAGTAAAAATTCGAATTCCAGTAACAGAGCCCCGGCTGGTGAGTAAAAAATGATGAATTTAAATTAAATTTTTCGAAAAGGAATTCGAAAACGCCAGTCAAAGTCAAGTTTCTAGAAGAATAAGATTCCCGACGACTGGAGACAAGTGTCAGAAAAACCAGAGAGAGAAAATTCGAATTCTTGAAGTGGAGTAGTGGAGTTTAATGGCACTGGCTAAAATTAACTTCTTCTAGAACTCGAATTTTAGCTATAAAATGGAGAGGTTCTTCACTTGTTTTCACAGCTGGAAGGCGAACTTGCTCTGAGAGTGAAGTGTTGCAGTGAACTGTTGCTTGAAGAGTTTGAAATCTGAATGTTGCTAAGTTGAGAAAGGACGCCTTAAGTTGCTGGAGAGCTTGAAAGAGTTTGAATTTTGCTGAGAAGTTGAGTTTGCTGAAGAGGCGCACTTGGAAGTTAATCAAATTGTTAAAAGCTTGAGAGGTACGACTTTGCCAATTTAATTTGTTGCTGAAGCTAAGCGCCATTGCTGAGGTAGAAGAGGTACGCCATTGCTGATTAAAAGAGTATTTGCTGAAGATTGAAGTTGCTTGTGAAAGGTACGGCTTTGCTAGTGTTGAGGCTGAAATCTGATTTGATTGAGTAAGTTGAAGTTGCCAGTTGAAGGGATGCCTTGAAGTGAAGTAGTTGAGAGCTTGAAAGAAGTACGAACTTGCTAGCTTGCTGATTGCTGATACGAAGTCATAGAAGTTGAAATTGCTGATTGCTGATTGTGAAGTAAAGTCATCAAGGTTCACTTAGAAATCTGTTCTAAGTGTTGGAATTCGAATTTATTCAAGAGAGAAGCTGAGGTTTGCAAACACGAGAATTATTGCAGCTTCTAGAATTCGACTGCAGCCCCTATATCATGTATCATTTTTATAAATTAAATTGCTGATGAATGTTGTTGTTTGCAGATGGCTGAAGCGAGGACAACCGGAAAGGACAATGGTGCCTCAAGACAGGCTGTGATCAAGAAGCTGAGCAAAATGTTCATGCCAGAGTCGAAGTTTATTTCAAAGCTGGGCAAGTTGACGGACACTAATTTGGGCTCTGTCAACCTGAAGACCTTCAAGAACAGGCTGTTTGGAATTGGAAGTCATCGGGCTTCGGTCACTTCGCACAACATCGTCCGAAGTGGACTATATGCACTCGGTTTTCCCACCATACGGTTTATGATAATGAGTGCCAATTACGAGAAGGAACACCGTCGATCACGACACCGATGGCCAAGTGCTTGCCAATCTCACTCCGGCGGCCATTGGTGAAGCTTTCGGGGATCGGTGCACGGGCATGATTTACAAGTCCAGAGAACGGGCTGAGCGGATGTATGCTTCCACATTCGAGAGGTGCATGGACACAATTAACACCCACTGGATGAGCACTCCTAAGCCATCTCGTGCGAAGTTGCCAAAACAGATCATAGCAGAGGACCTGAAACAGGAATACTGTGATCTTATCATGTTGCTGAGCAGGGTTGGTGGTTGCCCACAGTCCTACATTTTCGAGCCTTGGATGTTTTATTACATCAACCTGGTGCTAGAGGGCAAGGATTATGTCAATTGGGCTGAGATGATCAGCGATAGTATACATGAGCAGCTCCTGAGCTTGAGGAGAACTAAAACGTTTTACATGAGCTCCTACCTTATTTATATGTTGGCACGGATAACGAAGTACAGGGGGATCTCTTACAAAGAGCCCGTTGGATGCGGCTCTCATCAGTTCAAAATCCATGATGCGTGTCCACAGTTGCACCTGTCAAGTACAACCCACTACAAACGTGTCAACGATTCATTCACCATGTATATGACAAGGCTGCTTCAGGAGAGGTTACACCACAGAATCTCTAGAGATGCCTAGGAGCTAATTGAAAGGTATGGGTGCTGGTTTATACAATTTCCGAGATTTTCATACATTAGGCTGCAAGGATTTTCTTCATACCCACATAGGCTGCCTAAGTACCCAACAGATAGAATAATAATGCTAGAGATATCCAGACAGTTGCTTGCCTTTGATAAAATCCAAAAGAAGAAAAAGAAAGGGGGGATAGAGTTTCCAATTGTAATGGGCAACTCGGATGAGGTGTGTCCTTCGATACAGGCAGCTAGGGAAGCTGAGAGTGAACTTCAGTTTTATCACTTCTCATATCATACAAGCCGACAGCACTACGACCCACATCATAACATCAATTGGGTTCTGTCGGAGGAGTTTAAACATAAGGCCAGCATTGAGGATTATTGGGCTGATACAGTTGATGAAATTGAAGTAAGGAAGAGAATGTTCTCTAGGTTGCCGATTACTCTGATCAGGGAGTGTGAGGTAGTTCCAATTCCGGACCAGGTTAATGAGGATATGGATGTAGTCCATCCAGACTATGCAGCTGTTCGGGATACTCCACTTCCACCTGTAGATTGGTCAGAGCCCGAGGTTGCTGATTTAGGCCCGAGGTTGTTGATTTAGACACTCTCTCTATCCCAGTTATGACATTCACCAGGGCATGGGTTGACAGGAGAGTGAACAGATTGAAAAGTAGGTCAATTGCCTTGACTTACAACCTGATGGGAGATCACAGGACGCCCACCACAGGAAGAAAGCAGATCACAAGAGGGCCAGAGTCCAAAAAGAAAGAATTAGTTCAGCCAGAGCCTCCACGAGTCACAGTGGCAGCACCCTTGGAGACACGTTCTCCAAGCATACGAGGAGGTGTCTTTGTTTGCTGATCGGAGAATTGCAGTGAATCAGGTCACGGAGATACAGGATGATATTCAGCCTCCACGGAGGGAGTCAATTGGCCGAGTTCCAATGTACGTTAGGATTGATCCGGATGATGAGGGGACTATGCCCTCGGTTTCAGCAGGAATTAGGCGGCCATGAACGATGGCGATGATGATGATATAGTGTCAGGTGACACTCAGCCACTTGAGGACGATGAGCCTCGCCAGAATGGGAAGAGGTTGAACAAGTTAGAGAAGTCGAGGCACAGGAGCAGCCCTTCGATATATGTATGAGGTGCCCCGGCTTAAAGATAGAATGAGAAGAAGCCCGAGTGAGGAGATTGATCCAGCAGTTGAGATGGAAGAATTTTTGAACCGGATCAGTGCTCCTCCACCGAAGAAGAAGGCAAGGAAATTTTCGAAGATCTCCACCGATGAGGATGGCTCTCGTACTCTTCACGTTGTTGTCCCACGAGTCGAGTGTGACCGGAATGAAGCAGTTCCTGAAGAATTATGTGGTCACCACTCTGGATTTGGGACGCCCTACTGGTGCTCAGATTGTTGAGGAGTGTGATAACTCCTTCCTTGCCCTCAAGGATAGGTTGTTCAAGAAAGAAGGAAAATACAAAAAGTTGAAACGAGAACACAAAGCCTTAATTGGATATGTTCAGCAGTTGTCTCGTTCTCGAGGGCAGGATGTACCAGTGATAGAGCCTCCAGCAGATATTCCTAGAGAGTCGATCAGCGGCTTAGTAGAGTTGGGGAGGATGGCACGGGAGGCAGATAAATGGGTCACAGGAGTTCGTACTGAGACAGAGAAATTTATGGAGGACCTTGCCGTGCCTTTCAGCAGGCCTCTACTATTTTGACACGGATGGATGCAGTGGATCAGGCCGGGGCTATGCCTCTATCTATCAGAGTAGGGTGATCCAGCGTCTTGAGGTGTTGAGGCATGTGCCATTGCAGTTGCTGATTGATGGAGGCGTCATTCAGGCGAATGACCGATATGATTTCTCTCGGTGGTATTCTTCGGCGATCACAGGGCGTGGCTTCTTCGATGCGGCACAGGAAGATTCAGCCAAGGTTCACAGGGCTATGGCCAACATTATAGATGGAGTTCAAAACACCTTTGAGGCCATATTTGCTAGGCGGCTGAATCCAGATGAGTTAAGTTTTGATAATTTGAGGGGTTTGCTGGTGCCTTTCTTCGCAGACATTAAGACCTTTGTACAGGATGACTTTGAGAATACTGCTACATTCTCCACTTTGATCCAGAACACGCAGGACTCCTTAGCTGCTTGGAGAAAATCTTGTATGAGGCACGAGCATTCAGTCACGGTGTTAGAGTTTCAGTTAGATTGTGTTCCACCGATTTCAGCTCAGGAGGTTGAGGCCGTACTTAGCAGATTTGTTGAGTTGGCAGTCAGAGAGAAGGCAAATGGGAACACACTACTGGACGAGGATCTTCTAGAAGACTGAATATGGAGCATTTATTACCTTTTTCTATTTTTGGGAGTGAGTGGGAATCTTTGATTCATTTAATGTACCACTCCCTATTCTGGCAGTTTTTAGGGTTAGGGCTGAGGTGGCACGATTCTGGCCACTCTATTGATTGTAACCCTAGCCGTCCTTTGGGACTTGGCTAGCTATAAAAGGGGGAGTCCCCCTCATTTGTAATTCATTAGAATTAGATTAGACATTGGAATAGTAGACATTGAGAGAGCATTAGCATTAGAGCTAGATAGTGTAGCATTGTAGAGCATTTTGCATAATTTGGAGAAGAAAGAAAGTTTTCCCTTTGAGAACTTTTGAGGAGATTGTTGTGTAACACATTTTATGATAATAGATCTTTTCATTGATGATGGAATTCGTCTTGTCATGAAATGCTAGCAAGGTTTCTTCTTCCTTTCGATCCAAGTAGCTTAAATTCATGCAAGTAGCTTACTTTGGTGTGTGGTGTTTTATTGAGATAGCTTCGCTTTATTCCATACCACTAGCGGCTTGTTGATGATAAGTTCGCCTTGTGTGGTCAACTGGACATTACCTTGAGTTTAACTTCGGTTGTGACTTATATGCTTATATGCGTCGTCGTGATGGTGTATGCATGTTAAGTCATAATTTGAACATCTTTTGCTATTTCCCTTGAAGATTGCACCGATTTTGCTGAGGCTGTCCGATGGAGGCTAGGTGAAATCCGGTTGAAGTCTATTGAAACGAAGCCCCACATATCTTGCATTTAGAATAGAATATAAATTTCTTAGGCCTTACCTCTTTTACTTTCCGCACATTTCTGATTAGTTTTAGGAAAAGAACCACATTGCCAAATCATACACGTGAGATTCCCCTTCAAAATCCTACGTTAGCTGCTGACTGCAAGAAATCTGAACAATTGCGTAAGTCCCCTCGTACGAGCACAGCAATACACATCAACCAAACTGGGTCTATTCGCACTTAAGGAACCTTGGAGTTGAACGTGCGAACTTTCTCGCAATCTTAGCGCACGGAATACTTTGATCAAGAGAGAACAGAGTAGCCCTAAACTATTTTTATTCTGCTGTTTGATGCGGTCATAAAAAACACATCAACAAGACTGTGAGAGACCAGTCGAATTTGTGCAGTTTGTGAGAGCTTCATACAGAGGTTCTACTGTGCTTTATCAGAGTTTCGTTGATTTCTATATCAGAGATAGGAGGGTTTGTGGAGATGGAGACCTTCTTTCATCATGGTAGGCATTTGACATCATGGTCGTACCTTCAGAGTTGAGATTTGGGCTTTTTGCTTGAATTGCGTGGCTATCTATGCAAGGGCGTTTGGGTTTTTTTTAGGAGAAACGCCTTCTAGTTTGAGGGTTTCTCTTCACCTTTCTTGGCGTCTGGCATATACTTCTCATTTGCCTCAGTTTCTGGGCTGGATTTCACTTTCTGTAGCTTCCTACATTGGTTTTTGCCAGATTTCTCCATCTTGGCTGGCAAACTGGACTTCATTTCTTAAATAAATAATTTGGGAGTTTTCGGGTATGTTTATGAGTTCTGAATCCATTGTTGAGCTTATTTATTACCTTATGTAATATCAATTCACTTAAATTAGCTTAGATTTACATTTTATAAGCATTTATGCTGTGTGCCCCTTCTATTTCTCTCTAGAAACTCTTCTCTAAAAAAAATAAAACACAAAAAAAGATAAATAAAAAGACAGGGGTTTGAGGTTTGAGCCAGTAGGGCTCATCACAGTGGTATTAGAGCTCTGATCCTACCAGCCTATAGGGTTAGCAGTTTCTATGCGGCCTCATCAGAATAGGTTTGACAGGTACGACTCACGCAGGGGTCTAGGTTTGCAGAGAAGTACTTTTGAACCTTTTTCAGCATTTCCGTTTGACGAACAGGAAGAAGAATTAGGCTTTGATAACATGGCTGACAGGGAAGCTGAAGGTTCTCGCAGGAATCATCTTGATGAAGAGGACAGAGAAGCTAAAGATGTACTCAGAGGCATGGTGGCAGGCCAAGAGCAGGTGGCGAATATCTTCCAGCAGCTGAGCACAAATGTTCAGAATGACACTTCATAGAGGTCAGAATCGGGATAGAGATCAGGAAGGCAGTATTCATAGAGATCCTCATAGAATTATTGCCCCAGCACGCACCTTTGAGAGAGCTACATGTCCTACTTTTATCAGAAATGATGCTGATGAAGAGGAAGAGGTTGAACAGGGTGGTGAAATTAACGTTGCAGATAACATCATGGCTATGCATGATGAATGGGATGCATTGCCTCCAAGAGTTAAGGATCACCTTAACTTCGATCGTTTCATGAGCTAGAAAAGAGAACACACCAGAAACAGGAATGACATGAGGCCTAGAAACAAGCATAATGACCTTAGACAAGCTACCAATAAACTTACCTTAGCAAACTTTGATGGCAGTGGCAAAATTACAGCACGTGCCTGGGTGAGTAAGTTGGACACATTCTTGACACTACGTCCTATACCAGAGGAAGATGCCATTAGATTTGCAGCACTTCACCTTGATGGCGTGGCACATGACTGGTGGATACATGGCATGGCTACTTGTTGATGTGTTTTTTGTGACCGCACCAACGCAGAATAAAGTCGCCAACGGCTACCCTATTCTCTCTTGATCAAAGTATCCAGCATGCTAAGATTGCAAGAAAGTTCATGCGTTCAACTCCAAGGTTCTTTCAATGCGAATAGTCTCAATTGGCTCGATGTGATTTGCTGGTATTTCAAGGGGACTTACGGAATTGTTCAACAGCAGAGGAAGGGGTTTTCACAATTCGATAGATTTATCAATGAAGCACGGGTTCCTATTCTAACCAGAAAGTACTGAACTGAAATGGTTGCAAGGATAAGAAAGCTCTAATCTATTCTAAGGCGTGGGATATGGCAATCAATTCTCACAAGCTTCAACCAAGCTCTGCTTTGCCTCGCTTCGGGCAGCCTCCACAGAATCGGTGCAATCTTCAGAGGAGTAATTCAAGGTGTTCAGATCATAATTCAATGCGAAGACACCGTCACAACGACGCATACCAACGTGTGAATCATAAACGAAGTTAAGTCCGCGATGTTCCAGTTGACCACGCAAGGCGAACTCACCATCAGCGAGTCCACTAGTGGTATGGATAGACGAAGTTTGCTCAAATTGAAGATCACATTCCACAACATCTACTTGCATAAAAATGAAATTACACTACTCTACGCTACTTGAAGTAGAAGGGATGAAGAAACCTTGCTAGCTATCCATAACAAAGACGAATTTCACCATCAATGAAAAGATCTTTTATTATGAAAGTTTTACACGACAATCTCTTACAAAAGTTTTCAAAGGAAAACTTTCCTTCTCCTCCAACTACACTATCAATCTACTTCTAAGTTGTCCCTCTATTCTACATCTACTGTCTAATTCTAAGCTAATGAGATACAAATGAGGGGGACTCCCCCTTTATATAGTTGGCCAAGTCCAACGGACGGCTCAGATTACAATCGGCTGGATGGCCCAGATTGTGCCACCTCAGCCCTAAACAAGATTCACCCTAAAAACTGCCACAAAGGAGAGGGGTAATAAATGAGCCATAAATGTCCATCATCTTCTAGAAGATTCCCGTTTGTAGACGCGTTCACACTATTCTCGATCTTCTTCTTGACGTTGTTCTTCAACTTTGAATTGCTCGAGCTTCCATTCTTTTCCCCATCTTGAGTTTTGAAAACGTTTCTTCTCTGTCACTAAGTCGTAACACTTAGCCATTTTCTTGCAACTTTTCTTCCTTCAAGGTTGAAATGTCATCATGGATCGCTTTAAGTCATCACCGCCTTGTCTCGACATTCCTTTTGCAAAATAAGCAAGGAGAAGAGCATTAGAACACTTCATAATATAAATTCAACTTACTTACCAGGATTTTCACGCTCTAACTTCCAAGCGTTCATCGCCTTCACTAGCCAACTTCCATCCTCAAATTCTTCATGCCTTAGCCAAATTTCCAACCCATCTTGCATTCTGCCTGGCGCACTTCATCCAACTCTGACTCGAGAAAAATGCTTTCATCAGGAACTCGATCAAAAATCATCTAGGTGCCCAACTTCAAATTCATCCACCAAGGCGTTTTAACACATTTTATCTCTTGCCTTAGAAATATTTTAAAATTTCCCTTAGGAAATTTATCAACCTGGTGCCCATTTAAAATCTTTACCTCGGAAGGCTTTGGCGAAGCGTGGAAGACTTGGAAATCAACTTCTCATCGAAGATCTTCAATACCCAGAAGAAAATTTTCTTCAGAACTTGTCGAATTCATGGGTATACAACGAACAGGTTCATTTAATTTTTCTTGAATTTTGAACCTTAGAAATTTTTTTTTCATCAAATTTAATCTATTTCTTCAACTCCAGGTGCATTTCCTTGCTCTGACTTGAAAACTTTTAATTATCCTTGCGAAGCTGACATCTTCCGACTTCTTCTCACCCATTTTTACTCATTCTTGAGAGAACTTCATTACTCCTTCAAGTTAGGCATATTTTTCCTAAGGAAGTGAAACTTTAAATATTAATACTTAGGAAAAACATTCATCACTTTGCATAGGCGCATATGGAGGTGCTTGCCATTTACAAACACTTAGAAAATATTTCCTGACCTCCTCATCTTGGGCGCAATTCATGGGTAGTGCTTCCATCTTGTTACTTAGAAAATTCTTCAAGCATTTCTCTTCAAGGTAGGGCGCATTTGACATGGCCAACTTCCATTTTCTTACGCCTTAGAAATTTTTTTACTAACTCACACAAGTCAGGTGCATCTAGGGGGTCCTCCTGCCATTTACTAATACTTAGAAAAATTTTCATGCATCTTGTTCCTTAGGGCGCATTTGCTAGGTAGCACTCTCACTTTGAACACTTAAACAATTTTCTAACCTCCCTAGAAGTCAAGGCACCAGTCAAGGGTCAAGCTTCAAATTTAAACACTAAGAATATTTTAGCTCATCCCCTTTCAAGTTGTGGGCGCACTTTGACCTGTGAGCTTTCATTTTTAAGCACTTAGAATATTTTCAACCACTTCTTCCATGATGGCGCATTTGGAGGGGTGAGGTTTCAATTTGAAACACTTAAGATATTTTTAAACTTACTTCTCTCACTTCAAGGGCGCATTTGGGGGGGTGTGAGGTTTTAATTTCCATGCCTTAGAATATTTTTGGAGACCCTTCCTCACCTTAGGTGCAAATGACCCTCTGTGCTTTCAATTTCAACACTTAGTGAAATTTGCTAACTCATCATCATCAAGGTTTGGCGCATATCATAGGTCCTTCAAATTTATACCTTGGGCGCATACAATGTAATGTCCCCTTTCCAAGCCTGACATTTTCAGTGACCGTCAGCCTTTCTTTGGGAACCCGAAGGCTAGTCGGAAGTTAAAATTAGGGTTTCCTAATTTTGAGGAGGTCATTGCTCGGAGATGATAGTTTTAATGGCGGATTCCTTCTGGGTTTTCAGAGGACTTCGCAGTGGTATGCTCGTCTCAGCATTCAGAGTACTTTTTGGAATTTACTATTTTTAGTAAATTCTATTTTTGGCAGCTTCCAGTTGAGCTCAGGTTGGTTGACTTCCGGTTTCAGATTTGATCAGTTGACTTCATCAGTTTTGACTTCAGGGCACTCTCGGAGAAATAAGCTAAGTCATTCAGATTAAAGTCACGTTTTAATTATTATATTTTAACATTGACCTTGGCCTAGAGTTAATGACTTAATGATGTGTTAAAAAGTGGTCATTGAGGGTGGCGCCCTCATTAAAAGAATATTATAATTATTGCAAAGTCAAAGCAGGGATTATAATGGGCGCATTTATCAAAGTTTGATGTTTTAATTAAAATATCATTTATTAAGTCTTGAAGGAGAAAGTGCGTCCAATCTTGAGGAGAATGAGTTTGACCTAAAAGCAGATTTTAGGGTTTTGCAAAGTCAATTGAAAAGTTATAAAGAGGAGTCTTGGTGCATCATTTGGATGATCTTGGAAAATACACCGTTATGCTGCCGGATTGATTCTGGATTGCTTCGAGGGATGAAGACCTCCTAGTTTGGGCATCACTTCGTGTTTGGAAGACAACATCTAGTGGTGAATCATTGTACTGTGAGTTGCATTTAGTGTCTTTTGTTCATCAGTTCTTTGCATAGTTAGATTCGAAGTTATCAGTTGTTAGTTTCAGCTTATTGCATTGTTTTAAGACAGCATATTGCATGTTTGTTTCGTAAATCTGAAAATACCAAAAATATCATTGTGGGTATTAGCTTGTTGCATGTGTTAGTCATAGGCGCCCTTATGTTCCATATTGCAGATTTTAATGTTGTAAACTGAATTTTTAAAGCCAAGTCGAGTTTCTCAGCTGGGCCGTACCATTTAGGAACATTGGGATTTGTGCATAATTAATTTATGGGCTTTAGATCTGATTTCAGTGTCTCATCCTAGGCGTGTGCTTAGTTAAGAGTTATTGCATTTGATTTCAAGTTAATCGGAGGTGATTCGTGGAAGATATGAGCATTTTAGCAATTCCTTAGACTGCTGTTCTAAACATTTAATGAGCAGATTGTAAAAGAAATCAGAAATCTGTATCTTGATATTTGAAGGCATTTGGGTTTTGTATTACTATGCAACTTAACGTTGGATTCCAAATGATGTAATGCTGATCCTTTAAATTCATAAGACATTGGCAGGCAAAGGCTCCTTATTTGTAAAACTGACAGTAGTACTGGCAGTTAATTCATTATTGCTCAAATCAGATTGTGTTCTTATTTCCATTCAAAGTTATTGTAATAGTGAGATCTCCGCCCTATGGTCGCTACTATCCCATCCCGGGTTAGCAAGCACATTCTGGGTGTTGAGTAGTTTCATTTCTCAGCATCTTTCTTTCAAGCATCGTTTTGTTTTCACTCCGTCATATGGTCGCCCCTCACTCCGCTTTGGATTGGGTAGCACATACTTGGCGTCGAGTTCCTTTTCCAGCATAAGCAGTTTATTTTAGATCCTCTGACCAATGCTCACCATCATCGGTGCCATTCTGGTTAGAGTTGCTTTCTTGCACGTTTTGGTTTTCTCATCTAACCTTAACGGGTGCACTGCTTTGTAATGTTGTTAATTGCAAATTGAAAAAAACGAAAAAAAAAATTGGCTCGGTTTATTTCATACAAGAGGGTGGTCTTTGAGGTCAAGGCGCGAATAAGAGGGGCTACTTCCAGTTTCCAACACTTAGCACTTTTCAAAGCTCTGCAGGTAAGTCCAGGCGCATTTTAGGGGGGGAGCTTCCATTTTTCATACTTAGAATATTCTCCAGCCTTCCTCTTTGATTAAGGCGCATTCAGGGGTTTGGACTTCAAATTTTGAACACCTGATAAAATTTTATCCTCCAAGTTGGGCGCATTTCACCCCTTGAACTTTCATTTTAACTTGCCTTAGAAGTTTTCAAGCTACCTCTTGGCACTTGGGCGCATTTTGAGTGTCAAGCTTCAATTTTGCAACACTTAGAAGATTTTCCACTAACTTCAAGGGCGCATTTGGAGGGGTCTACTTCAGATTTGTAACACTTTGACCATTTTTCTATCACTCCAAGCAGCTAAGGCGCAAATGAGAGGAGGAGCTTTCATTTTGAGGACTTAGATTATTTGAAGGCCCTCTCTTGACCTAAGGCACACATTGTCCCTTGAGCTTCTAGTTTCTTCATACTTAGGAGATTTCTCATGCTTTCTCCCCTCAAGGGTGCATTTAGGAGTAGACACTTCCAATTTGCAACGCTTAACCATTTTTCAACCAGCTTCAAGTTCAAGGGCGCATGTCACCATGGGAGCTTTCAATTTATCAACACTTAGAAGGATTTTACCCATCTTCAACTTCTCAAGGCGGATTTGGCCTGTGAACTTCAAATTTCAAGTGCTTAGAGAATTTCCACAAATCTTTATGTGATGAGCCCTGCTGGCTCTCAGCTTCAAACCCCAATTTTCTTAAGTCTTTATGTGTTATTTAATTTTTTAGAGAATGTTTGATAGACAGAAGAGAAGGGGCGCACATCATAATTGCTCATAAAATGAAAATAAACACTATTTGCTTCAGAAAGAGAGTGTAGATTGCATTATTTTATTGAGACAAATAGAATGCAAGTGATACACATACCAAAATAGCTCCAGATTATTTAAATAAAGAAGTTGCCAGATCTACAGCCGGAAATGGTGAAAACAAGCATATAGGCACGCCAAATCTCCAGAACTCATTTCTCCTGCTCAGAAACTGGGTACAATGCTCTAGAAATACTGGACGCCCATGATGGAAGACCAAAATCAAACCAAAGGGAGGCGTTTCAGCTTTCTCCTTCACACGCCTCTCTCTAGGCACAAATTCCAATGTAGGCCGTACGGCTATGAAAAGAATGCAAGTAAACTCAGCTGGAAACCTCTGTCTGTGAAGAAGGATGCGCTACCAGTAGAAACCCTCATTTATTTGCAAACAACAAACAATCTCAATATGAATAATCTCTGTATGAATCTGTAGAACCTCTGGCTGAAGCTCTCAACATGCACTGATTCGACTGATCTTTCACAATCTCAAGAGTGCTCACACTGAAGAGGTATCGTTCTTCAATGGCAGTTTGTTCAAACCCTGATCACAGGAGAATGCACAGGAAAAATGCTCAAGGCAAAGTGAAATGGTCAAAAGATGAGTTTCATTTGCCAGAGAAATGCTTTATACCTAATTGGCACGCATTTCAAGAAAGTACGCCCTTTTTGCATCATTTAAATCTTTTAATATTTAATTAAGTCTTTCTCCATAGTTAAGACTTAATACTTGAGCGCCCTTTTAATATTTTAAGTCATTTAAAATATTAAATCCCCTTTTGAATAATTTAAGTGATATAAAAAATATTAAAGTCGATGTGACTTTAATAAAAGGCATTAAATTAAATAATTAACTTAATCACTTAAAAATTCATAACTCGCTCAAAACTATGAATATTCCTGTGCCGTCAGAAGCTGTGAACTCCTGAAATGCCAACGCTCGCTGTGATCCAATCACTGGCCACTGAAAACAAGAACAATCAAACTCTCCAGAATGTATCGCTGACCCTCTAACCAATCTGGCTAGCCCACAAGGGTCCAATAAAGGGCTAACACACTGTTCCCGAGAACTGTCTAGCGAGGGGACATCACACTTTAGCTTTTAAAGGCGTTTTTCACTGGCTGGACTCGAAAATTTATCAATTTCAGTGAATTTTATGCTCTTTGCCTGATTTAGGGCAACTCGATCATGCTAACCCTAATTTGCTATTTTTAGAAAGTTTGTCAACTTTTGCACTTCAAGCCAATTCCCAATTCCAGAAGGCTTGATTTTAACTTTGTCCGGATCCTGGTGACATGATTGAGCTGCTGGTGCCCGGTACCCGTATGCCTCTCTATTTTTAGCAACCTGCTAAAAATAGTAAATGTTTAGAATAAGCTCAAATTTCATGTGCTGAATGCCCGAAGTGTGGTGATCGTGGTTGGATTATGCTTTTGCATGATTGTCTTGTCCTGCCCTTGAATTTAGGAAACCCTAATTCCTTTGTACCAACCTGCTAAAAATAGTAAGTGCCCGATTTTCCATCCTCTGCAACTCCGTTTGATCTGAAATTTGCGCCATAGGGTCTTCATCACTTGCTTGACCTGTACCTGCTGATGCCTTGCGTTGACCTGCTATTTATAGCATGTTTCTGGAGGTGGCTTACTATTTATAGTAACTGCTTGCTTCTGAGACTTCCACAACTCTGTTTGATTTGAAATTCGAATGACGTGCTCCTCACCACGTGACTTGCCCATTGACACCGGCGCCTGACGTTGATTTACTATTTTTAGCCTGTTTCTTAAATGACTTACTATAAATAGAAAGTGCTTCGTTTGCCTTCAAATTTTATCAGCAGATAGCTTGAGAGATGCTGATCGCAGTGGTATACATCAGTTTTCGAAAATTCTGACTTTTTACGCCTCTTTTTGGGTCCCGAAGCTGGAAACCCTAATTGGTCTTGCATGCGTATCAAATGACCTCCGTTTGTCCTCGTTTCTGTTGCATTGCGATCAGCTCGTGATTCTGAAGTGCTGGGAAGTGGCCACCGAAATGTTTCTACTAAAAATAGTAAGTTGCTGAAAGAGTGATTATCCCGCTTTGCATGTCACGTCATCGCGAAGCTCTCAAAAAACCCACAAAGAATCACCTGACATGCAAAGAAAACCTGACATGCAAACCCTAAAAATAGCCTCTGAAGGCTGAACTCTGAAAGTTGTCATCTCATTTTGCATGTTACACCATCGTGAACGTCTCGAAAAACCCAGAAGGAATCTCTAGACATGCACTGAAAAACTCTGCATATAGACCCTGAAATCTGCTCTGGAAGCTAAACTGCTAAAAATAGCAAGTCGTCCGTTTTTGCTCAAATTTTGCATGCGAGCAGCTTGACACGTTCTGGATGCAGTGTGACTGTCTGAAACTCCAGAAATGCTGAAAGATTGCCTGTAATTGCACACTTACTAAAAATAGTAAGTTGCCGGAATCTGATGAAACTTCAGTAGAAACCTGCCAGAAGTGTGCTGACATCAATGTTAGTCTCAAATTTCAAGTTATTCACTTCATTTGACTTCAAGTTGCCTGGAAAATTCAAAACCCTAATTTTTTAGACTTGGCCAAAAGTTCAATTCAAGCTCAAAGATGGGCACATCTCCAGAAAGACAAACGGCAGAAAAGAGAGACAACAACAAAACGACCGAAAAACAAAGCCAAAATTAGGGGTTCCCCATTTGCAATGGGGCGATGTGTGAAAAAGGTCACAACACTACTCTTCACCATGACCGGATTACCTCATACCAGGAGTTCATTGATAGACTGGTAGAGAGATTTGATAGACGTGATCCTGAACTATTCTTTAGGGATCTTACGCAGTTAAAACAGTTGGGTAGCTTGGAATCGTACATTGGAGAGTTCCAAAGACTATCCGTGATGGTGACAGGCATCTCAGAGAGAAGGCTGATCATATTGTTTATTGAGAGTCTTTTCGAGCCCATGAAAGGTTGGATAAAAGCATTTGATCCACCTACATTATAGGAGGCCATGAGGAAAGCTCGTAGTATGGAGCTCACTATACCTTGTAAACAATTTGGCTCAAAACCATCTACCTCATTCACAGAGAACAAATCTGATCCAAAGAAGGCTGATAATGCTGATCAAAAGAAAAAATTTGCAGCCCCTTTAGATCGTGATACAATGAATGATCTACGTAGAAGGAAGCTCTATTTTTACTGTAAGGGCCCATATGACTTCAATCATGACTGTCCCCTCAAGCCTAAAGGGCAAAACAGGCACATAGAATGGTTTTATGAGGGAGAAACGTTGACTGATTTTTCTGATCAGCAAGCTGCAATCTATGATACAGATGAAGAAAAATCAGAAAATGAGGTGGAGATTGAGGTAGAAAGTGAGCTACAGGAAGCTCATATGTCCAGCATGCAGAGAGAGGGATCTTTCAGGCTCCGTGGGATTTTAGCGGGTTAAAGAGTCATATCTCTTTTGGACACAGGTGCAACCCACAACTTTATTGATTCACGGTTAGTGGAGAAAAGGGGAATTCAAACTCAGCAGTTTGAAGGCATTCGAGTGAAGGTTGCAGATGGGTACACTCTCAACTGCGAGAGGATGATTCCTGATTTGCCTTTGAAACTCAACAATTTTGAGTTTAAGGCAGATTTTTATGTTGTGAACATGGGAGGAACAGATATAGTACTTGGCATGAAGTGGCTTCATGCAATAGGAGAGTTCACACTTAATTTGTGTGACATGGAGATGAAATTCAGAGTTGATGGCACAAATCATGTTCTTAAAGCCATCAAGGACAACAACCTAAAAGAAATTTCACTCCGGAGAATGGAACATTTGATTCGACACGACATGGTAGATTGGGCTGCTGAATGCAAGTTAATGCCTTCACAGTTGGAGCAGCAAGCTTCTTCTTACCATCCGAATGTACAGGAACTCCGAATCAAACATGCAAAGGTTTTCAGTGCTATTCCACCAGGTAGATCTCTTGATAGAGGTATTGAGCATATCATAGAGCTGGATGAGGGCACGAAACCTATCATGATCACTCCTTACTGGCACCCCAAACGTTTAAAAGATGAAATTGAGAAAGCTATTAAGGAACTTTTAGCTATGGGGCACATTAGGCCGAGTAAGTCACCCTTTGCTTCATCAGTTGTTTTGGTGAAGAAAAAGGATGGTACACTTAGGATGTGTATTGACTACAGGATGCCCAACAAGAAGACTATAAAGAACAGGTATCCTATTCCATGGATAGATGAGTTGATAGACGAGCTTCATGGAGCTTGCTATTTCTCAAAGATTGACTTGAGGATAGGTTACCATCAGATCCGAGTCTGAGAGGAGGATATTGAGAAAACCGCATTTAGATGTCACTGTGGACACTATGATTTCTTGGTTATGCCATTCGGTTTAACCAATGCTCCAGCCACATTTCAGTCTACTATGAATAGGGCTTTCCATCCTCACTTGAGGAAATTTGTATTGGTGTTCTTCGACGACATCTTGGTTTACAACAAATCATGGGAGGAACACATGGTTCACCTGGATGAGGTATTGAGTATCCTTGACAGGGAGTCCTTGTACGCCAAGGAGTCCAAGTGTGCTTCAGGCATGGCAGAACTTTTGTATCTGGGTCACATTATCAGTGGAGAGGGAGTCAGCATGGATCTAGAGAAAGTTCGAGCTATCGTCGATTGGCCTACACCTGAGACATTGACACAGCTCAGGGGGTTTGTAGGATTATGTGCCTTCTATTGTCGGTTCGTTAGTGGATTCTCGCGACATGCTGCGCCACTAACTGATTTGACTAAGAAGGGAGCCTTTGTGTGGACACCTCTTGCATAGGCGTGCTTTGAGAAGTTCAAACTTCTCATGACTACATGTCCAGTCTTGGCTTTTCCGGATTTCACCAGACCATTTGAGCTACATTGTGATGCCAGTGGTGAGGGTATTGGTGCAGTCATCATGCAGGATCGACACCCTATAGCTTTCGAGAGCAGGAAGCTAAGAGGTCCTGAACAGAGCTACAATATCTATGATAAAGAAATGTTCGCCATCATGCATGCCATGGCCAAATTCAGGCAATACTTGGTTGGTAGCAAATTCAGTGTTAAAACCGATCATAATAGTTTGAAACATTTTCTTGGGTAGCGAGATTTGAACAAAAGGCAACAGAAATGGGTCAGCAAACTTCAGTCCTATGATTTTGACATCTCCTATGTCAAGGGCACTCAGAATGTGGTTGCTAATGCATTATCTCGCCGTCCTCACTTGAGCTCCATTACACAGATTGCAGAGGACTGGAGACATATGATAGTAGTGGAGTATTCTAAGAACCCGTGGGCTTCTAGCATAGTGGATGGGACAGTACAGGATGACAGATACTCACTTGTAGATGATCTTATCATATACAAAGGGAGGATATTTCTAGTCCCAGGTTCTGAGATGAGGGACAGAGTATTGAGATCATTCCATGATTCACCTATGGCAGGACATCCCGGTTACTTTAAGACCTACAGGCAGGTACGGGAGAGATTCTCTTGGAAGGGTCTCAAATCATTTGTTCTTCAGTATGTCAGGGAATGCCTTGTTTGTCAGCAGAACAAGCAAGAACATACATACCCTGCAGGTTTACTCCAGCCGCTTCCTATTCCTAAGAGGAAGTGGGAATGCTTGTCTATGGACTTCATCACGGGGTTGCCGAAAGCTCAAGGGAAAGACAACATTTTTGTGGTAGTAGATCGGTTGACGAAGTATGCACATTTCTTCTCAATCACTACTACACACACAGCTATTCAGGTGGTGGATTTGTTCTTCCGAGAGGTATTCAGGTTGCACGGTTTGCCTCGGAGCATAGCCAGTGATAGGGACAGTAGGTTTATGAGTAACTTCTGGCAGGAGTTATTCAAACTTTGCGGGACAGAACTCACTCCGAGTACCAGCTACCACCCACAGACAGATGGGCAGACTGAGATAGTCAACAAATGGGTGGAAGGATACTTGAGGAATTACAGTTCAGGGCAGCAGAAGGCATGGGTGAAGTGGTTATACCTTTGTGAGTATTGCTACAATACCACTCATCACATGAGCATTCAGATGACACCTTACCGAGCGTTATATGGATATGATGCTCTGAGCTTTCTAGATTTATTGCTGAGTGACAGTAGAGTACCCAGTGCTGGTGATCTATTGCAGGAGAACCAGGACATTATGAGAGCACTCAGGGAGAATATTCAGAAAGCTCAAAATCAGCAAAAGCAATATGCTGATTAGAGGCGAGTGGAGCAATCTTTCGAGATCGATGATTTGGTGTATTTGATGCTTCAGCCTTATAGGCAGTCCACCCTTTGTAAGAAGGGCACCGAGAAACTTAAGCCGCGATACTATGGACCTTTCAGGATTGTCAGACGTGTCGGTGAAGTGGCTTATGAGTTAGATCTTCTGGTGTGTTGTCCCTAATTTTTGACTTGTTAAAAATTGGGATAACCAATCAAAATTTTGATTAAATTTAAAGATTTTCTCTTCTAGGGCACATATTTCGAGGTGCTAAGATCAACAAATCTCAATTTTAAGTCTATAGTCCTTTGGGTTACCACTTTTTACACATTCTTGTCCGTTTTCGTGAAATTCTGAGTCATTTTTAGTGTGTTTTTGGTCAAATTCGGGTTTTTCTGACATCACTGCAAGTAGGAGTTTTTGAGCTTCACTGCAAGTCAAATAATAGGAACTTTTTGAAGCACTTGCAATTATAGGAACTTTTTAAGTTAATTACAAGTTATTTTTCATAAAGTACTTGTAATTGTTTATAAAAGTTCCGATTTCCTTTAAGATACTTGCATTGACTTCTTAAAAGTCTGATTTTCTTTATTTTAATTGCAATTGCATTTAAAAATCCCAATTTCACTTTTAAAGTGCTTGTAAAGTGATTATAAAAGCCCGATTTTGCAAAAGCATTTGCATTTGTCTTGTAAAAGCCCAATCTTCATTTAATAACTCGCATATGGATGAAAAGGCTCGGTTTTAGTCAAAGTCATGTGCAAAGTGATTCGAAAGACCCGATTTCATACTAAAACACTTGCAATGAGCATGTGAAAGTCCGACGCCATTCATCTTTGAAGCTGTTTGAGTTCTATTTCGCCTTTCTTCCTTTTTTCATGGAGATCTCATGAATTCGCATGCTTGAAAATCGGGCTTTCATCTGTAAATATCCAAGTCTTTCATTTTCTGAGTTTGTGAACGCGCCTAGGGTTTTCTTCTTCGTTTTTCTTCTTATTTTCAGGTATGTTGTTTATTTCCTTATTTCTTTATAACGTTTTCTGTTATTTATCATTTTTGTATCAAAAACGTGATTTACATTCATGTGTTTTGCCTTTGATTCCAACGTCTTTTGTTTAAGGAAAAAAAAAAATGTCTTGAATAAAACGCGTTTTTCTTCATCTCTTTCACACGTTTTTCTGTTATACACTAAAACGTCATATTCATTCGCCTTTTGTCTATTCTTTATTCACTCACGTTTGTTTATATATATGTATTTGTCATTATTCACCTTTATTAAAAACGCGTTTTCATTCCAAAATGACATTCATTCAACTTGCCTTCACTGAAAATACGTTTTCATTTACCCTATTTTCACCTCCATACAGAAACGTCATACATTTATTCATTTTTAGCTTCTGAAAAAAACGCGTTTCCCCTCATACCATGCACCCTTCATTTCCTTTCATCCCATTGATATTCACTCTCCATATCATTCCATTTCCATACATGATAATGCATTTTGTTTTCATTTCATATAACTTCATTCTCTTCATTCCATACATTTTCATCTTCCTTTCAGTTGGAAACGCGTTTTTCTCTTTATTTAGAAAACGTTTTTCTTAGCATTCCATATGCCTCCATTCTTAAAAATGCCTCATACACAAAATGCGTTTTTCTCATATCATCCGTATTTTTCACTTCATCCCATTTCCTTTTTTTGAAAAATTGAAAAGAAGCAAAAAAAAAAATGATAATACCTTGTTAAAGTAATTCGGGTTTTTGCTCATCCATTTCAAGCTGAAAATTTCAATAAAGAATGCAAGTCAAAAAGTTTTGTTGCTTTCACTTGCAATGACCTTTTAAAATCCCGAAATGTTCTTTTACTTGCAATGTCTTTCCAAAATCCCGACATCCACTATTCATTTGCAGCCGGCCTCCAAAATCCCGAAATACCTTTAAAGTGCCTTAAAATCGGACTTTTTGCTCTTGACTGCAAATACAATTTAAAAGTTTTAACTTGCATTTTGCAAAATTGCAATCTAACTTTTTCATTTGTCATGAAAAGCATATGTCCTTTTCACTTGCAATCAGCCCTCAAAAACCCGAAATGAGTTATAATGCTCATTTTCTGCCCTCAAACAGCCAAACACCATTCTGAGTTTGAGCCTTCGCCATGTCTATACCTGTAAACGTTGATGATGTCTTGACCTTATGGAATTTCCATCGCAGCCTTGCAGATTCTTGTTCGATGACGGAGGAACCTTCTTCTCCATCGAACAAAAAGATGAAGTACAAATACGACAAATACCAGAATGAGATTCCACCTTCTCACATTGTCTCGAATATTGAAGAAATCAGAGACACGGAGATTGGGCATGTTGATATGTTCGAGTTTTTGGGGAGAGCTGAGAAATCAACTTCTCATCATATGCAGTTGCTGTTTAAAAGTCATATTCATCTGGTTGCTTCCTTTCCTGTTGCTGCCCTAGAACCAGAGTTCGTCCTTGCGTGCGCAGCTCACTTTGACAGAGAATCCAGAACCATTAAAGATGATGATGGGAATGTAGTCATACGACTTGATCCAGAAACCATTCATAGGGTTTTCAGAGTTCCAGACTCACCCATGTATTCAGATATTTCAATGAAGAGCGCTCTAGATCATTATGAACACAAGAAGGAAGATTGTAAACAACACATTAATACCAAAAGGCTTCTGAAGTGTCGAGCTGGTGTGTCTAGGTGGGCCAAGCTGTATCGATCTGACTTCAAAGAAGAAATCAATGATATCATCACTCTCTTGAGCAGAATTATGGGGTTGAAATTCTCTAATGTCTTTGAAAAATGGATGTACAAATTCATTGTGGTGATTAGAAAAGCACAACACCCAATCTTCTGGGGTGAAATAATCAGTGATAGCTTATGTGAGCAGCTTGCACAAGTTCCTACCACACTTACATTCTATATGAATTCCTATTTGGTTTATATAGCAGCTTCATTGAGGCAATTTCCAGGCCTTTCTACCGTAGGAGATAGATCTCTAGTCCCAGTTTGGGAATACTATGATCAGTTGCCTTTGATTCCTAGCAGGATTCATTACAGAAGAGTTCAAGATGCGTTCTTTGGTTATTTCATGTGCCTTTTTGACAAGAACTTGCAAAACAACAGAATATCAGATGCTGCTTGGAAAAAAGTCAATGAATATGGTTGCCTTTTTCTTCAGTTTCCTACTTTTACATATATGAGGGTTGGCTGTTTTGAAAATCAGCCATACATGCTGCCGAGGTATCCAACTGATAAAATTATTCTAATGGAGCTGGCAAGACAGTTGATGACAGTACATGCACGACAAGCTTTGCAACATAAAACTGGAGTGAGTATCTCATCTCATAAACCATTACAGATTGGGAGATACTCCTTGACAAGCACTTCAAAAGCAAAAGCTATGGAAACTGAGATTCAGGAGATTAAGTTAAAAAGATTCAAGGCTAGGGCAGATTTTGATTACAGAGGCATGAAGGACAAGATAAAGAGGGCCTTCACTCATGTGCATCGCCTTGAAGATATTTGGGCAGATCTTCGAACAGAGAAAAAAATCTATAAAATGGACTACTGCAGGCTTACAGTTGAACAGGTTATTGATTTTAACCTAACCTTGATTCCAGAAGGAGTAATTGATGACGGGCTGATTTTAGATCCAGAATATGAAGAACAAAGAGTTGCTGACGCTTCTATTCCAGCAATACAATGGTCTAATAAAGAATCAGTTTCTATCTTCAACAGATTTCAGTCAATCTTGGCAAATACTAACTCTTGGCTTAAGAGTATAGGCGTCAAGACTATAAAAATCAGGGTTAATAATGAAGATGATTCAGCTGGACTTGTTGGATTAAAATCAGAAGTCAGAGATAAATCCAAGGAAGGTGCTTCTTCTTCAGGGACGAGGATTAAGCTAAGAGTCAATCGTGTTGTAGAACAACCTTTGGAGGAACCAACATTAAAAGGGAAGGACGTTAGAGAGACGCAGATCCACATCATTGATCAGCAAGAAGGAGAAGTTCTTCAGTCTCCTACTACTCTAAGTATAATGTCTCCACATATTGATGCTACTCCAGTATCAGTATTGTCTCCTATGTCTCAATTTGATAGCGACATTGATTCCTTTTCAACGGTTTACGTTCCTCCTATTGAAGCTGCTCTTCATACATCAATTTCATCAATGGTGATTGCTTCTATAGAAAACATACATGATAATCTAGAGAATGTATTTGATGCCAATCCAATGTATCCAAACACATCACAGATAACACTTCCAGAAATTGATACATCTGCTGCAAGCTTTGACTGCTTCATGGCTAATGCTGATCATAATGCACCATCCAGTCAAGCTTTTGTTGCGATTCAAACTGAGACATCTCCAAGAGTGACAACCATGACTCAAAATGAATCTGTTGCTGTTTCAAATACAGACACATTGGATCTTCCTCCATGGTTGAGTTCAGTTACTCTAAAGAGAAAGAAACAAGCAATCTCTCCAGATGTATTTGATTTCCAACAGTTGAAGAGATCAAAGCCAAAAGCTGCAAAGAAGGCTAAAATCGTTTCACAGGTAGTTGTGGATAGCAACAAAATGAAGTATGCAGAGATAGCTGAACCCCTTGCAGACAAGTCACTAGAAGAGATGCAAGTTTTTGATTATAAATTCACAAGGGTGGATTTAGGCAAGCAGACACATGCTGGTATGATGCAAGACGCTCAAAATTCAGTAACTGTTCTAACACATAGTTACAATGAACTTTTGGCAAAGAAGGAAAAGCTGAAAGAAGAGAATTCACAGCTCATCTCAATCATTCAGAAGATTGCCAACTCTTCAGAGCAAGTTAATCCATTAACTTCTTTCACTTCTGAAGAATCAGTCAAGCAATTGGAGAAAATTGCGCAAAAAGCCAAAGCAGTTGATTCTTGGGCAACACAGTTGATTGATCAAAGCATACCAATGATTGAAAAGACATTACAAGTTCTAAACAATGTCAGAATAGCAAAAGTAAAGTTGAATCAAACTTTGGAAGCTTTCAAGCAAAGTTTAGATTCACTTGAAAAAGATTTAAAAATTTGGCATGAGATGGATCAAACCAAGCTACAAATTCTATGCAGCAATTCAATCCTACCAAACAGAGAGAAATACATAGAATTTGAAGAACTCATGACAAACAAGTCATTGGTTATTCAAGATCTCATCAAAGATATCCAAGCTACTCTAGAAATGAGTGATGAAGTTCAGCAAGACATCCTCTCTAGCTTTGAGAAAATCCCTTGCACAGTTTTGAATCATGAAGGTGAATTACTTGCAGCTGATATGGTCACTACAGAAATGGCAACAAACCTTCGTCAAGAGCTGGAATCAGAACAGTTTACTATGGATTCAATTCACAAGTTGGTTAATCATGGAATGATCCTTGATAAAATGCAAACTGTTTATGAAGAGCATAGACTAGCAACGATAAGATATTTTGATGTAATCTTGAAGACTGTTGCGGTTGCTAAGAACACACTAGGTCCTGATCCAGCTGAGTTGCAAGAAATTATCAGCAGATTTCAATCTTTCAAAGCTAGGATTGATATAGAATAAAATGTTTTATCTTTATGCATTTTGTTTTTGACAAACTACATGTAAAAACAAATTTTGTAATCGCAAGTGTTTCTTTCACTTGCAGTTTTGTAAATTGTAATTACATGTAATCTAATTACAAGTCAAAATAGTTTCAGACTGTAATTTTGAATAAGTCAATTACAAGTAGTTGGTGGTGTTGTGACCTTTTCACACATTGCCCCATTCAAAATGGGGACCCCTAAATTTTTGCTCCATTCTGGTCTTTTGGCTTTGGTTTTCTCTCTTTCTCCCTCGTTCTGCTTCTTTTCCGCTATCTGCTTTCCAGGGACGCTCCCGTTTGCGAGCTAAAACGCGAAAATTGGC
Source organism: Sequoia sempervirens (assembly GCA_007258455.2). Lineage (NCBI taxonomy): Eukaryota > Viridiplantae > Streptophyta > Pinopsida > Cupressales > Cupressaceae > Sequoia > Sequoia sempervirens. Next base: position 253,628,385 of record VDFB02047230.1, on the reverse strand, counting down.
CAAGTCTAAAATTAGGGTTTCACATCTTTGGGTCACTTCGGGGTCAAATTGAGTTGGTTGGTCAACTTTTGGGCCTAGCAGCGCTATCACAATGCTTTCAACAAGTAACCCCTAAATTTTCACTAAGTTCTGCCAACTTTCTATTTTGAGTAAGTGTCAGTTTTTGGGTTAATTTTCTCGAGATTTTCACATTCAGACAACTTCATTGCATTCTGAACACTTCGAGTTCATTTTTGACAAAATTTGAGCAAAAACGGACGACTTGCTATTTTTAGCAGTCCAGCTTTCATAGCAGATTTCAGGGTCCCCATGTTATATTTTCTGATGCATTTCTGGAGATTCTTCCTGGGTTTTTCGAGACCTTCGCAGTGATATGACATGCAAAGCAGGATAACAACTTTCAGCATACAGCCTTCGGAGGCCGATATTAAGGTTTGCATGCAGACTTTTTCAGCGCATGTCGGCATATTCTTTCTGGGTTTTCCAAGAGCTTCGCAACGGTGTAACATGCAAGTGGAACCGATCACTTTTTAGAAACTTACTATTTTTAGCCAGTGCTTGCATGTTGAAGATTTTTCTGGGTTTTTCTGGGTTTTGTGAGATTTTTCGGGCAGTATGACATGCAAAATCATCCAGTAGCCGGATGGTCACTTTTTCGGACACTTTCTATTTTTAGCAGGTACACCTTAGGCAGCTACTCAGCACTTCAGAACTGCAAACTGATCATTATGCAATTGAAACAAGGTCAAACGGAGCTCATCTGAGGAACATGCATGAAATTAGGGTTTCGAGCTTAGGGGCTAAAAATGAGGAATCGGACAACAAAATGCCCCAAAACTGAAGTATCCACTACGATCAACATCTTTTGGGGAGTCTGCTGGCAAAATTTGAAGGCAATCGGAGAACATGCTATTTTTAGTAAGGTATTCTTGACACGGGCTATAAATAGAAAGTCGACCTCGGGCACCACCACAGACAGACAAGTTCACCAACAAGGAGCGCACTGTCCAAATTTCAAATCAAACGGAGCTAAGGAAGTCTTAGAAACAAACACTAAATATAAATAGTAAGTCACCTAAGAAGCAGCTATAAATGGCAGGTTGACATCAGATCTCAGCAGATACAAGTCAAACATGTGATAAGGGGTCCTTGGCGTGAATTTCAAGACAAACGGAGTTGCAGAGGATGAAGAATCAGATAAGTGCTATTTTTAGCAGGCCGAGACAGAGAAATTAGGGTTTCCTAAAATCAAGGGGAAAACAGGACAGTCAAGCCGGAGCAGCATCCAGCCACGACCACCACACTTCAGGAAATTGGCACATGAAATTTGAGGACTTTTTGAGCAATTTCTATTTTTAGCAGGTTGTTAAAAATAGCAGGTGTAAACAGGCATCGGGCGTCAACAGCACAAATCAGTTGAAATTCAGAACAGGGCGAGAATCAGGCTCTCTGGAGTCAAAATTCAGTTGATGGCGCAAAATTCAAAGAACTTTCCAAAAATAGAAGGTCAAGGCAAATTAGGGTTAATAGAAGAAAATCGACCTAAATCTGGCAGAGGGCATGAAATTCGATGAAACGGATAAATTTTCAAATCCAGCATTAAAATTCGCCTTGAGAAGCTAAAGAAAGATAGAAAACTGCCTAAGTCTGGAAAAATGGAAGCTCATGGGTCTAGATGCGCCCCTCTTTGAGGACTTAAAAATTTTGCCTAAGTGTCAAAATTAAATGTTGGGGGTCCCATTTGCGCCTGGCAGTGTGAAGGTTAATGGCTCGAAATTTGACTAAGGCACGGGAAATGAAAGTTAGATGTATCAAATGCGCCCCCAACTAGAAGTGTAAGACATCAAATGCGCCTGGGCTTTGGGAGGAGCTGGAAATATGCTAAGGCGTAAAAAAATAAAGTGAGGACCCTCGTATGCGCCAAAGTTAAAACTAAGAGCACACTCTACCAAATGCGCCCACCAAGGTATAAAGTGAAAGCTCTATAGCTAGAATGCGCCCTCCAAGTTGAAGGAAAACGTGAAATTTTCTAAGTGCATAAACTGGAAGTTAGCATGGTCATTTGCGCCCCTGGGGTTGAAGCTTCACTAGGCATTGGAATTAAAAGCTCTATGAAGTAAATGCGCCCTCAATTGAGAGTTGACCCTTATATTTGCGCCCAAGAAGCTTGGAGTGCATGAAAGATTTCAACAAAATGGCTAAGGCAATCAAACTAAAAGCACCAGGTGGTATATGCGCCTCTGAATGACAAAACTGGAAGTTGCCTATAGGAAATGCGCCCCTGAGCATTGAGGAATAGAAATTCGCCTAAATGTCAAAGTGAAAGCTCAGCATGCTATATGCGCCCAAAGCCTTGAAAGGGATATTAAGCCACGAAATTGGAATCACACTCTTGCAAATGCGCCTAAAGCTTGACTTGTAAAATGCGCCAGGAAGGGAGTAGTTAAAATTTCACTAAATATTGGAATTGAAAGTTGCACATGGAATATGCGCCCTTCTCTGCAAGTTCGCCTGAGTATTAAAATGAAAGCACAATGTCTGAAATGCGCCTCTGAAGAGTAAAATTGAAAACTCCATGTATGATATGCGCCTTGAGAAGATGAATTCGAATTTGGCTAAGTGTAAAACTGAAAGCTGCACGCCTAACAACAAAGCTGGAAGCTTCCCTTGTAATTTGCGCCTGGGAGGAGGGAAGAAAGTTCGACCATTCTTTTCAGATCTGAAATTAAAAATCATAGCCCCTTGCAAATGCGCCTGAAGAGTGAGTTGAAATTTTTTTGAGTGTTAAAGTGAATGCTCATGGTCTTATTTGCGCCTAGATTTGGACAAGTCTCTAAAACGTGGAAAATGCATGGATTACGCCTAGGAACTTTGGAGGTTGGAAAATGTTTTAAAGGCACCTTGATTAAATTAAAAACGCCTACCTTCATATGCGCCATGGGTAAGGATGGAAAGATGTTAAAGTGTTCAGACTAGAAGTATGAGATATCCAATGCGCCCAAGCTAGAAATGGAATTGAAATACGAAATAAAAGTTTAGCCTATAAAATATGCGCCTCAAAAGAAAGAATAATTTAATAATTGATCAAGGCGTTTAATATGAGAATGAAATTAAAAGGCGTTGGATTTAAATGTATGCACCTTGGTTAGGAAAGGGGATAAATAAATATTAAACGTTGAAAAGTTAAATGTTCCCCCTCCAGACTGCACCCAAGAGATAAACTCAAAAATGTGATAAAATCAAGATAAATTAAAAGGCGTTGGGAATGAAAATAATTTCTCCAGGCAATTAATTTTAAAAAATTTGCCTAAGTCGGAGAAATTAATCAATTTAATTAATTTAATTATTTTCCTAAGTCAAATTTAAAATTCCCCCTTTAATTTTAAAACATGAAATTTTAAAGTTAGGACGATTTAATTATGGGGAATTTATTTTGGAGTTAATTATGGATGGAAAATAAATTATGCCTAGCCGATTTAAAGTATTGATATCGAATTTTTAAAAGTGTGCTGGTGAAATAATTTAAAATGGCATTTAAATTAAATAAATTAAATACGCCATTTTAAAAAGGCAGTTGAGATTATTTCAAATCGGAGTGAAATGATTTTTTTTGGAAATCACTGGCAGTCGGGAGGGAAATTTTGAATTTAAATCAAGGAAAGAATCTCCCTAAATAAGCATAACAACTGCAAGACGACTGGAATATTCCCTTTTAAATTTAGCAAATGCGTAAGTCATGATGAAGGGAATAAATGGCATCTGCTAAAATTAGCACCAGCTTTTGGCTATAAAACTCTGAAGATTTTCATTCTCATCTCACAAAATTTGACGCTGAGATTTATGCTGGTGAATTGAGCTGAGATTTAATACTTTCGAGATTGAGAGTTGCTGAAAGTGAGTAAGGAGTTGAAGTCGATTTTTTTTTCAAGAGATTGAAATTGTTGAAGTCGAAATTGCTTGGAGTGGTTGAGTTGCTGAGATTCAAAGTTGCTGAGGATTGATTCTCTGACGTGCTGAGTTGCGAAGTGCTGAGGTTCGAAACAAAAGCTGCGAAGGTTGAACATTTTTAGTTCTTCAAGTTGCTGAGGTAAGTACTCGAAGTTGCTGAGACTTAATATTTTGCTGAAAGTTGAAATGTTTTCGAAGTTGAAAGTTGAAAAAGCTGAAATCATTTAATTGTACTGGAGGTCGAAATTGTTTGAACTCGAAATTGCTTGAGCTTGGAATTTTCTGAAATTGCTGAATGTTTAAAATCAAATCGGATTTAAAATTATTGAAGCCTTCGAAGTTGCTGATTTATAATTTTCGAAGTGCTGATTTGAAATTGCTAAAACTTTCCGAAGTTGCTGATTTATAACTCTCGAAAAGGCTGATTTGAAATTATTGAGGCTTGCTGATTTGAACTTGTTGATTTAAAACTTTCAAACCTATCAATTTAAATTCTTCGAAGTTGCTGATTTATAACTTGAGAAGAGCTGGTTTGAAACATGATGATTTATAACATTTAAACTTGTTGATTTAATTCTTCGAAGTTGTTGATTTTAAAGTTGCTGCAACTTAACACATTTTCCGAAGTTGAGATTGTTGGAGTTAATTTCTTACAGAGAGATGGGAATTTCTTTTAGCTGCAAGTTGTTGAAGTTCGAAGTTTAAGTATGCCGAGGTTTGAGGTCGAAGTTGGTTGCTGAAGCTATTAACTCACGTTTATTTTCGCAGCCAACTCCATCCGCCAGCCGTCTCACGTGATCTTTATTTTAAAAAGTTGGAAGTGTAATGTTTGCTTCTTGTTTTGCAGATGGCTGATGGACGAAAAGCTGACGTTGCTAGAACTAGCAAGGCTGGAGCAAAGGCTGGTAACAACGAAGCTGTCAAAGAAAACACCTCCAGGCAGGCGATCATCAAAAGTTTGAAGAAGTCGTTTATTCCGGAGTCAAAGATCGTATCGAAGTTTGGGAACTTGACAGACACCAACCTGGGGCCTTTCAATCTTGAGGCGTTCATGCGCAGAATGTATGGGCAGGGTGGCAATCTTCTGACAGAGGCATCGTGCAACATTGTCAAGAGTGGATTATATGCAGCAGTTGGATTCCAACCAGCAGTTCGTTGTCCAGAGTTGATCTTGGAGTGTGCCAACTTTTATAACTCGGATGATCGGACTATCAGTTCTCCGGATGGTATGATATTGGCCAACTTTGCACCTGACGCAATTGGCGAGGCGTTTGGGATACTGGCTACAGATAATATGCTGTACAAATCCAAGGCAAAGGCTGACAAGATGTACGCCACGTCCTTCAAAAAGTGCATGAAGAGGATCAATACCACTTGGATGCGAAAGCCGAAGCCTCCTGCTGCCAGGCTGCCTAAGCAGATAATTTCAGAAGAGCTGAAACAGGAGTATTGTGATATAATTATGTTGCTCAGTAGGGTTAATGGCAGCCTGCAGTCGTTTGTGTTCGAGCCATGGATGTTCTTCTACATTAGTGTGGTGCTCGAAGGGAAGGTGCGAGTAAATTGGGCACAGATGATAAGTGACAATATTGATGAACAGTTCTGGAATCTGAAGAGAACAAAAACATTCTACATGAGCTCGTATGTTATTTACATGCTTGCTCGAATGACAAAGTATAGAGGGTTGGCATACTAGGAACCAATTGGCTGTGGTTATAATCAGTTCAAGATTCACGAATCCTGCAGACAGTTGCATCTTACGCACACAGGTGACTTCCAGAGAGTTAATGATGCTTTCACTATGTATATCACAAGAACCCTCCAGCAGAGGTTACAGCAGAGGATATCTGAGGAGGCTCAGACGTTGATAGAAGAATATGGGTGTTGGTTCGTCCAATTCCCGAAGTTTACTTATTTGAGGCTGCCAGGGTACGATTCATATGTCTACAAATTACCTAGGTACCCCACCAACAGGATGATACTACTTGAGTTGTCTAGGCAATTGGTGGCCTATGACAAAATCATAAGGCGAAAGAAGAAGGGAGGCTTGCATTTTCCCATTGTGCTGGGAAACTCACTTGAGGAATGCCCCACGTTGCAAGCAGCCAAAGAGGCTGAAGATGAATTGAAGTTCTACAAGTTGACTCTTCATACCAGCCGACAGGATTTTGATCCTAAGGGAAAGATTGGAACAGTGCAAGGAGTAGAGTACAGGCACAAAGTTCACTTAGAAGATTTTTGGGCGAATGCTGGAAGTGAGGCTGAAATTAGGAAAAGGATGTTTTTGAGGCTGCCACTCAAGTTGATCAGAGAATGTGAAGTGATCCAAGTGCCAGATCAAATTGAAGAGGATACCAGGCTGATTCATCCGGATTATGAAGCAGTAAAGAACACACCGATGCCACCAGTAGATTGGGCCGAACCGGAGATCACGGATTTAGACACCTTGTCTATTCCAGTCTTGACTTTCACAAGGGCTTGGGTAGAAGAACGTGTTCACAGATTAAGGAGGAGGTCAGTTGCCTTCACATACGACCTCATGGGTAATAAAAGGCCACCGGTGTTGGCAAAAAGAAAGAAACAAATTGCCCAGCCTCCGGAGCCACAGCCACCACAAGAAGAGCCACAACCACAGCAAGAGGAACCTGTTCAGCCAGAGCCCCAAGGATCGGAAGAGACGTCATCGACTCAGTTGGTGACCCATTCCTCTAGTGTGCGTGAAGTTTCACTATTTGCAGATCAGAGGACTCGAGGGAATGAAGAACCAGAGGTTGGGGAGGTTAACCAACCAATGCCGAGAGAGTTGGATACCCAGAGCGTCAATGATCTTGAAGGCGCTAATCAACCAAAGGAAGGAGAAGAGACAGAAACGGATACCCACTTCGATTTTTCCTTCGGAGAGGAAGACGTTGGAGCTCGTGAAGAGAGTGACCAAGACATTGAAATAATTGAGCCTCAGCAGAATGTTGCTCAGGAGGAGGTCCGTGAAGTGGAGGCAACTGAGGAGCAGCCCCTCATTATTTATGATATTCAGCGCAATTGGCTTTCACAGGCGATTAGGAGAGACCAGGATGATGATGCTGACCTGGCAGTTAAAATGGAAGAGCTTCTAAACAGAACAAGCAAGTCGCCTAAGAGGAAGAGAGCCAGGAAGTATACAAGGATGGAAACTAATGAGGCAGGTTCACGCAGCCTTCACATTGCTGTTCCAAGAGAAGATTATAGTTTAAGTGATGCAGTGCCAGAAAATTACACGATCACCATAGTTGAATTAGGACGTCCTTCCGGAGTGCAGGTGGTGGAGGAAGCTGAAAGTTCCTTCCAGGCATTGAAGGACAGGCTGGTGAAGAAGGAAGGGAAGTACAAAAGATTGAAAAAGGAGCACAAGGCATTGGTCGAATACGTGCAACATCTAGCACATCCAGTCGCTCAAGAGAATCCAGTGGTAGAGCTTCCGACTGAGCTGCCCCGAGAACCAATCAGTGGGCTTGAGGAGATGAAGAGAGCTATACGAGAGGGAGACAAGTGGATAAGTGGTGTCCGTGCTGAAGCAGAAAAGTTCATGGCTGATCTTGTCTCATCATTTCAGAATGTATCTGGTATCCTTTCACGCCTAGATAATGTCGAGCAAGCTTGGGGAGACACCCATATTTTTCAGGATAAAACTATTCCTCGCCTTGCTGTTTTGATGCGTGTGCCCACGCAAACTTTGGTGAATGAAGGAGTGATCCAAGTAGGTGACAGGTATGATTTTCGTGGGTGGCATTCAGCGGCATTCACTGGGAAGAGTTTCTTCGACACAGCGGCTATGGAGTCCACCAGGATCAAGAAGGCAATGAGGAATATTCACGAGAGTATCCTCAACACGTTGGAGGCAGTGTTCGCCAAAAGGATGGCTCCTGAAGAGGTTGAAATTGACGGATTGAAGGCAAGGTTGCAACCTTTCTTCTCCGAAATGAAGACGTTCTCTCAGCTGGACTTTGAGAACATGACGGCATTTTCAGCGATTATTCAGAGTACACAAGATTCTATTGAGGCTTGGGGAAAGTCTTGTGAAAAGCATGAACAAATGGTGGCCATCTTGGAATATCAGCTAAATCTTACTCCATCAATTTCTGAGGAGGAGGTTGATGAGGTGCTGGCACGATTCGTAGCGTACGCGGTCAGAGAGAAGAACAAGGGAATCCGAGTCATGGACGAGAATCTTCTAGAAGGGTAGTGGGCATTAATTGCTCATGGTGGTTAAGGAGGAATCTGATATTTGTGGGAGCATTTATGACACCACTCCTCCACCTTCTGGCGGTTTTTAGGGCAAAACTTGTCTAGGGCTGAGGTGGCTCGATCTGAGCCCTCCGTTGTAATTCAATCTGGACCGTCCATTGGACTTGGCCAGCTATATAAGGGGGAGTCCCCCTCATTTGTAATCTAATAGTTAGAATCAGAGAATAGTCAGCATAGTGGATTTTGAAGCAGAATAGAGAGTAGATACTTTGAGTTAGAGTAGTTTTCATTGCATTGTTGAAGAAGAAGGGGAATTCTCCCTTTGAGAATTTTGTAAGAGATTGTCACAAAGGCTAATCATAATAAAGCATTTCATTGATGGTGAATTCAAACTTTGTTGTGAGTAGTTCGTGAGGTTTCTTCTTCCTTTGACTTCAACTAGGACTTAATTTCATGCTAATTGTTAAATATGGATGCTTATGCTTGATGTAAGTGAGCTTCTTTTATCCATACCACTAACACTCTTACTGATGGTAAGCTTGTCTTGCGTGGTCAACTGGAACATTTCATACTTAACTTCAATCAAGATTTATGTGTAGTTATGCATCGTTGTGATGGTAGTTGCATTATTGAATCGTGATTTGAACATCCATTCTACCCTTTGAAGATTGCACTTACTTTGTCAAGGTTGTCCAATTGGAGGCTAGACAACATTTGTTAGAAGTTCATTGAAATCGAGCATAACACCCTTTGCATTTAGGTTAGAATTTAGAAGTTAGAAATCTCTGCAGCCATTCAAATTCCGTACACTTTTGGTTAGTTTTAGGAAACTTGCACTCTAAAGCTAAATCATTCGCACAAAATCCCTTTCAAAAGTATATATTGGTTGTTACTGCACGTATTTTGAACAATTGCGTAAGTCCCCTCGTAAGAACACCGCAATACACATCAACCAAACTGGGTCTATTCGCATTAAAAGAACCTTGGAGTTTAAAGCGTGATCTCACTCGCAATCTTAGCACGTTGAATACTTTGTTCAAGATTGGATAGGGTATTGTTAAGAATATAGCTTCGATCAGATATTTATATTTAATATTGAATAAGTCAATTCGATATTTATCTATCTCCTTGCAAATAATAAATCGAACTATGCTGAGATTATCACATTCGATATATAGCTAATTCGTATTTGTTAAACAATGATTTAGAGACCCGCGCCTTAAGAAACACGTCCCATGAGTGGACGTGTCTCCACTTTGTGGAGACACGTCCTCTCATGAGACGCGTCTCCTTAGAGGCGTGTCTCTCTTAAATATATATATTCCCTTTTGATTGTTGGTAGCAAGATATATCGAAATCAATTAATCTATCTGCTTTACCTACAGTCGTAAGAAGTTCATGCGTTCAACCTGAGTTCTGCTCTTCTATCATTTGTGTTTCTGAAATTTAGTTTAGAAAACTCTTAGGAAATTTAGATTCTCTCTTCTAAGCTTTGATTACATTTACATGGTATCAGAGCCATGTTGTGTGAATCCTAATCAAATCTGAATTCAAATCTGCTCAAGCAAAAATTCGTATTTTTCAGAATCGAATTTACTTCACATTCTTCATAATGTCAAGTGTGATCAGATTTGAAGATCGCCTTGCAGGAGCAAAAAATTTCACATCATGGAAATTTAGAATCATGATGATCCTTAGAGAGAATAAGTTAGATTCTCTTGTGAAAGAAAACTTGGAGGAACCAAAGTCTGCATCTGAGAAAACTCAATGGACAGAAAACAATGAAAAGGCCATGAAAATCCTAGTAGATGCAGTTAGGGATCACATAGTGCCCATCCTAGCAAAACATGAAACTGCATACCATATGTTCAAATCTCTTGAGAAAACTTATGAGATTAACAACACCTGCAGGACTCTTGCTTTAAAAAAGCAAATCAACAATGCTCAAATAAACAAAGGAGAGTCCATTAATGCATACTTCATGAGGATTATTAAACTGAGAGATCAATTATCCACAATTGGATATCAGATTGATAGCAAAGAATTAACTCTAATTGCATTAGGAGGCCTACCAAACTCATGGGAGTCATTTGTTCAAGGAATAAGTGCAAGATCCAAACTCCCTAAGTTTGACAGACTAAGAACTGACTGCCTTCAAGAAGAAACAAGACTCTCCTCAAAAGAAAACAAACAGAAAAACATAGATGAAGAGATTCATGCTCTCAACACATCGTCTAATAAAAGGAATAAGAAAAACTCCTTCAAGAAAGGATCTTTTAAAGGAAAGACAAACTCCAATGGAAAGGGATCTTCTAAGAAGAAATACATTTCTCAAGTGTAATGCTTTAGGTGTGATCAATATGGCCACAATGCAATGAAATGCCCTGACAGAACAAAGCAACAAGCATCCTTTGCCAAAGTAGGAAAATCAAATTCAAATCATGAATCTGAGAACTTTGTGTTCTATTCAGCATTATCTAGTCAAGTATCTAACAATTTCAACAATTGGGTAATTGATAGTGGTTCTTTGAGGCACATCACAAGGTTTAGAGAAAACTTAGACACTATATCTGAAGAGTCTGATGAAGATGTAACAATTGGGGATGACTCTACACATCAAGTAAAAGGGGTTGGAACTTGTTCCATCACATTGAAATCTGGTCTCTCCCTTCAACTCACTGGAGTCTTATTTGTACCTGGTATAAAGAGGAACCTCATATCCATCTCTGCACTTGAAGACAATGGTTATAGAGTTACTTTCATGGATGGGAAAGTTCTAGCATGGCCTAAGAACTCAACAATCAAGAAAGCCCAAATCATAGGTGTGAGACAAGGATACCTTTACAAACTTTGCACTGAAGTCAATCAAGCCCTTACCCTTGACACTTTTGATTCAAATGAAATCTGGCATAGAAGATTAGGACACCTTCATTTCCGTGCCCTACCTTCTATGGAAAAACTCGTAACAGGGTTACCTAAGTTAAAATCATCTCATGAAGGAATTTGTAAAGGTTGTGCCTTAGGAAAGAATTCAAAGGGATCCTTTCCCACTAGTTTGAGCAAAACTCTCAATGTGTTAGATCTGGTTCATTCCAACTTATGTGGACCTATGTCTGTACCTTCTAAAGCAGGATTTCTTTACTATGTCATATTCATAGATGACTTCTCTAGGAAAACCTGGATCTATTTCCTTAAGTGTAAAGAGTCATTAGAAATCCTCAAAAAGGTTCAAAGAGTTCAAAGCACTTACAGAAAACTTCTCCGGGAAGAAAATAAAAACCTTAAGGACAGACAATGGGAAAGAATACACCTCTGAAGTTTTTAAGGAATTCTGCATGAGTGCTGGAATTAAGAGGGAGTTCACAGTGGCTTACAACCCTCAACAAAATGGGGTTGCTGAAAGGAAAAATAGAACCATTGTAGAAGCTGCCAAAGCAATGTTGCTTGATCAAAATATTGAAACCTCCTTCTGGGCTGAAGCCTCTAGGACTGCTGTCAACATCCAAAATAGATGTCCTCATTCTCATCTTGACAACAAAACTCCTGAAGAAGCATTCACTGGCATAAAACCCGACATTAGTCACTTTAGGATTTTTGGTTGTCCCATCTATATTCATGTGCCCAAGGAGAAGAGATTCAAACTTGAACCTTCTGGAAAGAAAGGGATATTTATGGGTTATAGTGAAACCTCCAAAGCCTTTAGGATATACATACCCGGTCAAGATCAAATTGAATTGAGCAGAGATGTCATCTTTGAAGAAGACATTGCATTCAAGAGAGCAAGAAGTTCTAGTGAGACTGAAACCTATTCCCCTAGAGTACCTGAAATGGAACCTGCTCCTGAGATTCAGAGGGAGTATCCTGAGGAAATGTCACCTAAACCTCCTTCTACTTCAAATGAGAATACAGATGTCAATGACAAAAGAGACCTCTTTGGGCCAAGAAGATGATCAAAGAAGCTGAGAATCATGCAGCATCCAAAGGAATGTTCAGGGAGAGTAAAAGACCCAAATGTTTCTCTAGTTATGATGCTCTCATGAACGATATCATAAACTCCAAACCTGTCAGTGTTTCAGAAGCCTTCAGACATCAAGCATGGAAAGATGCAATGACGGAGGAATATCAGTCCATTCTAAAGAATGATGTATGGGATGTTGTGCCTAGACCAAAAGGGAAATTTGTTGTCTCTTCCAAATGGCTCTTCAAAATCAAGCATGCTGCCGATGGCAGTATAGAAAAACATAAAGCACGTTTTGTGGCAAGAGGTTTTTCTCAAAAGGAAGGTATTGATTACGAAGAAACATTTGCACCTGTTGCCCGTTACACTTCAGTGAGAGAAGTGTTAGCCATTGCAGCAGCTAAAGGCTGGAAGATCCATCAAATGGATGTGAAGACTGCCTTCCTGAATGGAACCATTGAAGAGGAAGTCTATCTGGAACAGCCTGAAGGTTTTGTGATACATAAACCTGACTCACATGTATGCAGACTGAAGAAAGCTCTTTATGGACTTAAACAGGCTCCCAGGGTCTGGTATGAAAGAATTGACAGCTATCTCTTGGGATTAGGATTTTCCAAGAATGAGGCCGACTCCAATCTCTACTTCAAGGTAATCAAAGGTGATATGCTAATAATTATTTTATATGTTGATGACCTGCTGATAACAGGAGAAGATCACCTCATTGCTCAAGGGAAGCAGGATCTAATTTCTAAATTTGACATGAAAGACTTGGGCATTCTACACTACTTCCTAGGTTTAGAAGTATGGCAGAAATCAGAGGGCATTATACTAAACCAAGGGAAGTATACTATTGATATTCTGAAAAGATTTGGAATGTTGGACTGTAGACCGATGTCTACACCTATGGAAACCAACCTTCACAAATTGAAAGAAGCAACAGCAGAATCCAAGTGTGCAGATCCAACCCTTTACAGACAGATGATTGGATCCTTGATGTATCTGGTTAACACCAGACCTGATATTTGCTATGCAGTGAATGTTCTCAGCCAGTTCATGTGTGATCCAAAGGAAATTCACTTAATGGCTGTAAAACATATTTTGAGATATCTTCGAGGCACTATTGGATTTGGTCTTCTTTACAAGAATGATCAACTAGATCTACATGGGTACTCTGATTCAGATTGGGCTGGAAGTGTAACCGATCGAGAAAGCACATCAGGATGTTGCTTCAGTTTAGGATCGGCCATGATCTCCTGGATTTGCAGAAAACAATCTTCAGTTGCACAGAGTTCAACAGAAGCCGAATACATTGCAGCCTCAATGGGAGCAAGAGAAGCAGTTTGGCTGCATAAATTGCTTGTGGGACTCTTTGGTGAGCCCTTGAATCCTACAATTATTCATTGTGATAATCAGAGTTGTATCAAACTCTCTGTAAATCCTGTCTTTCATGATAGATCTAAGCACATTGAGATCCCCTATCATTATGTAAGAGATATGGTGGAAAGGAAAGAATTCAATTGGAGTATATTAGTACAAATGATCAAACTAGAGACATTCTCACCAAGCCTCTCTCGAATCAAGGTGGAGCACTTCAGGAAGAAACTTGGTATGGTTGAAATGTAATTTGTTATTTATGTTTGAAATACAAATTGTTTATAAATTGTACTAATATATATAAAGATGTTTAATGTGTAAACTCTTTTGTCATGTGTGTGACTCCATGACCTTATGGGCCTACTCCCCCTGTGTACATTATTGAAAGGTGACGATCTTTCTAATAATGAACACTTGTATTTGACATTGTAAAGTGACGACTCTACAATGATAAACTATCATGATAGATATCATGTGACTTGATATCTATGGACATGTCATGATAGTATCTCTTGGACACTTTGATTGATATCATGGGACTTGATATCATTTGTAGATCATTGTGATCCTTAAGAGATAATCATGGTGGATATTTATATCCATGGATATGCCATGAACTATGGTAGACATCATGTGACTTGATGTCAGTGCACATACCATAATAAAGATATGTCATGTGACTCGACAATATTGAGAAATCATACCATGTCTTTGATATCACGTGTTCAGGTGATATCTCTACTTAATTGATTTGAAATATCTTCCCTAGCTAAGAGGGAGTGTTAAGAATATAGCTTCGATCAGATATTTATATTTAATATTGAATAAGTCAATTCGATATTTATCTATCTCCTTGCAAATAATAAATCGAACTATGCTGAGATTATCACATTCGATATATAGCTAATTCGTATTTGTTAAACAATGATTTAGAGACCCGCGCCTTAAGAAACACGTCCCATGAGTGGACGTGTCTCCACTTTGTGGAGACACGTCCTCTCATGAGACGCGTCTCCTTAGAGGCGTGTCTCTCTTAAATATATATATTCCCTTTTGATTGTTGGTAGCAAGATATATCGAAATCAATTAATCTATCTGCTTTACCTACAGTCGTAAGAAGTTCATGCGTTCAACCTGAGTTCTGCTCTTCTATCATTTGTGTTTCTGAAATTTAGTTTAGAAAACTCTTAGGAAATTTAGATTCTCTCTTCTAAGATTTGATTACATTTACAGGTATCCATTGGGAAACTTTGTTCTGCTGATTGGTGCGGTCATAAAAATCACATCAACAGGTGGTTGAGAGAATTTCTCAAGTTAGTTGGGATCCTCCCACCTTTTTCTCATGATCTCTCTCCTATAAATACTTGAGAGGGTCCTTTGTAAACATATCTTTTTGGCAAGCAAAAAAACTCTGCAGAATTTTGTACTCATAAAGACTTTGAGCTTTATAATTACAAGTTGTTCATTTTCAAATAATATCAAAGAGTTGCAGATTTCAGACTTTGTGTTGAATTCTCACTTTGTGTCCATTGTGTTCTTATGTCATTTTGGGGCATTGCTTTGTGATCATTTGAAAATTGAGAAAGATTGCTAGGGAGAGCTTCAATTAATATATTTTCAGTCTTTGTGCTGTCAATATTGAAGATTGAATTCATAAATTAGAAGTTAAGAAGAATTGCAAGTCTTTGTGCTTGTAACGATTCTCATTCATAGTAGTTAAATAGATACATCATATTTTCAGACTTTGTGCTGTCTTATGCTGTATATTATCATTAGAATTATCTTTTAAAAGGGTAGATAGGATTGCAGATTTTCAAGACTTTGTGCTTGAGGTTGTTTTCCCATCCCGAAGGAAGTGATGGAAGTCTTTGAGCTTTCAGGAAACTTCATTTCCTTTCTACTGAATTTATTGCAAGCTGTTGTTAAAATCTATTTAAAAGTCCAGACTACTTTTTCTGTGAAGAGAAAAGAGTTTAGTCTTTCCTGAAACAAGAGGAGAGATTATCGTTCCACCCATATTTGTTTTTAGTTATTTAGATAGGGGGAGCCTTCCCTTAAATAGGAGAGTTTAACTCACACACTGTGTTGAAATCACCATTTTGCTAAACCTCCTATGTTTACAAAATATTCAACCAACACGGTGGATAGTAATGTTCACAATGTGTTCCATGTGTCGCGCCTCAAAAAGGCGTTGGGACAACAGGTGACTCCTTCTATTGATTTACCACCCCTGGATGATGAGGGGAAGTTGATTTTTATACCTGAGGCCATTCTGGATTCCAGAGAGCGTCATCTTTGGAGGCGGGTTATCAGGGAATACTTGGTAAAGTGGAAAGATCTACCGGCAGAGGATGCTACTTGGGAGAGTGACAGTATTCTTCAGCATCCGGCTATAAGTTTGCTTGTGGACAAGCAAATTTGGGGAGGGCGGACTGTGATGTCCCCACTCTAGTCAGTTCTCGGGAACAGTGTGCTAGCCTTTTCTTGGACCCTTGTGGGCTAGTTGGAATGGTTAGAGGGTCAGTGGTGTTTTTTGGAGGAGTTGATCGTTCTCGTTTTCAGAGCTCAGTGATTGGTTCATAGCAGGCGTTAGTAGTTCAGGGGTTGACAGCTTCTGATGGCATGGGAATATTTGGAGTTTTGAGAGAATTATGGATTTTTAAGTGATTTGAGTTAATTAATTAACTTAATGCCTTATTATAAAGTCAAATTGAATTTATACATTTAATATCACTCAAATATTCTATAAAGGTGATTTAATATTTTAATCACTTAAAATATTAAAGTGGCGCCCAAGTATTTAAGTCAAAAACTATTGAAATGACTTAAATATATTTTAAAAGATTTAAAATATGAAGAATGGCGTATCTTTCTTGGAAGTCGTGCCTTTTTGCATATAAGGAATTTTGGCAATGAGAAATTCACTTCTTGAATATTTCAACTTTGCCTTGGACATTTTTCCTGTGCTTTCACCTGTGATCAGGGTTTTGAGCAATCTTCCATTGGAGAACGAAATCTTTTCAGTGTTGAGCACTTTTGAGATTGTGAGAGACCAGTCAAATTTGTGCAGTTTGTGAGAGCTTCATACAAAGGTTCTATTGTGCTTTATCAGAGTTTCGTTGAGTTCTTTATCAGAGACAAGAGGGTTTGTGGAGATGGCGACCTTCTTTCATCATGGCAGGCATTTGACATCATGGTCGTACCTTCAGAGTTGAGATTTGGGCTTTTTGCTTGAAGTGCGTGGCTATCTGTGCAAGGGCGTTTGGGTTTTTTTGGGAGAAACGCCTTCCAGTTTGAGGGTTTCTCTTCACCTTTCTTGGCGTCTGGCATATACTTCTCATTTGCCTCAGTTTCTGGGCTGGATTTCACTTTCTGTAGCTTCCTACACTGGTTTTTGCCAGATTTCTCCATCTTGGCTGGCAAACTGGACTTCATTTCTTAAATAAATAATCTGGAAGCTTTCGGGTATGTTTATGAGTTCTAAATCCATTGTTGAGCTTATTTATTACCTTTTGTAATATCAATTCGCTTAAATTAGCTTAGATTTACATTTTATAAGCATTTATGCTGTGCGCCCCTTCTATTTCTCTCTAGAAACTCTTCTCTAAAAAACGTAAAACACAAAAAAAGATAAATAAAAAGATAGGGGTTTGAGGTTTGAGCCAGCAGGGCTCATCACAGAGGCGTTACATTCTTTGCCACCTTGCAAATTGTAACATCCCCTGCGAACCTTGACCGCCCGAAAACGTCCTCTTACCTCCAAAAAGCATTTTTGAACTTCATTCTATCAATTCTATCAACACTCTCTCAATCCTATCACTCTCATTCCCTCAACCTTTCACTCTTTGCTCTTCTCACTTCACACTCTACACCATTTTGCTGCTTCTACACCATTGTCTATTGTAGGTTGTCAAGCTTCATACTATCGGTGTGGTTGTCTTGCTCTCTTCCTTCCTCTCTCGGCTTCTCCAAGCACGTAGAAAGGAGGGTATCACATTCATTTACTTGCATTGTCTTTCTTATAGAATTGTAATGTCCCCTTCTCAATTGTGATCAATTCAGTTGATCGTTGGCCTATTCCAGAGACCCGTAGGCTACTCGGAGGGTGAAAATTAGGGTTTCCTATTTTTGAGGAGGTTCTTGCTTGAAGTTTGGTGATTGGGTTGTGGATTCTTTTTGGGTTTTCAGAGAGCTTCGCAGTAGTATAGCTCGCATGTTTTCTGAGCAACTTTCTGAATTTACTATTTTTAGTAAATTCTATTTCTAGCAGTGGTCCTGTTGGCTTCAGTTCAGTTGGCTCCTCTGTGCAGTCAGTTCAGTTGGTATAGTTGTTTTTGGCCTTTTGATGCATTTTCTGGAGAGATAAGTTAAGTTAATTAAAATGATGTTATATTTTAATGTTATAACCCCTTAGCCTAGTTGATGACTTAAAGTTGTTCTGAAAGGGGGACTTCATGGGTGGATGCCTCATCTGGAGGTAATCTAATATTTCTAAAGGTCTTAAATCATGCTTGAAGTGGGACGCCAACTTTGATGAGGAGATTATTTTTAAATAAAGTCAAATGTTGCCTTCTATTTTGGACACCACTTTGGAGGGATATGGGTCAACTCAATTTTGAATAATTCTTTGACTGGTTTGAGCGCCCTTCTAGATGCTTCTGGAAGATGCTTTGCAAGTCTACATAAGGAGACCTCTTCTCTTCATTTTCTCATCTCTTGTCTACCATACTGTTATGCTATTGGATTGATTTCAGGGAAAGCTTCGAGGAAAACATACCTCCTAGCACTTGGCTCATCTTCTTGCTTGAAAGATAGCAACTAGTTGAGAGATAGATTGTAGTTGAGTGGATTTAGCATTGTACTTGAGTTTCTAGCATCTTAGTTTAGTTTTCTTGCATTCTAGTCATGTTTTTGGAGTTGCTGATTATCATAGCTAATTGTAAGTTTTATTCATAGATTCAAAAATAAAAAATATTCTCGTTTTGGGTACTTTACCAATCTGATTTCTTGCTAGGGGCGACCTTGAGTGTCAACTTTCAGATTTTATTATCAAGTGTTGGATTTTATGGAGCAAAATTGCCCCTCCTTGAGGGCCGCACATTTTTAGAGATGCTTGGAATTCCGTGCAAAATAAATGTGAGTCTTTTGGGTTGGTTTTACTATTCCTTCTTGGGCGCCATCATCCTAGGAGCATTATGCATTTTGTCTATTCCTTCTTGGGCGCCATTTGAATGTGAAGATATAAAAAGGGAAAGAATGAGATATGTATAGAGGGAAGAAGGAAATAGAGAATAGAATAAGCAACAAGAGATAAAATATAGACTGTGTTATGAAATAACTTGCACAATAGAAGAATGTGATATGAAATATGTTGCAAATACTTGATAATAACTGAGAATAACAAGCCACTTTGAGGGGGAAAACCTCCAAATATCTCTAATGAGAACACACTTCACAACTTGATATTGAAATAAGACTCACAACCTCCTATATATACCTATTTATGCCTAGGATATCACCTAGGCCGACTTAGACACACCTATATAAGACCTAGCCCGACCCAACCAACAATATACTAATGATAATATGACTTAATTAAGAGTTAAGATAGCCACAAGCCGACTATTCATAACTATATGCACGACGGAAGTAAGGGCATAACATCTTCATATAGTTTCTTCATATAATCTTCATCATCCCATGTGGTAACTTCAACTAGAAAATATTTCCTTATAATGAGGTAACTTGGAACTATTGGTCCCCAGCTTCTTCATGTGTGTTTGGAAAATTAACTTCAGCTCCAAGATGTGTCTTCCCTTTGCATCAAGCTCTTGATGGTGATGAATATGTTCTTCCTTTACTTGAACCTTTTGATGTGGAATAGAGGAAGAGGTGAGGAATAGTACATGGTACCCTTGCATTGGTTGAATAGCTTGATTAGGGACATTACAGTGGTATCAAAGCATTGTTCCTGCCATCCTGTGCGTGCTTGAGCTACTTGCTTACCTACTTGAGCTAGTTGTCTACTTTCTTGAGCTAGTTGTTTGCGTGTTTGAGCTACTTGCTTGCCTACTTGAGCTAGTTGCCTACTTGCTTGAGCTGGTTGCTTGTGTGCTTGAGCTAGTTGCTTGCCTACTTGAGCTAGTTGCCTACTTGCTTGAGCTGGTTGCTTCTGTGCTTGAACTAGTTGCTTGCCTACTTGAGCTAGTTGCCTACTTGCTTGAGCTGGTTGCTTGTGTGCTTGAGCTGGTTTCCCACTTGCTTGAGCTGGTTGCCTACTTGCTTGAGCTACTTGCTTGTCTACTTAAGCTACTTGCCTCCTTGCTTGAGCTGATTACTTGCATGCTTGAGCTAGTTGCATACTTGTTGGAGCTACTTGCCTTTATGCTTGAGTTGCTTGCTTGTCTACTTGAGCTACTTGCCTATGTGCTTGAGTTGCTTGTTGCCTGCTTGAGCTACTTGCTTATGTGCTCGAGCTACTTGAGTTACCTCCTCTAGACGATGGACAACTTATCTTAAGAACTAGAATTTATCATTAACACCAGAGAAAGGAGATTAAGGAATAGGGTCATCACCAAGTTCCTAATTAAATGGAGGGGACTCTCTGAAGATGATGTTACATGGGAAAGAGAAGAAACTATTAAGGCCTTTAAGGATAAAAATCAAGAACAACAAAACATGATGGCTCTTGACTAAAACAAGAGATGAACTCTTGGATGTAAAAATTTCAAACGAATTAAGAAGATATTTTTTTGTGTGAGCACAGGACTTGATAATATGTGTATACAGATTTAAGCCTAGATAAGACTCCCTAGAGGAGGAATCGAGAAGGACTTGGATAAGACTCCCTAGAGGAGGAATCCAAGGAGAAACAAAGAAACCTGGATAAGACTCCATAGAGAGGAATCCAGAAAAATTAGATAGGACTCCCTAGAGGAGGAATCCAAAAGACCTGGATAAGACTCCCCAGAGGAGGAATCCAGAAGGACTTGGATAAGACTCCCTAGAGGAGGAATCCAAGGAAAAACAAAGAAACCTGGATAAGACTCCATAGAGAGGAATCCAAAAAACTTGGATAAGACTCCCTAGAGGAGGAATCCAAAAGACCTGGATAAGACTCCCCAGAGGAGGAATCCAAAAGGACTTGGATAAGACTCCCTAGAGGAGGAATCCAAGGAAAAACAAAGAAACTTGGATAAGACTCCATCGAGAGGAATCCAGAAAGATTGGATAAGACTCCTGTTGTGACCTTTTTCACACATCGCCCCATTCAAGATGGGGACCCCCTGATTTTTGCTCCATTCTGGTCTTTTGGCTTGGGTTTTCTTCTCTCTCTCCCGCTCTGTCTCTTTTCTGATGTCCGCCTCTCGGGGGTTGTGTGCAGATCTTGAGCTTAGGCGTGGAATTTGTAGAATCCAGAAATTAGAGGTTTTTGAGGTCTTCTGAGGTCCGGTCCACGGAGTCGAATAGGGTGAATATGTGAAAATTGAGCTGTTTTTATTGTTGTCGGCTATGTTTCAGTGAGCTTTAATAAGTTTTCATCGTTACGAGGTACTTACTATTTTATTAAGTGTGAAATTGAAGGCGATTATTGAAGCATTTTGAGATTAAATGATCCTACGACATTGAGCATATCGGGCTATTAAGTATGCAAAATTTGGCCGAAAATAGACAACTTACTATTTTTTAGTAGTCGGGCTTTGGGCACAAATTTCAAGTTCGGATCACGAGTTTTTCTTGCATGTCACGGATATTCCTTACGGGTTTAGGATAGCCAGCGATGATATAACATGCAAGGCAGAGGCGATCACTTTTAAGAATTGACCCAGGGCTATTTTTAGAGGTTGCATGTGGGGTTTCTTTTTGCATGTCAATTGATTCCTAATGGGGTTTTCGAGAGCTTAGCGATGGTGTGACATGCAAACGGAGATTCTCACTCAGTAAGGAACTTGCTATTTTTAGCAGGTGTGTCCCGGCAGCCGCTTCCCAGCAGTTCAGAATCACGAGCTGATCGCAGTGCCACACAAACGAAGAGAAACATATATCATTTGTCATGTCTGTGGCGGAAGCGAATTAGGGTTTCCAACCGGAGCCTAAAATAAGAAGCGTAAAAGTCAAATTTTCAAAAACGGTGTAAACCAGCGATCGACATTCTTCCGGGCTATCTGGTGAAATTTCCGTCAAGCGGAGCACTTACTATTTATAATGCAGAAGTCAATTTGAAGCGGCTAAAATAGTAAATTAGTGCATCTTGGCCGATTAATGCGGCCAGTCCGCGTGAGCTATTAAAGTTCAAAACTGATGTCGGAGCATAGAACTACTCCGAAACATGAGGAGTTACACTATTTATAGTAAACCACAGCAGAAATGGGTTAAAATATGAGAGTGATGACTAAAATAAGCGATGTTAATGACGACAAGATGTAGGGATACTCGTTTAAAATTCCAGACGGAAGGTGCGAAATTGAAGAGAACTTACTATAAATAGCGAGACACGTGGCGAAAAATAATGATGAAAATTTGTCTAAGTCACGGAACCGTCGTGACCCTATAAAATCATATCACGCTCGGGGAGTCAAAATCGCCCAAGGCAGAAGTCAAAAGAAAGTCAATGAAGTTCATCCTGCGGCGGGGGCAAAATCATGGCAAGAAAAGAAGAAAGGTTCAAAAAATTTCTAAGGCATGAAGGAAAGCCGCCTCACCCCTCCAAATGCGCCCAACTTGCAAAATTCATCCTGTAGCAGGGGTGAAATGCGCCCAAAACACAAGTAAGTCAAAGCAAAGTCAAACGTTTTAATCCCCCTCATGCATCAAAATGCGCCCAAGCTCATCCTGTAGCATAGGCAAAATGCGCCCAAGGTCATGCATGTGAAGACAAAAAATTGGAAGGTGAAGAGTCACCCAAGGACGTTGGAGAAAGTTTCATCCACTAGACACATCAAAATGCGCCCAAGGTGAAGGAAAGTCAACAAGTCAACAAGCTTGTCCTCCATCAAGTATAAAATGCGCCAAGTTTGAAGAGAGTCAACAAAGTCAAAGATTTCGTCCTCCTCCATAGGCAAAATGCGCCCAAACTTGTGCATGTCAAGACGAAAATAGAGAAGATGAAGGGTCACAAGGGACGTGGTAGCAAGTTTATCCTTCTCCTACATAAAAATGCGCCCATGTTTGGATGTGAAAAGTGATTAAAGGTGGTAAATGGGATGAAAGTTTTGCCAAAGCATGGTAAACTAGGTAAAAGATAGGCGTTATCCTCCATCAAGCTTAAAATGCGCCCAAGGTGGTGGGTGTTAGAAAATTTTCCTAAGGCGTTGAGAGTGACGTGTGTGTTAGAAAATATTTCAAGGTGGTGGGAGTAAAGTGCTAAGTATGCGCCTAGGGGTGAAGTGTGAAGTGTGAAAACAAAATTGCTAAGGCGTGATT
Organism: Sequoia sempervirens; assembly: GCA_007258455.2. Taxonomy (NCBI): domain Eukaryota; kingdom Viridiplantae; phylum Streptophyta; class Pinopsida; order Cupressales; family Cupressaceae; genus Sequoia; species Sequoia sempervirens. The sequence goes on along the minus strand of VDFB02047230.1, from coordinate 253,605,461 downwards.
TTTCCTTAAGTGTGCTAGGCGCCTCAAGTAGAAATAAAATATTTTCTAAGTGTTGGAGAACTCCTCTAAGGCGTTGGAATTTTTTTTAAGGTGTGAAGTGTTTGCAAATGAAGTGAGAGATAAGGTGTGCTAGGCGAATAAATTCTCTAAATGAAGTTGATAAAATCTCCTCCACTGGCAAACAAATAAAATTTCTAAGGCAAGTTCTCAAAATGCAAGATGATTAAAATATTTTCTAAGGCAAATATTTTCTTCTTAGAAAATACGCCTAGAACTCAGGTGGTGGAATTTTCTCAGAGCACGAGCAAGACTTTTTCAGTGACGAAGTCAGAGATGATGATAATGCAAGATGAATTCAAGTTTCCTCGAACTGGAGCAACACAGAATGATCACAGGCGAAGAATGAATTTAAAGTGATGGAAATAATAATTTTCTAAGGTTCAAAATTCAAAAAATTAAATGAACCCGTTCGTCGGGTACCCATGGATTCGAGGCATTCTGAAGAAAATTCTCTTCTGGGTATTCGACGTTCGCGATGATAGATGGATTTCCAAGTCTTCCAGACTTCGCCAACACTTTTTCAGTGAGGAATTTAATCAGTGCTCAAATTGTGAATTTTCCTAAGGGAAAATTTAAAATTCTCTAAGGCAGAGTGAATAAAATGTGTTTTCAAAGTGAACTTCTCCGAACAATGAATTCTAGATGAGTTGCCTAAATAATTTTGATCGAATTCTTCAGTGATGAATTTTCCAGAGATGGTGAAGAATTAAATTCGAATTCAAGTGACAGAACTCCGGCTGGTAAATTAAAAGATGGATTTAAAATAAATTTTTCGAAAATGAATTCAAGGATGCCAGTCAAAGTCAAGTTTCTAGAAGAATAAGATTCCCGACGACTGGAGACAAGTGTCAGAAACACCAGAGAGGGAAAATTCAAATTCTTGAAGTGGAGTAGTGGAGTTTAATTGCACTGGCTAAAATTAACTTCTTCTAGAATTCGAATTTTAGCTATAAAATGAGCAAGTTTCTTACTTGTTTTCACAGCTGAGGAAGGCGAATTTGCTCTAAGTAAGGCATTGCAGTGAAGAGTTCGAAGTTTTTCCTGAGATTGCTGAGACTAGTTGAGGGAGACGCCTTGAGAAAGTGTCATTGCTGAAGTCAAGAAAGGACGCACTTGCAAGTTGCTGAGTATCCAAATCTGCATTTGAAGAGGTACGCCTTAAGTTGCTTGTGCTGAGAGTTGAAGGAAGGACGTCAAGTAAGTTGCTGAGAAGTACGCCCTTGCTGGTCAAAAGAAGTTTTTGCTGTAGTCCAGAGTTGCTTGTGCTAGAGGTACGACTTTGCCAATTTAGTTCATTGCTGAAGTTGAAGTTGCTTGTATTGAAGGAGACGCCTAGAAGTGAAGTAAGTTGCTGAAAGTTTTCGAGGTGTGAACTTGCTGATTGCTGATACGAAGTTATAGAGGTTCAAATTGCTGATTGAGGATAGTGAAGTGAAGCCCTCAAAGTCTACTTAGAAATCTGATTCTAAGTATTGAAATTCAAGAAAGAAGCTGAGGTTTGCAAACACGAGAGTTATTGCAGCTTCTAGAATTCGACTGCAGCCCCTATACAATGCCTTATTTTATTAAATTTAATTGCTGATGAATGTTTGTTATGTTGCAGATGGCTGAAGCGAGGACAACTGGAAAGGACAATGGTGCCTCGAGACAAGCAGTGATCAAGAAGCTGAGTAAAACATTTATGCCAGAGTTGAAGTTTGTTTCAAAGCTGGGCAAGTTGACAGACACCAACCTGGGCTCCGTCAACCTGGAGACCTTCAAGAACAGAATGTTTGGAATTGGAAGTCATCGGCCTTCAACTACTTCACACAATATTATTCGAAGTGGGTTATATGCAGCTGCTGGTTTTCCACCAGCCATTCAATGCTCGGAGCTGATGATGGAATGTGCTAATTGCTACGAGAAGGAACACCGGTCGATCATGTCACCAGATGGCCAAGTGCTAGCCAATCTTACTCCAGCAGCCATCGGTGAAGCTTTCGGGATCCCTGTGCACATAAATATGATCTACAAATCCAGATAACGAGCTGAGCGTATGTATGCTTCTGCTTTTGAGCGATGCATGGAGACAATTAACACTCACTGGATGACCACTCCTAAGCCTTCTCGTACGAAGTTGCCGAAACAGATCATAGCGGATGACTTGAAGCAGGAATACTGTGACCTCATCATGATGCTGAGCAGGGTTGGTGGTTGTGCACAGTCCTTCATTTTTGAGCCTTGGATGTTTTACTACATCAATCTCGTGCTGGAGGGCAAAGACTATGTCAATTGGGCCGAAATGATAAGTGATAATCTACATGAGCAGCTCCTGGGCCTCCGAAGAACGAAGACATTTTACATGAGCTCCTACATTATCTACATGTTGGCACGGATGACGAAGTACAGGGGGATCTGTTACAAGGAACCTGTTGGTTGTGGCTCCCACCAGTTTAAAATATATGATGCCTGTCCACAGTTGCACCTGTCAAACACAACCCACTACACGCGTGTCAACGATGCCTTCACCATGTATATCGCGAGGCTGCTTCAGGAGCGGTTACATCACAGAATCTCGAGGGAAGCCCAAGAGCTGATTGAGAGGTATGGGTGCTGGTTCATACAGTTTCCAAGATTTTCTTACATTAGGCTGCAAGGTTTCTCATCATACCCGTATAGGCTGCCTAAGTACCCAACAGATAGAATTTTAATGCTAGAGATATCTAGGCTACTGCTTGCCTATAATAAAATTCAAAAGAAAAAAGAAGGGAGGAATAGAGTTTCCAATTGTTATGGGCAACTCGGATGAGGTGTGTCCCTCGATGCAGGCAGCTAGAGAAGCTGAAAGTGAACTCCAGTTTTATCAGTTTTCATATCATACAAGTCGACAACACTATGACCCGCATCATAACATCAAATGGGTGCTGTCGGAGGAGTTTAAACATAAGGCCACCATAGAGGATTATTGGGCTGATGCTGTTGATGAGATTGAAGTAAGGAAGAGAATGTTCTCTCGGTTGCCTATTACTTTGATCCGAGAGTGCGAAGTGGTGCCGGTTCCAGACCAGGCCAATGAGGATATGGATGTTGTACATCCTGATTATGCAGCTGTTCGAGATACTCCACTTCCACCTCCCGATTGGTCAGAGCCCGAGGTTGCAGATTTAGATACCCTCTCCATCCCGGTTATGACAAATAAGTTGTCGACGAGATCAGCATCAGATCAGTCAATCAATCAATCTAGTCATCACCTTTGAGAACCGTTCTCAAGTATCTGAGAGAATCTCTTTATTTCTTGTCGAGGAATGCATTGAATCAGTGCGGGTAGTGCAGGATAATATTCAGCCTCCACGGAGAGAGTGGGTTAGCGAGTGCCAGCGTGCATTAAGTTGATCCCGGCATGATGATGAGGGACCATTCTTGACCCTACCGGTTTCAAGGAGTTAAGCGTAGCAGATGATGAGGATAGCGATGCAGTATTCCGGGTGATACTCAGCCCGCGGGGGCGATGAGCCTGCGAGAATGATGAAGAAGTTGAGCAGGTTTGAAGAGATTCGAGGCATAGAACTTATGGCGGCGCTTCAGCCAGCAGTATTGTGCCGTTGGCTAAGGATAGAATGAGGAAAGCGGTGAGGGAATTGATCAGCGGTCGAGAGATGGAAGAGTTTCACGAACGGATCGGTGCACCTCCACGAGAAGAAAGCAAAGAAAGTTTTGAAGATCTCAACGAAGGATGTCGCACCTTCGTACCCGCGAGTTGAGTGTGACCGGAATGAAGCAGTACCTGAGAATTATGTGGTCACTACTCTGGATTTGGGACGCCCCACTGGTGCTCAGATTGTTGAGGAGTGTGATAACTCCTTCCTTGCCCTCAAGGATAGATTATTCAAAAAAGAAGGGAAGTATAAGAAGTTGAAACGAGAACACAAGGCCTTAGTTGGATATGTACAGCAGTTGTCTCGTTCTCGAGGGCAAGATATTCCAGTGATAGAGCCTCCAGCAAATGTACCTAGAGAGTCGATCAGCGGCTTGGTAGAGTTAGGAAGGATGGCACAGGAGGCAGATAAATGGGTCACAGGAGTACGTGCTGAGACGGAGAAGTTTATGGAGGATCTTGCTTTTGCTTTTCAGCAAGCCTCTAATATTTTAGCACGGATGGAGGCAGTGGATCATGCTTGGGGAGATGCCTCTATCTATCAGAGTAAGGTTATTCAGCGTCTTGAGGTATTGAGGCATGTGCCATTGCGATTACTGATTGATGGAGGTGTCATTCAGGAGAATGACAGGTATGATTTCTCTAGGTGGTATTCTTCGGCTATCACAGGGCGTGGCTTCTTCGATGCGGCACAGGCAGATTCAGCCAGGATACATAAAGCTATGGCCAATATCATAGATGGAGTTCAGAATACTTTTGAAGCCATATTTGCTAGGCGGCTGAATCCGGATGAAGTTAATGTTGATAATTTGAGGGGTTTGCTGGTGCCTTTCTTTGTAGATGTTAAGACCTTTGTACAGGATGACTTTGAGAATACTTCTACTTTCTCCACCTTGATCCAGAACACGCAGGATTCCTTGGCTGCTTGGAGAATATCACTTGTAGAACTGACATTTAGTCTGATGTTAGAGTTTGGGATTCGGTGTTTCGATTTGATTCGAGGAAGTTGAAATTTTAGCCGCTTGAATTAGGTAAGGTTAGCGTCGAGAGAAGGCGAAGTGGGGAGCACTCTTTGAACGAGTCTTCTGAATGTGGGCATTTATTACATTACTATTTTGGGAGTGAGTGGAATCTTTGATTCATTTAATGTACCACTCCCTATTCTGTAGTTTTTAGGGTTAGAAAGGGACAGGGTAGCCGCGATTAAAGCCCTCTATTGATGCAACCCTGGCGTCTTTTAGGACTTAGCTTCAGCTATATAAAGGGGGAGTCCCCTCATTTGTATCTCTCGAGCGAAAGAATTAGAATCAGAATTGAGTCAGAGCTAGAGGCTAGAGAGTAGAGTATAGTAGAGTATTATAGACATTTTGCATAGTGGAGAAGAAAGAAAGTTTTCCCTTTGAAAACTTTTGGGAGATTGTTGTGTAACACTTTTTATGATAATTGATCTTTTCATTGATGGTGAAATTCGTCTTGTCATGAATAGCTAGCAAGGTCTCTTCTTCCTTTCGAATCCAAGTAGCTTAATTTCATGCAAGTAGTTTACGTTGATGTGTGGTGTTTTATTGGGGTAGCTTCGCTTTATTCCATACCACTAGCAACTTGTTGATGATAAGTTTGCCTTGCGTGGTCAACTGGAGATTATCTTGAATCTAACTTCGATTGTGATTTGTATACTTACATGCGTCGTTGTGATGGTGTATGTATGCTAGATCATAATTTGAAAACCTTTTGCTATCCCCTTGAAGATTGCACTGATTTCGCTGAAGCTGTCCGAAGTGAGGCTAGGTGAAATTTGGTTGAAGTCTGCCAAAACTGAATCCCACATATCCTGCATTTAGAATAGAATATAAGTTTCTTAGGCCCTAAACTCTTTTACTTTCCGCACATTTCTGATTAGTTTTAGGATAACGAGCTCTATTGCCAAATCACACACGCAAGAATCCCCTTCAAAATCACACATTAGCTGCTAACTGCAAGAAATCTGAACAATTGTGTAAGTCCCCTCGTAAGAACACAGCAATACACATCAACCAAACTGGGTCTATTCGCACTTAAGGAACCTTGGAGTTGAACGTGTGATCTATCTCGCAATCTTAGCACACGGAATACTTTGATCAAGAGAGAACAGAGTAGTCCCAAACTATTTTTGTTCTGCTGTTTGGTGCGGTCACGAAAAACACATCAACAACTCCCTAGAGGAGGAATCCAAAAAGACCTGGATAAGACTCCAACAAGAGGAATCCATAAAACTTTGATAAGACTCCATAGAGAGGAATCCAAGAAGCCTTGGATAAGACTCCCTAGAGGAGGAATCCAAAAGGCTTGAAAGGAGACTAGCGAACAAGATCAAGGAAGAATAATTCATGGAGATTGCTTGAGGACAAGCAATGTCAAGCGGGGGAGACTTGTGATGTCCCCATTACAAAAGAAAATCTAAGATAAGTATACATTTAATATATTTATATATTTGTATTCAAATAGAGTAATCATTATAGAACATTTTCATTTAATTCATATATATAAACATGACTAACTTGGGTACTATTGGTGATAGATGAGAAGAAGAGATCCTAGAAGAAACTAAGATGTTTTTGCTTGAGGACAAGCAAAGTTGGGAGGGGAGGATTGTCATGTCCCCGAAATTAGAACACTCGAGATACAAATAAGTGAAAATGAATAACACAATACACATATTAAAATTATAAAAGAAAATATTATCGTTTTAATATATTTATAATTACAGTCATAAGATAATATTGTAATTATAAATATATATTGACGATACACAATAAAATACATTAATATAAGTACTATCATAATTATCAAATAATTATTAAGAGATAATATTTTAAATATTAAAATATACATTTAAATAATAAATATAAATAATACTATAAATAAATATAAATAATATTACAAATAAATTAAAAATAAAATAGTAAAATATAATACACATCAAAACAAAATAATAAAATGAATATAATTTGAGATATCATTAAGGAATGTTTAACTAAAAGTCATGTCCATTTGTGGGGTTATCTCTATTCAAAGAGATGCTTCTCTTCATGGAGGTATAAGGATATAAAATAAGGAGTGGAAGATAAAAAAAAGATATAGGATATACACATCAGATTTTAAGAAGAGGATAGAAGAGAAAAGGAATGAAGATGTAAAAAGGAGATCTATCAATAGTGTGTAGAGAACAATAAAATAGAACTTGGAAAGGTTTGGAATTAGTTTTCAAAAGGCAGCAATCATTTCAAAAGGTTGTGTCTTTTCTAATGAATGTCTCTTTTCAAAAAGATACACCTTCTCATTTGAATGTGAAGATATAAAAAGGGAAAGAATGAGATATGTATAGAGGGAAGAAGGAAATAGAGAATAGAATGAGCAACAAGAGATAAAATATAGACTGCAGATCATCTGAAATTTATAAAGACAGGTAGATGGAAAGTAGATAAGTATTCTATGAATATAAGGAGATAAGTATTTTATGAATTTAAATAATAAGTTAGATAAATGTTCGTACATTTAAATAATGATGTTGATAAATACATCATGGATTTAAATAATAGTCTAATTAATAGTAATTCATACATGATGCTATTTATTTCATGTTATCTATTTCTTTATTGATTGCATGGGGAATAATAAATCATGCATGCTACTAGTTATCTTATAACATTGCTGATATGTTATGCTCCATTAACATTATTGAATGTAATTACATATATATAAATAATACAATTATACAATAAAAATACTTGTAGCAATTATTGAGCCTTATAAGTAATTGTGATTATTTGATAGAAAAATGAATAAATTTATGAATGTCTTTATCCTATGATTGATAAGGAAAAGGAGCAAAAAGAATGCAAAATGAACACTAAAGGATATCTTCAAGAAATCAAGGAAGATTTAAGTTAAGCCTAAATTGGGGACATTACATTGAGCTTGCTGATGTTCAGTTAGAGCTCCAGGCACTCATTCATGGCATTTTTAGTGGGGAGACCGTTGGCTGTAAGATGAATCAACTTACAGTCATGTCAGCATTGTTCGATGAGGCAGTTAGGAGTAGAGGTGAACTTCAGTGTCAGATCATAGGCGGTGAGGACATGCTGCACAGACACAGTATACTTCGGTAGAGTATCAATGCCTCAGATGGTGACGCAGTCAACAACCTCGTGGAGGGTTTAGTTGCTCGAGATAACGGCTAGTAGACTTCAGTTCCCACCTTTCAGGATAGATATTAGACACAACAGTTAACTCAACGCTTCTTTCCAAGTTAACTCGTTGTTCCACATCTCATTGCATGTCCATCTTGGAATTATCTATGTACTCTTGGAGTTTCATTTAGGGTTTTCGTTAATTGATGGTAGTTTTCTAGTTAACTCGCTTTCAATAAGGACGTGCATGCTTGCACATTGTCCATTTAGATTAGATGTACCGGTTAACTAATGGTAGCTTTCTAGTTAACTGTATAGTTTTCTTTATTAGGGTTTAGCAATAAAATCTTGCATGCATTGCAAGATTGTAGTTGACTCAAGGTGATTTTAGGGTTCCCTACACCTTTGATGTTTATAAATAAGAGCTTTCAGCTCATTTGTAAATTACTTTTGCATGAGAGAGTAATATATGTTGCGCCCACCTTGCCTGTAATATTGCTTATTTTGTATCTGTTCACAAGTTTTTGCTATAATGATGAATTATTATGCCACTCGGGTTTCATGTTGTTATTATGGTGAATGCTTATCTTAGTTAAATATAGTGGCTAGTTCAATTGTGGATTGTATGCGTTTCTCGCCTATGCAATTTACTGTCCTAGTTGGCTATCTTGTATGTTTTGTTTCTAATAAGCCTATTCAGATTGAGAAAATAGTTGCGCCACCTTGCCTTCATGTTGAGAATCTGTACTTAAAGCTTATTGTTTGATGTGCATGTTAATAAACCTATTCAACCAAGCAAATAGTTGCGCCACCTTGCCTTCATGTTGTGAATTTGTACCCGGTTTATCGTATAAGATCATTCCCGCTCCGTTTCCTCATGCTCTAATTTCTTGAGGAGATTGGATAGTATAAGCTAGTTAGTTTTGAGTTGTAGTTAAGACCTGCAAAACCAAAAAGTCCTTGGCTGCAACGCTCAAAGTTTTTCGCAAACCTTGTGCCTCTTTCAGCTGAGACAAAAAGATAGGAATTAGTTTAGTTTACTTTTTCAAGCATTTTATCCGCACAATGAGGGAGCTTCCCCTCCTAATTTGAAGAGCACTCATCATGCAGTGTGCATAGCTGTCCGTACCAACTTGCACTCCAGAGGTGTTAGTTGTTACGCCAACATTGTGCAGATATAGTTAAGATCTTTGTTACTGTTTTGTTTCATCTGGTTATAGCATGTGGAGTAAAATGTGGCTTCTACAAGGGTTGAGCCCAACATGTTGCCCTCTTGTGCTTTTAAGAGTGGTAGGAGTGTAAGGAAATTGAGCAATTTGATCAAATTGATGACAAACCTATTCTTGATGCATTAAATCAATATGGAATGATACCAGTTGATCAACTTTCATTATCAGATTCAAATGATGCAACAAAAACTGGGTGAATTATCAAGAAGGACTACTCTTCATCTTTTCACAATGAACCAAACAGTAGGCTGCCATCATGTTGTTCCTCAACAACTTTTTCTTCTTGCAAATCTTACTCTACTGGATGTCTTTCAATCTACTTAATGAACCCATTTCAGTCAAGAAAAACATGATGTGATGACAGTATGTGAGAGGAAAGTATTTATGCACAACAAGTGTGATGACAACTAGAAACTAAGGGAGTCATGACAATGTCAAATCATTAAGGGACAGTGTATATCTATGCATCGATAATCATTATGGCAGAGGATGGTCAAGATCTTGGAGTAGAGTTGAGTGTGGTCATGCAAGGGCAGTCTCTGAAGAGAGAAGATTATCACATGATAATGACCAAGAAAAGCATGTTCAGATTTGGTCATATTCCAACATTAAGACAGCCATTCTTGAACTTGCATAAAGGTTTAGTATTGCTTTGAAATGATAGCCATCTTGCTAATGAAACAGTGATCCTAATAGTAGGATGGATTCAATCAATGGAAGACAACCATACTATTCAAGGTAACCATCAAGAATAAATGACTCATGAAACCTCATGATAGTAGTGATATCACAGTATGACAGTGGTTTAAAATGCACAGTGATATAGACTACCAAAGGACAACACTTTCAAACGATGATGCCTTAGTAACCTGAGTAGTGAATACAATACCCAGATGCTAGCTTAGGGAGACAGTTTGATACTATAGCAAAGGGATCCCAGTAGCAGTCCATGAAAGAGGAAGAAAGGATTATCATTGGTCTTAGACTTTTAGTGATTCCATTGACCGTAGAAATCATTGCTTAGAAATCATTTTATATGTCTCTTTGTCAAAATCAAAAGAATGGGGAGCATTCCATTCAGGATAGCAGTTTATGATTCAGCTTTGGGTAATTATCTTATCTATGGGAAGTCATCATGAAGAGATAAGACTCAAACCATAGTCCACAGTGGCAGAAAGTTAAGGAGCAGCTACAGGTTGGTATTTTAATGTTTCATTTGGTTATTAAAAGTCACATAGCCATCATTATGTCACAGACCTGTACAAAGGAAATGAAAAGACTGAGAGATCAGCAATGAAGCAGCCTGTTTGAAGAAAAGCAATAACAGGGAGTTGTTATTTCAAGAGTGCCAGTGCAGTCAAGGTTTCTTGAACAGCTTGATGAGACATCAAATTACATAGAACCTGGGAAATCATATAACATTTCTAGCTAGAATAGAAAAAAGCATGAGCATTTCCTATAAGGACAATCTCACCTCAAATACATAGTCACTATGCAACTACAATGAATACTCCCCAGGGTTGTGATTGAAAATGTGGAGGGCAGTTCATAGCCAAAGAAGTGAACATGAGACTTGGAACATCAAAACCTCTGTCAGAATAGCATTTACCATTGATAATCTTTTCATCATGATCATCGTTGTATTCATAAATAGCATTTCTTATGGCAATAAATCTGATGCTGAGACAGTAAACCATGTCTAGTAGATAGGGCAGTCTAGTTCTTTGATGGTTAGAATGAGCAAGATTTGAGTTCACAAAGTAAAAAATGCTATGCTTTTGTAGTTCTTGACAATTGTTAGTCATGGAAATTATGAATGTGTTGTGACCTTTTCACACATCGCCCCATTCAAGATGGGGACCCCCTAATTTTTGCTCCGTTTCGGTCTTTTGGCTTGGGTTTTCTTCTCTCTCCCGCTCTGTCTCTTTCCTGATGTCTGCCTTTCGAGGGGTTGTGTCCGTCATTGAGCTTAAACGCGAAAATTCTGACCAAGTCTAAAATTAGGGTTTCATCGTTTCTGGTCAGTCCAAGGTCGAATAAAGTGAATAAATTGAAAATTGAACTTAATGCTGTTGTCAGCAGGAATCCAGCAGGCTCTCAGCAAGATTTCATCAGATTCCAAGGTACTTACTATTTTTAGTAAGTGTGAAATTCAGGGCAATTTGTCAGCTATTTTGAGATTCCGATCATCACACTGCATTCAGAGTATATCAGATTGCTTGCATGCCAAATTTGAGCGAAAACGGACAACTTACTATTTTTAGCAGTCCGGCTTCCAGGGCTAATTTCAGGGTCCAGATGCAGAGATTTTCTTTGCATGTCTGGATATTCCTTCTGGGTTTTTCTAGACCTTCGCGATGATATAACATGCAAGTCGAGACGACCACTTTCAGGATTCAGCCTTCCGAGGCTATTTTTAGGGTTTGCATGTCGAGGTTTCTTTTGCATGTCGGGTGATTCCTGATGGGTTTTCCGATAACTTCGCGATGGTGTGACATGCAAACGAGAATTCTCACTCAGTAAGGAACTTGCTATTTTTAGTAGGTGTGTCCCGGCAGCCGCCTCCCAGCAGTTCAGAATCACGAGCCGATCACAGTGCCGCAGAAACAAAGACAAACAGAGATCTTTTGATACGCATGCAGTGCAAGTTAGGGTTTCCAGCTTCGGAGCCTAAAAATAGGCATCAAAAGTCAAAATCTTCGAAATCCGGTGTAAA
>VDFB02047230.1:253096864-253593553 GCA_007258455.2 Sequoia sempervirens | reverse complement strand
TTTCAGCTCAGAGGTTGAGGTCACTTAGCAGATTTGTTGAGTTGGCAGTCAGAGAGATGGCAAATGGGAACACACTACTGGACGAGGATCTTCTAGAAGATTGAATGTGAGCATTTATTACCTTTTTCTATTTTTGGGAGTGAGTGGGAATCTTTGATTCATTTAATGTACCACTCCCTATTCTGGCAGTTTTTAGGGTTAGGGCTGAGGTGGCACGATTCTGGCCACTTTATTGATTGTAACCCTAGCCGTCCTTTGGGACTTGGCTAGCTATAAAAGGGGGAGTCCCCCTCATTTGTAATGCATTAGAATTAGATTAGACATTGGAATAGTAGACATTGAGAGAGCATTAGCATTAGAGCTAGATAGTGTAGCATTGTAGAGCATTTTGCATAATTTGGAGAAGAAAGAAAGTTTTCCCTTTGAAAACTTTTGAAGAGATTGTTGTGTAACACATTTTATGATAATAGATCTTTTCATTGATGATGGAATTCGTCTTGTCATGAAATGCTAGCAAGGTTTCTTCTTCCTTTCGTATCCAAGTAGCTTAAATTCATGCAAGTAGCTTACTTCGGTGTGTGGTGTTTTATTGAGATAGCTTCGCTTTATTCCATACCACTAGCGACTTGTTGATGATAAGTTCGCCTTGTGTGGTCAACTGGACATTACATTGAGTTTAACTTCGGTTGTGATTTATATGCTTATATGCGTCGTTGTGATGGTGTATGCATGTTAAGTCATAATTTGAACATCTTTTGCTATTTCCCTTGAAGATTGCACCGATTTTGCTGAGGCTGTCCGACGGAGGCTAGGTGAAATCCGGTTGAAGTCTATTGAAACAAAGCTCCACATATCCTGCATTTAGAATAGAATATAAATTTCTTAGGCTTTATACCCCCTTACTTTCAGCATATTTCTGATTAGTTTTAGGAAAAGAACCACATTGCCAAATCATACACGTAAGAATCCCCTTCAAAATCATACATTAGCTGCTAACTGCAAGAAATTTGGACAATTACGTAAGTCCCCTCGTAAGAACACATCAATACACATCAACGAAACTGGGTCTATTCGCACTTAAGGAACCTTGGAGTTGAACGTGTGATCTATCTCGCAATCTTAGCACACAGAATACTTTGATCAAGAGAGAACAGAGTAGCCCTAAACTATTTTTGTTCTGCTGTTTGGTGCGGTCATAAAAAACACATCAACAGAATGACAATTGAAGATGACAATGTTAAATCTGCCAAAGGAGAATGGCAATGAGGTAAGCAAATAATTTGTCTCAGAAGATAGTGATAAAGATCATGAAAAGGGAAGTGTACTAAGACCTTGCCAACAGTATGGGTAGTCGATATTGTGAAAAGCCCTTTTGATTGTGACTTCAATAAGCATCAAAATTCCCATGAGAAATGAAGGAGGAGAATATTTCATTTGCAAAAGCTTTATATAGAAATAAAGTGAGATTTTCATATATACAGAAGAGCAAAAGAATCAAAGCTTCGCCCTCTAGGGTTTTATTTCCAAACCCTTGTGTTTTTGAAGAAAGAACACAGAAAAAAATCACAGAGGAGCATAGGAATGCAAGGAAGGACACAAGAAAATAATGTGTTCATCATGTCATATCAAGAAAGCCACAGATTTTTGCAAAAGAAGCTTGAGTTTTCTCAGAAAATTTTATGAAATACACAGGAAACAATTAGTATTCACTGTTTTTCTGTGCTTACAGAGCTCGAAGTGAGCTTTCATTCACTTTGAAATAAAAGGAAATCATGGAGTTACGAGCTACAGATAAGGAATCTGCAGTAAGATGAATGCTACAGTGTGTTTCTAATCTTCAGCAAAAGGCAGAATATGAAAGATCGCGACCATAATGGAGACGAGTTCCATAATGCAAAACCCTAATTAGCTGCTAAAGTTCAAAGGCTGAGTTCAGGAAAACGAAGGTTTGCTATCGTTTTTAGAAGATAAAGAGAAGCCATTACAAAACATTGAAGAAACATCTGCATTATAATGCTCGTGATGGAGCTAAATTGTAGGTTTCTTTTAGAAAATCAGAAAAAATCATAGCATGTATACTCAAGGAAACAACCATACCATGTGCAGATCCTGTAGAGGAAGACCTCCAGATTTGCTCCAAGGTTGAAACCCTCTGTTGGTGGCTCGAAGACTCCAAAATGGTAAAGTAAGAAAATGAAGTGTGAAATGAAAATATGTTGTGGCTTTCACTTAGGGTATTCATTTACCCTAAGTCAGTCGACCTCCAAAAGGGCACTTTTTGCCTTTGTTTTCAATATTCTTTGAAAAAATAATGCCCATGTAATATAATTGAAACTTTGTGCTAATTGCATAACCTAAAAAAATGTTAAGTCAAGCTAAGAATGGTCGACCCTATGTTTTGCTCAAGTTATAAACTGATTTGAAAGTGTAAAAGGCATTATTAAGTGATGGATTATAAAACACTTTAATAATTGTCATATTAATGCAAGAAAGGAGGCATTGATTTTCAAGATTGGGTCAAAGGGGTGTTAATGTAAATGTTTGCATTCAATTCAAAATTGTAAAGCATTTGGTTAAATGATGTTATTATAAATCATTTAATCAAAATTGCTATTTTTTAAATGCAAAATTGAAAAGAGAATGTATTGATATGTATAAGTCAAAATGTTATTATGCTTTTGCAGACACACCAAGGGTGTGAGACAAAACAGGTGGAAGACATGTTTGAACAATAAAAACATGGGTCAAAACAACTTGGAGACATAATGATGATTAACCAACGTGGGAATGGTGTATGGGTTGTTTTTAGACTGATTTTGGAGGGAATGGACCATTTAGAGGCAGTTTTTTCATGCTTTTGGTGTGACTTGTGTCTTGGCTTTTACTTTTCTGCATTTGGATGGCATTTTGGAGGAGTTTTGGAAGGTTCTTTTTTGGCCTTTATGTTGCATCCGACCAGGGTTTCTAGAAGGACATGTGTGGGATAGTTGTTTTCAAAAATTACTTAAGTAACTTCAAACTGAAGGCTTGGAGTTAGTTCTTTCTTCTTTCAGCAAGTATTGGAGTTCATTCTTGGAGTTCTTTCAAGTGAAGGATAGTATTGTAACTCTTGACAGATTTGTATACTAGTGAGTACCTTGGATATCAATGATAGTGAATATTTTGCCTTCTCATTTCATGCTTTATTGTGTGCATCTGGCGATTGATTAAGTTACTTGTGAAATTTAGCTTTTCCTTGTAATTTTGTCTCATGTTATGCACCTTTTTGTAGAAAAGTATGTTGTTGCAGATTATAAGTTGTGTTATAAAATACAAATGCTTTTAGTTGTGAAATTTCTTTCCTTCTAGGAGTTTAGCTTTAAAACCCTCTTATAAAACACTTATGCAAGAATGCATACAGAATGAGTTCTGTAAGCTAGGATTTGTCATTGTTTGAATTGTGTGCAAGCTATTTGCAGGTCTTAGTTAGTACCTAGTGCATCACCTTTATAAAGTTTTCCAGTTATTTTTAGTTTATGTCCCCCCTTACTCTTTACTCAAAAAAGCATTAGTTTAGCAGTAGTTTAGGTGACACCAATTAGGAGCCAACCTTATCTGGAGGTCCACTCCAAGCTTAGGTGACCCACAGCCTAGGAGTGTTCCCATGTTGCTCCAAATTTGCTAAGTTATACAACTTAGCAAGGGTGCAAATTTGAAGAGTTAACAGTTACATTTAGAATATTTGGGTGTTCTCATATTTTTCCTTTGTAAACCTCCAACATTTCCCATGATAGACAAAAGGTTGAGAGATAGACTACTAGTGTTCACCAACTAAAGTAGCAGTAATATTGAAACAAAGCTTCTTAGTAATTCCAACAAAAAAAAACATATCTAGTACAATAAGCATATAATAATAACATGGCAACCATTTTCTTTGGAAATATGAGTAATTTCATTTACCCTCAACACTCAATCAATGGAGTCTTCCCTACCACGATTTTCATAGTGAACTTGAAGTGAATAGAGAAGAGTGAATGGTTGTTAGTTCCTATAATGGTTATATGTTTACATATTTGTTTACTTGCAAAGCCATGATTGAATAAACAAGGAAAAACATGAAAATCAAGATTTGAAGAAACACATAGAAGAATACACATTAACAGAGACAAGATCCACTCTTGTTTGTTGGTTGCACATCCATCTAATTGTAGGGACATAGGCACAAGTAGACAAAGAATGGAAGAAAAAACATGATGTACATGGAGAGGATAATGCCATGCTAGGAAGAAAAGAGAAAGGTAAGCACAAAAGCTATAAAATTGACCAGGTATAAGAAATATAGGTTGCCAATGTATTAATCAAGGTTTGCACCTTTTGGTGCTAAAATGATGTGCTTTTCCAATGTCGATCATACTATGAAATATGCCCCTTAATTTTTGCCACAATTTTTACACAATAACCAACACTTGGCCAATTTGATTAGCGTTAGCGCCAAAATCAAATCTCTATTAAAGCAACTCTAACCAAGAATGCGCCCTAAAACCACTGAAGGAAGAGGGGCAGCCATATGGTCAGAGGATCCCTAGGATCAAATAACTCAACAACTGAAATTGCTTACAACTGGAAATGTAAAATAAATTCAACGCCAAGAATGTGCATACAAGATCCCTTTGAAAGCGAGGTGCTAACATATGGTAGAGTACTTATTACAAACTGAAATAAACTTAGGCGGATAACCAGCCATGGAAGATTTTCAAACTAACTAATTCATCTACTGCGGCGGGCATCCCCTCAAGAGTGGGGATTCTCCACATTTTTCAGTGGGTGACAAATGAAAGCTCAAAATGTTCTTTATCCACACTGGCAGTAAACCATCCAAGGGTTTACAATGTTCTAAATTAATTACAAGAAAATGCAGCAAATGAGAGAACTGAAACAATACTACTGTTTTCAGTTTTACAATGAAGAATAATTGCAAATTTCAATTGTTTTTAGCCATCATTACAATATACAATTAAAGGATGGTTTCTTCAATGAAAATCCTTTTAAATAAAGATGCCAAAGCCATAAATCAGAAAGCTAGAACAATCTGATATAAAAATCTACAATCTGGAAATGTCTATCAGCCAACAACAAACTCACCAAAATGAACACAACTCCCTCAAATCTGCTCCTATTGACCTGAAATAAAAAGAAAAAGATTTCTAGGAGGTAGGCGCCCAAGACTTAATCAACAAACTGCAACAAAAGCTCAAAGATTATTCTTGCACGAATTCCAAGACCTCACTAAATGGTACGACCCTCAAGAGGGGTGATTTCACTTGCAAAAATCTGAAACTTGGAATTAAATTCTGATAAACTCCAAATATGGTCGCCTCTATCATAGAAATGCAATGGTCAATTACCCAGAACAAAATAAAATTCATATTAAAAGCTGTATACAAAAATCACTTTCAGCCATGATAATCCAGCAATATGAAAACTGGAAATATCTCACAAAAACTCCACAATAATGCTCAATATGTACTTTTGGATGAAGAACACTCTCAGTCCACCACCTAGGGAACCATAGTTTCAAGCCTGAAGAGTGGAGTAAATTTGCTAAGCTTTCCCTTAGCCGGATTCTGGATTTCAAACCAACAGCATAATGTTATATTTTTCCAAAGATGATAAATAAATGAGCAATGCCTCAATAAATAGGCTCTTCAGTTGGAAATTGAATCAACTTGAAACTCCCACAAGAAACTCTTCAGCTTCCTCCAAGGGACGCCACCTCTCATGTTGCACTTTATTTGAATTAAAAATATTTAAAACTCTTCATTCACTTTCCCAAGTCGTCCCACTTTTGAGGAACTAATAAAAAATTTAATAAACATTAAATGTATCAATAAAGCGTCCACTTTATGGCCCCAACTTAAAAACAACTTGAAGACAATGCCTAGGTAGAGGGGTACAAACTCAAATTATAAAATTGACTAAGTGTTGAAACTCAGTCCAAAGGAGAGATTGAAGCCAAAGCCAAAACCAACGCCCAAACTGATTCTGCTAGAAATAGAATGATGACTTGAGCTGATGCTGCAAATGATGCTACTGCCAAAATTAGACTTACTAAAAATAGCTAATGCTAAAAATAGTAAGTTCACTTCAAAACCATCAAAAAGCCAAACTGAACCATCGGATTGCAAAGGATTGAATTGTTGTTAAACAGATACTACTAAAAGATAGACTTGCTAAAAGTAGCAAACTGCTATAAATAGTAAGTCTACACAACATCCTCTAAACACCAACTGAACAGTATCTGAAAGAGGAAATCCCCAAAAAAGCACTGAAAGAGGAAACCCTAATTTTTTGCTTCAGCTTAGCCTACGGATTTCCGGAAATAGGCTAAATCCAAATGAAGAGCGTATGGCCAAAATGGGGACATTACATACTATTATATAAGTTAGGTTCAAATGTAATAGGTATGACACTGATATTTATTGTGTATGACAAATTATTTGAGTATTAATATAGTAGAGTATGACATTCATTAAAATTTAGGATTGTACATAATATGTTAGGTGCAATTTTCACAAAAGAACATGTTTATAAATATCATGGAAGATTTTGTATTGTTTATATAAAAATCCTATAATACATGTGCTTTTACCCGAGACAAATTTGGCTACTTAGTGTGATTGTAAATCAATGTACGCCATTAACTTTAAAAAGAGAATGAAATAATGAATTTTAAAACACTAGAAAATGCACACCAAATATATTGCAAAAATGGTCTTGTAGATGTGTTGATTGAGCATAAGGAGGCTTCCCATCAAGTTCTACATATATTCTAGTATAACCTACAAAAATGATTGGTATAGCTTAACATACTTTGATACCATGTTAGAAATTAGGATCTTAGGATACTAATCATTATAAACGGAGTATAAAATAAATAAAATGAGAATCATACAAGCATATATTTTACACATTGCACAAGATATACATCGGGAAATCTTTTCAGGTATAAAATCCCATAAAGCATCATTTTATTAAAACACTTATGAAAAATAGTTTAATAAAAAATAGACCGAACTTGGGGACACTCCTCTACATACTTCCACATGGCCAATAATACCTCATGTGCATAGTGATATAATTCACTATAAATCTCCAAATTCACACATTATCAAATGAGAGAGAACCTCCTTATATATAAGAGAAAGGGTGGAAAAATACCTTAAGGGGTGTTAATCACGCCGATTCAAAGCAACCATTCATAAACAATTAATAATCTAATATTTTTTAGATTAGTAATTATTAAATGATATTATAATTTATAACATAAAGTTTAATAACCTTAAAATATAAAATAATATAAATGTTATAAGGGTATGACCCCCAATAATATTATGTTCTAACACATGGGAACCAATATTTCTTTGGGTGAAGCAATCGCATCTTGGATTGAAGACAACTTTAGTCTTTAGTGCAAGTTTGCTAGCTAAGTAGAATAAATATTAGCTAGATGCTGATTGTAATGTCCCTCTCCTGATTTACCCTAGAATTTTTCTATTGATCACAAATTGTAGCCAATTGGGGTTAGGAGTTTGTCTTACCAAATAAATATCTTTTTAATGATGCAATCCTGGGTTTGGATCCTGCAATCACCACATGAAAAATATATGCAAAATATATATATATATATTGCTTACTTATTAGAGTTAGGCAATTACATCACATCCATAGATTATTAATAATGCAAGCATATTAGGATTTTGGGAGAAGGGACATGATGGGTCCACCCGAAGCCCTTTCTACACCAAGCCTAAGAAGGTGTCTACCACAACCCTCTCCCTTGGTGGCTTGTATCTGGTTTCCCCATCAATGTCTCAACCTCCTAAAGCCACTCGCGATCTTGTGGAATTGGGCGGGGGTCGTAAGTGGGTTACTTGGCTCTTTGTGTAAGTGCCATCTGGTCCTAGGAGCCATTACGGTCATCTCTAGAATGGCTTACTTACTTAGCCTTTTTTACCCCTTTTGCTTACACCCTAGGCCCTTCCTACAAGGTGGGTTTTAGTCAGTCAAGCATATTTCTAATTCTCTCATAGGGAAATTATACATTAAATATTCTTATTATCTTAGAAGCAATACGCATACATGTGTAAACAAGGATTGGTAAAAAACTCACTTGAACATATATATATCTGATAATAGCAATCTGCTGTAATGAACTGGACTGATTCCTCTTTGTTCCCTGGTCCGTATGTTTCTTTTCTCCAATCGATGATGATATCTGCTGATGTAATCAGACTTCTAATTTATTATCCTTTTTCCTATTTCCCTTTCCTGAATTTGTGTATATCTTCTTAAGATCTGTTCAGGTCTGCTAATGTCTTGTATAATTGTTTCCTCTTCCCACTCCCCCATCTATCGCCAATTTTCCTTGCTTATATACCCCATCACACTTTATGAAGGGAGGTGTCTTTTACAAAGTGGGACGACTTTACCAAGGGATGCGTCCCTATTTAACTAACACATATAGAGTCGGCCTTCATTAACAAGGATTATGAGGGTTGGCCTGCTATTGATAATTGCTGCCCCTTTAGATTAACATCTCTATCGCTGCACACATATTAATCAATGATTCTTATGAAGTCGGCCACCATGTTTTCTTCAATAAATTGTTGCACATGCCTTAATACTTGTTTGCCTTCTCATATAAATCACTGCATATGTAAATTGCCTGTCTTATACAATCGCTCTTCTTCATCATACATTGGCTAGGCAATTAGGGAGTCAACCAGCATTAGACCAAGTCTTTGTCAGTAATCTGCCGCTCCATTTCAAACATTAAAACGCTGCTTTATATATTTTCTTTTCCAATCGCTGTCTTCTCTTCCTAATTGCTGATCACTGTCCTTAATATATATATATATATATCAACTTTAGTCAATAAATTATATGGTTGGCCAGCAAGGTCTGTATTTGGGCAATTAAATAAATATGTGGTTTGACAAGGGTGGTCGTGTTGGTGTACGTTTTATCATCCACCGAACACTTTAGAATAAAATGTCCAAAGACACTCTATCCTCTCTTGAAAAACCACCGCGTATGCTAAGATTGCAAGAAGATCATATTGGCGATTCCAAGGTTTCTTTAGTCAGGTCTTGACGTGTCGATAAGCTCAATGGCTGTTGTGATTTGCTGGTAATAAACAAGGGGACTTACGTTTCAAGGAGTTTTCACAAGTTTGGGACTTAGGCGAGTTTATCATTAAAGGCTTCTCAATTAGGACTTCAATTTGGATCTCAAAAAAATGGCAAAAGGATAAGGGTTCAGAGAATCTATTCTATGCCTAAGAATTCAAGAGACAATAAGATTCGGTGAATGGAAATAACCGCACTTTGTTTCGCCTCCTGCAGGACAACATACGCAAAGTGGGTGCAATCTTCAAGGGGTGTGATAATAATTTTCAAACCTCGAATGAGGCTGAAGTTAAGCTTCCACAATTATAAGCTCAGGCTAACTTTATGCATCGAATGCAAATCATCCATTCGAAGAAAGTATGAGCAATACTTCACCATTGAATCGATACGATCAATCTCTCATTCACTTAACCAACTTTCAAAGCAAATTCTATTTAACTTAATTCTAACTTTAATCTATGGCGGAAGAAGATATGCAACCTCGCTTACTATTTAACAATAAAAGTTATTCAAAGCAAATCATGCATAAGAGCTTTTATTATTCGAAATAGTCTCAATGCAACAATCTCATATACTGTCTCCACACAAATGAGAGTGAGAGATCATCAGTTTATATAGAGTTTCAAAAATGAAATGAAGGGCCGAGATTAAAACAATATCAACGGCCAAGATTATTACAACTCAACCCTAATTAGGGTTGCCCAAAATAACATGAGTCATCAATCAGAAAACTATCAGTAAAGAGGCAATTGAAGCTATTATCAAGGAGAGGCGTCCTTATCCTTCTGAGCAGCATTGCGTTCGACGAACCTGGACACTACTGCAATGACCTCCTCCATTGTGACAGGTGGCAGCATGCTGATCCGAAATTCAAGTTCATTCAAGTTCTCTGCACATTTGGCAAAGGTATTTGCCCAATCCGCTTCCTGCTTCCCGAAATCATTCCGGATGGCTGAAAGACTTGCTACTCTCGCAAAATCCTGTCTTAGAAGCGGTCCAGTAGTCGATAAGAAAACCTCTTGAACCTTTCGTTTCAGCTCCTCTAGCTGCATATCCTTTTCTCGGACAATCTCTTGATCAAATACTTCTGCAACTGTCATATGAATTTTCTCCCGAATGTCTTTTACCTGCTCCTCAATTCTAAGTCCATCCACTTTTGCCTTCTCCAAAACATCCCTACGTATAGTTACTGCCCAAAACCAGTGATGGAAATCATATGCTGCTCCTGCAGCAATCACCTTTCTGTCAACCAACTCCTCTCTTGGAGTGCCCTTCAGGATCCTGAGGCATGGAATAAGCCTCTCCTGCATATCTGGAATACATTCCCATGTTTCCGCCATATCAATAAACCTAGAAAGAAAATACGAGGTTTGGCCATAAGCAAGTGCCAATTTCTCCATGAACAATGCCGCTTCAGTGTCCTCGCTCGCCATCCAGTCCTGAGCTTCCTTGGCCGTTACCATTCCGTACTCGACATCCTTGGTCACCTCCTGTGATGAATTGAGGAGAGGAGGAGCTACCACATTACCCTGATCAAGTGGCTGGGTCAAATGCTGTATGTACTCCTTAAGGCGTTCAACCTCCTTATATTCTTTCTTCTTAGCCACTTCTTTTTCCAATCTCGCTTTGATGGTCGAGACGAAATTATCTAATTCCTCCACTTCTTGACCTTTCGAGGTTGGGCCAAGATCTACAGAGGTTATGGCATACTCTTGAGGAGTAATCTCGCCTTGTGGCTTGTCCACCGTGGGTACTGCAATGTGTGCGGAACGGTTGCCTGTCTCGTCCCTTCGAATGTTAGAGAATTTCTTGGCCGGTTTCTTAATTGCAACTTGCTCCAACCTTGCCAAGAAATCGGCAGTATCATCCTCCTCTTGAACTTCTGCAGGTACCTGAATTTTCATCCTCTCTATCAGCCAATCTGGAATGGTTGGCTGCTCAATTCCATCCTCTATCTAAACCTCTTCCTCATTCGGAACATCCACAACCCCTCTGAGAGCGGAAATCATTCCCTCCTCGAAGTCATTATTCCAGACTTCTATCTCATTGTCTGAACCTAAGATTTCCGTTCCCGTAGGTGACAGAGGCTCTTCATCATCCAGCTGAATAGGTTCATCGTTCTCTTCCTGAACTGCAGGAGGTACAAGTATTTCCACCAAGGACTCATCTATAGTAGCCACCAGCTCGTCAAAGTTTCGAGATGCTGCTGAACAAGATGGCTCTCCCTTATGTATTTTCTGAATAGGTTCAGCACTTGGCACTATTTCCTTCCTCTTCTCTCCAATCTCTACCAAATCCTGATGGGATGCACCGGCATTAGAAGAATACGATTCTGACTCGCTCAGTAGATCATATGTGAGCGTTATTCTTCTCTGTCTCATCTCCTGGACATGATGGTCAACCCACCACTGAGAGTATTTAGTCACTGGTCTCATTAAGGTTGCCAAGTCTGTGTGCTCAGGTTCTGACCACTTTATGGGAGGAAGAGGTCGGCTTTCCTCAAAGCGTGGCTGGATGTAGTTCCCATCGTCCTGCAACTGGTCAGGCACCCGACAAAACTCAATTGTCCTCATGAAGTCTAGGGGCATTCTGGACCATAGTCTCCTCCTAACTTCGTATTCATCGGTGGCATTAGCCCAGAAATCTTCCAATTCCACTCTGTGCTTGTACCTTCTCCCCTCTACTGTCCGAATATTATGATATGGGTCAAAGTTGACCCTGGACTTGTAGGCTGTAAATGGATACCACTGGATCTCCAACCTTGCACTCTCAGCTGCCTGTGCTGATGGACAATACTCCAACATATTCCTGATGAAAAATGGGAATGTGACAGATGCTTTCTTGGTTGGCCTCTGGATGTTCTGATATTCCTCTAACTGTCTTAGGACCTCGAGCAAAATCATCCGATTTGTCGGATAAATGGGCAATTTATAGGGATTTCCAATAAATCCTTGGATCCTGACATATGTGAATTTCGGGAACTGGATGAACCAAGATCCGTATTTACTGATTAGACTTTTCGCCTCATGGCTCAGCCTCTGATGCACTCCTCCTTGAAGTGTTCTGGTAAAATGCATTAGGAAGGCATCATGCACTCTTCTGAAGTGAGACTTCTCCTTCAACTAGAGTTGTGGGTAGCAGTCATAAGGTCTGAGCTCGTTTTCCCCGCCGCCAACTTTGCCCTTGCAAATTATTCCTGGATACTTATATGATCTGGCCAACAAGTAGACAATATACGAGCTCATGTGAAAAGACTTAGTCTCTTCGAGGTTGATCAATTGCTCGTGGAGGTTGTCACTTATCATTCGTGACCAGTTGAACATTTTGACGCCAGAAGTGATCTCGTCTATGAAATAGTACATTTAGCTCTCGAAAAGGGCGCCTTGTGGGTTGCCGGCTACTCTGTTCAGCATCAAGATGATGTCCCCAAAATCTTCTTTGAACTCTGTCCGGCGGGGTCTCTTGGGCATCTTCTTTATTGATGGCTTAGGCTTGTCCATCCACACCTTGTTAACTGTTGTGGCGCACAAATCTGGTTTACTGTCATATAACCTCTTGGCTTCTTCCTTGGTCTTATAGACCGTCCGTGAATGTTCTGGAATGCCGAAGGCTTCTTGAATTACCACTTTGCTCAAGTGTGCCAAAATTCTGCCATCAGGTGCGACGATCTGCCTCTTCTGAGCATCATAGTGGATAGCACACTCCACCATCAATTCTGCACAATCCATTGCCGGTGTGAATCCAGCTGCCTGAAAAATCCCGTTTCTGACTATCCGTCTGGCTATCGGTGTGGGAAGTCCATTCTGTCCATACATTCTTTTCTTAAACTCATCAAAGTCGACATGTCTGAGATCGGTGTCTACGACATTCTTCCATTTTGAAATGACTTTAGTCTCCCGCTGAGCACCTTTGCTGGCGAACTTCATTTTCGCCTTCTTTGATGATTCGCCTGCCGTGGTCGTCAACCTGCAGTCCAAAAGATTAACATTAATACAAAGACTTTTTTTAAAAATAATTTATTCTCATGCCTTGGATTCGAAAATTTACTTTCAGCCAGTTAAATAATTAAATTGCTGCAAAAAACCAAGCTGAAAGTACGTGTATGAAGTTAAAATTTTGGCCAGAACTTTTGCCAAGATGAAAAGACAGAAGAAGAATGGCGAATTTATTTGAACATCAAACCTCAATGAAGAACTGTTGGCTGCAAATCAGATTTAAATTCTGATAATTTACTCCAAAAAGCAATTAATGAAGTGCGCCCCTCTTGCACAAAAGAATTGAAAATAAATCTTTTCCTTTCCTGCGAAAATTCTTGCTCAGCATAACATTATTTCTCCCTCTGGAAAATTCGATCTTGCCTACTGAACAATCAACTGCCTGAGAATTTCGAGAGAGATTAAATTTCTCTTCAGCTGTGTGTGAAAAAATGAGTTGTTGAAACTCATCATAATGCTGAAGAGCTTGATTTGTTTTAGCAACTGCCATCTTCTCTCTCGATCTCGATTCGTTTTCTTTTGTTCAAACAGGCAGGTTTCCTTTATTTTTCGAAAAGAATCCGTTGAAGCTTATCCAGGCAAATCACATTGATCTTCAAAAATTCAATTTTTTGCTTAATGTTTATCTTTGATTTTTCGAATTTTGAAAGAAAATATTAAATATTTAATTAAATTCGACCCTTCCAAGTTTTAAAATTCATGACGAATTTAATTTTGCCTGTTGGATTTTATCTCTGTCTGGCGTAATTTATTTTCTTCCGAAACATCTCTGGCAAACTTTATTTTGTCCAAAGTCATTTAAATTTCTGAGTAGTGGAAATAAATTATTAAAATATTAAAATATTTTAATTTATTCCAACCCGTTCGTTTTGGACCCATGGCTATTTTGATTTTCTCTTCGTTTTCTTTGGCTAAAAGTTTATTTTCCAATTTTGTCCTCAATTTCGTCTAGCCAAGTCAAAATTTAAGCCATTCCGTCGTCAAATGTTATGCCAGATCCTTATTTTTCTTTGCCGAGGCGAAATTTTAATTGCACTGAGCTTATTTTCTTCTGCCAAAGTCAATTTTTTCCTCGCTCAGACGAATTTTTCTAGGCAAAATCCTTTTTCTGGACATCTTTGTCAGGCAAATTTCCTTGACGCTTTGACAAATTTCCATCTCTTCTGGCCAAGGGCGATCTCCCCTTTCTCTTTGCCTCGTGCAGTTTTCTCTGGCCAAAGTTGTCAATTTCTTAACATTTTCTCCAAACACTCATACTTAGGCACATTTCATTTTATTCCTTGCCTTGGCCTAGGCGGGCTTCCCATAGTCTTTTCCACTTTCCTCATACCATGGCACACTTCCTTTAGCACTTTCCTTTCAAACTTAGCACTTCGCCTCTTGAAAATGTCATGATACTTAGCCAAAAATTGTAAATTTTCCCTTTCATAGACCATGGCGGACTTTCAAAGCACTTGGACAAGGTGAGGGCGAACTTCTTTAGATCTTAGACATCATCTCCTTGAACATGGCGGACTTCCAAACTTTTTAGCACTTTGCTTAACCCTTTGTCTCTTTGGAAATCCTACAATACTTAGTCAAAATTTCGAATTTCCACCTTTTTAAGCTCTTACACTTAGGCAAAAATTTCGAAATTTTTCTTGCTAGGCACCAATACTTAGTGAAATTTTTGATTTTTTTTTTCTCTCCCATGTGCCTAGCGGACTTTCCAACCTATTGGCAAGTGTGTGGCGGACTTCCAAGGATGTTTTCCTAACCTCTCAAGTCAAGGCGAACTTCCAAGGATGCTTGGACAAGGTGGGCGGACTTTAGAAGTGTTTGGCCAAGTCCCACTTTTCAAGGGCGGACTTTAGATAGTCTTTGCACTTCTTCCTTGTGGCATGGCGGACTTTGGAGGAGGCTAGGACATGCAAGGCGGACTTTAGAGAGTCCTTGGATACTTCCTTAAGGCTGGCGGACTTTGAGCATGCCTTGCCAAAGTTAGGGCGGACTTTGGATAGTTTTGGACATTTCTCTCTTGTGGCAGGGCGGACTTTCCTTAGTGTCTGACATTCCTTCCTTCATTCTGTCCCACATTTCAAGGACCATCCTTCTTATGGCGAATGTCTTCAGACTTAAGCCATTTATTTCATGAATTTCATCCTTTTCGAGTTGATTTTTTTGTGATTTTGCTTCGGATCTGATTCATTTTTGAACTGATTTTTGCAGAATTTGATGTTTTTTTGGTCTGATTTTTCATGCTTTTTACCTTGTTTTTCCAGATTTTTGAATGATTTTTCAGTTTTCTCTTTGATTTTCTGAAAGTTCTATCAAGTTTTTCGAGCTTTTGAGTGCATTTTTGGAATTTGAGACCTTTCCAAATATAGAAACTTTCTAAAAATAGAAAAAGCAAAACCCTAAAAAATGGGGAACCCTAAAGAAAATGGAGTGATATCAAAGCATCCAAGCATTGGAAACCATAATCAGTTTCATTCTCCATTTCATCCTCTACTTCATAGAGAGGATTATCATAACTTTTCTCATCACCTTCTTGAAAAAGAGGATTGTCATAAATTGAAAAGTTATTCCATCCATCTTGCTGATCTAAATCTGCACTTGTAACTTCAGTCCTTCTTGTGGAACCTTCAAGGTCAAACTCTTCTCGAAGACTATCAAGCTCACAAAATACTTGCTTGATTTCTTCGGCTTTATGTGCATTCTCTTGCTTTGTGAAAATTTTGAAATCAGCAAACTGATTTTCTATTTCCATTAATGCCATTTGAGTTTCTTCTAGCGTAGCTCTTGTTGATCCAAGCTCCAGAGAAAGTTCATCAATCTTTCTCACTCTATCTTGAGAAGCACAAATGGTCTTCTTTGCAACTTCAATGGCATAATCACGATCTTCAACCAAGTGCATGTACTCGGACTTCAAGGTTACCAAAGAGTTTCTGATAAGTTGCAGATTGGGAAGAGCAACTTCATCTTTCACTCCTCTTTGTCTCTCTTCAAGCTGAGCCTTCCAGTACAATTCCTCAACCAAGCTATGTGTGTGATCAAACAAGGATAAAGCTTGCACTTCCTTGTCAATGGACACCTTGAATTGTTTGTCCCAATCATGATAATTCAAAGATGATGAACTGCTGATAGGCTGCAACTGAAAATTAGAACCTTGTCCCTTGTCTTTGCTGCCTTCATTGCTGCTCCAACATTCATGAACTTCGCCATTGACTATTGGAGAGTGCTCATTGTCAAAAAAAAATCATACTTCACAGATTCTTTGACCCCAAGTTTGCAATCAGCTTCAAGCATTGGAAAATCATATTTGTGTTTAGTAACACCTTCAAACTCTACATCATCAAGAGCCACTTGGTCTTCATCAGGATCAAAGGGAATTTCGTCCCACAAAGGTTCTCTTTCATACGTTGGTGCCAACACACCCGGATCCCAAATGCGAGTGGGTTGATTAAGATGATCAACAGGAAAAAACTTATCATGCTCCCTTTGTAGTGATGACTCTTTGAATAAGTCAAGTCCCAAAGCCCTCAAACTGATATCGTCAAAAACATTTCTCTCCAAAGACCGAGTTTTCTGCTCAAGCCCAAAGTCACCATCATAATGAAGTGAAAAATCCTCATTGCTTGCTGTTTTGAAAACTGCACCGTCATTATCTTCACCATGAGGAAGTATGTCACTGATTTCTTCATGTGGAACTTCTTCAAAAGTTGAGGCAGCAACATGAAGAGAATCATTCTTTACCAAATCTTCAATAAGAGGAGGTACAAACACCTCGAAATCATTACCAACATCATCACTTTGGTAACGATCATAAGCTGATTCAAAGAAACCAATAGTATTTCCTTCAACTTGCTCTTCTTCACTTGCTATCACATGCAAGTCAAGGGGCGTATTATGAGGCTCTTCCACACACTCTTCAACTGTCACGTTTTCTCCTTCGAGCTCACGATCATTTTGATGTGATATGTGCACCTTGTTTGTGCCATCTTCAATGCTAGATGACTGATTTTTCTCTTCAACTTGCATATTTGTCGGCTGCAATCCACAAATAGGCACTTCATCTCCTTCCTTCTTTGATTCTTCGAACATAGCTTGTTCTGCTTCCCTTTTTATCCTTTTCCTAATGTGGTCCACCATCTTCCACTTTTCGGGCTCCACTGACGCCACACACTTCAAATGGGAATCAAATGAAACATTGTACCTATAATCATCTGGCATGGTTTGATATTGCTCACGGAGTTTGACAGCCTCATCTTCACATTGTCTTTTAAACTGTCTGGCATATACAATGAAGTCCCTTACGACATCACTAACCTTCCCTTCCTCCGATGCCATAGTTAAATCTGATTTCTCACGACCCATAGGCCTTAGAAAATGCCACAACTTTGAAACTTCTGAAAACTAATACCGAACTCAGCTCTCACCTCTGATGTAGAATCTGTTTTTTTTTTCTGTCAAGTGAATTCTGATGGGCACAGGATGGCAAAATCTTGGCTCTGATACCACTGAAATATTCTGAGCCAAATTTTTTTCGTTTTTCAATTTACAAATTACAAGCATGCACCCGTTAAGGTTAGATGGATAAACCAAAACGTGCAGGAAAGCAACTCTAACCAGAATGGCGCCGATGATGGCGAGCATTGGTCAGAGGATCTAAATGAAAATGCTTATGCTGTAACTCTAACCAGAATGGCACCGCTGAAGGTGAGCATTGGTCAGAGGGTCTTCTATTCTAATTTGCAGAAAGAACTCAACGTCAAGTATGTGCTACCCAATCCAATGCGGAGTGAGGGGCGACCATATGACGGAGTGAATACAAAGCAAATGCTGAAAGAGAAATGCTGAGAAATGAAACTACTCGACACCCAGAATGTGCTTGCTCATCCAGAATGGACGGTAGCGACCATAGGGCGGAGTTATCACTATTTTACTCTAAAACTGAAAG
Organism: Sequoia sempervirens; assembly: GCA_007258455.2. Taxonomy (NCBI): domain Eukaryota; kingdom Viridiplantae; phylum Streptophyta; class Pinopsida; order Cupressales; family Cupressaceae; genus Sequoia; species Sequoia sempervirens. Next base: position 253,575,452 of record VDFB02047230.1, on the reverse strand, counting down.
TAGGAATGATTATTACAAAATAGGACAAGCAATATTAAAATACTGGTCAGTACTACTGCCAGTTTACAAAGATTATGATTGCCTGCAGTGTCAAGATTTCATATACTTGTCAAATAGTACGATCAGCCAAGAATCAATTACAATCCTTAAGAATTAACGGTGTCCAACCACAAAACAGAAATGCAGATTTCTGTACACTGTTTCCTGTCAGATCTGTACTTTAAATGAGAAAATCAGCAGTTCACAAATTCCCAAAAATGTTCACAACTTGCTCAATAATCATCCAATTGACATGCCACAGAATGCAAAACACTCAGAAGACCTAGGCGACCAAGTTAGACTCTTGTAACTGAACCAAACCCTGCAGATTTAATTAACACGGATTCCAATGCATATGCCAGTGGTACGGCCTAGGACAGAAATTCGACTTGCTCTTAAAAATTCAATACACTTTCTAAAAGTCTAAGATCTGGAAGATATGGGCGCCTATGACAAACTTATCTAATGATGCAATACCCAGAATGATATTTTTGTCTTTTTTTGAGATATGAATATAAACGTGGATCTGCTGTAGCTAATCTGCACTTTTAGAAATACCTCTAATATGCTGAAATCAGATCTAACTAATTACAATGATGATTACAATGCACAAAAACAAAGGCAAACTTACAAATGATTGAATCACTCATAAGCGTGCTAAAATCTCCACTAGATACTATCTTTCAAGAATGAAGTCGAGCCCAGACTAGGAGGCATTCATTCCTCGAAGAATTCCCGCAACCATTTCGGCAGCATAACATTAGCATAGTCCAAAGATGAAGAATGATGCACTAAGACTCCTCTTTATAATCCTTCCGTTGACTTCGCAAAACCCTAAAATCTGTTTTTAGGTCAAAACCCATCCTCCTCAATGATGGGCGTACTTTTGCCTTCAAGCTTTTGATTTGATATTTTTAATAAATATCATACTTTAATTAATGCGCTCAACAAGCTTGCTCAGACTTTAGAATAATTAAAATATTCATTAATGAGGCGCCACCCTCAAATGACCACCTTTTTAAAACAACCTTAAGTCATTAACTCTAAGCCAAGGGTCAACGTTAAAATATAATAATTAAAACGTGACTTTTTAATTTAAATGACTTAACTTATTTCTCCGAAAGTGCCCTGAAGCCGATACTGATGAAGTCAACTGATCAATCTGAAGCCGAAAGTCAACCAACCTGAGCTCATCTGGAAAGCTGCCAAAAATAGAATTTACTAAAAATAGTAAATTCCAAAAAGTGCTCCGAATGCCGAAATGATCATACCACTGCGAAGCCCTCTGAAAACCCAGAAGGAATCCGCCATTGAATCCACCATCTCTGAGCAATGACCTCAAAATTAGGAAACCCTAATTTTAACTTCCGACTAGCCTTCGGGTTCCCAAGAAAGGCTAACGGTCACTAGAAATGTCAGGCTTGAGAAGGGGACATTACAATCCGCCCTCCCCAAAATTGCTTGTCCTCAAGCAATACCACCACAACTCCAGTAGTTCGAAGACTAATCCATACGCAACAAGTAGGATCCCTGGTTCCCAAATGCGTCTCAGGAAAAACCCACCATGCTTCCGCTGCGCCACTCTGATCACATTAATGAAAATATCATGCCAATGCTGCACTGACTCCCCTTGTAACTCCAAAGTGTTACCATCTATGATACTCAAACTGGAAGATCTTAAAGGAGGGAAACCAAAATCATGCAACATCTCATGTCCACGATGCCCCGAATTAACAGTATCAACCATACTACTGTCAATCAGAATTCTCCGCAATAGGAAAGATAGTCTACTCAAATCAAACTTGAACTCTTCAACATACCTCCACATGATAGCAAACGGAACCATGACTGCAAATGTGACACCTTCAAATCTTTTTGCAAAGAGGAAGGCAATCCTTTGCAAAAGCTCAACAAATTCAGACTCAGGACTCCACATGACTTCCCTATGCCTCAACTGAATTATCCTGGCACAACTATGAAGTCTGAAGAATTGTTTCACAATTCCAACCCCAAGAGTCTCAAAATATAGATTCAAAGTATGGGGTAGCTCATTATCATGAACCAATGATGAAAATAAACCATCAGAATTTGCATTACAAACCTCCAAAGTGGCTGAAAAACACGCTAAAGCCATCTCCATTAGAAAACTACCACTTCTTTGACCAAGAGTGAGGTACCAACTCTCCTGATTGAAAGTAACTCCATAAGTAAGGTGGCTGGTCTGCCTCCAATCAGCAAACTTGTGTCTCAAAATCTGCCCTTGTCTGAACTGAAAGTCACTTCCAAGAACTACCGATCGTTGATCTTTCCAACCCATATTCAAAATTTCTCTCCAATCCATTTGTTGATGAACAAACGGAACCATCCAGTAGCTGGAAATGAAGGGAACAACATCAACAAGTCTGGAAATTTGTTCCTTATCCCTCCAAGAGTCTTTTCCATAAGTAATAAACTCTGACAACCCAAGTTGAGAATCCCAAGCATGGATACCCAACTGAAAGTGATTTTCAACACACTGCAAAGAAATCTCTACACCTTCCAAAGTGCTAGTGAGAACCAAGTGCCTTCTCACGAAACTGAGGCCCCTTCTAGTAAATCCTTGAAGCTTAACCATGAAAGCTTCCACATTAAGGGAGTATGAATCATAGAGTGGCTTCAATTTCCGCTCCCCAAACTGATCAATATGATTCCAAACATCATTCCACCCAAGGGATGGATTGTCAAGAGTGCAACTACCAAAGTCTAGTTCACCTTTTTCCCATTCCTCCTGAGTAGTAGGTCTGAAATCTTCACTCGTTGCTGCTGTGATGAAGTTACCAACAGCTACCAAGACTTGTCTCTTCAACACCTTGATGTCATAGATGTTGAAGTTACCTTGCTTCGTCACCTCCCATGTAGAACCTTCATCCTCAAAGCCACTTATGCATCCATTACTACTCAACATACGTGGCACATCCTCATGGAGTGATATCAAAGCATCCAAGCATTGGAAACCATAATCAGTTTCATTCTCCATTTCATCCTCTACTTCATAGAGAGGATTATCATAACTTTTCTCATCACCTTCTTGAAAAAGAGGATTGTCATAAATTGAAAAGTTATTCCATCCATCTTGCTGATCTAAATCTGCACTTGTAACTTCAGTCCTTCTTGTGGAACCTTCAAGGTCAAACTCTTCTCGAAGACTATCAAGCTCACAAAATACTTGCTTGATTTCTTCGGCTTTATGTGCATTCTCTTGCTTTGTGAAAATTTTGAAATCAGCAAACTGATTTTCTATTTCCATTAATGCCATTTGAGTTTCTTCTAGCGTAGCTCTTGTTGATCCAAGCTCCAGAGAAAGTTCATCAATCTTTCTCACTCTATCTTGAGAAGCACAAATGGTCTTCTTTGCAACTTCAATGGCATAATCACGATCTTCAACCAAGTGCATGTACTCGGACTTCAAGGTTACCAAAGAGTTTCTGATAAGTTGCAGATTGGGAAGAGCAACTTCATCTTTCACTCCTCTTTGTCTCTCTTCAAGCTGAGCCTTCCAGTACAATTCCTCAACCAAGCTATGTGTGTGATCAAACAAGGATAAAGCTTGCACTTCCTTGTCAATGGACACCTTGAATTGTTTGTCCCAATCATGATAATTCAAAGATGATGAACTGCTGATAGGCTGCAACTGAAAATTAGAACCTTGTCCCTTGTCTTTGCTGCCTTCATTGCTGCTCCAACATTCATGAACTTCGCCATTGACTATTGGAGAGTGCTCATTGTCAAAAAAAAATCATACTTCACAGATTCTTTGACCCCAAGTTTGCAATCAGCTTCAAGCATTGGAAAATCATATTTGTGTTTAGTAACACCTTCAAACTCTACATCATCAAGAGCCACTTGGTCTTCATCAGGATCAAAGGGAATTTCGTCCCACAAAGGTTCTCTTTCATACGTTGGTGCCAACACACCCGGATCCCAAATGCGAGTGGGTTGATTAAGATGATCAACAGGAAAAAACTTATCATGCTCCCTTTGTAGTGATGACTCTTTGAATAAGTCAAGTCCCAAAGCCCTCAAACTGATATCGTCAAAAACATTTCTCTCCAAAGACCGAGTTTTCTGCTCAAGCCCAAAGTCACCATCATAATGAAGTGAAAAATCCTCATTGCTTGCTGTTTTGAAAACTGCACCGTCATTATCTTCACCATGAGGAAGTATGTCACTGATTTCTTCATGTGGAACTTCTTCAAAAGTTGAGGCAGCAACATGAAGAGAATCATTCTTTACCAAATCTTCAATAAGAGGAGGTACAAACACCTCGAAATCATTACCAACATCATCACTTTGGTAACGATCATAAGCTGATTCAAAGAAACCAATAGTATTTCCTTCAACTTGCTCTTCTTCACTTGCTATCACATGCAAGTCAAGGGGCGTATTATGAGGCTCTTCCACACACTCTTCAACTGTCACGTTTTCTCCTTCGAGCTCACGATCATTTTGATGTGATATGTGCACCTTGTTTGTGCCATCTTCAATGCTAGATGACTGATTTTTCTCTTCAACTTGCATATTTGTCGGCTGCAATCCACAAATAGGCACTTCATCTCCTTCCTTCTTTGATTCTTCGAACATAGCTTGTTCTGCTTCCCTTTTTATCCTTTTCCTAATGTGGTCCACCATCTTCCACTTTTCGGGCTCCACTGACGCCACACACTTCAAATGGGAATCAAATGAAACATTGTACCTATAATCATCTGGCATGGTTTGATATTGCTCACGGAGTTTGACAGCCTCATCTTCACATTGTCTTTTAAACTGTCTGGCATATACAATGAAGTCCCTTACGACATCACTAACCTTCCCTTCCTCCGATGCCATAGTTAAATCTGATTTCTCACGACCCATAGGCCTTAGAAAATGCCACAACTTTGAAACTTCTGAAAACTAATACTGAACTCAGCTCTGACCTCTGATGTAGAATCTGTTTTCTGTCAAGTGAATTCTGATGGGCACAGGATGGCAAAATCTTGGCTCTGATACCACTGAAATATTCTGAGCCAAATTTTTTTCGTTTTTCAATTTACAAATTACAAGCATGCACCCGTTAAGGTTAGATGGATAAACCAAAACGTGCAGGAAAGCAACTCTAACCAGAATGGCGCCGATGATGGCGAGCATTGGTCAGAGGATCTAAATGAAAATGCTTATCTGTAACTCTAACCAGAATGGCACCGCTGAAGGTGAGCATTGGTCAGAGGGTCTTCTATTCTAATTTGCAGAAAGAACTCAACGTCAAGTATGTGCTACCCAATCCAATGCGGAGTGAGGGGCGACCATATGACGGAGTGAATACAAAGCAAATGCTGAAAGAGAAATGCTGAGAAATGAAACTACTCGACACCCAGAATGTGCTTGCTCATCCAGAATGGACAGTAGCGACCATAGGGCGGAGTTATCACTATTTTACTCTAAAACTGAAAGTAGGAATGATTATTACAAAATAGGACAAGCAATATTAAAATACTGGTCAGTACTACTGCCAGTTTACAAAGATTATGATTGCCTGCAGTGTCAAGATTTCATATACTTGTCAAATAGTACGATCAGCCAAGAATCAATTACAATCCTTAAGAATTAACGGTGTCCAACCACAAAACAGAAATGCAGATTTCTGTACACTGTTTCCTGTCAGATCTGTACTTTAAATGAGAAAATCAGCAGTTCACAAATTCCCAAAAATGTTCACAACTTGCTCAATAATCATCCAATTGACATGCCACAGAATGCAAAACACTCAGAAGACCTAGGCGACCAAGTTAGACTCTTGTAACTGAACCAAACCCTGCAGATTTAATTAACACGGATTCCAATGCATATGCCAGTGGTACGGCCTAGGACAGAAATTCGACTTGCTCTTAAAAATTCAATACACTTTCTAAAAGTCTAAGATCTGGAAGATATGGGCGCCTATGACAAACTTATCTAATGATGCAATACCCAGAATGATATTTTTGTCTTTTTTTGAGATATGAATATAAACGTGGATCTGCTGTAGCTAATCTGCACTTTTAGAAATACCTCTAATATGCTGAAATCAGATCTAACTAATTACAATGATGATTACAATGCACAAAAACAAAGGCAAACTTACAAATGATTGAATCACTCATAAGCGTGCTAAAATCTCCACTAGATACTATCTTTCAAGCATGAAGTCGAGCCCAGACTAGGAGGCATTCATTCCTCGAAGAATTCCCGCAACCATTTCGGCAGCATAACATTAGCATAGTCCAAAGATGAAGAATGATGCACTAAGACTCCTCTTTATAATCCTTCCGTTGACTTCGCAAAACCCTAAAATCTGTTTTTAGGTCAAAACCCATCCTCCTCAATGATGGGCGTACTTTTGCCTTCAAGCTTTTGATTTGATATTTTTAATAAATATCATACTTTAATTAATGCGCTCAACAAGCTTGCTCAGACTTTAGAATAATTAAAATATTCATTAATGAGGCGCCACCCTCAAATGACCACCTTTTTAAAACAACCTTAAGTCATTAACTCTAAGCCAAGGGTCAACGTTAAAATATAATAATTAAAACGTGACTTTTTAATTTAAATGACTTAACTTATTTCTCCGAGAGTGCCCTGAAGCCGATACTGATGAAGTCAACTGATCAATCTGAAGCCGAAAGTCAACCAACCTGAGCTCATCTGGAAAGCTGCCAAAAATAGAATTTACTAAAAATAGTAAATTCCAAAAAGTGCTCCGAATGCCGAAATGATCATACCACTGCGAAGCCCTCTGAAAACCCAGAAGGAATCCGCCATTGAATCCACCATCTCTGAGCAATGACCTCCTCAAAATTAGGAAACCCTAATTTTAACTTCCGACTAGCCTTCGGGTTCCCAAGAAAGGCTAATGGTCACTAGAAATGTCAGGCTTGAGAAGGGGACATTACAATCTCTCTGTTCTTCCAGTAGCAATAATTGTGAAAGGCGAATCTGAACTCTATCATCTGGGTCTAGATATTCGTGCATGAACCTGAGTGTCGGAATCCTCAGTTGGATGGGAAAGACGGGGTCTTGCCCATAGACTAAGTGATATGGAGAGGTTCCCAATGACCTCTTGGCTCTTGTCCTGTCTGCCCATAGAGCAAACCTGAGTTGAGAATGCCAATCTCTTGGGTTCTGATCCAACAATTTTTTGATGACACTAAGCAGATTCTTGTTCGTGGACTCTGCCAATCCATTACCCTGGGGGTAATAATTCGAAGAAAACTTCAATGTGATCCCGTAATCGAATGCCCAATTTGAAAATTTTAATGACGTGAACGCGGAACCATTGTCGCAAACAAGGGCCTTAGGGCAACTGAATCTGGTGATAATATGTTCTTCTAAAAACTTGATTATTGCATCTGTTGTGCAATTCTTCAGTGCTTGTGCTTCAGACCATCTGGTGCAATAGTCTATTGCTGTCAAAATATATCTGTGTTGTGCTAAAGATGGTGGGTTTATCATGCCGATAAAATCAAGTCCCCACATCGCAAATGGTTTGACTTCTGTGATTGGCTGTAATGGCATGGCAGGATTCTTTTCACGGGTTGCAGTGATTTGGCAGATGTGGCAGGTTTTGACATGCTCGTATGCATCTTTGAAAACAGAAGGCCAATAGTACCCTGCTCTTAAGATCTGATAAGCCGTGGCCTGACTTCCTCCATGTCCTGTCCCAAACTTAGAGTGGAAATGCTCCATAATCCTCTTAGCTTCATCGTTTTCCACACATCTCAAGTAAATCCCTTCGTGGTTCCTTCTATGGAGAATTGACCCTTGGAGCATATAACGTTGACATTTGAGCCTAAAGGCTCGCTTTTGTGCTGGGTTCATTTGTGCAGGATATTTGTGATTTATCAAGTACGCAATGATATTATAGTACCATTCCTCTGGGGAAGTATTAGTCAACACATACGTTTGCTGCACTAAGCCAGGCCCTTCAATAGCCATTGTCTGAGCTAGGGCTTGTCTGCGGACCAGCTTCATCGGTTGCAACTCAATGTCATACTCTTGGATAGTGGCGACCCACTTTCCTCTTCTCTCCCCTAGCTCATTTTGCATTAGGAGTGTCTTGACAGCTGCATCAGGAATGATGGCGAAGACCTTACTCCTCAAGATATAATGCCTGAATTTTTTGATGGCCTTTACCAGCGCATAGGCCTACTTTTCGATACTTGGATATCTCAATTCAGCATCCTTGAGAGGTGAGCTCATGAAAGCTATGGGATGCTCGTCCCTCTCTTCTATTCTCTGGGTTAACATTGCTGCACAAGAATGTTCTGATGCGAAGGAGTACAAGTAGAAAGGCTTCGTATAATCTGGGCTAACCAAGACAGGGGCATCAACGATAGCCTGCTTGATTTCCTCAAATGCTTTCTTTGTTGGCGTGGTCCACTCCATTTTCGCATCCTTCTTTAACATCTCATTCAAAGGTTTCACTATCTCAGCGAAACCGGTGATAAATTTTCTAACAGAATTGATCTTCCCGAAGAAAGATCTCAGTTCCTTCTGGCTAGTAGGCAGATGAATTCTTGATATTGCCTCTATGCGTTCAGGATCAATCAGTATTCCTCTCTCAGTGATCAGGTGGCCTAACAATTTGCCTTCGGTGACACCGAATATGCATTTCTTTGGATTTAGGGAAATCCCATACCTTTGACATCTCTGAAATATCTTCCTTAGGTCTTCCACATGGTCCTCTCTCTTCTTCGAGAACACTGTTAAATCATCCATGTAGATGATTATACACTTTCCAATTAGATCTCGGAAGGCGATGTCCATGGCCCTCTGAAACGTGGCCCCTGTGTTGATTAGCCCAAAGGGCATTCTCTTGTAGGCAAAGGTTCCCCATTTCATTGTGAATGCTGTTTTCAATCTGTCTTCATATTCTACCAGGACCTGATTGTACCCGGAATATCCGTCCAAAAAGGACATCATTCGCGAACCATTGACAATCTGTAACACTTCATCAAGCGATGGCAGCGGGTAATTATCCTTTTCAAAAGCTCTATTTAAATTCCGGAAATCAACGCATAGCCTGATTTCTCCGTTTTTCTTTCGCACTGGGATGAGTTTGGCAACCCACGTTGAGTGGCGCACTGGGAATATGATTCCTGCTGTTGATAGTTTCTTGACCTCCTGATGGATGAGTGGTTCTAGCAACAGATTGACTGGTCTCTGGCGCTGTCTAAAAAGGCTTGCTTCCTGGCCTGAGCGGGATTGTATGCGTAATGATGGAGGTATCGTAGGTTCTCAAATCTTCAAAGCTCCATGCTATGACGTCAGGGAACTGTCTCAAGCTCTGAATAATTCCCATCTTTTCCTCGGGTGTACAAGTCTTCCCTATGCATACATTTTTGATATCGTGCTCTGTTCCCAGGTTCACTTTCTCGTACTGATCACCTTCAATCCTTTTGACTTTTCATCTGATCAATTTGATCTTGGTCAAATATTCTCTCTAATTGTATCATCCCTCTCGGAATGATGTTTGTCCTTAAGTTCAGGATACCATCATCATCAAATTCGGCTTCCTTTTGTGTTTCTTCCTCATCAATAACTTGCGCTGCAAAAACATCTAAACTTGTCAGAAATTCACGAATGTGGTCATCGTCTTCAAAAACCTGGAAGTTTGTAATATTATCTGGAATGGATGGTATGGATGATAGCTCCATCGTGAACTGACTTATGCCTTCCATGGCTAGCAGCTCCAGTGAACTGGCTGCTTGTGCCAAAGAATTTGCTACTTGATTATTCGATCGGTTCATGGATTGAATGTTGAAAGCCTCAAAGCTCTCAATAATATCCCACACTCTGTTGCGGTAACAAGTCAATCTTTTATTATGGCAGACGTATTGCTTCTTCACCTGCTTCACCACTATCTCTGAATCTCCAAGAGCATACAATACTCTTGCTCCCTTCCCGAGTGCTAGCAGTAACCCATGAATCAGAGATTCATATTCTGCTACATTGTTCGTGCACGGGAATTCTAGTCTATGAGCAGCAAGATATACCTCTCCTTTTGGACTGATCAACTCGAAACCAGCTCCAGCCCATTTCTTCGATCGGGATCCATCAAACTTTAAGATCCAGACTTGTTCTTGTTGTGAAGACTGCGGAGTTTGTGGGTTTTCATTTTCTTCTTGATGTTCTTGCTCGGATTCTATCTCCTGTATTCTCACTGAGGAAAAGCCATCGATGTGATTGACTTCTGCGTGGTTTGAAAAGCCTAATGCCTGTGGAATACTTCTCTGTACTTCTTTTATGGCCCTATGGCACATCTTGCAAATGAATTCTGAATGAGCCGTATTGTGTACTCGGCACCAATTTGGTAACAATAAATCTTGAATATGAATATCTTCATGCAATTCTGTCTTCATTTGGACACTCCTCCAGACAAAGTTTTTGAAACTTTCGAACATTCTCCTGTCACTGTCTTGGGAGCTCTCCCCTTCTTCAATTAACACATCTGCGGAGTCAGCCATTCGATTACTTTCCTGGATTGATTCATGTAACATGAGAACTTCATTTGTTTTAGGCCTGTAAGTGCCTAAATCTGTCTCTAGAAACAATATCTCATTTTTCTCTCCATATTCAGTAATCATTAACTTAAGTCTTGGTGTGCTGTCAATCCTTATTTGGTTTGGGACTCCTTTCCATGGTAGCCACATATGGGAAAAGTCCTTGGCGATATATCCGTTCAACCTCCTTGCCCAGTCTCTACTCAAGAGCATGCCGTACCCGTCAGGGATATCTACCACCGAGATGTCTATACAGCTTTGTATTCTTGGGTCTGCCGCTAGTTGCATGTAGATATTGTTCAATTCTCCCATAACTGGGACTTCCGTTTTATCTAACTGTGTGACTTTCTTGTTGGTTCTTGCAGGTACAAGTCCCAACCTGTGGCAGACAGCGAGCGGCATCACGTTGCTTGAGGCACCGGATCCACTAGACAGTTGTGTAGCATTTTGCCGAATATTCTAACTGACAATAGAAATGGGGTAGGCTCGTCCTTTCCCTGGCAGAAGACTACTGGATGTTTGTCTTGGTTCTGCTCTTTCTGATTTCTAGGAACAATGTCTTGTCTTGGTGGGGTATGCGGTTGCTCATTTGCCAAGACTTCTTCTCGAAAAATATCCGTGTCCATAAGGACTTCTTCTGGTGACATATCCTTTTGATTGGAACTCTTAGACAATGCCTGGGTTATCTCTACAACACCAGAAGGTTGTTGCGGAGTATCAAATATGTCACCCGTTACTTCTAACTCAGCAATATTAGTATTTGCCGAAGCATTGGGTGCTCCTTGGTTTGGCACATTTTGTGGAACATTTCTTGGAACAATTGCTTCAGTCAAACTGCCCAAAAGCATCTCCCGAATCTCTGGGATTCTCATTAACTCGATCAAAGGCAAGCTGACCTTCAGTCGTTTGAATTCCTCCAACACATACGAACTCAACCTCTTTAGCTCTTCCCGGGGATGGTCTCTTGTCTGGGCTTGAACCTGTACTGCTGGAGGGTTCACTTGTCTTGTTTGTTCCGCTTGGGGAACAGTAGCTTGTCTCGTCTGTTCCGTTCGTGGAACGTTGACCTGTCTAGCTCCATTTGCCTAAGCATTATGCTGATAATATTCTGGCGAATCTCTAGGAAGAGACGTCACATTGGTAGCATTTGGATTTGGTGGGGTCTGGAAATTGTTTGGTGGAACCGACGTAGTCAAAGGTTCACTTTGACGATTATTCCTCTGGTATATCCTGAATGGATTTCCAGACGCCTGTTGAAGCACTTCCTTGGTTCCTTCCACCAGAACACTATTGTATAATGGAGGGAAATTATAACCATTGACTATGGACGACCGACTGGATGGGTCTTGAATTTTTGGTCCATCTTGGTATCTTGGCGCTTCCACTGGGCTGTTTGCAGATGCTGGTGGAAATCTCTGATTATGCTGATACTGTGGGTATTCCTGGGGAGCAAATCAGACACTTTCAATCACAAGGGCTTGATCATACCTTGGTGCAGGAACTAGTTCATATCTGGTTACTGGAGGATCTTCTGCCTCCGAATTCCTTCTCTCACTTCTGAAAATGTCTGCGGCCACTTGGAACTCGCGATAATGTAACTCGGAATGTTGGTCTGTGTTATGCAGTCTGCACCATCCTGATAGTGCTGCTTCAGCTAGGAATACCTTGTCTGAGGGACGATTGTCTGCTAGTTGATTATCCAAGGGTGATGGTACAGTACCATTGTTAGGTCCGGTGTTCCAGGTCTTCTTTTGGAAGCCTGAGTTATTATTCCGGAAACCTTGATTGTTCCCTTGATAATTTTGATTGTCCCTTAGATATCCGGAATGACCTTGTCCTTGGTAATTCCCTTGAGGCGCGTGATAGCTCTTTTGAAAATTCTGAATTTGGCTATTTTGTCCCTTCAAATAGGTGACTTCAGTCGACAACTTCTTGACTTGTTCAATCAGGTCTTTCATTTCATCCTTCTCTTCTTGAGTCCGCGTGGAAGTTGTCGCATTCTGAAGATATATAGGTTGAGCTGGTGGTACTTGGGACATAGGTGCTCCGGGGTGAAGGACCATTTGGTTGCCCATTGGAGGAACTGGGTTCATCATAGGCGTTTGATGAGCCAACGCCCGGTTAATGTCTTGGATTTGATTCTAGGATGTTGCATTTCCCAAGTAATTGAGTGGACCATGAGCCATACCTATTCCTAGACCAGTGCTAGCTGTAATTGCTGTAGCATATGCTCCCTTCAGGTCCACTGGGAGCGGGTTCGTCGACTTCACAAACATGGCTGTAAGACGATCCAAAGCTTCATAATATATGGGCAGTGCCGCTGCATTGTCTAACAAGTAAGGATCTCTCAGCCTTGTATAAGCCTTGTGGAATCTATTATTAAACGTGCTGATAGGCTCGTGTTCTTGTCTTTTGACTTCCACAAATTGCCTATATAAATCAGATGGGGAAATAGGTGGCCTGAATTTCTCTAAGAAAGCAGTCTTCATTTGTTGCCATGTGCGGATGGAGTTAGCTGGCAAATGGATATACCAATACGAAGCCTCCTCATCGAATGTGTAGGGGAACAACCTATAGGCAACATCTTCTTCTTGGATATCTCTATTTTGAAGATCTTCGAAGAGCTTGATATGTTCGTTTGCAGTGTGGTTCAGGTCACCACTGTGAAACTTGGAACAGAAATGTTCCGGATTCTTTGGTAAATCATGGTAAACACCAAACGTCATAGGCGACGCATTGGCTGGACGCCACGCCATTGGAGCGTTTGGTTGGTTTGGTTGAACTAGTTGCATTGGTGGAACGGGTTGCACTGGTTGTGCAACCACTGGAACTTGTTGACAATCTGGAACTGGAGTATGTGGCGGCGAGGCTTGAAAGAGACCAAAAGGAATTTCCTCACTGGGCACCTCTTCACTGGACCCAACTGCGCTAGATGTTCCCTCCTGTGACGTTTCAGATTTCTTTCTCTGCCTATTCCTGTAAGGCGATAGCTCTATAAATTCTTTAAAAGAACTTGGAGTTGATCTAGTAATTCTCCGAAGTCTATCTGCTGAGAAAGAGCCGATTCGATCCAGCGTGCTCTTCTTTACTCTTGTCGAGGTGGTGTAGGAGCTGGTGGTGCAGGGGCTGGTTGGTTTGCCTGTCGGTTGGCTTGTCGGTTCTGCTCTCGTTGAAGAGCTTCAAATCTTTCAACAAGGAGGTCCCTTTGGATATTGAATTCAATTCGTTGTGCTCTTTCTTCTTCTTCCTCAAGAATATAGTGCATGCGAAACCAATCAGGAGCACTTCTTCTCACTTGCCACGCGAGGCTGAACAGTTCGGTAATGATATCCTCTTGTTCGTCGTGAAAACCCAAGTCAGGCTGTAACATTGGCTGAGGATCTTGATTAGGATCAGGAACGTTGACCGGGAGCACCATCCTTCATCTTACTATCAACACTCGGATTTGAGGATGAGCCTGTAGCATATGATCGTTCTATCTCGTCAAAGGTTTGCTTCAGACGATCAATTTTCTGCCTTATCAAATCCCTCTGGATTGCTTCCTCAAATCTCTTTCCTTTTTCTTCTTCTCTAGCAAGGACACGGCTTGTCTGTCCAAATTGAGCACGATCGGTCTGTGTCTTCCAAGCTAGTGTGTACAACTGATCAATGATATCTGTCGGTGGCTGATCCGGTTGTTCAACAGGTACATGAAATGGAAACTCATGTGGTAGTACCATTCTGCATCATGCCTACTGCCTTAACTTGTAAATGATCCCTTGTGTTGTAGTAGCCCTCCTTCTAGCGCCAATTCTTATGTTGGTGTACGTTTTATCATCCACCGAACACTTCAGAATAAAATGTCCAAAGACACTCTATCCTCTCTTGAAAAACCACCGCGTATGCTAAGATTGCAAGAAGATCATATTGGCGATTCCAAGGTTTCTTTAGTCAGGTCTTGACGTGTGGATAAGCTCAATGGCCGTTGTGATTTGCTGGTAATAAACAAGGGGACCTACGTTTAAAGGAGTTTTCACAAGTTTGGGACTTAGGCGAGTTTATCATTAAAGGCTTCTCAATTAGGACTTCAATTTGGATCTCAAAAAAATGGCAAAAGGATAAGGGTTCAGAGAATCTATTCTATGCCTAAGAATTCAAGAGACAATAAGATTCGGTGAATGGAAATAACCGCACTTTGTTTCGCCTCCTGCAGGACAACATACGCAAGTGGGTGCAATCTTCAAGGGGTGTGATAATAATTTTCAAACCTCGAATGAGGCTGAAGTTAAGCTTCCACAATTATAAGCTCAGGCTAACTTTATGCATCGAATGCAAATCATCCATTCGAAGAAAGTATGAGCAATACTTCACCATTGAATCGATACGATCAATCTCTCATTCACTTAACCAACTTTCAAAGCAAATTCTATTTAATTTAATTCTAACTTTAATCTATGGCGGAAGAAGATATGCAACCTCGCTTACTATTTAACAATAAAAGTTATTCAAAGCAAATCATGCATAAGAGCTTTCATTATTCAAAATAGTCTCAATGCAACAATCTCATATACTATCTCCACACAAATGAGAGTGAGAGATCATCAGTTTATATAGAGTTTCAAAAATGAAATGAAGGGCCGAGATTAAAACAATATCAACGGCCAAGATTATTACAACTCAACCCTAATTAGGGTTGCCCAAAATAACATGAGTCATCAATCAGAAAACTATCAGTAAAGAGGCAATTGAAGCTATTATCAAGGAGAGGCGTCCTTATCCTTCTGAGCAGCATTGCGTTCGACGAACCTGGACACTACTGCAATGACCTCCTCCATCGTGACAGGTGGCAGCATGCTGATCCGAAATTCAAGTTCATTCAAGTTCTCTGCACATTTGGCAAAGGTATTTGCCCAATCCGCTTCTTGCTTCCCGAAATCATTCCGGATAGCTGAAAGACTTGCTACTCTTGCAAAATCCTATCTTAGAAGCGGTCCAATAGTCGAGAAGAAAACCTCTTGAACCTTTCGTTTCAGCTCCTCTAGCTGTATATCCTTTTCTCAGACAATCTCTTGATGAAATACTTCTACAGCTATCATATGAATTTTCTCCCGAATGTCTTTTACCTGCTCCTCAATTCTAAGTCCATCCACTTTTGCCTTCTTGTAAGAACCCTGGTGGTTCTCAACCCGAAACCCTGATTGAATTTGTTTTGTTTTTGCAAGTTTGTATTTTTTTGTGTTTTTTTGAGGTTTTCAGACAAAAGGGAAAAGCTGCGATTTCTTCTTAAATTGCTAATAAATTCATAAAAAATAAATAAACTCTAGGTAAGCTTGGAAAATGTTCAGAAGTCATACGCGCACCATTTTATTTCCTTTTCAGAGCTTTTACAATAATGGAAATTGACAAATGAATAAGAAATGATTTATTTTCTAAAGAACCTGATGGCGGCTGCAGCAAGATGCCAGACTGGAGAGATGGTACGGCTAGAATGAACAGAGGAATCTCCAGGCTCGATATCCAATGCAAAATCCCCAGTGAACCAAGGCGCACTAGATCTGAGTGAAAGAATCTGAAGACAGGAAGCGAAAATCTCAAGAAATGATGGTACCGCCTGCAAGTACAGAAAAAGTACGGCCTGCTGCAGCAATAAAGAATATAGTACGGATTCAAATAATGAATGCCAGATCTCAAAATGAAGACCCCTGATAAAGTTGCCTCTACTGCTGGAAGGATAATCTCTGCTAACTCTGAAGAATCAATCAATAAATCCAATCTGTAACTCCTGAATGAAGTCACCCAGATGCAAGCTTAAACTGGTATTTCACAGTCTCAGTCTGCCTAATCCCTGAAGAGTTTTCGTTCTCCAGAAATGTTTGTCTGCCAGAAACCCTAGGGTTTGCAAACTCCAATGCTCAGAGCAAAAAGACAAAAGTTGAATAGCAATCTCCTAATGGTTCGATTTTGTCTTGAGTGAATATATATTTCCCTTTGAAAAATTCGACCCAAACTCCTTTTAAAATAATCATTTAATTAAATGACTTAATTCGCCCTTGACTTTAGGAGAAATAATTAATAATTAAATGGCGTCTTGTTTTAATGAATAATAAATATTCATTATGTCATAAATTAATACTTTATTATAAATTAATAAATACTTTATAATAGGCCAATTAATTAAATATTTAAATATTTCAATAAAGTGACTTTAATATAAAGTCAAAATATTAAATATTTAATAAATCATTAAATACTCCTTATTTCTCCGTCTGATCATCAAACTGCAGAACTGGGTCGACTCTGAGCTGAATGGCTGAACCAGGGCCCTGCCCAAAATAGTAGCTTCCGCCTGACCTAACTTTCTAAAAATAGAAAGTCCCTGAAAAATGCACTCTGGAAGATTCTGCGAAGGCCCAACCTGAAACAACTGCAACACTGGAGCTACCAAACACTGAGCAACTGCCCCAGATGATCCTCTGCACACTCCTGTCAGCCTACGAGGATCGAAATAATAGGCTAACCTCGTCATCAGCTGCGCTGACTAGGATGGGGACATCACACTTCTCCAAAACTTCCCTACGTATAGTTACTGCCCAAAACCAGTGATGGAAATCATATGCTGCTCCTGCAGCAATCACCTTTCTGTCAACCAACTCCTCTCTTGGAGTGCCCTTCAGGATCCTGAGGCATGGAATAAGCCTCTCCTGCATATCTGGAATACATTCCCATGTTTCCGCCATATCAATAAACCTAGAAAGAAAATACGAGGTTTGGCCATAAGCAAGTGCCAATTTCTCCATGAACAATGCCGCTTCAGTGTCCTCGCTCGCCATCCAGTCCTGAGCTTCCTTGGCCGTTACCATTCCGTACTCGACATCCTTGGTCACCTCCTGTGATGAATTGAGGAGAGGAGGAGCTACCACATTACCCTAATCAAGTGGCTGGGTCAAATGCTGTATGTACTCCTTAAGGCGTTCAACCTCCTTATATTCTTTCTTCTTAGCCACTTCTTTTTCCAATCTCGCTTTGATGGTCGAGATAGAATTATCTAATTCCTCCACTTCTTGACCTTTCGAGGTTGGGCCAAGATCTACAGTGGTTATGGCATACTCTTGAGGAGTAATCTCGCCTTGTGGCTTGTCCACCGTGGGTACTGCAATGTGTGCGGAACGGTTGCCTGTCTCGTCCCTTCGAATGGTAGAGAATTTCTTGGCCGGTTTCTTAATTGCAACTTGCTCCAACCTTGCCAAGAAATCGGCAGTATCATCCTCCTCTTGAACTTCTGCAGGTACCTGAATTTTCATCCTCTCTATCAGCCAATCTGGAATGGTTGGCTGCTCAATTCCATCCTCTATCTGAACCTCTTCCTCATTCGGAACATCCACAACCCCTCTGAGAGCGGAAATCATTCCCTCCTCGAAGTCATTATTCCGGACTTCTATCTCATTGTCTGAACCTAAGATTTCTGTGCCCGTAGGTGACGAACGCTCTTCATCATCCAGCTGAATAGGTTCATCGTTCTCTTCCTGAATTGCAGGAGGTACAAGTATTTCCACCAAGGACTCATCTATAGTAGCCACCAGCTCATCAAAGTTTCGAGATGCTGTTGAACGAGATGGCTCTCCCTTATGTCTTTTCTGAACAGGTTCAGCACTTGGCACTATTTCCTTCCTCTTCTCTCCAATCTCTACCAAATCCTGATGGGATGCACCGGCATTAAAAGAATACGATTCTGACTCGCTCAGTAGATCATATGTGAGCGTTATTCTTCTCTGTCTCATCTCCTAGACATGATGGTCAACCCACGACTGAGAGTATTTAGTCACTGGTCTCATTAAGGTTGCCAAGTCTGCGTGCTCAGGTTCTGACCACTTTATGGGAGGAAGAGGTTGGCTTTCCTCGAAGTGTGGCTGGATGTAGTTCCCATCGTCCTGCAACTGGTCAGGCACCCGACAAAACTCAATTGTCCTCATGAAGTCTAGGGGCATTCTGGACCATAGTCTCCTCCTAACTTCGTATTCATCGGCGGCATTAGCCCAAAAATCTTCCAGTTCCACTCTGTGCTTGTACGTTCTCCCCTCTACTGTCCGAATATTATGATATGGGTCAAAGTTGACCCTGGACTTGTAGGCTGTAAATGGATACCACTGGATCTCCAACCTTGCACTCTCAGCTGCCTGTGCTGATGGACAATACTCCAACATATTTCCGATGAAAATGGGAATGTGATAGATGCCTTCTTGGTTGGCCTCTGGATGTTCTGATATTCCTCTAACTGTCTCAAGATCTCGAGCAAAATCATCCAATTTGTTGGATAAATGGGCAATTTATAGGGATTTCCAGTAAATCCTTGGATCCTGACATATGTGAATTTCGGGAACTGGATGAACCAAGATCCGTATTTACTGATTAGACTTTTCGCCTCATGGCTCAGCCTCTGATGCACTCCTCCTTGAAGTGTTGTGGTAACATGCATTAGGAAGGCATCATGCACCCTTCTGAAGTGAGACTTCTCCTTGAACTGGAGTTGTGGGTAGCAGTCGTAAGGTCTGAGCTCGTTTTCCCCGCCGCCAACTTTGCCCTTGCAAATTAGTCCTGGATACTTATATGATCTGGCCAACAAGTAGACAATATACGAGCTCATGTGAAAAGACTTAGTCCCTTCGAGGTTGATCAATTGCTTGTGGAGGTTGTCACTTATCATCCGTGACCAGTCGAACATTTTGACGCCAGAAGTGATCTCGTCTATGAAATAGTACATCTAGCTCTCGAAAAGGGCGCCTTGTGGGTTGCCGGCTACTCTGTTCATCATCAAGATGATGTCCCCAAAGTCTTCTTTGAAATCTGTCCGGCGGGGTCTCTTGGACATCTTTATTGATGGCTTAGGCTTGTCCATCCACACCTTGTTAACTGTTGTGGCGCACAAATCTGGTTTGCTGTCATATAACCTTTTGGCTTCTTCCTTGGTCTTATAGACCGTCCGTGAATGTTCTGGAATGCCGAAGGGTTCTTGAATTACCACTTCGCTCAAGTGTGCCAAAATTCTGCTATCAGGTGCGACGATCTGCCTCTTCTGAGCATCATAGTGGATAGCACACTCCACCATCAATTCTGCACAATCCATTGCCGGTGGGAATCCAGCTGCCTGAAAAATCCCGTTTCTGACTATCCGTCTGGCTATCGGTGTGGGAAGTCCATTCTGTCCATACATTCTTTTCTTAAACTCATCAAAGTCGACATGTCCGAGATCGATGTCTACGACATTCTTCCATTTTGAAATGACTTTAGTCTCCCGCTGAGCACCTTTGCTGGCGAACTTCATTTTCGCCTTCTTTGATGATTCGCCTGCCATGGTCGTCAACCTGCAGTCCAAAAGATTAACATTAATACAAAGACTTTTTTTTAAAATAATTTATTCTCATGCCTTGGATTCGAAAATTTACTTTCAGCCAGTTAAATAATTAAATTGCTGCGAAAAAACAAGCTGAAAGTACATGGACGAAGTTAAAATTTTGGCAAGAACTTTTGCCAAGATGAAAAGACAGAAGAAGAATGGAAAATTTATTTGACCGAACATCAAACCTCAATGAAGAACTGCTGGCTGCAAATCAGATTGAAATTCTGATAATTTACTCCAAAAAGCAATTAATGAAGTGTGCCCCTCTTGCCCAGAAGAATTCAAAATAAATCTTTTCCTTTCCCGCGAAAATTCTTCCTCAGCATAACATTACTTCTCCCTCTGGAAAATTCGATCTTGCCTATTGAACAATCAACTGCCTGAGAATTTCGAGAGAGATTAAATTTCTCTTCAGCTGTGTGTGAAAAAATGAGTTGCTGAAACTCATTATAATGCTGAAGAGCTTGATTTGTTTTAGCAACTGCCATCTTCTCTCTCGATCTCGATTTGTTTTCTTTTGTTCAAACAAGCAGGTTTCCTTTATTTTTCGAAAAGAATCCGTTCAAGCTTATCCAGGCAAATCTCATTGATCTTCAAAAATTCGATTTTTTGCTTAGTGTTTATCTTTAATTTTTCGAATTTTGAAAGAAAACATTAAATATTTAATTAAATTCGACCCTTCCAAGTTTTAAAATTCATGGCGAATTTAATTTTGCCTGTTGGATTTTATCTCTGCTTGGCGTAATTTATTTTCTTCCGAAATATCTCTGGCAAACTTTATTTTGTCCAAAGTCATTTAAATTTCTTAGTGGAAATAAATATTAAAATATTAAAATATTTTAATTTATTCCAACCCGTTCGTTTTGGACCCATGGCTATTTTGATTTTCTCTTCGTTTTCTTTGGCTAAAAGTATATTTTCTAATTTTGTCCTCAATTTCGTCTAGCCAAGTCAAAATTTAAGCCATTCCGTCGTCAAATGTTATGCCAGATCCTTATTTTTCTTTGCCGAGGCGAAATTTTAATTGCACTGA
Source organism: Sequoia sempervirens (assembly GCA_007258455.2). Taxonomy (NCBI): domain Eukaryota; kingdom Viridiplantae; phylum Streptophyta; class Pinopsida; order Cupressales; family Cupressaceae; genus Sequoia; species Sequoia sempervirens. Next base: position 253,554,448 of record VDFB02047230.1, on the reverse strand, counting down.
GCTTATTTTCTTCTGCCAAAGTCAATTTTTTCCTCGCTCAGACGAATTTTTCTAGGCAAAATCCTTGTCTGGACATCTTTGTCAGGCAAATTTCCATCTCTTCTGGCCAAGGGCGATTTCCCCTTTCTCTTTGCCTCGTGCATTTTTCTCTAGCCAAAGTTGTCAATTTCTTAACATTTTCTCTAGACACCCATACTTAGGCACATTTCATTTTATTCCTTGCCTTGGCCTAGGCGGACTTCCCATAGTCTTTTCCACTTTCCTCATACCATGGCACACTTCCTTTAGCACTTTCCTTTCAAACTTAGCACTTCGCCTCTTGAAAATGTCATGATACTTAGCCAAAAATTGTAAATTTTCCCTTTCATAGACCATGGCGGACTTTCAAAGCACTTGGACAAGGTGAGGGCGAACTTCTTTAGATCTTAGACATCATCTCCTTGAACATGGCGGACTTCCAAACTTTTTAGCACTTTGCTTAACCCTTTGTCTCTTTGGAAATCCTACAATACTTAGTCAAAATTTCGAATTTCCACCTTTTTAAGCTCTTACACTTAGGCAAAAATTTCGAAATTTTCCTTGCTAGGCACCAATACTTAGTGAAATTTTTGATTTTTTTTTTCTCTCCCATGTGCCTAGGCGGACTTTCCAACCTATTGGCAAGTGTGTGGCGGACTTCCAAGGATGTTTTCCTAACCTCTCAAGTCAAGGCGGACTTCCAAGGATGCTTGGACAAGGTGGGCGGACTTTAGAAGTGTTTGGCCAAGTCCCACTTTTCAAGGGCGGACTTTAGATAGTCTTTGCACTTCTTCCTTGTGGCATGGCGGACTTTGGAGGAGGCTAGGACATGCAAGGCGGACTTTAGAGAGTCCTTGGATACTTCCTTAAGGCTGGCGGACTTTGAGCATGCCTTGCCAAAGTCGGGGCGAACTTTGGATAGTTTTGGACATTTCTCTCTTGTGGCAGGGCGGACTTTCCTTAGTGTCTGACATTCCTTCCTTCATTCCGTCCCACATTTCAAGGACCATCCTTCTTATGGCGAATTTCTTCAGACTTAGCCATTTATTTCATGAATTTCATTCTTTTCGAGTTGATTTTTTTGTGATTTTGCTTCGGATCTGATTCATTTTTGAACTGATTTTTGCAGAATTTGATGTTTTTTTGGTCTGATTTTTCATGCTTTTTACCTTGTTTTTCCAGATTTTTGAATGATTTTTCAATTTTCTCTTTGATTTTCTGAAAGTTCTATCAAGTTTTTCGAACTTCTGAGTGCATTTTTGGAATTTGAGACCTTTCCAAATATAGAAACTTTCTAAAAATAGAAAAAACAAAACCCTAAAAAATAGGGAACCCTGTTTGGTCCAAAAATGCCAAAAATGAAAAAGGGAAAAAAAGCAAATTTCCCTAAAAAAATAGGAAGTGTCAAAGTTGGCCGAATTCACAGGCGATCTTCATTTCCTAGGCCTTCTGAGCGCTTCCATGACGTCTACGCATTTATTCAGCATGGATTACTGACTTGGCTCGGGTAACTCTCGACAAATTGACCTGAAACTCTCAATAAGGCAACCTCACGAAACCGTTGCAAGGAGACAAAACCCTAAAAACAAGCAGACAACTGGGGGTCCCCATCGGCGATGGGGCGATGTGTGAAAAGGTCACAACAGGTCGGCCATTATGTAAATATAAATATGCTTTTATGAGAGTCTATGGCAGTTTGATGGGGGCCATGGCAGTCCACCCTTCCCAAGATTGCTTGTCCTCAAGCAATCACAATCTAGGATGCTCCTGAAGTTACCCGGATCCCAAACCAACCTTGTAGATTTGTATTGCTCCTTCTTGTGAGGTAATTAGTTTTTGTGATACTGTGATGTCTTTAGGATTTGAGAACTTTGTAGCTAGTTATGTCCGATCTTAATATTGCAATGATGTCCTTGGGGAATGGTTGTTAGTATACTACAAATAAAGTCAATATTATTCTCTAAGGTATGAGGACAATTTATTGTCTTATGTACTACTATTTCCTGATAACTCTCAACAGCAAAACAAAGAGTTGGAAATTGGCAAGATTTGTAACTTAAGACAAGTTTTCTCTCATTTCATCATCGTAAGGATCCTAGGCAGTGGTAAAAACTCTTTATTTCCCTTTGTTGAAGTCTAAAAATCATGATGGATTGTAGGAATGTTGTGAATATTAAGATCCACAATCCTTTGTGTGAAATCACTTTTGCATTTGTGTAAAGGATCTAGATGTTTGAATGATAACTTCCCTTAGATAAAGTATGTTTTATTTTGTGTAAACATCCAAACAAAGTTTGCGGAAAGTTTTTTCCTAATGAGGAGCTTATAGTGTTTTAGTCAAACATCTATCATTCCCATAAGTAATTAATACTTAAGTACGAATTTATGGGATTGATCAAGTCAAACAAAAGAATGTACAATATTTTAGCATTTCTAGCAAGCAACATAAGGATTTTACCCTAATATCCAATTCTTGTCCTAGCCTCCAAATTAATTGGAGGTTATCATAACCCCATTTTCATATCTTGGGAAAGTATTGTTTATTTCACTTGTTTCGTTTAAACAATATCAATTTATTCCAAAGTTTGGAAGGCGAGAATGATCCTAGGATTTGTGGGTTATGGGCCCATAATGTAACTTGATTTTTATTATATTTACATTGATATTCTGAATCCTAATCATAGATGTAGAACTCCTTAATCAAGATGGATCACTTAGGAGAAGAAGAGCCTTGGATGAAGTAATCTTGACATATTTTCTATATCACTAGTTCCAAGTTTACTAGATTAATGTTGTAGGTTACAAGGTTGATCCATGCATCACGATTGTTTCTACGAGTGTGGGATAGATTACATGCATTATGGTTTGTCAAAATCGAGTGGAACGAATTTTATTAGAACATTTGTGTCCTCCTTCATGAAGCTTGACAAATAAAGCCTATGATAGATTTCCCATATTTTTTAAGATTTCTCAAGAGTCCAAAATTGTCTTCACATTTCCTTAAAAAATGTTGTTTGGCTTTTAAGAGGTTGACCATCCTAGGTCACGATGATACCTCAATGCACTTATATCTCGAAGTTTGAAAGTTAATCTTAACCCATCTTTGTATCTTTGGTTGTGCCTAAGTTTCTGTGACAACCAGTGATGGCAATGCCTGGATTTTCATGGAGGTCAAGTAATATCATTAGATTCACTATGTTGAGTGGTTATAATTGCTTGTTCCTTTCTTGGAAACTTTTGATATTTTGATTTCTTGGTTTCTTGATGAATAGATGGGTTACGTTTGCTTGATTTTATGATGGATAGATGAACAATGATTGCTTGATTCCTTGAATGATGATTGCTTATGTCAATAAATTCATTTATCTTTTATATCTATTTCTTTGAAAGAGTCACTCATCATCACCATTCTTGAGGACCTAATTTAATTCTCCTACAAAATTACTTAAGGTTCTATTCTTAATGATGTTAGGGATGTTTCTTTCAAATGAAATGCTCTCTTTTATAACAAGTTTGAGGGGAGTCACACCTTTTCACTTAAATAGTTACAACTCTTCCTTATGGCATTGGAATACTAATAATAGTTCAATATTAGATAAGTTGAATTTGTTAGTGCTTCTCAACTCATGAAGCATTTTGTCAGACAAAGTTTTTAACATTTTCATAATTTTCAAGCATAAAGTAATCATATACATAGATGGAGTGATCTTGTTGAAGACACATCCTGCATGAAGCAATCACATAGATACACACAATACACGAAGTATACGTAAGACATGAGGCATGAAGCATGCATATGAAGTATATGGAGCATGAAGCATACACATAATACACGTAATACATGAAGTCTATACAGGAAGCATGAAGCATACACGTGAATACACGTAATACATGAAGTATACATAGGAAGCATGAAGCATACACGTGAATACACGTAATACATGAAGTATACACAAGAAGCATGAGGCATACACCTGAATACACGTAATACATAAAGTATACACAAGAAGCATGAGGCATACACTTGAATACACGTAATACATAAAGTATACACAAGAAGCATGAGGCACACACATGAATACATGTAATACATGAAGTATGCATATAAATACATGTAAGTCATGGAGTATACACATCAATACACATACATCACAAGGTACACTCATGAATACACATGAGTCGCAAGTATACACATGAATACGCGTAAGTCGCATTAATACACGTAAGCCACAAAGTATACACATGAATACACATAAGTCACAAGAATGCACGTAGGTCATGAAGTATACACATGTAAGTCACAAATTATTCACATGAATACACGTAAGTTGCAAAGTATACACTTGAATACACGTAAGTTACAAAGCATACATGTAAATCACAAGGTGTACATATGAATACGCATAAGTCATAAATTATACACATGGAAGGCACACGCTTATAGAAACACATGATTGGCCTACTTAAGAAGAAGGCTTGAATAGTTAATTCTAATTAGAGTTGGTTTGTAGACAGGCTGGCAGGAACATGCTCTTATACCAATTGTAATCTCCCTCTCCTGATTTTCCCTAGAATTTTCCTATTGATCATAAATTGCAGCCAATTGGGGTTAGGATTTTGTCTTACCAAATAAATATCTCGTTGATGATACAATCCTAGGTTTGGATCCTGCAATCACCACATGAACAATATATATATATATATGCTTACTTATTAGAGTTAGGCAATTACATCACATCCATAGATTATTAATAATGCAAGCATATCAGGATTTCGAGAGAAGGGATATGATGGGTCCGCCCAAAGCCCTTTCTACACCAAGCCTAAGAGGGTGTCTACCACAGCCCCTCCCTTTGACGGCTTGTATCTGCTTTCCCCATCAATGTCTCAACCCCCTAAAGACACTTTCCATCTTGTGGAATTGGGTAGGGGTTGTGTTGATGCAAATGTTGTACACACACACCAAGAAGAAGATAAATTCTCACACAGTACCACGGGAACCTACCTTTCTTGAAAGATCCACCGGGAAAACGTAAATCTAAGGCAATCTTAGCTCGATCCCAAGGTTCGTGAATGTCAGGTCTTGATGCACTAGGTTCACTTAGGGTTCATTATGTAAATTGTTGTTAAACACGAGGGGCCTGTTGTACCCAAAATAATTTTTTGCTTCAATAAGGCATTTTGATAAAAATGGTCTAAATCTTGTAAAATTGTTGTCAAAAGCCAATTTTAGGTCAAACAAAACATGGAATTTTTATGGGTTAATGTCAAGGAGGATACTTGCAAATTTTTGAAAATTTGAAAATTAGGGTTTCATACCCCTGTTTTTAGGAAAACCTCTAAAAATAGGACCTTTCTAGAATTAATTGAAAATGATTTTGATAGGATAATTTGACTTCACGATCACACTGGTCAAGTCAAAATCACCAAAAAATTTGTTTTAGTCTAGTGGGTCTACCTCATTTTTTCAGGAGAAAAGCTAGGACCTCCACAACCATTAATGGCAGATGGCCAGTACCAGGTACCAAGATCTAAGCCTCAAAAGCTTCAAGGAAGAATCCATGGTGAAAGATGCTTGAAAATATGCTTCGCGACGGAGGGGATTTTCAAAGGTCAAAAAATGCTGAAAATATTCCAAGTTCGGGAGATGTACGCCCTACTACAAGAAAGAAGCTACACAGTCTATGCCTTAGCCATTTTTTAAGCACCTGTACACGCAGCATGGTGAAAGCAATTGTTACGGTGAACGCGTTTGCATCATCGACAACGGTGATCAAATCAGTCAAGCTACAATGGTGAATGCAAAGCGTGAAGAGATGAGAATTTTCAAGAAAATGATGAAGCTGTAGCCAAAAGCAATTTAAAAGGTCAAAGGCAGTCATCAAGTTTTTCCAAGACAGTCATCTCCTTCATAATTCTACTGACTCTCCAACGCATCGCCAAGCAAGTTCATCTGATTCATCGATTACCGACAAACAGAGGCGAAGACAGTAGATGCTGAAACCAAATATCATCAAAATGGCAGTTAAAACATGGGAAAAAGCACCCCTGTAGGCTAGGGGCGCCCAAGAATAAGACTATCTAGATGCCAGTTTTTGAGTAAGCTTATCTCTAGGTGTTCTCCCCGGCGTCAGCACAGCTTTGCAAAGAACCTGTTTGCCAGTATACGAGACACCTCAAACGATGACAGTTGTTGATCATTCGAGCACGCAAAACGGAGGGTCAATCAGTGGACATCTAGGCAAAAGCGCCCCTGCTGGCCAAGGGCACCCATCATTTTGAGCCACCTGTTGAGGTTTTTAGCAACTCCTTTCTCTTAGGCATCTGCTCAACATCCTTTCAGCTTTGCGATCAATCCAGTTGCAAGCTCACAGGACCTATCAAGCACTCACAAACCAAGATCAAGCATAAAACGCTGGTAGCAAAGGCAAAATGGACACGAAGAATTGGCTAAGTGTTAAGGAAAATGCACCTTTTTGGGAAAAGGCGCCAAAGAATTTGAGGCATCATATTTAGGTTTTAAGCTTTGTAGCTCCCAAGCACACCTTTTTAGAGTTGATCCAACTCTGCAGTAGATCTGTCAGCAAGATTTTAGGATCAGTCGAACTACCGGAATCGAGGATCAAACAGAGGCACTTCGTCACAGAAAAATAATAGAAAATCTTCAAATCCTCAACTTGGACGCCTAAAGTCAAAGTAGGCTCAGTTGACTGAAGTTGAGATATTTTGAAGGCCTCTTCATGTCTAAAATGTCCCCAAATTGGTGGAAATTGCCTCAATGAACTCCTGATCAGGCAGATTGACTCCTCAATCAGCATGTTGGCGCCTAAACTTGATTGCTTCGACATCAAATGCAATTTATCAAGTTTAGGCATCATTATTCATTATTTCTCTTTGCAGGTTGAAGCTCAAGCACAAGTATTTTTCTCTCCAAAGTCATTTGAAGATCTGATAGAGGACATTCTCAGCGTTCTTTATGTTTTCAAGAATAAGTTGCACAGAGGAACAACTTATCAGAGTTTACATCTCCAGGCATGATTTTCTTGAAGATTCAGGAAGGTGGCTTATAACTTCTAAACTTCTCCCCCCTCATATATCTTCTATTCTTTTCTTAGATTTTCTTGCATGTCCAAGTAAACGACATTTATGCACAGATCTGATCTTTTGGGTATGATCTACACAGCAGTTTCAACAAAACCCACATGCCAGATTCTTCCAAAGAAAGTTGCCCTGCTGCCCCTTTTTTAGGGTTTCTGGAAAAAAGTCACAATTTCAAAAAACAGACAAACTTGGTTTGTTTAGCTTTGAAGCGCCTACAATACCCATGTGTCAGATTTTTCCAAGAAAAATAAGCTTCTTCTACTTCTAAAACTTTTACCCCGAAGGGTTCTTGCATGTACAAGGAAAAGTAACTTTTTGGAATTTTTGACGTTCTGGGTCCATTCAGAAAATTATTCCCAACAAAATCCACGTCTCATAAATTTTCATAAAAATTACCCCTCGACGAGGCCTTTTTTAAGCCATTGTAGAAAAGTTGTCTGAACAGTATTGTGTGCCTAGTCAATCTTCAAGGTTTTCAGACTGCAATTCTCCCAAGTTGAATACAAGACCACAATGGTCTTATTTCATGACTTCCTAAAAATGGTTGACACCGACTTGCATTGGTCACACCCAGAGGTCAACTTAGAAAAGTTGGAAGGCATAGATCAATGCACACTTCAGAATATTGAGCAATCCGGATTGCTTGAGGCAACGCCTTTTCCCATCTCAGCACAAAGCGTAGAATTTTTAATAGCTTGTGTAAAGCATTACAATCCTATTGCACAAGAGATTCGATCAGTAGATGGGCGAATGATATGCAGCCTTAAGCCTAGGGATATCGAAAGGTGCTTCGCCATTCCACCATGTGCAAAAAACTTGGTTGTATCTATGGGAGAGTGTGAAAAGGTGTTCAATGCATCAAAAGACAAATGCCAGAATAGAATGGCAAAAAAATGGCTTAAAGAGAAAAGAAGAAACTTGCCGAAGAAAGTAGGATGTGGAGAATTCGTAGATGAATATGCGGTAATGATCACTCTACTCAACCGTGTTACCGGTCAAGAAGAGGCAAACAAATTCCAGTCATGGATGTACTATATCATTGCTCAAATTGTGAGCAACCGAGAACATTATGACTGGCCTGCCTTGATCAGTGATTCTCTCGACAAACAACTGATTAGTTTCTTAGAGGCTCACAAAATCCACGTGTTCATACCTTGTATATCAGATAGCCTCCCAAGGCCAGTTTAGAGCGTTGAACATTGTGGGAACTTTGGGTGTGCAAAAGGTTCACGAGCACTTCTCGCAACTTGAGTTCACACAATTAGAAAGACATTTCAAGCGAGTAAATGATCAGTTCCTGATGCACACTGTGAGAGACCTCGATCATGAGTCACATATACGCATTTCACCAGTAGCTGAGGCAATGGTAGATTGGGTGGATTGGTTCATCCAGTTCCCCACTTTTACCTACATCCGTGTGTATGGTTACTCGGGTCATCCCACCATGTTACCCCACTATCCATCAAATAGGGTGGTCTTCATGGAGTTCTTACGGCAGTTGCACGAGTTACATTCTCTTCTGCGTATCAAACGCAAGATAGTTGCAAACTTTCCTTTCCAGATGGGGCTTTATAGGTGCAAAACTGCAGCAGATGCCAAGACTATGAGCCATGAGATGACGAGACATAACCTTAAGTATCTCATCGAAAGACAGTCATATGATCCTTGGGGTCACTATTCAACACGCCTTGGTCAATACTCTTCACACAAGTCTTCCACGGAGGACTATTGGTTCAACTGTCAAGACGAGTTTGAAGTGCGAAGATGCAACTACAGCTAGTTCTGACTTGCACAAATTTACTGACTTCTTGTCAAAAGATGTGGAAGGGTTATCGATGATGATGGGGAAGTTATTCTTCCCTTGTTCCTTGTAGATCAGGTTAACTCGCAACCACTTCGAGCCATGGATTGGTATGCCAAGGAAAGTACGTCCATTGAGGAAAGAACAAGCAGAGTTGTCAGGAATAGCCAGCTCTACTTGGACAATAAAAGGACACGGAAGATAGTTATTCTAGACACAGAGCCGCCACCGGTTGATACCTCACTACCTTCCACATCAAGAGAAAAACCTAGACGAAAGACATGGAGTAACCCTCCTAGAGGAGCTAGAATGTTAGGGCATACAAGGGGAAAAATGCCAATTGCTGATATAAATCAGCAAGAACAACATGTGGAGACAGCCACAAACATAGCTGAGCTAGTGATGGAAACAATTACAGCTGAGACAATACTAGAGATAGAAGCAGAGCCTCCCATTCCGCCACCACCACAGTAGTTGCCGATCCATATTGACTTATAGCCGGATTCGCCACCATGTGACACTGCAACACAATCTCACTCGTCAGGAATTCACGGGACTAGCATCCATCCTTCCAGCGAGGTTGGTCAAGATTCATCTTGGCTTGAGAATCTCCTAGGAAGGAAGAGAAGGAGGCAGTCCTACCAACTGGACTTCTCAGAATTTGATCATGTCTATCAAGACATGTCAGAGAAGAAGCTCGGGAAGCAAGTCCATGTGGGAAAGAATGCTGACGATGAGATTGTCATTGAGACCACTGCACCACCTAAAGATAGAAATGCGAATGAGGTAGAGGTTGATGACTTCACTTTGTTGAAAGTCAACCTTGGCCAGAGCACACGTTAGGTTGAGGTGGATCTCTTTGAAGTTGTGTTAGTGAGCATCAAAGAAAAAGTGGTGAAGGACGGTGAAGACAAAGCAGCCCTAAAGGCTGAAAACCAACAACTGCGACTGTATATCTCCAACTTCATGCATGGTACATCAAACATCACTGCCTTGCTTCTGTAGATGCTAGAGCTTCCCGTAGAACAAAATCAACTAAGTCAGCTGATCCTATATGGAAAGCACTTGAGATATCAAGTGGAAGAATTCGTCATCAGGGGCCAGTGTATACTTGTAGAGCTGTATCAGCTAAGGTACAGAGCCCATGACCTTCGTGCGGAGATCCAGGAATTAGAGCAAGACATAGCAGAGAGTAGGCCTAAAGATGACATCACTATCTCAGACTTGTAGATGGTGTACAATTCAATTACTACAGAGGAGAACAAGCAACATCTTTACACTTGGAAAGAACAACTTGCAAACAAAGTGAAAGCTTATGATACAAACTTTGGAATTGATGGAGTACAGACAAATCGTGGCAAGTGTTATCAAGTTCGTAAGAACGTTGGTAACATCTATCCCTTGCCTATACCAGCATGAAGGAGGTGCATATGTCGAGCTAGCTGAGGTACAAAAACAGTTTCAGGATCTCATCAGTAGCAATTTCTGCGGTGATCCTGTTGGTTGCAGGTTAAGTCATATTGCAGCCATGTCGACAAGGCTCGATGACGCAGCTGCAAAGAATATTGAATACTAGGAGCAGATTGCGAGTGACAAGGAGATGTTGCGACAACACGTCATCATCTTGCGAAGTATCAGTTGTCCAAATGCAGAGGCAATCAATGACTGGTTAGAGGAAATGATGACTTGAGTTGATGAGGTGTAACTATCAATTAGGACGTCCTACCCCTCCAAGATAACATTTATGACATAGGAGTTAACTTGATGCCTCTCTCCAAGTTAACTCACTGTCCCACCAGTTGTGCATGTCTATTTTGGAGACACTTTTGTATATTGGAGTTCTCTTTTAGTTTAGAATCAGTTAATTGAAGTAGACTTTCCAGTTAACTGTTAGGTTACCTAATTTTAGACATAGGATTAAATCTTGCAGATTGGCAAGAACTAAGTGTTAACTCAAGGAGATTTTCGGGTTCCCTATGTTGGTTATTTTTTAAGAACCAAACTGATTTCTAGAAATACCTATGGATTTTGCCATTTCCAATTATCAGTAATACTAAAGGGATTGGCCAACGAACAAATAGAGGCTGCTAAACTTCTATTCCTACTCTTTGGGCTCTGTAAAACCCGGGAGGGTGATCCCACAATGTATACCTAAAAACCTTTCACACTTACAATCAAATACATTGTCAATAACAAATATCTCTCATAGCACCACTCAGTAATATACATCAAATAAGTTGGCAGCTTATTATGTTAATGTTATACGAGTTGAATATGAGAGAGAAGACACCTAAAAGAATGAATAACAACAGTGTTCCTCTTGAAATTTTATGGTTAAAAGATTGAGTAGTTAATGAATCAACACTGTAAATGTAACAATAATATCCCGCATGAACCAATGTCTTTATCCAGAGCACGGAGTCAATACCCTTTGACATAACCTGATAACAATTCAAATAATAACACATATAATCCCAAGAAATCTTGCATTACAATATTTCTCTATGACTTCCAGGATTATCACTTCTTACAAATATCCTAGCATATAGTAATTATAAATTATCACTCTCATATAAGCATTTACATCAATTCATTGAATCGATAGGCAAACATGAAACTAAACATCCATCAAATAATGACAGAGACAAGTGAAAGAAATCCTTGACTACTTTCAATCATAACTCATAACACACATACAAGGAGAGAGAATAACCATGAAAATGATATTAATCTGTATTATAAAATGCTATACCATTATTAGTCTTACATGCATAAGTATGAACTCCAAAATAAACCTAAAACAAAGACTCTAAAACTTGCTTCGTATTTTCTTGATAACACTAACAGTATCAACTCAAAATTTTCTAACTCCTGTGCTTCTGGTCCTGAATTCCTTCTTATAGAGATGAAGGAGCAAAACAAGCCTTAGACCAGATAGCACACATGACATGATCCCATAGGACCGCTTGCAGCAATATTCCCTTCCTAGTTATGCTTGAGTCTTCAAGTGGAGCAAATAAACATGAGGCAAAAATATCCTCAAATCTTCATGGAAAATAGGTCCCACCTTAAAAGACATCATTAGTTTGTTACAACAGTTACAAGATATTCTCCATGTGCTCAAAATGCCAACTGTAAGAAAATCAAAACAGCAAAACTTACGAAGCAAGGCAAAGAAAGCAGAAAAAGGTCAAAAACTGTTTAATCCATATTAGCACCACGTGCTAATCACTTTGAGTTTTAAGGAGAGAATAATATTTTACCATGTTATATCAAAAGCCTAATCTATACTGTTTTCAGGCTATGTATTATCCTCCTCTTGTCCATTATTTTCCTTATTCACTCTATATACTTCTCCAACCAAACATTGTATTCCTCTTCAGTGGGCCATTTAACATTCAATAAATCCTGCACCTTAGTAGTATATTGGGAGTACCTTGCATCAATTAAAATCCTAGCTTCCTTAACAAATATATCCATTTTTTATTCAATCTCCATCATCATATCAATGTCTGAATTGAGCAAGAGGTAATCAATGACAGACAAATGCATCATAGCAGCTTCAAGCAATCCTCCTAAATCTTCCTTCCAGGTGTCAAACGGATGCAATTCACCTTTTAAATTCAATATTTGAGTCATGCCACGATCCTCCATTTCCTTGAATATTTTCAACTTGCTTTGGAGCTATATTCCCAATTTTCCATGGAAAGCAGTTACCTCATTTATTGAGTCAATAGTCTTCAAGATGTCAGGAATATTTGTGGGTGCCTCAGAATCCTCCTTTATTTTTGGCATCATTTCTTTCAAAGCACTTACCCTAGCAATCAAGTTATTCCATTCATTCCTAAAGGCCTCCTGTACTTGCAGATACTTTGTATTTGCTTCATGAATATTTTTATACGTGGCCCATACATCATTAGCCTTGTGGACCAACTTGATCACCCTATGCTTAACCACATCTCTAAAGATTTCATTGGCCACGCTGACTGTCTCTAAATTGGCTTGCTTGACATTTTCCTCTTCAACAATTAACTTTCCTCTCAAATCATCAATTTTGAGGGCCAAAGTTTCCCTATCTTGTGTAGACATATCAAATAAGGAAGAGGGAGAAGGTTGAGTTACTATCTTTTGGGTAGCTTGAATGGTAGCCCTCATTCGACTCAATTCATTCAAAGCCTTATTATATTCCTTGACCAAAGATTCATATTTCTTCTCAGAAATATGTGCAGTGTCCACACTAAGCATTGCAGCATGTGCAGTCAATTCACCTGCCTCGATTGGAGTTATGTCAGTAGCTCTTTTGACCACTAGTGAACCAATGAATTCTTCAATAGGCCTAGCAACCTCATGTTTGCTAGTATAAGGTGCCATAGACCAAATTGCAAGGGTATGCAGCTTTGGACTATACCCGGAACCAAATACTTTATTCTCAAATTGATCTTCAAATATCAAAGCTTGAGGATCTCTTCTAATTGCATCATATGCTATGGCAGCTGTGATATACATCCTGGTAATAACATGATTCCACTATCTTTAACAATTCTTCGAGCTTCAGTAGGAGTAATGGCTGCAATTTCAGCTTTAATCTTCTCTTCCTCTGCTTTTTCAGCTTCCTCCTGATGAGAAGGTTCAACATTGACTCGAGCTGCTTCTAGTCTCTCTTTTATTTCCTTACTCTGTTGAATCATAAACTCCTGAAACTCTTTGGTCTGCACAAATTTATCATCAGCCAAGAACTCATCACATCCCTAATTCTGGGATCATCATCATTCTCTCTGTCATAATGCCACTGGACAATCCTGTCAGGAGGAACATCTGAACTATGAGTCTCTTCAATATGAGGAAGGGGAAATTTCTGCTCAATTTCTTCATTTCCTGGAACATGTTCTGCCACTTGTTCTTCCCTGACCTCTTGAACATCTTCAAGCCGTTCTGGGATATCCATAGCCTGTTGCTGTCGTTGTTGCTCTAAGAGGACCTCGGCTCTGTCTACAGCCTCCTTTACTTTTACTTTAAATCCACCAGACTGATAGTCCCTTATCATAGTAAAGGCCCTCTTGTAATGTCCCCTTCCTAGGCAATACAGTTGTTTCAGGGGTTAGCCTATCATTCAGACCCTCGTAGGCTGATAGATGTGTTTAGAGGGTTATTTTGGCAGTTATCCAGCGTTTGGGGACACTACTCTATTAGTTGATTCAGGTTTTGGGCCTTGGCAGAGACTTATAGAGTCAGTTTTAGGCACTTACTATTTATAGTAAGTCAGGCAGGTAGGAGTTGCTATTTTTGGTAGGGCACCTGGTTCAGTTGGTTAGCTCAGTTTCAACCCAGTTTGATGATTTGATGAGCAAACAATGATTATTGGAGGATTTAATAATTATTAAAAGTTATTAATTTGACTTTATAATATAAAGTCACTTTAATGAAATATTAAATTATTTATTAATGGCAAATTATAAAGTATTTAATACTTTATAATAAAGGAGAGAAATTAATATTAAATGAGTTTTAATACTCATTTAAAAAGGGACGCCATTTTATTAATTAATTGGCCTAAGTCAAGAGGGGCGATTTAATTAATATTTTAATTGCTCATTTACTTGCTTTTTGAGAAGGGTCGACCTTTTGAGAGAAGATATATATTTCACAAAGACAAATCAAACTCATTATGTTATGATTATTCTAATTTGTCTATTTTTCTCTCTGAGAGCATTGGGGTTTGTGAAACAAGGGTTTCTGCAAATCATTGGATTTTGGAGAACGTTCCCTCTTCAGAATCAGACATATTGAGATTGTGAGATACCAGTTGAAGCTTGTCAGTTGAGTGGCTTCATTCAGAGGTCATTACAAAGCTTATTGTGAAGTTTTTCATCAAGAGTTTGGATCGATTTACCTCCAGCAATGAATCTTTTTAATTGGCAGTGATCTATCTAGCATCTGGCACAAGTTTCAAGGTGGTACGGATTTCTTTTTTGCTGGTTTGGGCCGTACTTTTACAGCAGCAAGGGCCGTACTTCTTGTGCAAGCTGAGACGCCTTGCCTTTTTGTCTTTTGGCGGAGCTTTTGCATCAATTTCGAGGTGGGAGATTGCATTACTTCTTTCAGCCGTACCATCTCAGGCTTCTTCTCAGTGTCTGCAAGCTCATTCAGGTTCCTTAATAAATAGCTTGCCTTTTTCTTTGATGTTTGAATCTCGCAGTTGTAATTATTCTGGAAGATCAATAATTCATCTGGCATCAAATTCTAAACTGTATTCTGTCATATTTAAACTTCTAGTAGTTTATTTTATTTTTCCAAGCATTTCTTTGCAAAATCGCACTTTCTCTTTATTTGCAAAAAAACCACAAAAAAATCAAAAACAACAAAAACAAACAAAAAATTGCATTCACCATCAGAAGTTTGGGTTGAGAGACACCTGATCTCTTACAGTGGCATCAGAGCACAGTTTTCTTGCCATCCTGTGCTTTTTCAGTTGCTTTTTCAGTCAGATGTGTGCTTTTTCGATGCTTTTTCATGAGTAGAGACATTATCTTCTACAGTAAGGGTAGAGGGACAGGCAGAGTAGAAGATTGGACAGGTCCATCAATTCTAGAAGGTGAGACAGTATCAGGGGTTTTGGGTATACACAGATCCAGTTCCAATAGCAGTGAGAATAGTGTAACTACACTGATGGCAGATCGTGAGATTCCTACAGAGGTACATATGGATCTAGGGAAAGAGCATGCCAGAGGTGAGATTTTTGATGATGAGTTCAGACGTAGGCATGATAATATGATGGACATGATGTTTCAGTTGATGGGCACGATGAGGCAGTATACTCCGCCTCAACAACACTACATTATGATAGGACAGACGAGCGGGACTGTAGGCATAGACCAGCCATTGGTGTCAGTACAGCGATAGTCATCATCTATCTTGCATGAGCGTAGGCCTGGACAACCTACATTTATATCTAGAGAGGCACCTTCGACTCCGGAGGCAGAGCAGCAGGGTCACCAGCCTAAGTTTCATCCACATCATGGCATGTCGGTGGCAGATGTGACCCGATTCTTTGGAGAGTACTTGACATTGGCACCTGAGATCAAGCAGTCTTTGTCTTTTCATGAGTTTATGGATGTGCATAAACCCAAAGGGGGAGGTAGATTTGACCGCAGAACTCCTCAGCACCAGCAACCACAACCATAGGTGAATAGGGATCTTCAACATGCAGTCAGCAAGATTATCTTGGCTTATTTTGATGGCTCAGATAAGAGTTCAACGAGGTCTTGGGTATAGAAGTTAGACAATTACCTATCAGTGAGACCTATGCAGGAGGACGAGGCCATTAAGTTTGCTACACTGCATCTTGATGGGTTGGCACATGATTGGTGGCATCACGGCATGTACACACTTGGTCATCACACGGTTACCACCTACCAGGAGTTCACAAGTAGGCTCATAGAGCATTTTGACAAAAAGGATCTAGAACTTTATTTCAGGGAGCTAGCTCAGCTCAGGCAGACAGGCAGTTTGGATTCTTACATCAGTGAATTCCAAAGGGTTGCAGTCATGGTGACAGGTATTTTAGAGAGGAGACTTGTCATTCTCTTCATCAAGGGATTATATGAGCCGATGAGAGGTTGGGTCAAGGCATTTGATCCTCCTACTCTTCAGGAGGCCATGAGGAAGGCACGCAGTATGGAACTTGCAGCACCTCGTAGCAAGTTTTCTTCAGGCTCATCATCCTATTCGAGGCCAAACAGATCATTTGATAGGAATAAAACGTTTGATAAGAAGAAGGATCCACCTAATCCTAAGAAAAGGAATGCACCGCCTTTTGACAGGGAAACATTGAATGATTTACACAAGAAAAAGTTGTGTTTTTGGTGCAAGGCACCTTATGATGAAAAGCATGTATGCCCTCTTTTTCCTAAAGTGAAAAATAACTAGATGGAGTGGTTTTACAAGGGTGAAGAGCAATCTGATCTGTCAGACCAGCAAGCTGATTCAGAGCATTCAGATGATGAAAGGTTTGAAAATGACAGCGAAAATGAGGGAGGAAGAAAGTTACAGGAGGCACACTTGACTAGTCTTTAGAGAGATGGATCTTTTAGGCTAGTGGGCTCCTAGCAGGTTAGAAAGTGATCATTCTACTTGACACTGGTGCTACTCATAACTTTATAGATGCACGGTTGGTAGAGAGACGAGGCATACAAACATAAGAGTTTGAGGGTATTCGAGTCAAGGTGGCTGATGGGTATACCCTTAAATGTGACAGAAGAATAACAGATCTTCCGATGTGGCTTAACAACTATGGGTTCAAGGTTGAATTCTACGTTGTTAGTATGGGAGATACTGATGTGGATCTTGGGATGGCATGGCTTCACGATTTGGGTGAGTTCACACTCAATCTTCGAGACATGGAGATGAAGTTCAAGGTGAATGGGAAACCACATGTTATTAAGGCCATCAGAGACAGTAATTTGAGAATGGTATTTTTTAGACGGATGGAGAGGCTCATTCGTCATGATATGGTGGATTGGGCTGTAGAGTGTATGTTGTTACCAGCACAACAAGAGCAGCAAAAGGTTGAGTACCATCCTGACATACAGGTACTGAGAACTAAACACTCTAAAGTGTTTAGTGACATTCCACCTGGTAGACCTCCAGACAGGGGCATCGAGCACATTATCGAGTTGGAGGAGGGCGCAAAGCCCATTATGATCACACCCTACAGACATCTGAAACGCCTCAAGGATGAGATAGAGAAAACAATCACTGAGTTGTTGGCTATGGGGCATATCAGACCTAGCAAGTCACCTTTTGCTTCATCAGTGGTATTGGTGAAGAAAAAGGATGGATCACTTCGGATGTGTATAGATTACCGCCAGCTCAATAAGAAAACAATCAAGAACAGGTACCCTATACCCTGCATCGATGAGTTGATTGATGAATTGCACGGTGCTGTCTTCTTCACGAAGATTGACTTGAGGTCTGGGTACCATTAGATTCGGATGAGGGAGCAGGACATAGAGAAAACCACCTTTAGATGCCATTGCGGTCACTTCGAGTTCTTGGTTATGCCTTTCGGTCTAACCAACGCCTCTGCTACCTTTCAGGCTACAATTAACGGAGTTTTCAGTTCTCAGCTGCGGAGATATGTGTTGGTCTTCTTCGATGACATTCTGGTGAACAGTAGATCATGGGAGGAGCATTTAGCTCACTTGGATATAGTTCTGGGTATTTTGGCTGAGGAGTCCTTGTATGCCAAGGAGTCCAAGTGTGAGCTACGCATGGCTGAGTTGTATCTTGGGCACATCATCAGTGCCAAGGGAGTCAGTATGGACCCTGAGAAGGTCCGAGCTATAGTAGAGTGGCCAGTACCTGAGAACCTTACCTATCTCAGAGGATTCATTGGGTTGTGTGCCTTTTACAGACGATTTGTTAGTGGGTTCTCACGACACATCGCACCCCTTACTGATCTAAGAAAGAAGGGGGCATTTGCTTGGTCATCGCAGGCTCAGGAATGTTTTGACAGGTTCAAGGTGATTATGACTTCAAGTCCAGTTCTAGCACTACCAGACTTTACGAAGTCTTTTGATTTGTATTGTGATGCCTCAGGAGAGGGCATTGGTGCCGTATTGATGCAGGAGAGACATCCTATTGCTTTTGAGAGTAGGAAGCTTAGGGGTCCTGAGAGATTTTATAGCATTTATGACAAGGAGATGTTAACCATTATGCACGCTTTGGCTAAGTTCAGGCAATACTTGGTGGGTAGTAAATTCAGTGTGCGTATAGATCACAATAGCCTGAAACACTTCCTTGGGGGACAGCGAGACTTAAATGAAAGGCAACAAAAATGGGTCAGTAAACTGCAATCGTATGATTTTGATATCACCTTCATTAAGGGGAAGCAAAATGTTGTAGCTGACGCATTGTCTCGCAGACCTCAGTTGAATGCTATGGCACAGATTTCCGAGGATTGGAGGCACAGGATTATTACAAAGTATGCTAAGAACCAATGGGCTTCTAGCATAGTTGATGGGATAGAGTAGGATAGTAGGTACACCGTTGTGAATGACTTGATCATTCACAAGGGGCAGAATTTTCTGGTTCCTAATTTAGAGTTGAAGGATACAGTTCTGAGAGCCTTTTATGATCTTCCTATGGCAGGCCATCCTGGTTATTTCAAAACATATAAGCTGGTACGAGAACAGTTTACTTGGAAAGGGCTAAAGACTGATGTTCTTCGGTATGTACGAGAGTGTTCTGTTTGTCAGCAGAACAAACAAGAACACACATATCCTGCTGGATTGCTTCAGCCACTTCCGATACCTGATAGGAAGTGGGAATGTTTATCAATGGATTTTATCACGGGCTTGCCGAAAGCCCAAGGGAAAGATTGTATTAACGTGGTTGTTGATCGGCTGACAAAATATGCACACTTCTTTCCGATCACCACTACATTCACAGCATCGCAGACTGCATAGCTCTTCTTCAAAGAGGTATTCAGGTTACATGGTTTGCCTCGGACTATAGGCAGTGATCGAGATAGTCAGTTCATGAGCAACTTTTGGTAGGAGTTGTTCAGACTTTGTGGAACCGAACTAACACCTAGTACCAGCTACCATCCATGTTGGCGTTTAAATTCGCACCTCTGGAATGCGTATTTGAAACGGACAGCTATGCATAGTAAAACTGCTCTTCAAATTAGGAGGGGAAGCTCCCTCTTGCTGATGGTGTTGAAAGAAAGTAAACTAAGAACTAAGTTGCCTATCTTTTTGATCAGCTTAGAGCACAAGGTTTATTAAACACAAACGCCGCAGCTGAGATTTTCTGTTTTAAGAACTTCAACAACAACTAACTTAAGCTAAAGACGTTTCTAACTTCTCAAGTAATACGCAGAGCAAGAGAAACTAGAAATGAACAAGGTTGATTCTCTGACAAAGTGCTTCAATAAACTCTTTCTCAACAAACATCTACACTCTTCAATGTAAGCTGAAATTAAGATCATAAAAGCATAACACAAATAACAGAAATCTGAGACGTTATATCAAGGCAAAGGAGGCTCATGATTTTATTTCTCAAACTTCTGGAACAAAATCTACTTCTAACATGCCTGGAATAAGAACTTGCAGCTAAAGAGGCTTGCAATCTTGTTCTTACACAATGGGAATAGCAATTACAACAACTCCTTGTTGGCTAAAATAGACTCAACAATTCGCTATCATAAAACAATTAAACAACACTGAATAACAATAGAAGGCACTTAGGCTCAGCGTTTTGTTATCACTAGCATGGTTAAAGAAAACTAATGAGCAAAGACTCTTATTTATAAGCAAGCAGAGGAGTAGGGAACCCTAAAATCTCCTTGCTTTCACAATCTAGAGCTTGTTCAGCAAGCAAACTTTATTTCTAAATCTAGAAAGAAGATAACATCTAACACCTAAGAAAGTAGGAAAAAGCGGGAAACGCCAACTATTACATTTATCTTCTTTCTCTTCTTCAAAGAATGGATAAGAATTGCTCCAAGAATAGAAAGAAAGCGGGAAGAAAGCTTCTGGAAGAAAGCTGCTTTAAAGCTCGATCACATCCACTAGAAAGTTAGAAATTGTGTCCCGGTTCAGTGCATCTATGCCATCAATAGCAAAATTGCGTTTTTCTAAAATATCTTCACCATCTGCAACTGACCTAAGGAAATCTTCAACCTCATTGGCCGCGTTTTCAAACTTTGCTGACATCATCTAAATGTGACTCATCCTCTCGCCAACTGGATCACAGCTGCGAACAACACTCGGAAATTGAGCTTGTACTTCATCAAGCCCGACGTAGGAACCATCTTCAAGACTGTATCGAGAAGGAATCTCTGTGACAAACTCACTGATGAAAAGAAGAGCTTCAATCACCCTTTGTCTGTAGGCAATAAATTCCTTGGATATCCTTTCATAGGTTTTAACTTTGAAAACATGACGCTCTCTCCAAGCAAGGATCTACCTCTTGTGTTCTTTTGAAACTGCTGAACCATAGGCTGTATCTAAATCAGCAATGATGATTTCATGCCTTGGTTTTACTTCAGCCACTGTTTGTTCAAATCCTTGGATACCTTGATGTAGCTCATGAGCATTTTCTCTCAACTGAAACATCCGTGCCAAGATCTTTCCTCTGACAATGAAACTCTCGATCCACTCTTGAGTTTCTTTCCCACAAATGACCAGCTGTCTTAACTAATGGTGATCAGCTGGTGTCTCTAAAACCTGGGGCAGCAGCTGGATAGCCTGTGAAGAGCCATGGACAAGGTTAGAAATATAAAGCTTGAGCTGTTGTATTTCAGCCTTGAGGGCTGCCTTGTCTTCTCCATCCTTGAACACTCTTTCCTGAAGACTTTCAAACACAACTCTGAATAGGCTAACATCCGCATGTCTAGTATTTCTACCAAGATTAGCCTTGACCATCACAAAGTCAACCATATTCACCTCATCCCTGTTCTTGTCCTCTGGGGGTAATGCAGTCTCCATGACTATCTCGCTATCAGGATTCCTATCAAAGTGAACTTGCTTCTTTGCTTTCTTCTTAGGAGGTTCCTGATAGATGTTATCAAGGTCATCAAAATTCACCTGATATGAAGGTCTTCTTCTTACCCTTCCCAAGGAGTTCTCAAGCTAAGACACGGTAGTATCTTTACTAACTTCCTTAGGAGGTACAATTGCAATTTCTTCATCATCTTCAATATCAAGGTTGATGTGGATTGGTGAAGGCCCTGTCAAAGGTACAGGAACATGTGTTAAAGGCGGCTCCTCTGCTTCTTGCTGAGGTACAGGCTCGTCAGGAGGAGCTTCTGTTACAACTGTAGGTTGCTCCTGTATGACTATGCCTGAGAAGTCTAACCTTCTTCTTACATTTTTATTTGATCTACCACCCTTGACGCCTTCTTGAGACTGACTTTTGCCCTTCCCTTTTGACTATGCTCTGAAAGAAGAGGGAATTGTCCTTGGCGGCTCTGCTACTGGAATGGAGTTTTTCCTCTTAAGGATTAGGAAAACCTTGCTATGTTCAAGGACTTGTCTTGTCCTGTCTTCAACTGAGAGGGACTCTTTATTAGCCCAATTAACTTAAGGGGTTGATCTTCAATTCACTTCTGAGCATACATCGGGAGAAGCACATCCTCATCATCATCTGATAACCCTTCTATGTCTTCATTTAAGCAGTCTTTCATCTAGCGAAGAGTGAGCCTGCTATAACTACGCCTTCGCACCTCGAACTCATTTGTACAAATAGCCCAAAAATCTTCAAGGGCGGATAGATGAGCATAGTTTTTCTCAAGTTGGCCAACGTAGACACCATGAGGGTCAAATGATTGTCTCTCGCTGTAAGGTTTGAGGCAGAGTTTGTCTAACTCTTCTCCCATTGTCTTAGCATCTGCAGCAGTCCTACATGTATAGATTCCCAGCCCTAATGGAAAATTGAGGGCGGGTTTCTTTCTATTCCTTTAAAATGCGTGGACATCGCGTGCCTGCCTTAAGAACTCCTTGAAGACGACCTCGTCTGACGGGTACCTTGGTAGCATGAGCGGGGCACTTGAATAGCCATAGACTCTGAGATAGGTGAAAGTAGGAAATTGTATGAACCAATCTGCCCACTCCGCCATCGCTGCCCTGGCAACTGAAGAGATACGAACATGCAATTCATTGTCCAGGTCCCGCACTGTGTACATCAGAAAAGCCTCGTTCACTCTCTTGTAGTGATGCAGTGACTTCGTGAATTCCAACTGAGGGTAATAGTTGTAGTTATGTTGTACGTTCAATGATCCCTCGGTGTTCGACCCTCTGAATTGACCCTGATAGGCCACTAGGTAGACTAGGTAAGAAACCATATGGAACTCATGAAACTGGAAGTATTTTGTTATCTGCTGATGTAGGCTGTCACTGATCAAGGTGGGCCAATCATAGAACTCGGTCTTCTTCATGATGTGGGGTATGGCGTAAAACATCCAAGTCTGAAACTTGGTAGCATCTTCTGATCCAGTTACCTTGTTGAGCAAGGTGATTATGATGGCAATCTCATCTTTGAACTCGCCTCGCCCAACGTTCTTAGGCAAAGTCTTATGCTTCTCTTTCATCCACCTTTGTGCAATCTTCTTGTTGTACTTGTCCTTATGCATTTCCCATATCCTCTCACATTCACCCTTTGAGATAGTGACACTTTCAGGCCAAGGGGGAATGAAAAAACACTTCTCGATCATATCAGGCTTCAAACTGCAAATCAATCTGCCATCAACTGACTAAATCTCCCTTGTAGCCGGGTTGTAATGCTTAATGCAAGCGATTACAAACTCGAGACTCTAAACTGATATAGGAATAGACGCTGCTGCGAGGAGTCCAGAATGTCCCAAGTTTCTGATTGAGGTGTTGCTTGCGCTCTCCAAAGCGTGTAGATCAAACACCGACTTAATGTGATGCAAGTCTGTCTCAGCTGTTTTGATGTAATCATGATAGAGAGCTGATTCAGTCTTGAAAACATTGGGAGTATACTCCATTTCGGAAACCTTGAAGAATGACTGTAAACTCGCCTAGGTTCAGACAAGTTTTGAGCAACTTACTATTTTTAGAATGCTGATTTTTCTTCCTCTAATGGACAAATTTTTTGAATTTTTTTCTGAGATATGGGTTTTGCCCAGAATTTCATTACAAGACAACCTAGATCGTTCATTTTTGAAAATTTTGAATTTATACTAAAAAAGCAGCAAACCCTAATTCCTTCAATTTTTCACTAAAAAAAGCTGGCACCTGGGTTTTGTTCAGAATACAATTAGAAATGGACCCAGTTGATTAGATTCGCAAAATATTGATGGCTGATCGAAAAAGCAGCCAACCCTAGGATTTGACATTTTCTTGAAAAAAGCTGTGATATGGGTTTTCTTCAGAAGACTGATTTGAAAGGACCCAGATGATTGAAAACTGAATGCACTGAGGATTTCGCTGACATGCAAATAAAAAGCAGCTGCTGCAACTTGATTAAAGTTTTTGAAAATTTCTTCAGAAGAATGAGGTGATAAGACCCAGATGGCTGAAAACTGAAAATCTTGGCCTTCCTGAAAAATTTGATCTTCTCGATGAAAAAGCTTGAAAAAGCAAGGCCTTATGCTTGCTGGTCTGAAAAATTTGATGAATAACCAGCAAACTTGAGTTCTTGGATCATGAAAAATTCTTCAAACTTGCTGCTCCAACTTTCTCCTTTGAATGCTACCTGCAAAAATAATGAAAATTATATGAAAGAGAGGTGTTAAATAGACTTAGGGTTTGAAATAGGCTTGCTTTCTTTTGCTTTCATCTTCAAAACCCTACAAATCTCTGTTCAATGAACTTGGACGTCCTCATCCTCTCACAAACTTGGAAATTTTGAAAATCTTGAAAATTTTACTAAGGCATGAGAAGTTGGGTGCTCTTCTTGGCTAGGGGCGCCCACTTCAAGCAGTGTTTGTCATTTTTTTGATATTTTCAACTTTTCACAACTTTGATCCCCTACTTTGACCTCAATTTCCAGCTTGCAGACTAATCTGATGAGCGAGCTGAATGATTCATCGTGGAGGCGGACCCGTTCTGAGAAGATTGTTCTGGAGGCGTCTCTGGCTAAAAACTTCATTTCGACCTTCGAATTCATGGGAACTGTTGTGACCTTTTCACACATCGCCCCATTCAAAATGGGGACCCCCCTAAATTTTGCTCCGTTCCGGTCTTTTGGCTTGGGTTTTCTTCTCTCTCTCCCGCTCTGTCTCTTTTCTGATGTCCGCCTTTTCGAGGGTTGCACCCGTCATTGAGCTTAAAACGTGAAATTTTGGCCAAGTTTGAAATTAGGGTTTCGTCGTTTCTGGTCAATCCAAGGTCAATAAATTGAAAATTGGGCTTAACATTTGTGTTAGTGTGCTTCCAGCAGACTTCCAACCAAGTTTCATCAGATTCTGAGGTACTTACTATTTTTAGTAAGCGCACAATTACATGCAGTCCGTCAGCTATTTTGAAATTCCAACAGTTACACGGCATTCAGAACATATCAAGCTACTCGCATACAAAATTTGAGTTGAAACGGACAACTTACTATTTTTAGCAGTCCGCCTTCCGGGACCAATTTCAGGGTGCAGATGCAGAGTTTTTCTTTGCATGTTGGCATATTCCTTCTGGGTTTTTCGAGACCTTCGCAATGATATAACATGCAAAACGAGACGACCACTTTCAGAATTTAGTCTTCCGAGGCTATTTTTAGGGTTTGCATGTCAGGGTTTCTTTTGCATGTTAGGTGATTCCTGATGGGTTTTTCGAGAGCTTCGCGATGGTGTGACATGCAAACGAAGATACTCACTCAGTAAGGAACTTGCTATTTTTAGCAGGTGTGTCCCGGCAAAGCTTCCAGCTTCAAATCACGAGCTGATCGCAAATGCGAGAGCAAACAGAGATCATTTGATATACATGCAGAGAATTAGGGTTTCCAGCTTCGGGACCCAAAAAGAGGGGCAAAAGGTCAGAATTTTCGAAAACCGGTGTAAACCACCGCAAGATCCTTCAGCATTCTGGGTGAAATTTCAAGTCAAACGGAGCACTTACTATTTATAGTAAGTCAGATTGGAAACTGGCTAAAAATAGTAAATCAACTGCATGCATCAGTGTCAGCCGACAGGTCACGTGGTGAGGAGCGCCTCATTCAAATTTCAAGTCAATCGGAGCATTGGAGCTATTAGAAACGAGAGGTTACTATTTATAGTAAACCACCTTCAGAAATGGGCTAAAAATAGCAGGGTAACTAAAAATGGCAGTGTCAACAGAACAACGAGGTTATGAGGATAAAGCATGCGAAATTTCAAGTCGTTCCGAGCTTCAGAGGTGCAAAATTCAGAGGACTTACTATAAATAACAGGGCATGAAATACTGGCGAAAAACGATGAAAAATGTTCTAAGTCTGGAACTTCATCCAGTTAACATGGCAAAATGCGCCTAATTGATGAGGAAGCTCAGGAAAAATTCTAAGTATGAGGTTTATCCTTCTCAGGGGGAAAAATGCACTCAAGAAGAAAAAAAAAAATGTCAAATCAAAGTCAAAGATTTCCATCCTGCAGTAGGGGCAAAATGCGCCCAACTTGAAGAAGGGAGATTGGAAATTTTTCTAAGTATCAAATCTCGTCCTGCTGCTATGCCTAAATGCGCCCATCCTCCTCAGAGGGTGAAATGCGCCCAAAACACAAAAAAGTCAAAGTGGTCAAACGTTTTCATCCTCCTCCTATGCTCAAATGCGCCCAAATCATGCCATGTGAAGACAAAAAACGGAAGGCGAAGAGTCACTCCAAGGCGTAGTAAGAGGTTTCATCCACTGGACATGTCAAAATGCGCCCAAAAGGCAAAAGGGTCAACAAGTCAACAATCTTTATCCTCCACCCACATGAAAATGCGCTCAAGTTGAAGGCAAGTCAACAGGGTCAAAGAAATCCGTCCTCCTCAAAGGGTGAAATGCGCCCAAGTGCATGCATATGAAGACAAAAGGTGGAATACGAAGAGTCATCCTTCACCTACATAGAAATGCGCCCAAGTTTAGGTGGTAAAAGGTAAGTGAATGGAGTGAAAGATGGTAAATAAAGTGAAAGACACTTCATTGCGTGATAAACACAAGGTAAAAGATAGGCGTTATCCTCCATCATGCTCAAATGCGCCCAAGGTGGTGGGTGTTAGAAAATTTTTCTAAGGCATGTGAGGGGTGGAATTAAATTGCTAAGGCGTGGTTTCCAATTTCCTCTAAGTGCTAGGCGCCTCAAGTAAAAATGAAATATTTTTAAAGTGTTGGAGAATTTGCCTAGGCGTTGGAATATTTTCCTAAGTGTGAAGTCGAAATTTCCCAACACCGGCGAGTGAGCAAATAAATTTTTCTAAGGCAAATTCTCAACGTGTGATGATTTAAAATATTTTCTAAGGCAAAATTATTTTCTTCTCAGAAAATACGCCTAGAGCTTAAGGTGGTGAAATTTCTCAGAGCACGAGTGAATTTTCTCAGTGATGAAGTCAAAGATGGATGATAATGCAGATAAACTCAATTTTTTCAGAGCAACAGGATGATCACAGGCGAAGAATGAATTTAATTTGATAAAATGATATTTTTCTAAGGTTCAAAATTCAAAAATTAAATGAACCCGTTCGTTGGGTACCCATGGATTCGAGGCGTTCTGAAGAAAATTCTCTTCTGGGTACTGAATGTTCGCGATGATAAATGGATTTCCAGATCTTCCGCACTTCGCCGACACTCTTTCAGTGAAGAATTTAATCAGTGCTCAAATTGTGAATTTTCCTAAGGGAAAATTAAAAATTTTCTAAGGCAAAGATGAATAAAATGTGTTTTCAAAATGAATTTTCTTCGAATGATGAATTCGAAGTCAGTTGCCTAGATAATTTTGATCGAATTCTTCAGTGATGAATTTTCCAGAGATAAATGAAGAGTTGAATTCGAATTCAAGTGACAGAGCTCCGGTTGGTGAGTAAAAATGATGAATTTAAATTAAATTTCTCAGGAGTAAATTCGAAGATACCAGTCAAAGTCAAGTTTCTAGAAGAGCAAGATTCCTGACGTTGAGTGACAAGTGTCAAAAATACCAGAGAGGGAAAATTCGAATTCTTCAAGTGGAGTAGTGGAAGTTAAATGCACTGGCTAAAAATGGCTTCTTCTAGAATTCGATTTTGAGCTATAAAATGAGAAGATTTCTCGCTTGTTTTCACAGCTGAAGAAGTCGAATTTGCTCTGAGTAAGGCATTGCAGTGATTGCTTGGAGATTTCGAAGTTTTAATTGCTGAGACTGCTGGGGGAGGCGCACTTGCTGATTGCCAAAGTCTGATTTGTTGCTGAAGTTGCCAAGCTAAGAGGTGCGAATTTGCTTGTATTGCTGATTGCCAGAGCTTAATTCGTTGCTGAAGTTAAGGTTGCCAGTTGAAAAGGACGCCTAGAAGTGAATTGCTGAGTTTTCAAAGTGTGGATTACAAGATTGTTGATTGCTGATATAAAGTGTGAAGTTCGAATTGCTGGTTGACATTGATTAAGAACAGTGAAGCCATCGAAGTCTACTTAGAAATTCGTTCTAAGTGTTGAAGTCCGAACTTATTGAAGAAGAAGAAGCTGAGGTTTGCAAACACGAGAGTTATTGCAGCTTCTAAAGTCGACTGCAGCCCCTATACAATGTCATGTATTATTTTATTAAACTAAATTGCTGATGAATGTTATTGTTTGCAGATGGCTGAGGCAAGGACGACTGGAAAGGACAATGGTGCGTCCAGACAAGCTGTGATCAAGAAGCTGAGCAAGACGTTCATGCCAGAATCAAAGTTCATTTCAAAGCTGGGCAAGCTGACGGACACCAATTTGGGCTCCGTCAACCTGGAGACCTTCAAGAACAGGATGTTTGGAATCGGAAGTCATCGGGCTTCGACCACTTCGCACAACATTGTTCGAAGCAGACTATATGCAGCTGCTGGTTTTCCGCCAGCCATTCAATGCTCGGAGCTGATGATGGAATGTGCTAATTGCTACGAGAAGGAACACTGGTCGATCATGTCACCAGATGGCCAAGTGCTAGCCAACCTTACTCCGGCAGCCATTGGTGAAGCTTTCGGGATCCCTGTGCACAGAAATATGATCTACAAATCCAGAGAACGAGCTGAGCGTATGTATGCTTCTGCTTTTGAGCGATGCATGGATACAATTAACACCCACTGGATGAGCACTCCCAAACCTTCTCGTACGAAGTTGCCGAAGCAGATCATTGCGGATGACTTGAAGCAGGAATATTGTGACCTCATCATGATGCTGAGTCGGGTTGGAGGTTGTGCACAATCATTCATTTTTGAGCCTTGGATGTTTTACTACATCAGCCTGGTGCTGGAAGGAAAAGACTATGTCAATTGGGCCGAGATGATCAGTGATAATCTACATGAGCAGCTCCTAGGCTTGAGGAGAACGAAGACATTTTACATGAGTTCCTATATCATTTATATGTTAGCACGAATGACGAAGTACAGAGGGATCTGTTATAAGGAGCCTGTCGGTTGTGGCTCCCATCAGTTCAAGATATATGATGCTTGTCCGCAGTTGCACCTGTCGAGCACAACTCACTACAAACGTGTCAACGATTCATTCACTATGTATATCACGAGGCTGCTTCAGGAGCGATTACAACATAGAATCTCGAGGGATGCCCAAGAGCTAATTGAGAGGTATGGGTGTTGGTTCATACAGTTTCCGAGGTTTTCTTACATTAGGCTGCAAGGTTTCTCATCATACCCTTATAGGCTGCCTAAATACCCAACAGATAGAATATTGATGCTAGAGATATCTAGGCAATTGCTTGCCTTTGATAAAATTCAAAAGAAGAAGAAGAAGGGGGGAATAGAGTTTCCAATTGTCATGGGCAACTCGGATGAGGTGTGTCCCTCAATGCAGGCAGCTAGAGAGGCTGAAAGTGAACTTCAGTTTTATCATTTCTCATATCATACAAGTCGACAACACTATGACCCGCATCATAACATCAAGTGGGTGTTGTCGGAAGAATTTAAACATAAGGCCACCATTGAAGATTATTGGGCTGATGCAGCTGATGAGATTGAAGTGAGGAAGAGGATGTTTTCTCGGTTGCCTATCACTTTGATCAGGGAGTGTGAAGTTGTGCCGGTTCCGGACCAGGTGAATGAGGATGGACATACAGTGAGAGATACTCCACTTCCACCTCCCGATTGGTCAGAGCCCGAGGTTGCGGATTTAGATACTCTCTCTATCCCAGTCATGACATTTACTAGAGCATGGGTTGATAGACGAGTAAACAGGTTGAAGGGTAGGTTAATTGCTTTGACTTACAATATGATGGGAGATCACAGGACGCCCACTACTGGCAGGAAGAAACAGATTACACGAGGTCCAGAGCCCAGAAAGAAGGAAATAGTTCGACAGGAGCCTACTCAGCCAGAGCCTCCACGAGTTACAGTTGCATCACCATTGGAGACACGTTCTCCAAGTATACAGGAGGTCTCTTTATTTGCTGATCAGAGGAATGCATTGAATCAGGTGCAAGTAGTACAGGATAATATTCAGCCTCCACGGAGAGAATCGGTTGGCCAGAGCGTCAACGCACCTGTTAGGATTGATCAGCAGGATGATGAGGGGACTATTACTGACCCTCAGTTTCAGCAGGAGTTAGAGGCGGCCTTGAATGAGGAGGATGATATAGTTTCAGGTGACACTCAGCCACTTGAGGACGATGAGCCTCGCCAGAATGATATAGAAGTTGAGCAAGTTAGAGAGGTAGAGGCACAGGAACAGCAGCCTTTCGATATATAGTATGATGTGCTTGATTGGCTTAAGGACAGAATGAGAAGAAGCCCCAGCGAGGAGATCGATCCAGTAGTTGAGATGGAAGAATTTCTGAACCGGATCAGTGCACCTCCACAGAAGAAGAAAGCAAGAAATTTTTCGAAGATATCCACTGAAGAGGATGGTTCACGTACCCTTCATGTAGCTGTGCCACGAGTTGAGTGTGACCGAAATGAAGCAGTGCCTGAGAATTATGTGGTCACGACTTTGGATTTGGGACGCCCCACTGGTTCGCAGATTGTAGAGGAGTGTGATAACTCCTTCCTTGCCCTCAAAGATAGATTATTCAAGAAAGAAGGGAAGTATAAGAAGTTGAAAAGAGAACACAAGGCCTTAATCGGATATGTACAGCAGTTATCTCGTTCTCGAGGGCAGGATATACCAGTGATAGAGCCTCCGGTGGAGATACCTAGAGAGTCGATCAGCGGCTTGGTAGAGTTGGGGAAGATGGCACGGGAGGCAGATAGATGGGTCACAGGGGTTCGTGCCGAGACAGAGAGATTTATGGAGGACCTTGCTTCTGCCTTTCAGCAGGCCTCTAGTATTTTGACACGGATGGATGCAGTAGATCATGCTTGGGGCGATGCCTCTATCTATCAGAGTAAGGTGATCCAGCGTCTTGAAGCATTGAGGCATGTGCCATTGCGATTGCTGATTGATGGAGGTGTCATTCAGGTGAATGACAGGTATGACTTCTCTAGATGGTATTCTTCGGCGATCACAGGACGTGGCTTCTTCGATGCGGCACAGGCGGATTCAGCTAGAGTACATAAGGCTATGGCCAACATTATAGATGGAGTTCAGAATACCTTTGAGGCTATATTTGCTAGGCGGCTGAATCCAGATGAAGTTAATTTTGATAATTTGAGGGGTTTGCTGGTGCCTTTCTTTGCAGATGTTAAGACCTTTGTACAAGATGATTTCGAGAATACTGCTACTTTCTCCACCTTGATCCAGAACACGCAGGACTCCTTGATTGCTTGGAGAAAATCTTGTACAAGGCACGAGCATTCAGTCACAGTGTTAGAGTTTCAGTTAGATTGTGTTCCACCCATTTCGGTTCAGGAAGGTTGAGGCTGTGCTTCGCAGATTCGTGGAGTTGGCAGTTAGAGAGAAGGCAAGTGGGAACGCACTACTGGACGAGGATCTTCTAGAAGACTGAATATGGGCATTTATTACATTTACTATTTATGGGAGTGAGTGGGAATCTTTGATTCATTTAATGTACCACTCCCTATTCTGGCAGTTTTTAGGGTTAGGGCTGAGGTGGCACGATTCTGGCCACTCTATTGATTGTAACCCTAGCCGTCTTTTGGGACTTGGCTAGCTATATAAAGGGGGAGTCCCCCTCATTTGTAATTCATTAGATCAGGCATTAGCATTAGAGCTAGAGATTGGAGAGATTGCATAGTAGAGTATTGTAGATCATTTTGCTTAGCATAGTGTGGAGGAGAAAGAAAGTTTTCCCTTTGAAAACTTTTGTGGAGATTGTTGTGTAACACTTTTCATGATAATAGATCTTTTCATTGATGGTGGAATTCGTCTTGTCATGAATAGCTAGCAAGGTCTCTTCTTCCTTTCGAATCCAAGTAGCGTAATTTTCATGCAAGTAGTTTATTTGATGTGTGGCATTTTTGTTGAGGTAGCTTCTTTCATTCCATACCACTAGCGGCTTGTTGATGATAAGTTCGCCTTGCATGGTCAACTGGACATTATCTTGAGTTTAACTTCGGTTGTGGTTTACATACTTATATGCGTCGTTTTGATGGTGTATGTATGTTAAATTATAACTTGAACATCTTTTGCTATCCCCTTGAAGATTGCACTGATTTCGCTGAAGCTGTCTGACGCGAGGCTAGGCGAAATTTGGTTGAAGTCTACTAAAACGAAGCTCCACATATCCTGCATTTAGAATAGAACATAAGTTTCTTAGGCCCTATACTCTTTTACTTTCCGCATATTTCCGATTAGTTTTAGGAAAACGAACCACATTGCCAAATCATACACGCAAGAATCCCCTTCAAATCATATACCAACTGCTAACTGCAAGAAATCTGAACAATTATGTAAGTCCCCTCGTAAGAACACAGCAATACACATCAACCAAACTGGGTCTATTCGCACTTAAGGAACCTTGGAGTTGAACGTGTGATCTATCTCGCAATCTTAGCACACGGAATACTTTGATCAAGAGAGAACAGAGTAGCCCTAAACTATTTTTGTTCTGCTGTTTGGTGCGGTCACAAAAACCACGTCAACAAGAACCTATTTCCTCCAGGGGTGCCCATTTTGTCCAGAGTTAGCCATTTTTATGATTTTCAATTTCTTCATTAATTCCTCTTCCACAGATGATTTTATCGAATCTGGTGATTCGGGCATCGGATTGACTAATGGTTATGCTCATTGCGAAGCTGAGGAGATATTAGGAGAGGTCTTCTGGGAGAAACTTCATCAAACAGTTGTGTTTGGGCCTTCAAAAGCTTGGGCGCCCCTGGCAAGCTGGGGCGCCCAAACTCACCAGAGTTAGAATATTTTTCATTTCTTCATGCTTGCTTTTGAATCTTGGTTCTTAGCTCTCATCAAACCCTCTGTTCAGCCTCTCGCATCTGGCAACTGCAAGCTCCGATTGACACGCCGAATATCTCGTTGGAGAGTTGGATCAATTGTGAAGAAATCACGTTAGAGCTACGTATGCAAATTCATCTGTTTAGGCCCTCGAAATCTTGGGCGCCTCTTCCTCCTGGGGCGCCCAAAACCTCCAGACTTAACCATTTTTCATCTGATTTTCATCTTCAAGTTCAAACCTCCATTTTGTATGTTCCACTTTGATCTGAATTTGCTGGTGATTGGACAATCGGATGCTCTGACAAAGAGAGGCGTTGCGGAGCTGGCTGAATACTGAAGAGATTGAGAATATTCTCAAACCCTAACTGCTGAGTTAGGTGCTCCAAAGAGCTGGGCGCCCTTCTTCACCTGGGGCACCCAAAGTTCTCATACTTAGTCAAATTTTAATATTTTTCATTCTTTTTCATTTTGACTTCTGTTTGAATCCGCCGTGTTCAACTCTGAATCACGGGCGACTGGATGATCTGATGACTGCACCGTCAGATTCTCTACGGAGCTTGGAAGAAAACTAAGCAACTTTGATTGTAGGCTCAAACCCTAATTTCAACTTTTAATGCCCTAAAAAGATGGGCGCCTATCCTCTCCTGGGGCGCCCATGGCTGGCAGTGTTAGAAAATTTTCAGTCTTCACCTTCTTTCCTCGTTCTTCGTGCTTGCTTGCCAACTCGCCTTTAGTTGAACGCCCGAATGTTGAATGTGACGCCTGGCAACTGATTGACCTCCATTGATGACCTCAGAGCTCTTGATATGCTTCTGAAAAAGCAGAATAGACCCACTAGGGCAAAACTGATTATTTTGAGATTCTGACTGCACCAGCCTGATATGGATGTATTTTGAGCCAATCAAAATCAGTTTGAACTCTAACGGACCAACTTTCTATTTTTAAAAAGTTTTACCAGTATCTGTTTCAAAAGAAACCCAGAAAAACCTAGAAAAAGTTACTATTTTTAGAAAATTTCTAAAAATAGCAGTTTTCCTAAAAAGTAGGGATGAAAAACTGAGATCTGGGTTTTGTAGATTAGGTTGCTCTTAGTAGACCCAGATTGTTAGAATTTGAAAATTTTGTGTTTTAACTCCTCATGCAAGACATGCACACCCAAATTTTGACTTTTTTGAGAGATTTAACAAGACTTTTACTCATTCCTTCAAAATGTCTAAATGTGACAAAAAATTTAATTTTGGGGTACAACAATCCACAGGCAGATGGACAGACGAAGATTGTCAATAAGTGGGTGGAAGGATATCTGCGTAACTATATAGCTGGACAACAGAGAGCTTGGGTGAGGTGGATATACCTCTGTGAGTATTGTTATAACTCTACTCACCACATGACTATACAGATGACGCCCTTTATGGCATTATATGGGTATGAGGCGCCCAACCTTTTGGATTTGGTGTTGAGTGATAGCAGAGTGCCTAGTGCAGGTGATATGATGCAGGATCAGCAGGATATTTTGAGGTCTCTCAGAAACAATATTCAGCGGGCACAAAATCAGCAGAAGCAATATGCTAATCAGAAAAGGTTTGAGCGTTCCTTTGCAGTGGGTGACATGGTGTATCTCATGTTATAGCCTTACCGTCAGTCCACTCTGCGGAAGAGTGGTGTAGAGAAGTTGAAACCTCGTTACTATGGTCCATTTCGAGTCATCAGACGAGTGGGCGAGGTTGCATATGAATTGGACTTACCGGCGGATAGCA
Organism: Sequoia sempervirens; assembly: GCA_007258455.2. Taxonomy (NCBI): domain Eukaryota; kingdom Viridiplantae; phylum Streptophyta; class Pinopsida; order Cupressales; family Cupressaceae; genus Sequoia; species Sequoia sempervirens. The sequence continues at coordinate 253,519,846 of VDFB02047230.1, read as the reverse complement.
GGGTTCACAACGTGTTCCATGTTTCACTCCTGAAGAAGGCGTTGGGTCAGCATGTGATTCCCTCTCCAGTACTGCCATCCCTTGATGATGAGGAGAAGTTGATATTAGTGCCTGAGGCCATCCTCGATGTGAGAGAGAGACATCTTTGGAGGCGGGTCATCAGAGAGTATTTGATTAAATGGAGAGACTTGCCGGTTGAGGATGCTACATGGGAGTCAGAGGAGATTTTACAGCATCCAGAGTTGAGATTGCTTGAGGACAAGTAATTTCAGGGAGGGCGGACTATAATGTCCCCTTCCTAGGCAGTACAGTTGTTTCAGGGGTTAGCCTATCATTCAGACCCTCGTAGGCTGACATATGTGTTTAGAGGGTTATTTTGGTAGTTATCCAGCATTTGGGGACACTACTTCATCAATTGATTCAGGTTTTGGGCCTTGGCAGAGACTTATAGAGTCAGTTTCAGGCACTTACTATTTATAGTAAGTCAGGCAGGCAGGAGTTGCTATTTTTGGCAGGGCACCTGGTTCATTTGGTCAGCTCAGTTTCGACCCAGTTTGATGATTTGATGAGCAAACAGTGATTATTGGAGCACTTAATAATTATTAAAAGTTATTAATTTGACTTTATAATATAAAGTCACTTTAATGAAATATTAAATTATTTATTAATGGCAAATTATAAAGTATTTAATACTTTATAATAAAGGAGAGAAATTAATATTAAATGAGTTTTAATACTCATTTAAAAAGGGACGCCATTTTATTAATTAATTGGCCTAAGTCAAAAGGGGCGATTTAATTAATATTTTAATTGCTCATTTACTTGCTTTTTGAGAAGGGTCGACCTTTTGAGAGAAGATATATATTTCACAAAGACAAATCGAACTCATTATGTTATGATTATTCTAATTTGTCTATTTTTCTCTCTGAGAGTATTGGGGTTTATGAAACAAGGGTTTCTGCAAATCATTGGATTTTGGAAAACGTTCCCTCTTCAGAATCAGACATACTGAGACTGTGAGATACCAGTTGAAGCTTGTCAATTGAGTGGCTTCATTCAGAAGTCATTACAGAGCTTATTGTGAAGTTTTTCATCAAAAGTTTGGATCGATTTACCTTCAGTAGTGAATCTTTTTAATTGGAAGAGATCTATCCAGCATCTGGCACAAGTTTCAAGGTGGTACGGATTTCTCTTTTGCTGGTTTAGGCCTTACTTTTACAGTAGCAAGGGCCGTACTTCTTCTGCAAGCTGAGACGCCTTGCCTTTTTGTCTTATGGCTTCATCATTTTGGACGCCTAGGGTTTCTGGAGCTTTTGCATCAATTTTGAGGTGGGAGATTGTATTACTTCTTTCAGCCGTACCATCTCAGGCTTCTTCTCAGCATCTGCAAGCTCATTCAGGTTCCTTAATAAATAGCTTGCATTTTTCTTTGATGTTTGAATCTCGCAGTTGTAATTATTCTGGAAGATCAATAATTCATCTGGCATCAAATTCTAAACTTTATTCTGTCATATTTAAACCTTTCGTATTTTATTTTATTTTTCCAAGCATTTCTTTGCAAAATCGCACTTTCTCTTTATTTGCAAAAAAACCACAAAAAAATCAAAAACAGCAAAAACAAACAAAAAATTGTATTCACCATCAGAAGTTTTGGTTGAGAGACACTTGGTCTCTTACACCTCTCCTAGGGGTTTGCAATTTCATTGTATGGACCGATGTAGAAGGCATTCTTTTTCATAATCTTCTCCTCAAGGTTTGTCATAGTTGTCCATTCCCTTTTCCTAACCATAACAGCCTCATCATTTGTCAGATTCCTTAGTACATCATCTTTATAGAAAAATTCTTGATGTATGATGCCTAAGTTCTTTTGTCTTCTTTTTCCAGCCACAAACCCTTCTGGATCAAAAACTCTAACCTCGTCTATAGGTATTCTAGATTATTCGCCATAATGCCCAATATTTCATACCCTTCAAGGGGAGTGACCTTCAAATAAGCAAAAGAACATTGGGGGTATACCACAAAGCCCTTTCTACCCTTTCTAAACATTTCATAATCCATAACCTCCATTTGCCACATGAGCTCCATGAAAGCCAATCTGTTTGAGACATACAAGGGTAAACAATGGGGTGCCACTTTAGCTCCATAAACCCTGATCAAAGTATATTCAGAATGCAGAAACCAGTCGGTCCAATTATGTGTTGCTGCAAAGCCTAGTATATCCTTTGGGCGCATGACATTTCTGATCTTTGGAGAAAGTTTGAATCTAGGTGCCACACCCAATGACTCTAACATACCATGTCTTACAACATTGGCAAACAAAATGTAGTTGGAATTGGAGCAATTCTGATCCCAAATGTATGTCCACATTTGCACAGGGATGACCTCATTTTCACTATTCACAATCCTCAAATTCAATTTCCTTTTCCACTCATAATCTCCTTCCCACAAGAGCATGTGCATCAGTAAGGAATAATGAGGGAAAGATAGAGGGAGCGATTCCCTTTTCAAATTGAGAAAATCCTCATGCATTTGTTGGACAACAAAATTAGCATAATCAAAACCAGTGTTTCGATTATATTCTTGTATATCTGCCACCATCACCAACAAATCAGAGGCTATTCTAACCTCAAGATCCCGAGCTAGCACTTGGTTCAAACAATAATAGGTGTTTTTGAAATAATCTTCAAATTCTTCACATTCAAAAGGCTTAGCATCTTGAACAGTGAATTTTTTTCTGTTCCTTCTATGTCGCAAAAGTATTGCTTCTCTATATGCAAATTTTCTCCCTTGATATTCAGCATACAAGTCAACACGCCTGAACTTTGCGGTATAATTCGGATTCAACCCAAACACATCCACCATTTTATCCTTTGTCACCTCCATAATTATGTCACCCTTCTCACTCTTGATTTTTCTGTCAGTAGGGTCATAGTGCCTTGCTAGCTCCATCATTAAATCAACTTCCACAAACACATTTGGAACTACTAACTTTCCCAGGCTCAAACCTCACAAATAGCATGCAGGCTTACTGGAATTTCGCCTGTTGAAAGCATACTTAAACAATTGGCATCCACTCTGGGGCTGGGGTTTTTCACCAATCTTGCCAGCATTATCAATCAATCTGGTGGTAACAACAACTTGTCTTGTGAGCCTTTTACCAATTCGTGATCCTCCCTCTTTAATACCTCTAGAAGTTTCTTGCATAAACTTTTCTGTTTCCTTCTTTGCACTTCTGGATCTTGTAGAAGCCGCTGGGGTACTAGGCAAAGGGTTAGACATAGCTACTGGTTTGGGCTCAACTTCAGCTGAAGCATGCTGAGTTTTAGGTCTTTTGACCCTCTTTTTCTTTGGTTTCTGTAATGTCCCCTTCTCAATTGTGATCAATTCAGTTGACCATTGGCCTATTCTGGAGACCCGTAGGCTACTCGGAGGGTGAAAATTAGGGTTTCCCATTTTTGAGGAGGTTGTTGCTTGAAGTTTGGAGATTGGATTGCAGATTCTTTATGGGTTTTCAGAAAGCTTCGCAGTGGTATAGCATGCATGGTGATTCGAGCAACTTCAGGAATTTGCTATTTTTAGTAAATTCCATTTCTGGCAGTGGTCCTGTTGGCTTAAGTACAGTTGGCTCTCTTCTTCAGCCGGTTCAGTTGGTATTGTGATTTTTGGCCTTTTGATGCATTTTCTGGAGAGATAAGTTAATTTAATTAAAATAATGTTATAACCCCTTGGCCTAAGCTCTATCACTTTATGTTGTTTTAAAAAGGGGGACTTAAAGGGTGGTTATCTCATTAGGAGATAATTTATATTTTCTAAGGCCAAATTCTATGTTGGAGAATTGGGATGCCTACTTGGTGAGAAGGTTAATTTTATTAAAGGTTAAAATGTTGCCTCATGAAATGGGACCACTTTTGGAGGGAAAAGGGGTAAAGTCAAATTTGAACTTGGGCGCCCTTCTTGAAGCTTCTAGAAGTCTTCTCTCAAATCTATAAAAGCAAGCCTCTGCTTTTCAATTCTTCATCTCTTGTCTTTAGTAATGTTATGCTGCCGGAATGGTAACAGAGTTGCTTCGAGGAAAGCATACCTCCTAGCATAGGCTTGACTTCTTACTTGAAAGATAGCAACTAGTTGAGAGGATTAGTTTGTAGTGGGTTTCTTGCACTTGTAGTTGGGTTTCTTGCATATTGTAGCTGAGTCCTTGCATTTTCAGTCAAATTTTGGAGTTGCTGGTTAGAGTTGCTGAATGTGTGTTTTGCTTATAAGTTTCAAAATAAAATTATTCTCATTCTGGGTACTAAATCATTGTGTTTCCTTGTTAGGGGTGACCCTTCTTGTCAAATTGCAGATTTTATTAACATGAAATGGATTTTCTAGAGAGAAATCGCCCCTCCTTGAGGGCCGTACCATTCTGAGCATATCTTGAAATTCGTGCAAAATAAGTAAGGGTCTTTTGGAGTGGTTTTCAGTGTTCCATCTTGGGCGCCATCATCAATAGAACATTATGCATTTGATTTTGTGTCAATAGAGTGAGTTGAGTGAGATATATGCATTTTAGTGAATTGCTAGGTTGCTGGTTATTGCATTTTAGTTGTTGGTCTGTCATATTAGACTTAGATAAATGCATTTTTGTGAGGGTTTTGTGACTAGAGAGTCTTGCTAAGCTTTGAGGAGATCTTATACATTATTGCAGCATTGGAGAACTTCTAATATTGGACTTTTGGTAGGCATTCTATAATATTGTAAGCTGATCAGTAGTACTGTCAGCATTCTCATTTATCTCTTTCACTTACTTATTGTACTACCCGTTGAATAAGTGGAAGAGGCTGGCTTGTTGCCTATTTTACATTTTGAATTTGCATTGTAGTATCATGTTGCTGATCGGCTGAGCCGTCACTGCATTTCATGGATCCTCTGACCATATGCTCGCCCCTCCTCCCACATCGGGTCTTAGGGCGCATTCTTGGTTAGAGTTACTTTCTGATCAGCCAATTCATAGGGATCCTCTGACCATATACTCGTCCTCTTCCCACCTCGGGTCTTAGGGCGCATTCTTGGTTAGAGTTACTTTCAGTTCAGGACCTATTGATGCGTGTTTTATGACACAACAAACATTCTAGAATAAAGTATCAAAGATGCTCTATCCCCTCTTGAAAAACTACCTCGCATGCTAAGACTGCAAGAAAGATCATACGACAATTCCAATGTTTCAGTTAAGTGTGGATAAGTTCTGTGGTTGATGTGATTTGCTGGGGGCACAATAGGGATTTACTTTTGGTAAGTTACTCGGAAAAGAAAAGACACGAATATAGTATCATTTTGGAATTTTTTGACTTTAGATAAAAAAGTGAAAAAAAGAGTAAGGGTTTAGAAATCCTATGCTATTCCTACGAAATCAAGAGACGGCAAGGATTGAGTGAAACTAAATAAACAATACTTTGTTTCGCCATGCCATACGACAACTACACAAAGCAAGTGCAATCTTCTGGGATTTGTGCTTAAGATTTCTTTACTACGAACAATACCATTAATAGAACAACATTATTCGAGGTAAACATTGAAGCATCCACATCAAAAGCTCAGTCTAACTTTACGCATTGAATGAAAAGCATCCACTCAAAGAAAGTATGAGCTAAGTTTCACTAATCTTTGCTATCAATCTATCATTCTCTTAACATGCATTTGAATAAGATTCTAATTCAAATCTACTTTATGAGGAAGAGAAATATGCAACCATGCAACCATTTGACAATGAAAGGATTCAAAGCATCTCATGCATTATGAACTTTATTATCAAGATAGTCTTTAGCAACAATTTCATAAAACTCTCTTATTCTCTACAATCTCCTCTAATCTCTTCTAATGATTCTAATCTCTAATCCTTGATGAATTCTCTAATCTTTAATTGATAAAATGAGAGAGAGGAGGGGTTTATATAGAGTTTCCAGATTACAATGAATGGCCAAGATCAAAATGAGATTAACGGCCCAGATTCAAAATAACTAAACCCTAATTAGGGTTGCCTAAACAACAATCAGTTAACTGCAGAGAACTTCATGCATTGGGAGTTGCATCCTTATCCACTCGCAAAGCACTACGTTCAGTGATTCTGGACACGATCATGCTGACTTCTTCCATGGTAATGTCTAGCAGCGCATTGACTTTGTACTCTAGCAAGTCTAGACTTTCTGCACATTCTGCAAATGTGATCGTCCATTTTGATTCATGCAGCAAGAAAGTATCTCTGACAGTCAGGAAACTGAATGCCTTGGTCAAATTTTCCTTCATGATTGGCCCGGAAGTGGTGGAGAAAATTCTTTGAACCTTTTCTTTTAAATTTTCTGGCTGCGAATGTTTCTTTCGGACAATATCTCTATCAAGCATATCTACAGCCATTTGGTAAATCTTACTCCGAATCTCCTTTGCCTGCTCTATAATTTTGGCGCCATCTTGCTTTACCCTTTCTAGGACCTCTCCTCGTGAGATCAATGCATAGTACCAACTGCTGAAATCATATGCAGCTCTAGCTTCAATAATCTTTTATCAATCAATCTCTGTTTTGGAATGCCCTTTATTTCTCGAAGACATGGGATAATTTTATTTTGGATGTCTTGGAGGCCATCCCATGCTTCTGCTAAGTCTGCAACTCGTGATAGCAAAAATGAAGTTTTCTCATACACATATGCCAACTTCTCTGTGAATGCCATTGCCTCTTCTTTCTTTCCGATCGTCCATTCTTTAGTTTCTCTGGATGTAGTCAACTCCTCTTCAAGATTTCTGACTGGTTCCTGTGAAGAGTTTGGAAGTGGAGGTGTTGATTGGTCACCTTGATTGAGTGGCTTGGTTAAATGCTGGATATATTCTTTCAGACGCTCAATCTCTCTTTTATAATCCTTCTTCTTCGCCACTTCTTTCTCTAGCCTAGATTTTATGGTGGCAACAAAATTATCTAGGTCCTCAACTTCTTGTCCTTTCGTTGTCGGACCCATATCAATAGTTGTGATGGCATATTCGTTTGGGGCAATATCATCTTGGAATTTATCAACTGTAGGCACTGCAATTTGCACTATGCGGTTACCAGCCTCATCTCTTTGTATGGCAAAAAATTTCTTGGCTAGCTTTCTTGTGGAAGTCTGCTCTAGCCTAGCCAAGAAGTCTACGGTATCATCTTCTTCTGGTACCTCTGCTGGCGCCTTTATCTTTAGCCTCTCTTTTAGCCAATCTAGGATGGTTGACTGTTCAATTCCATCTTTCTGCTGATCTTGGACGTCTTGCATATCCTGAACTTCTAGCATAACTTGAATCTCTTGCACGGATGGGTCTTCGTGGATTCCCTTGAGGGCGGAAATCATTCCCTCTTCAAATTTCTCATCCATGATGTCCATGTCATTGTTTGATTCTAGAATCTTTGTGCCTGTAGGAGAAGGATGATCATCATCTTCCAATTGCATTGGCTCCATATCTCCAACGGGTGAAGGAATTCTGACTTGCTCCCAAGACTCTTCTTCCATGGTTAATATTTCATCTATATTTCTGGATGTAGTCGAATGAAGGGGCCTGGATTTATGCTTCTTTTGAGCGGGTCCTTCATCTACTGTTTTCTTCTTGTTCTGCTTTGCAGAGTCATCAATTTCTTTTCTCTTTTTCAAGTTGGCGGCATCCGTTGGTCCACCTCCATGAGATGCAACGGCGTTTGAGGAACAAGACTCTGTATCACCCATCAATTCATATGTGAATTGTACATTCCTTTGCTGTAAAACTTGTAATTGCTGGTCTATCCACCATTGGGAATATTTGAATACAGGCCTCATGAATGTTGCCAGGTCGCCAAGCTCAGGCTCAAACCATCTGATAGGAGGAAGTGGCTCCCTTTCATCAAAGCCCGACTGCACATATACTCCATCATCATCCAGCTGATCAGGTACATGGAAGAGTTCTGTCGTCCTTATCATATTCAATGGCAATCTTGACCGTAGTCTTTTTCTCACATCATATTCATTAGCTGCATTGGCCCAAAAATCTTCTAATTCTATTCTGTGTTTGTATTTCTCTCTGTCCACAGTTCCAATGTGATGGAGTGGATCGAAGTCACTTCTGGGCTTGTAGGATATGAACGGGTATCTTTGCATCTCTAATCAAGCACTCTCTGCCGCTTGCGCTGATGGACATGATTCTTCCATATTGCCGATGAAGAGTGGAAAAGTGACAGTTGCTTTTTGCTTTGGCCTTTGGATATTCTGATATGTCTCCAATTGCCTTAGAACTTCCAACAAAACCATTTTGTTGGTAGGATAAATGGGCAGTCTGTATGGGCGACCTGTGAATCCTTGAATCCTGATGTAAGTAAATTTGGGAAACTGGATGAACCAGGATCCATATCTGCCAATCAGACTTTTGGCCTCACGGGTGAGCCTTTGATGTGTTCTGCCTTGAAGAAGTCGAGTGATATACATAAGAAAGGCGTTATGCCCCCATCGGAAGTGTGTCTTCTCCTTCAACTGCAACTGTGGATAGCAATCGTAGGACTTGAACTCTCCTTTGCCATTGCCGACTACACCTTTGCAAATCAGGCCAGTATATTTGTAAGTCCTTGCAAGCAGATATATGACGTAAGAACTCATATGGAAGGTCTTGGTTCTCTCCAGGTTAACCAACTGCTCGTGGAGACTGTCACTGATCATTCTAGACCAGTTGAGCATTTTAACCCCGGAAGTTATTTCATCAATGAAATAATACATCCAGGTTTCAAAAGGCGCACCTTGAGGATTGCCTACCATTCTATTCAGCAGCAAGACAATATCTCCATATTCTTCTTTAAAATCTGTTCTGGATAATTTCTTCGGCATCTTTTTGGCAGTAGGTCTGGGCTTCAGCAACCAGGACTTGTTTATATTTGATGCACAAAGGTCTTGCTGATTTTGGTAAAGTTTACGTGCATCATCTTTGGTTCGATAAGATGTCCGGTTGTAAGCTGGAATTCCAAATGTTTCTTGTATGGCTGGCTCGGTCAAATATGCCAGTACTCTTCCATCAGGTGCTTCTATCTGTCTTTCCTGTGCATTATAATGCAATGCACACTCTACCATGAGCTCTGGACATTCTTTTGCTGGCAGAAATCCAGCTGCATGAACAATACCGTTGTGCATCATCCTTCTTGCAATTGGCGTAGGCAAACATCCATCACTTCCGTACATTCTTTTCTTGAAATCATCGAAGTCAACATGGCCAAGGTTGGTGTCCACAATGTTCTCCCATTTGGATTTGATCTTGGATTGCAGCTGCAAACCCTTACTGGCAAACTTCATTTTTATTCTCTTGAAAATAAATCTGCAAGAAGATACAAAGAGAATATTAAAATTAAAATTTAAATTACTCGAAAAATATTCCAGCTAATTGACAAATCAAACTTCGTGAAGAATTATGCTGGAAATGAAAGAATTAATGAAGTTTTCGTGCCAAAATGAAGTGAAGAAAATAAATCTGCTTGGCTCCTCTGGAAAAATGAAATGTCAAGATCACAGTGCTGGCTGGTATGAATTTGCTTCCTTCACTTTGCTTCAAACTTTCTCAACTTTCTTGCCTTAGCCAAAATTTCTTCTCACAACTTTTCTTTCGAAAATTGAATGATTGAAAAATGAGAAGCAAATTCAATTATAAAGATGAGAAGTTCGACCCATTTAGCAAAATTCAATTGTTTCCATTAAATCAAGTTCGAACTTGGCTTGCACTCAGCTTCCGAATGGCAAATTTTATCTTCAACATCAGTCTCCGGGAAAGTTTCTAAATCAGGTGCCACTTCAGTGAAGTCCCTTTTGTCTTTTTCCAATTTTGAGTCTTAGAGAAAAATTCAAATTTTATCTCTTTGGGTGTTGAAAATAAAAAAATAAAATAATTAAAATAATTATTTTCATGTGTCATTTTCAACCCCTTTATTTTAATTATTTTAATTATGGCCTTTTATTTTTATCCAAGGCAAATTTGATTTTCATTTAAATTTTTTCTTGCCTTTGCCTTAGGCAAATTTTCTTGTCTTCCATTTTATTTTGCCATAATTTTTTAGAACTTCCTAAGTCTCAGGAGAATTTCCTCATTTTCTAAGCATATCAATGCTAGACTTAGGAAAAAAATTCTTTATTTTCTCTAAGTATGGCGAATTTCTCAAGGTGCCAAGCATATCATTTAATATTTCAATCTCCAAACTTAGGCAAAATTTTGATTTTTTTTTTTTCTTCTTCTTAGTATGGCAGACTTCACTAGTGTTTTTGCCATGCATTTTATTCAAGGGCAGACTTAGCCTATAGTCTTGCCATTCAATTTTCACTTAGCCCATGTTCAATCTAGTTCACTTCTCCATATGGCGGACTTGCTAGTCATCCTTTCCATTTTTCCAAGGCATAGGGCAGACTTGTCTTAGTGTTGAGCCATCTTAACTTAATGTCATGGGCGGACTTTCCATAGTCTTATGCCATTCATTCTTCATATGGCGGACTTGACTTAATGACAAGCCATTTGGCTTGGGCGGACTTTACTTAACCTCTTGCCATGGCTTGTTGTGCTAGGCGGACTTGGCTTGTGTTCATGCCACATAGCTTGGGGCGGACTTTACCTTCACTCATGCCGTTACCTTCTTATGCTGGGCGGACTTTGCCTTATCTCATGCCATTTGCATAGGGCGGACTTTGTTCATGTCCAAGCCATTTCATATTGCTTTGTTGGGCGGACTTTCCATCATCTTATGCCATCTCCTCATGAGTTGGGCGGACTTCACTCATGTTTGTGCCATTTCTATTCTTCCAAAGGCGGACTTGGCTGAAGCTTTTGCCATTGCCATGGCGGACTTGGCTGAAACTTTTTCCATTGCTCATTTTCCTATCGCGAATTATATCCATGCCATTAATGAACTCATATCTCCATACTTAGGCAATTTTTACCATGATTTTCAGACTTTTCATGAATTTTTCCATATTTTTAAAATGATTTTCTGTGATTTTCTATTGATTTTTTGGAACTTCTGAGTGGTTTTTTGAAATCCGGGCACTTTCTAAAGATGGGAACCTTGCCAAAAAATAGAAACTTTTCCAAAAATAGCCCCTAAAAAATAGGAAGTCTAACTTGGGCTAAAAATGCCAAAAATGAAGTCCCTAAAAAATAGGGGGGTCTGGAGGGGCAATCCCCAAAAAATAGATGTCAAAATTGACTGAAATGACAGTCGATCTTCATCCCTCGGGCCTCCTAAGCACTATGGTGATGTTTGCACAATGATTCAGGCTCAAATTCTTCGCTTGACTCGGGTGACCATTCAAAAACTCAAATCCTAAACCCCCAAACAGAGATCAAATGAAACTGAAGCGCGACGGAAAATCCCTAAAAGGAAAACTACTAGGGTCCCCATTTGCAATGGGGCGATGTGTGAAATAGGTCACAACAGGACCCTCTAACCATATGTTAGCACCTTGCCCAACTTGGGGATCCTGGTGCACATTCCTGGTTAGAGTTACTTTCCGCATCATTTTGGTTTTAGAGCTAACCTTAATGGGTGCGTGTTGCATTGTATTTACAATTGAAAAAACAAAAAAATTGGTCCGGTTCATTACAGTTTCCTTTCAGGCCTGACACTAGATTCACTAGGCTCTGGGTCACTCATGCTTGTAACACAAATGGAGACTAGGGTTTATAATTTCTTACGGCCAAACCTTTCTTCACAATTTAGATAGTGCTCAATTATCAAATTGAAATCACCAGAAAAGACTAAATTGCATTTTCCACCAATTTTCTCATCAACTTTCATGGGTACATCTTACTACCTTAATTAGAAGGAGGTATCAGTTTTGCTTACCCGGACGAAAGCTATGTCACCCTAGTTGCAGATAATTTATGGAGCTTTCCTTGCAAATTCTTCAGCCTCTGGTATTCTTTCCGCCAGCCAGTGAACTGGGATGCACGATAAACCAGATATCTACTTTCTGTTACGGCCGAGAGGGGAGCATGTCACCATTAATATTTGATAGTAAGCTCATGCGAGCAAATTTGACAATTAGTCGTTCAATTTTGAACCTTGATCGTTGATCCTTCGGCTTTAAAACTGTATCAATGGTTGATAATCCACCTCACTACTTTTCTTTCTGCTTTATACGAAATCCTTAAGATTCCGACGCGTTGCCTCTTCATGTAGCAATTGTCGCCAATCGCTGATCCACTTCTTTCTCGTCCATCTTTATCAGCGATGCAAGTACCTCATGCGACAAAATCTTGGCCCTTGGATCTGTGGCCGGTTTCCCGATCATCTTCATCTCCATCGCTCCTCGCTAGTGTAACTTTGCATCTTGACTCCCATCAGTGACAAGAGATGTAAGCACCATAGCTTGACACGTACACCTGCATAACGATCAATGACACAAAAGACATCGCAAATAGGATGTAGTCAAGTTAGCGAGAGAGAACTCATAAGGGACCATATCGCTCATCGCTAATCATAACCTTAGCGCTCAAAACAAATCTGCGAGATGCGATACAATTGGGAACTCATCATCTTGCTTATCACTAATTGTAAACAATCTCTTCACAGCATATTGGCGATGAGTGATGAAACTGTGATCATAAAGTGAGAAGTCGTCGCTTATCGCTATTACAACTTTAAGAACTCAAAAATTATTAGTGATAAGCGATCCCTTAAGAACCTCGCTCATTGCCAATTGCAAACAGGAGTTCAAAGAACAATTCGCGATGAGCGATATCAAAGAACTATCACCTCATCGCTCGTTGCCAGTTTAAAACATATATTTCAAAAGCGATTAGCAATGACCGATAAGGACATAAGGCCGGCTGAACTGAAGTGAAAACTTTAATGCACGCGATTAATAAGTTGTTTTAACAGAGGGGACTTCCTAGGATGATACGATAGATAAATAAAAACTCAAGAACCCCAAAGTCATAACATAGCTTTCTAAACTCATGATGAGGGAACCGGTTGCCAAAATAGAAAATTTTAAAATAGTGACCAGCAACGGGCAATAGGGAGTCAACAGCCAAATAGAACCATAGTTGCTGGGAGACGCGTCTCCCCCCCTCCGAAACGCGTCTCCGAAACCGCACCAGTACCCAGAGACGCGATTTGCAGTTCAGAAACTTTTCTGAAGTCTCCCGCCGTCTCCCACGTCTCCGCATCCAAAAAATCGCGTCTCCCACGAAGTCTCTGAAGTCTCCCGTCAAGTCCCACACGTTTTAAAGGTAAAACTATGTAAAAAATACATCAAACACAGATTTTAAAGTGCGAGCCGTCATTTAACATGCCACTGAGGAGCTTGTAGAGGCCGACGACGGAGAAAAGAAAGGAATTGAAGTCTAACGAATACGAGGTAAGTGTTTTTAAATTTTTTCATTTTCGTTTTTGAATCTTTGAACTTTCGTTTTATTCATTTATTTTGATTCAGTATATGGTATTTTGATTTTCATTTAATATTTATTTGTTGACATTGTTCATTGTTGACAATTACCAGTAATCTCCACAAGGGCATTGCCCCTGTTTAAAATCGTGGTTGTATGCCACGATTTTAAACAGGGGCAATGCCCTTGTGGAGATTACTGGTGATTGGTGAATGGTGATCAATATCAGACTTGAGACTTCATCAAAAATTTAAGAAAAAATTAAAATAGAGAATAAAGAAAAAATTTAATGCCTTTGAGGCTACAGGGCAGTCATCAACTCATCATGCCTGCCATTTTAATATTTTATTCACCAGTAATCTCCACAAGGGCAATGCCCTTGTGGAGATTACTGGTGAATAAAATATTAAAATGGCAGGCATGATGAGTTGATGACTGCCCTGTAGATAAAACAAATAAGTGAACTCATTTGAATCATTTGATCATTTGTCTCTTACACAAAATGTCAAAATGACAAAAACTAAAAGCATGTACCATGGTCCATTTTAATTTTTAAATTTTTATGGCCTTCCTGATTTTGGATTCATTTTGAGTGTGCTACTGCTCATGATGTGTGCATTGTGCAATCTGAATCATGGTTCATTTAAATAATTTCCTCAAAGACATGTCTTTTTCTGTTTCTTTTTTTATTTTTCATAACTTTAGCTACAGGCTACAGCCATTTCAATTTTTTTTTTTTTTTTGTTTCCTTTTTCATAACTTTAGCTGCAGTCATTTGATTTCTAATCATAATGTTTTTTTGTTTTTCTTTTTGTGTAGAATCTGAATCATTGAATCAAGATGTCGAGTGGGGGAAACAAACAAGGCTTGTATCCGTTGTGGAAGTATGTTGATCGTGTTAAGGGGCCGAAGGGTTCAAGTGGAACAGCCACAATCTCATGCAAATTATGCCCAATTTCATGGCAAGGTACTTACACGAGGGTGAGGGCTCATTTTCTTCACCTACCTGGAAAAGGTGTTGATCCTTGTATAAATGAGGTGGAACGATATGACGCTGTGAGGGATGAAGAAAGGGCTAATGGTAAAGTTTCTAATATGAGCTCTCACGCTTCAACAAACACTGCTGCAAATCAAAATCAGAATATCAATAGAGAGGCAAAGGTGGATGTGTCTTCAAGAGATGTAGCAGCAGAAAGTTCTCACAAGAGGCCACACATTGGTAGCTCAAACCCCATTGGCAGATTTTTTGATGTGCAAGGTCGAGAAGCAGTTGATGCAGCAATTGCACGCTTCTTTTATGCCAATGGAATACCATTTAATGTTGCTCGATCACCTTTCTATACAGAGATGATCCAAGCAATTAGCAATGCACTAGTTGGATATAGACCACCTATGTATGAAAAGCTTCTCACTACTTTAATTGATAAAGAAAAAATTCGATTAGAGCAACAAACTGCACCATTGAAAAGAGTACGGGTTTCTGAAGGATCCAGCATTGTGATGGATGGGTGGACGGATACTAGAAACCGTCCACTACTTAATATCATGGTAACATGCAGCAAAGGGCCTTATTTTTTGAAGGCATTGGATTGTTCGGGGCATGAAAAAAATGCAAAGTATCTTTATAGCCAGCTGTAATGTCCCCTTCCAGTTGACATCTCTCAAATCATTGATTAGCCTATTATGTGACCCTCGTAGGCTGATAAGGTGGATAGAGGGTCTGGTTGAGGCTTGGCTTGGCTTCAGTTGCAGAATCATTTCAGTTTGGCTTTCGTTCGGGGTCATTCGGACATCATTTGCTTGACTTACTATTTTTAGTAAGTAGAGACACTCAGCAGAGCACCCCTGCTATTTTTAGCAATATGGTTTGGTCGTATGCAGATTCAGTCACTTATCATATGGCTTCAGACGGTTCGTCATTCGGACCTGTTTTGAGAGAGTTATTAATATTTGTTTGCAAAAATAAATATTAATTAATTAAAAGCTATATTATAAAGTTATAATATAATTAAATATTATAACTTAAGTGATTATTTAAGGAGTCGACCATCATTGAGAAGGGGACCATTTTTAATTAATTATTTTAATTAAAAAGAGGCGTCCAACTATGGGAATATTAAAAGAAGAGTTCGAACTTTATTTTAATGATGCTTTTTGAGGAAAGTCGACTTCTTGAGAATATAAGGATTTCATTGGGAAAAGAGCTCATTATGTTATGAAATCGAATTTTTGCCAAGTGCTTCTTCTGAGAACAAAGCCAAGGGTTCCAGTTTTCATCCTGCATTGGAGAACGAACCATCTTCAATGTCTGCAGTTCAGAGGTTGTGAAATACTAGCTGATTTATTGCTTATCGGAGAGATAACTTCATACAAAGGTTATTACAGAGCTTATACAGAGATTCCTATTTCAGAAGTTTATTCCAAAGATTTATCCAGAGACAGAGAAGATCTTTGAGCAGCTGATTTGTATGCATCTGGCATCCATTTTTTTAAACTGTACGGACTTCTAGCTTGCTGCTGCAGGGTCATACCAGCAAGGACCAGGGCCGTACTTCCTCATCTAGGGCAAAGCGCTTTCCTTTTTTGCCTTCTGGTTTCAATAGTTCTCACAAGAGGCCACACATTGGTAGCTCAAACCCCATTGGCAGATTTTTTGATGTGCAAGGTCGAGAAGCAGTTGATGCAGCAATTGCACGCTTCTTTTATGCCAATGGAATACCATTTAATGTTGCTCGATCACCTTTCTATACAGAGATGATCCAAGCAATTAGCAATGCACTAGTTGGATATAGACCACCTATGTATGAAAAGCTTCTCACTACTTTAATTGATAAAGAAAAAATTCGATTAGAGCAACAAACTGCACCATTGAAAAGAGTACGGGTTTCTGAAGGATCCAGCATTGTGATGGATGGGTGGACGGATACTAGAAACCGTCCACTACTTAATATCATGGTAACATGCAGCAAAGGGCCTTATTTTTTGAAGGCATTGGATTGTTCGGGGCATGAAAAAAATGCAAAGTATCTTTATAGCCAGCTGTAATGTCCCCTTCCAGTTGACATCTCTCAAATCATTGATTAGCCTATTATGTGACCCTCGTAGGCTGATAAGGTGGATAGAGGGTCTGGTTGAGGCTTGGCTTGGCTTCAGTTGCAGAATCATTTCAGTTTGGCTTTCGTTCGGGGTCATTCGGACATCATTTGCTTGACTTACTATTTTTAGTAAGTAGAGACACTCAGCAGAGCACCCCTGCTATTTTTAGCAATATGGTTTGGTCGTATGCAGATTCAGTCACTTATCATATGGCTTCAGACGGTTCGTCATTCGGACCTGTTTTGAGAGAGTTATTAATATTTGTTTGCAAAAATAAATATTAATTAATTAAAAGCTATATTATAAAGTTATAATATAATTAAATATTATAACTTAAGTGATTATTTAAGGAGTCGACCATCATTGAGAAGGGGACCATTTTTAATTAATTATTTTAATTAAAAAGAGGCGTCCAACTATGGGAATATTAAAAGAAGAGTTCGAACTTTATTTTAATGATGCTTTTTGAGGAAAGTCGACTTCTTGAGAATATAAGGATTTCATTGGGAAAAGAGCTCATTATGTTATGAAATCGAATTTTTGCCAAGTGCTTCTTCTGAGAACAAAGCCAAGGGTTCCAGTTTTCATCCTGCATTGGAGAACGAACCATCTTCAATGTCTGCAGTTCAGAGGTTGTGAAATACTAGCTGATTTATTGCTTATCGGAGAGATAACTTCATACAAAGGTTATTACAGAGCTTATACAGAGATTCCTATTTCAGAAGTTTATTCCAAAGATTTATCCAGAGACAGAGAAGATCTTTGAGCAGCTGATTTGTATGCATCTGGCATCCATTTTTTTAAACTGTACGGACTTCTAGCTTGCTGCTGCAGGGTCATACCAGCAAGGACCAGGGCCGTACTTCCTCATCTAGGGCAAAGCGCTTTCCTTTTTTGCCTTCTGGTTTCATCTAATGGGGCGCCTATATCTCTGGATTCATTCTTGATCATCTGGCGGAGGGAGAAAGTGATTATATTGATAGCCGTACAAGTTCATCTTCATTTCAGGCGCCTGTAATCAGCAAATCAGGTTTTCTTTAATGCAATCATGTTGTTGCTTTTTAGCTTGCATGTTATCAGATCTCAGATGTAATAAGCCTAGAAGTTCAATAAACCTTTTGGCATCAATAGATCAAACAATTTCCATCATTTCTAGACTCGTAGTATTTTGTTTAATTTTTACAAGCCATTTCTTTCAAAATCGCACTTCTTCTGTTCATGCAAAAAACACAAAAAAATCAAAAACATTCAAAAACAAGCAAAACCAAACAAATTCAGAAATCAATGAGAACAGGGGTTTCTACACTGGTATCAGAGCTAAATCCTGCCATCCTGAGGGTTTAGCATTCTTATGCAGCCACAAGAGGTTGGGCCTCACAGATATTACACTCGCAGGAGAGCCTTGATTGACAGGGAACAGGGATTGAACAGGCAGCCGGGTACCATGGCTGACGGAACAGATATTCCTCGAAACCCTAGGGATCAGGATGATGCAGAGGTTCTAACACTCTTAGAGATTTACGGACAGGTCAACAGCAGGTGACTGATGTACTACAGCAATTGACAGTGGCGATCCAGAGGATAGGTACGCCGAGGAGACCGTCACCACGTCGTGACGAGAACAGGAGTGATGCAGGTTCACGGAGAGCACCTAGGACTGTTTCACGTACAACAGACAGGCCAACCTGGCCTACTTTTGTGAGACAGGAGCCTGATGAGGCCATTGCAGGTGAGGAGCCTGAGGAAATGTTCGCTGATACTCTTATGGCAGCAAATGATGAGTGGGAGTTGCTGACCCTAGATGTCAAAGAGAGGATTACCTTTGACAGATTTCTCACACAGAGGAGAGAACACCACAGGAATCGACATGATTGGAGGCCTAGAAATAATAATAATGATCTGAAGCATGCCACAAACAAACTCACTCTAGCTATGTTTGACGATAGTGGCAAGGTCACAGCACAGGCCTGGATCAGTAAGCTGGATACCTTTCTCACATTGCGTCCTATGGCTAAGGAGGATGCTATTAGGTATGCTACATTGCATCTTGAGGGAGCAGCTTATGACTGGTGGCATCACGGGATGGTGACACTTCAGCATGATCGTATCACCACATACCAGGAGTTCGTAGATAGGTTGGTGGAACAATTCGACAAGAAGGATCCTGAGTCTTATTTCAAAGAATTGGCTCAGTTGCGACAAGTTGGTAGTTTGGAGTCCTACATAGGAGACTTCCAGCGATTGTCAGTGATGGTTCCTAATATATCCGAGAGGCGTCTAGTGGTGCTTTTCATGGAGGGACTATTGGAACCATTGAGAGGTTGGATCAAAGCATTTGATCCTTCTTCGTTACAGGAAGCTATGAAGAAGGCACGCAGTATGGAGTTTGCAGCACCATCCAGCAAATTCAACTCTAAAAACACTTCTTCATTTAGGGACAATAAGGATTTCAATAAAAACAAGGAGAAATCTGATTTTAAGAGTGACTCAAAGGGAAAATCAGCAGCACCCTTGGATCGTGAGACTCTTAATAATTTGCGCAGGAAGAAGCTTTGCTTCTACTGCAAGGGTCCCTACAACCCTAACCATGATTGTCCTTTGCGGCCTAAGGGTAAGGCCAATAGAGTTATGTGGGCCTATTACGAGGATTCGGAAATTGAGAGTTCCGAACAGCAGGAGAGTTCTGAGGAGTCAGAATTAGAGGCTTCAGAGCCTAAGGCAGAGGCAGAGTCAGAGCTCCAAATCCAGGAGGCACGGTTGTCTAGCATTCAGCAGGAGGGATCTTTTAGACTTCGTGGAGTTTTGGCGGGTCAAAAGATTATCACCCTTCTAGATACAGGAGCCACTCACAATTTTATTGATGCTAGATTTGTGGAGAAGCGTGGACTCATAACCGAGGAGTTTGAGGGCATTCGGGTTAAGGTGGCTGACAATTACACCCTCAGATGTGACCATATGATTAAGGATCTCCCTTTGCGCTTGAATAACTATGAATTCAAGGCGGATTATTACGTAGTGAATATGGGAGATATTGATTTAGTCTTGGGCATGAAGTGGCTTCATTCCCTTGAGGAAGTTACACTTCGTCTCAAAGACATGGAGATTCGGTTTGATGTGGATGGAAAGACCCATATTCTGAAGGCCATTCGAGATA
Source organism: Sequoia sempervirens (assembly GCA_007258455.2). Taxonomy (NCBI): domain Eukaryota; kingdom Viridiplantae; phylum Streptophyta; class Pinopsida; order Cupressales; family Cupressaceae; genus Sequoia; species Sequoia sempervirens. The sequence continues at coordinate 253,500,219 of VDFB02047230.1, read as the reverse complement.
GTAACATCATAACCATTTCTTTCCGTCGGATGGAGAGACTTATGCGTCATGACATGGTTGAGTGGGCTGCTGAGTGCACCTTGACACCTATACAGGAGGGACAGCATAAGACCGAGTATCACCCTGACATTTAGCAGTTGAGAGTTAAGCATGGGAAGGTTTTCAGTGACATTCCACCAGGAGACCTCCAAACAGGGGTATTGAGCACATCATAGAGCTTGAGGAGGGCGCAAAGCCCGTCATGATTACTCCGTACAGGCATCCGAAGCGGCTTAAGGATGAGATAGAGAAGACTATCAAGGAGCTGCTCGCTATGGGTCATATTCGACCAAGTAAATCACCATTTGCTTCTTCAGTGGTTCTAGTGAAGAAGAAAGATGGTACACTTCGTATGTGCATTGATTACAGAGTCCTAAACAAGAGAACCATCAAAAACAGGTACCCCATACCTCGTATAGATGAGCTTATTGATGAGCTCCATGGTGCCTGTTATTTCTCGAAGATAGACTTGAGATCGGGATATCACCAGATTAGAGTCCGTGAGCAGGATGTTGAGAAGACTGCTTTCCGTTGTCATTGTGGACACTTCGAGTTTGTGGTGATGCCATTTGGGCTAACCAACATGCCAGTGACATTTTAGTCCACCATGAACAGGGTCTTTCATTCACTTCTGAGGAGATATGTACTTGTCTTCTTCGATGATATTCTGATCTACAGCAGGACTTGGCAGGAGCATTTGGCTCATTTGGATGCAGTACTCAGTATTTTGGAGAGGGAGTCCTTGTACGCCAAGGAATCCAAGTGTGATTTAGGGATGACTGAGTTATTATACTTAGGCCACATCATCAGTGCAAAGGGAGTGCGGATGGATCCTGAAAAGATCCGTGCTATCGTAGATTGGCCTACTCCTACGAACCTTACATAGTTGCGAGGATTTCTTGGTCTATGTGGGTTTTATCGCAGATTTGTTAATGGTTATTCTCGCCATGCATCTCCTATGACGGATTTGTTGAAGAAAGGTGCATTCTTTTGGACTCCTGAGGCACAGGAGTGTTTCGTGAGGTTCAAGGAGCTGATGACCACATGTCCAGTGTTAGCACTGCCAGATTTTACGAAGCCTTTTGAGCTTCAGTGTGATGCTTCTGGTGAGGGCATTGGAGCGGTGCTTATGCAGGACAAGCACCCGATTGTTTATGAGAGCAGAAAAATCAGAGGACCAGAGAGGCTCTACAGTATTTATGATAAGGAGATGCTGGCCATAATGCATGCCTTGGCTAAATTTAGGCAATATCTCGTGGGCAGTAAGTTTTGCATTAAAACTGACCACAATAGTTTGAGGCATTTCCTGGGGCAGCGAGACTTGAATGATCGACAGCAGAAGTGGGTGAGTAAGTTACAGGCATATGACTTTGACATCACCTACATCAAAGGTACCCAGAATGTTGTAGCTGACGCTCTCTCACGCCGGCCTTATCTGAGTTCGATGGTACATATTGCAGAGGACTGGAGGCATTTGATTGTGGCAGAGTATGCCAAGGATGCTTGGGCATCCGGTATTGTTGAGGGATCTATGGTGGACACCAGGTATACACTTGTGAATGACTTGATCATTTACAAGAACAGGATTTTCTTGATCCCAGAGTCAGAGATGAAGAACACTATTATGCGAGCCTTTCATGATGTACCTATAGCAGGGCATCCCGGGTACTTCAAAACATACAGACAGGTTCGGGAAAGGTTTACATGGAAGGGTCGTAAGGCAGACGTTCTTCAATATGTGCGTGAGTGCCCTGTTTTTCAGTAGAACAAGAAGGAGAACACGTACCCGGCAGGATTGCTGCAGCCACTTCCGATTCCTGATAGGAAGTGGGAATGCTTGTCGATGGATTTTATTACGGGCTTGCCTAAAGCCCAAGGGCGTGATTGCATATATGTAGTTGTGGATCGGCTGACGAAGTATGCCCACTTCTTTCCGATCACCACCACTTACACAGCTACACAGGTAGCAGAGGTTTTCTTCCGTGAGGTTTTCAAATTACATGGGTTGCCTCGGAGCATAGTTAGCGACAGGGATAGTCGGTCCCTGAGTCACTTCTGGCAGGAGGTGTTCAGACTTTGTGGGACCGAGCTTACACCGAGCACCAGTTACCACCCGCAGACCGATGGTCAGACGGAAATTGTGAACAAATGGGTGGAAGGTTATCTCAGGAATTACATTGCAGGGCAGCAAAAGGCGTGGGTCAAGTGGATATACTTATGCGAGTATTGTTACAATACTACTTTTCACATGACCATTCAGATGTCTCCATTCATGGCGTTGTATGGTTATGAGGCACCTAATTTTCTGGATTTGCTACTGAGTGACAGTAGAGTGCCTAGTGCTGGAGATTTATTGCAGGAGAGTCAGGACACTATGAGGGCTCTTAAGGAAAATATTGGTAAGGTACAGAATCAGCAGAAGCAGTATGCAGATCAAAAGAGGACAGAGAGATCTTTTGAGGTGGGAGACATGGTATACCTCATGCTGCAGCCCTACCGTCAGTCTACTCTTAGGAAGAGTGGATCCGAGAAGCTTAAGCCACGGTATTATGGTCCTTTCAGGATCCTGAGGCGTGTTGGAGAGTTGGCTTACGAGCTAGAGCTTCGGGCGGATAGTAAGGTCCACAACGTTTTTCATGTGTCACGTCTCAAGAAGGCGTTGGGACACCGTGTGGTACCTTCAGCAGTATTACCTCCCTTAGATGATGAGGGAAAGTTGATCTTCGTTCCTGAGTCGATCCTTGAATACAGAGAGAGACAGTTGCGCAAGAGGACTATCAGGGAATACTTGGTGAAATGGAAAGATTTACCAGTAGAGGATGCTACGTGGGAGAGTGAGGAGATTTTGCAGCATCCGGAGTTGAGATTGCTTGAGGACAAGCAATTTCAGGAGGGGCGGACTGTAATGTCCCCTTCCAGTTGACATCTCTCAGATCATTGATTAGCCTATTATGTGACCCTCGTAGGCTGATAAGGTGGATAGAGGGTCTGGTTGAGGCTTGGCTTGGCTTCAGTTGTAGAATCATTTCAGTTTGGCTTTCGTTCGGGGTCGTTCAGACATCATTTGCTTGACTTACTATTTTTAGTAAGTAGAGACACTCAGCAGAGCACCCCTGCTATTTTTAGCAATATGGTTTGGTCGTATGCAGATTCAGTCACTTATCATCTGGCTTCAGACGGTTCGTCATTCGGACCTGTTTTGAGAGAGTTATTAATATTTGTTTGCGAAAATAAATATTAATTAATTAAAAGCTATATTATAAAGTTATAATATAATTAAATATTATAACTTAAGTGATTATTTAAGGGATCGACCATCATTGAGAAGGGGACCATTTTTAATTAATTATTTTAATTAAAAAGAGGCGTCCAACTATGGGAATATTAAAAGAAGAGTTCTAACTTTATTTTAATGATGCTTTTTGAGGAAAGTCGACTTCTTGAGAATATAAGGATTTCATTGGGAAAAGAGCTCATTATGTTATGAAATCGAATTTTTGCCAAGTGCTTCTGAGAACAGAGCCAAGGGTTCCAGTTTTCATCCTGCATTGGAGAACGAACCATCTTCAGTGTCTGCAGTTCAGAGGCTGTGAAATACCAGCTGATTTATTGCTTATCGGAAAGATAACTTCATACAGAGGTTATTACAGAGCTTATACAGAGATTCCTATTTCAGAAGTTTATTCCAAAGATTTATCCAGAGACAGAGAAGATCTTTGAGCAGCTGATTTGTATGCATCTGGCATCCATTTTTTTAACTGTACAGACTTCTAGTTTGCTGCTGCAGGGCCGTACCAGCAAGGACCAGGGCCATACTTCCTCATCTAGGGCAAAGCGCTTTCCTTTTTTGCCTTCTGGTTTCATCTAATGGGGCGCCTATATCTCTGGATTCATTCTTGATCATCTGGCGGAGGGAGAAAGTGATTATATTGATAGTCGTACAAGTTCATCTTCATTTCAGGCGCCTGTAATCAGCAAATCAGGTTTTCTTTAATGCAATCATGTTGTTGCTTTTTAGCTTGCATGTTATCAGATCTCAAATGTAATAAGCCTAGAAGTTCAATAAACCTTTTCGCATCAATAGATCAAACAGTTTCCATCATTTCTAGACTCGTAGTATTTTGTTTAATTTTTACAAGCCATTTCTTTCAAAATCGCACTTCTTCTTTTCATGCAAAAAACACAAAAAAATCAAAAACGTTCAAAAACAAGCAAAACCAAATAAATTCAGAAATCAGTGAGAACAGAGTTAGTTACCGTTGCACCAAAAGCCTGGACTGGTAGTGAACAACACCCCTCTTAGCGTTAAGGGGGCATCCCCAGGATAGGTACTCCCGCTGAAGACCCCAGACACGTGGCTAGGCAAACCGCTCGGACAGACCTACGTCACCTTCCAATAGGGGCCCGCATCGGGACATCACAGCCCACCACGCTCCGCGAGTCTCGACCTCGAGACCTCCAGCTCTGATACCAAGTTAGTTACCGTTGCACCAAAAGCCCGGACTGGTAGTGAACAGCACCCCTCTTAGCGTTAAGGGGGCATCACCAGGATAGGTACTCCCGCCGAAGACCCCGGACATGTGGCTAGGCAAACCGCTCGGACAGACCTACGTCACCTTCCGATAGGGGCCCGCATCGGGACATCACAGCTATGTGACGGCATTGAGGAGGTAGGGGCATCAAATGTAGTCCAAATTGTTACAGATGCTGTCCCTATTTGTAAAGCAGTAGGCATGTTGGTGCAAAAGAAATATAAGCATATATTTGGGACACCATGTTGTGTGCATTCGTTGAATAATGCACTCAAAGATATTGGCAAGTTTGAGTGGGTTTCAGCTCTCATAGAAAAGGGCAGAAAAATTCAAATGTTTATATGCAACCATCACCAAACACAAGCTATTTATCGAAAATTTGCCAAGGTGGAGCTTCTCAAACCAGCTGATACAAGGTTTGCTTCTTATTTTATTCTTCTTCACCGTCTTTGTGAAGTGAAAGGTGCTTTGTGTTCCACGGTTGTTAGTGATGCATGGGCAAGCTTGGAGGCAATCTACATCAAATGATGCAGTTGAGGTGAGAGGTATGATCCTTGATGACCGTTTTTGGGCTGATGTTAAATTTGTTGTGGACTTTATTCAGCCCATATGTGAGGTGATCAAATTTGCAGATTCAGACAAGCCATGTTTGGGGGAAATTTATGAAGAAATAGATTCCATGTGCGAAAGAATTAAGCAAATAACAGATGCAAAAGATCCTTCACTATATCCTTTGATAGAAGGTAAGTTACATGGAAGATGGAACAAACTTAACACACCTCTTCATTGTGCTGCCTATGCCTTAAATCCTAAATGGCATAATATAGAAGAGACCAATAAGAGGGCTCCATATGAGGATAGAGAGGTAATGAAGGGGTTTTGGGCTGCAATAAAAAAGATATATGGCCGAGGTGAGGAAGCATCAATTATAAGGAGTCAATGGAATAAGTTTTCACGTGGGCATGGTGACTTTTCTTCTGTGGAAGCTTTATATGATATGCGAGCAAAGAAAGACCCTATAGAGTGGTGGTGGAACCATGGAGGTGAAACACCTGAATTGCAATCATTTGCAATAAGATTACTCTCACAAGTAGTGTTGTGACCTTTTCACACATCGCCCCATTCAAAATGGGGACCCCCTAATTTTGGCTCCATTCTGGTCTTTTGGCTTGGGTTTCTCTCTCTCTCTCTCTCTCTCTTCTTCGATGTCTGCCTTTCGAGGATTGTGCCCGTCATTGAGCTTAAGCGTAAAATTGACCAAGTCTAAAAATTAGGGTTTCATCTTTCCTGGTCAGTCCAAGGTCGAATGAAGAGAATAAATTGAAAATCGAGCTTAACATTGTTGTCAGCATGCTCCCAGCAGGTTCTTAGTTAATTTTCATCAAATTCGAGGTACTTACTATTTTTAGTAAGTGTGAAATTGTAATCGATTTTTGAGATTCCGACAAATACACGGCATTCAGAGCACATCAAGTTACTCGGTGCAAAATTTGAGCTAAAACGGACCACTTTCTATTTTTAGCGCTTCCGGGACATTTCGTGGCTTAGATGCAGTTTTTCTTTGCATGTCCGGATATTCCTTCCGGTTTTTCGAGACCTTCATAACGGTATAACATGCAAAGCGAGATGACAACTTTCAGAGTTCAGCCTTTCGAGGCTATTTTTAGGGTTTGCATGTCAGGGTTTCTTTTGCATGTCGGATGATTCCTTATGGGTTTTTCGAGACCTACGCGATGGTGTGACATGCAAACGGAGATAATCATTCAGTAAGGAACTTACTATTTTTAGCAGGTGCGTCCCGGCAGCCGCTTCCCAGCAGTTCAGAATCACGAGCTGATCGCAATGCAACAGAAACGAAGACAAACAGAGATCATTTGATACGCATGCAGAGCGAATTAGGGTTTCCAACTTCAGAGCCTGAAAAGAAGGGTAAAAAGTCAGAATTTTCAAAAACCGGTGTAAACCACCGCAATCAGCATCCCTTAGGCTATCTGCTGGTAAAATTTCAAGTCAAACGGAGCACTTACTATTTATAGTAAGTCATTTTGGAAACAGGCTAAAAATAGCAAGTCAGGTGCATGCGCTGATGTCAGTAGTCAGGTCACATGGTGAGGAGCGCCTCATTCAAATTTCAAGTTAATCGGAGCAGTGGAGCTATCAGGAACAAGCAGTTACTATTTATAGTAAATCATCCTCAGAAATGGGCTAAAAATAGCAGGCAGACTAAAAATAGCAGTGTCAACAGGGTAACAAGGTCGGGAGGATGCGGTGTTCAAAATTTCAAGTCGTTCTGAGCTTCAGAGATGTAAAAGTCAGAGGGCTTACTATAACTAGCAGGGCATGGATAAACTGGCGAAAACGAGGAAAAAGGTGACTAAGTCTGGAGCTTCATCCTTCAAACATGGCCAAATGCGCCCAAGCTAGAGAAAGTCAAAGAAAGTCAACGTTTTTCATCCTCCTGCCTAGCTCAAATGCGCCCAAGGGAAACTGGAGAAAGCATGAAAATATTCTAAGTATGAAGTTTCATCCTGCTCAAGGGGCAAAATGCGCCCATCCTTCATCAAGGCCAAAATGCGCCCAAAATGCAAAAAGTCAAGAAAAGTCAACAATGTTCATCCTGCAGCTATGTCAAAATGCACCCACCTTGAAGCATGAGAGTTAAAGAATTTTCTAAGTGTTGAATTCGTCCTCCTCACCCCTCCAAATGCGCCCATCCTCCTCCTAGGTGGAAATGCGCCCAAGAGAGAAGTAAGTCAAAGTGGTCAACGTTTTTCATCCTTCTCCCTAGCTAAAATGCGCCCAAAAATGAAAGCAAGTCAACAAGTCAAAGATTTTCATCCCTCACCTACATGAAAATGCGCCCAAAAATGAAAGCAAGTCAACAAGTCAAAGATTTTCATCCCTCACCTACATGAAAATGCGCCCAAATGAGGTCAAGTGAAGACAAAAAAGGGAAGTTGAAGAGTCATCCTCTTGCCTAGCTCAAATGCGCCCAAGTTGAAGTTGTAAAAGTGAATGAAGGGTGGTAAATGAGGTAAAAGGTGAGTAAAATACTCCAAGGCGTGGTCAAAGCAAGGTAAGTGCTAGGCGTGGCAATATTCCTCCTCAAGTGCTAAATGCGCCCAAGGTGGTAGGTGTTAGAAATTTTTTCTAAGGCGTGTGAGGTGGTGAAACACAATGCTAGGCGTTTTTTTTAATTTTCCTCCAAGTATGCTATGCGCCAAGGGTGGTGAGATGAAATATAAGATGATGTGATGAGAATTTCTCCTAAGGCGTTGGAACTTCAAGTGAAAATATTTTCCAAATGTGAGACGAGGAATAAAATAAAGTTGCTAGGCGTTGAAATTTTCAAAATGATAAATTTTTCCTGAGGCATTGAAGATGTTGGAGGATAAAATGTGCTAAGCACCCTCATGAAGATTTTCTAAGTAGAGTTGATGATTTTCTCACAGGCAAGGATGAGCAAGATTGAATAAAAATTTTAAGGCGAAGAATTTTCAAGGCAAAATTTTCCCAAGAGATGATTTCAAAAAAAATTTCTAAGGCAAAGTATTTTCTTTCTTGGAAAATACGCTTAGAACTCAAGGTGGTAAAATCTTCTTCCTAAAGCACGAGCAAACTTCATGGTGATGAAGTCAGATGATGACAATATAAATTCAAAATTCCTCAAGTCAAAGCAAAAGGATGTTCACAGGGATGAAGAACGGATTTAAATTGGAGTAATATTTTTCTAAGGTTCAAAATTTTAAAAATTAAATGAACCCGTTCGTTGGGTACCCATGGATTCGAAGCGTTCTGGAGAAAATTCTCTTCTGGGTACTGGACATTTGTGATGATAGATGGATTTCCATGTCTTCCACACTTCGCCAACACTTTTTCAGTGAAGAATTCAATCAATGCTCAAATTGTGAAATTTTCCTAAGGGAGAATTTAAAATTTTCTAAGGCAAATTTGAATAAAACGACTTTTGAAAGGGAAATGATTCGAATAATGAATTTGAAGCGGGTTGCCTAGATGATTTTGATTGAATTCTTCGATGATGAATTTTCTAGAGCTGAAGAGAAGTAAAATTCGAATTCAAGTGACAGAGCTCCGGATGGTGAATTAAAAGGATGAATTTAAATTAAATTTTTCGAAAGTGAATTCAAAAGATGCCAGTCAAAGTTGAACTTCTAGAAGGTTGAGGTTCTCGGACAAGTGTCAGAAATGCCAGAGAGGGAAATTCAAACGAAGTAGTGGGAATTCAATGTACTGGCTATACTTAGCCTCCTTCTAGAATTCGATTTTCCTATAAGATTGAGAAGTTTCTCACTTGTTTTTCACAGCTGGAGAAGTGTGAATTTGCTCTGAAGATTGTTGCTAAGCATTGCTGAGGCTTGAGGAGTTCGAATTTTTTTGCTAAGGTTGAAGTGTTGCTGAAGTGAAGCTGAGAAGGACGACTTGAGTTGGTTGTTGAGTTCCAAAATCTGAAGTTCGAACTTGTTGCTGAAGTTCAGAATTGCTGAGGACTGAAACTGCTGGAGGTGCGCACTTGCTTGGGCTATGGCTGAAGCTTGATTTGTTGCTGAAGTCTGAAGTTGCCAGTGCTAGTGAAGGAATTTCGATTTGAAGAGGATATTGCTGAGAGTTTAAAAAGTGCGAACTTGCTGATTTGAAGAAGTACAAATTTACCAAAGTTCAAGTTGCTGATTGAAGTTGCTGGAAGTAGTGAAGTCGCTAAAGCTTGCTTGGAAATTTATTTGCTAAGTGATTGAAGTTCGAAATCTTGTGAAGGAGAAGTTGAGGTTTGCAGAAGAATTGAATGTTGCAACTTCTCAAATTTTAAAAAGTCGACTGGCAGCCCTGCAAGGTATTTTATTTATTTTTCTAAGATAAATTGCTGATGAATGTTTATTGTCCTGCAGATGGCTGAGGCAAGGGCGACTGGCAAAGATAACAATGGTGCATCCAGACAGGCTGTGATCAAGAAGCTGAGCAAGACATTTATGCCAGAGTCAAAATTCATTTCGAAGTTGGGCAAGCTGACGGATACCAACTTGGGCTCCGTCAACCTAGAGACTTTCAAGAACAGAATGCTGGGGATTGGTAGTCATCGACCTTCGAACACTTCGCACAACATCGTTCGAAGTGGGTTATATGCAGCTGCTAGTTTCCCACCAGCCATTCAGTGTTCGGAGCTGATGATGGAGTGCGCCAATTATTATGAGAAGGATCACAGATCGATCATGTCACCAGATGGTCAAGTGTTAGCCAATCTTACTCCTGCCGCCATTGGTGAGGCTTTCGGGATCCCGGTGCACAGAAACATGGTTTACAAATCCAGAGAGCGAGCTGAGCGAATGTATGCTTCTGCATTCGAGAGATGCACGGAGACAATCAACACTCACTGGATGAGCAATCCCAGGCCTTCTCGTACAAAGCTGCCAAAGCAAATCATAGCGGATGACTTGAAGCAAGAATATTGTGATCTCATTATGATGTTGAGCAGAGTTGGTGGTTGCCCACAGTCCTTTATTTTCGAGCCATGGATGTTCTACTACATTAACCTCGTGCTGGAAGGGAAAGACTACGTCAATTGGGCCGAGATGATCAGTGACAATTCGCATGAGCAGCTCCTGAGCCTGAGAAGGACGAAGACGTTTTACATGAGCTCTTACATCATCTACATGCTGGCTCGTATGACGAAGTATAGAGGAATTTCATACAAGGAACCTATTGGTTGTGGCTCCCACCAATTCAAAATACATGAGGCTTGTCCGCAGTTGCACCTAGCAAGTACCACTCATTACAAGTGTGTCAATGACGCCTTCACCATGCATATCACAAGATTGCTTCAGGAGCGGTTGCATCACAGAATCTCGAGAGAGGCCCAGGAATTGATTGAAAGGTATGGGTGCTGGTTTATACAGTTTCCAAAGTTTTCTTACATAAGGCTGCAAGGTTTTTCATCATATCCATATAGGCTGCCTAAGTACCCAACCGATAGAATTTTAATGCTAGAGATATCTAGGCAATTGCTCGCCTACGATAAGATTCAGAAGAAAAAGAAGGGAGGAATTGAATTCCCAATTGTCATGGGCAACTCAGATGAGGTGTGTCCTTCAATACAGGCAGCTAGAGAGGCCGAGAGTGAGCTTCAATTTTATCACTTTTCATATCACACCAGCCGACAGCACTATGACCCACATAATAACATCAAATGGGTACTGTCAGAAGAGTTTAAACACAAGGCAAATATTGAGGACTATTGGGCTGATGCATCAGATGAGATTGAAGTCAGGAAAAGAATGTTCTCTCGGTTGCCAATTACTTTGATCAGGGAGTGTGAAGTTGTTCCGGTTCCAGACCAGGTGAATGAGGATATGGACGTTGTCCATCCGACTATGCAGCAGTGAGGGATACTCCGCTTCCGCTCCCAGATTGGTCAGAACCAGAGGTTGTTGACTTCGATACACTTTCTATTCCGGTCCTGACATTTACTAGAGCATGGGTTGATAGGCGTGTGAACAGGTTAAAGAGTAGGTCAATTGCTCTGACTTACAATTTGATGGGAGATCACAGGACACCCACCACCTGCAGGAAGAAACAGATCACACGAGGTCCAGAATCCAGAAGAAAGAGCCAGTTCGGCAGGAGCCTATTCAGCCGAGCCTCCACGAGTTGCATCGCATCACCATTGGAGACACGTTCTCCAAGTATACAGGAGGTCTCTTTATTTATTGATCAGAGGAATGCATTGAATCAGGTGCAAGTAGTACAGGAAAATAATCATCCACCACGGAGAGAGTCATGGCGAGCGCTAACGCACCTAGTAGGGTTGATCAGGATGATGAGGGGACTACTACTGACCCTCAGTTTCAGCAGGAGTTAGAGCGGCTATGGAGGATGACGATGATATAGTTTCAGGAGACACTCAGCCACTTGAGGACGATGAGCCTCGCCAGAATGATATAGAGGTTGAACAAGTTCGAGAAGTAGAGGCACAAGAACAGCAGCCCTTTGATATACAGTATACAGTACCTAATTGGCTCAGGGATAGGATGAGGAGAAGCCCCAGCGAGGAGATTGATCCAGCAGTGGAGATGGAAGAATTTTTGAACAGGATCAGTGCACCTCCACAGAAGAAGAGAGCACAAAAGTTTTCAAAGATATCAACTGATGAGGATGGTTCTCGCACCCTTCACGTAGTGTGCCACAGGTTGATTGTGACCGAGATGAAGCATTGCCAGAAAATTACGTGGTCACAACTTTGGAGTTAGGACGCCCCATTGGTGCACAGATTGTAGAGGAATGTGATAACTCCTACCTCGCCCTCAAAGACAGATTATTCAAGAAGGAAGGAAAGTATAAAAAGTTGAAAAGAGAACACAAGGCTTTAATTGGATATGTGCAGCAGTTGTCTCGTTCTCGTGGGCAGGAGATTCCAGTGATAGAGCCTCCAGCAGAGATACCGAGGGAGTCAATCAGTGGCTTGATGGAGTTAGGGAAGATGGCACAGGAAGCAGACAAGTGGGTCACAGGAGTTCGTGTGAGACAGAAAAGTTTATGGAGGACCTTGCTTTTGCTTTTCAGCAGGCTTCCAGTATTTTGGCACGGATGGAGGCAGTTGATTAGGCTTGGGGTGATGCTTCTATCTATCAAAGCAAAGTAATTCAGCGTCTAGAGGCATTGAGGCATGTCCCTTTGCATTGTTGATTGATGGAGGGGGCATTCAGGAGAATGACAGATATGATTTCTCTAGATGGTATTCTTCAGCGATCACGGGACGTGGTTTCTTCGACGCAGCACAGGCAGATTCAACCAGGGTACGGAAGGCTATGGCCAATATTATTGATGGAGTTTAGAATACTTTTGAGGCCATATTTGCTAGGCGGTTGAATCCAGATGAAGTAAATCTTGATAATTTGAGGGGTAGGCTGGTGCCTTTCTTTTCTAAGGTGAAGACCTTCATACAAGATGATTTCGAGAACACTTCTACTTTCTCCGCCTTGATCCAGAGCACGCAGGATTCCTTAGTTGCTTGGAGAAAGTCTTGTACAAGGCATGAACATTCAGTCACGGTGTTAGAGTTCCAGCTTGATTGCATTCCACCCATTTCAGTGCAGGAGGTTGAGGCTGTACTTGGCAGATTCGTTGAGTTTGCAGCCAGAGAGAGGGAGAACGGGAATGCACTACTAGACGAGGATCTTCTAGAAGACTGATTATGGGCATTAATTGCCTTTTCTATTTTGGGAGTGAGTGGGAATCTTTGATTCATTTAATGTACCACTCCCCATTCTGGCAGTTTTTAGGGTTAGGGCTGAGGTGGCTTAATCTTAGCCACTCTATTGATTGTAACCCTAGCCGTCTTTTGCACCGGGCTATCTATAAAAGGGGGAGTCCCCCTCATTTGTAAGGCATTAGAATTAGATCAGACATTAGCTTTAGAGCTAGAGATTGGAGAGTAGAGCAGAGTTAGCATTTTTGTTTGATAGCTTAGTGTGGAGAAGAAAGAAAGTTTTCCCTTTGAAAACTTTTGTGGAGATTGTTGTGTAACACTTTCATGATAATAGATCTTTTCATTGATGGTGGAATTCGTCTTTGTCATGAATAGCTAGCAAGGTCTCTTCTTCCTTTCGGATCCAAGTAGCATAATTTTCATTTCATGCAAGTAGTTTACTTTGGTGTGTGGTGTTTTACTAAGGTAGCTTCATTTCATTCCATACCACTAGCGGCTTGTTGATGATAAGCTCGCCTTGCGTGGTCCACTGGAAATTGTCTTGAGTTTAACTTCGATTGTGATTTGTATACTTATATGCATCGTCTTGATGGTATATGTATGCTAAATTGTAATTTGAACATCTTTTGCTATCCCCTTTGAAGATTGCACCAATTTTGCTGAAGCTGTCCGACGTGAGGCTAAGTGAAATTCGGTCGAAGTCTGCCGAAATTAAGCTCCACATATCCTGCATTCAGAATAGAACATAAGTTTCTTAGGCCCTACACTCATTTACTTTCCGCACATTTCTGATTAGCTTTATGAAAACGAACTATATTGCCAAATCATACACGCAAGAACCCCTTCAAAGCATACACCGACTGTTAACTACAAGAAGCTTGAACAATTGTGTAAGTCCCCTCGTAAGAACACAGCAATACACATCAAACCAACTGAGGGTGTTCCAAGTATTTCGGAACCTTGGAGTTGAACGTGTGATCTATCTCACAATCTTAGCACACGGAATACTTTGATCAAGAGAGAACGGAGTAGCCTTCGGACTATTTTGTTCTGCTGATTGGTGCGGTCACAAAAACCACGTCAACAAGTAGCTAGCTCTTCATCTTGTGAGAGAAATTGGAGTACTTATGGTTTTATTCATTCACTAAAGAGGAACCGATTGGGGTCAAAGAAAGCAGAGAACCTGGTGTACATTCATAGCTCACTTCGCCTTCTCTCTCGTATAGATCCTGCATACAATGAGGGTCCTTCAGCAAAATGGGACCAAATTTCACCTGATGAAGATGTTGTAGTCATAGTGGATGAAGTGGTTGAACCAGATGGCCTTATTGATTTACCCCCAGTTCTACTACCAGCAAAGGAACCTGAGTTAGAGACTGATGAGTATTTGGAGAGCATCATAGCTGAGGACCTTGACATGGATGATATTGATGTGGTGTAGATGATATGAGATTCAGATATCAGATAGATCTCTGATTTTTGTTTTTTGTTTGCATATCAGCCAATCAAACTATCAATATTTTTGAATTTCAATATGTAATCGAATATGTAATGTGAAATGTCAAATGTGAAGTTAGAAGTTGGAACTATGATTATGTAAACTTTACTACTGCTATTGTTTTGAAAGTTCAATGTCATTATATTTTCAAATTTTCTATATATTATTAATTTTTATATTAAAAAAAAAAAATGGCGTCTCCAAGTACCCCCGTCTCCTATTTTCAAAAAAATGTCGTACCAGTACTGGTACCAGTCTCCCGTACCAGTACCAGTACCAGTCTCGCGGCAACTATGAATAGAACGCTCAATTGATTTCAAGGAAATAAATTCTAAAACCCTCCTAGGTGCAACAAGGGTTTAAGATGGGACATGAGAATTAAGGCTCCATCACCCTACTCCTTTGAACTTCTATAAATAAGAGCAACCTTTCTCATTATTGTTTAACTTTTATTACTACAGAAAATTGCTACACCATTGTGCCATCAAGCTTGCAAGTCAATATCTGTTCACTCTTTGTCTACGAGTTGTTTGGTTTGATCGCATAGTGTATGATTTTGTACCTTTTTTGTCCCAAATATTTGTAAATCGTTGAGCGAGTTTGAAGAAATAAATCAAACCATTTGATCAAAAGTTTCAAGATCTATCAATGCTCATTTTTTATAATCTATTGTTTCAATCTACACCTCGGATAGGCGTCATCGCCTCCTTGGGAATTTGGAGATTAAGGATTATCGTTTGATGTTGTTTTATGATGTAGATTTCAGCGTACACCTTGAACACGCGTCGTCGCCTCCTCGGGAATCTTGATATCCAATTCATCGTTCTGTGTCGTTTCTAGTAATCTACATCTCATCCTACACCTCAGATAGGTGTCGTCACCTCCTTGGGAATCCTGAGATTTAGCTTACCGTATGAGTGTTTGCTTGCATAGACTTTATTCCAGCATAGATCTGAAAGTTCAGAGCCTTTGGATGCATTCTGAGAGACAGTCGGTCCAAGTGATCCAACCATTCCCCAAATATTGCTCCTACACCCTCTCGCTCTATTTTACTTGAGGAGGTAGGATAGTTTAGCCTATTTGTAGTTAAGATCCGCAGAAACTAGAGAAAACCTTAGCCGCAACGCATTGAGTTTTATCACCCTTGTGCCCTGCCACTGAGTAAAAAGATAGGAAACTTAGATCACTTTACTTTTTATGCAATAATAGCAAAAGAGGGAGCTTCCCCTCCTAATTTGAAGAGAAGTTAATACTGTGCATAGCTGTCCATTGCCAATACGCACTCCAGAGGTGCGAATTGTAACGCCAACAGGGCCTATGGTTGTCACAAGTTTGCTGGTATTCAAAAGATTGAAATATAATCTAAGTCTGATCATTCACATGTCACTTAACAACGTCATGAAATCAAATATTTGCAATAACATTTCATGAAATTCAAATTACTTGCATATTCTCAAGCAAATTTAGCATTAAGCATTCAACAACTTCATGGAAACGAAAGATTTATAATAAAACTCCATGTATTTATCAATTTTGGAACATTTTTTGCAAATATAAAGCATCTACTCTAAAAGAAAGTATAAAAATACTGATATGTAAAAATTTCTCCCAAATATTATCCACGCATGCCTCAAGAAATAACTAAATCAAAGCAAACCATTCTATACTTCACGAAATTGCTTCACAACTAGGCATAGAATGATGCAAGAGTTTAAAGAAAATCGATTATTTGCCACCAAATAGTGTCAATATGCACCCAAATTTGGCGCAGCATACAGTCTTTTCCGATAGGAACAAACAATTAGCTATGTCTGATTTCGTATCAGGAAATAGCTTTAAATTGACTTGATATTAGTTAATCTCAAATGAAACATACAAGTTTTTAATTTGAAATGGAACAAAAAGCAGAAAAAAGAATAAAACTTGAAAAAGTTTTAATTCTTTGGAATCCACAAATTTAGAACTTAATGAAAATAAGACAACTCCTGGCCTTTTATGAGAACAAGACACTCAGAAAATTCAATCAACACATGAAAGAGAATCCAGGGGACGAATCGTAGCAGAGCCTGTGGCATGTAACAGTTGGCAAGAGAAACATTTGGAATAAGTCAACAAAAACTTTGACTTTCTCCAGCACTTGAAAATTTTGGTATTATGCCTTTGAAATGCGATTAGGACATCAAACCAGATTGAGCAAACTATCCACTTGATCTTCAAACAAAATGTAGGAACTTTCTAGATATTCAAAGTGATTAGGTGGAACTAGAAATTCTAATCCACCGGCCCTGTGTTCCTGCATTCATGCTATAGCTTCGGGCAAGAAAGATACCCGCAAGTATACTACCCCAGAACTAGGCACCTCCTTCGTCGCATGCATAATATCTGGATCCCCAGTTTCCTGTTACCAACTTTTTTTCTTTATACACCTTGTTCTCACATGAGCTTCCAGAGTACGCCACCCAGCCTGGTAACATTGTTGGATTTGCTTGTAATCCAAATTTGTTTGACTGTCCATACCTAAACGTTGTCCAAAACCCTACTTCTCCTGCACATAAAATTCCATATATCAATCCCCTTGTAAAACATTAATAAAACCTTCACCTAGCATAAAACCATCATTATTATTAATCCTTTTTAAAACAATTCATAAATAACACACTTTAATGTATTCTCGTGTAACTATCAACTTTAGGCGGGTCATCGAATGTTTTGGGCATTCGAGCAAAACCAAACAACAAGCTTTGAACACTCCAACATCAGTGCACCATTTATCCAGGTACACGGGTATTTGACTCCCGATATATCCGATTGCATTTAAAACTTGACTAATCGATACACTTCACTTTCCCGGAACAAACCCTAACCCGACTTTCGACTTTTACCAGTCTTTTCAAATCCTCAGGCTTTTGACTCCCGGCTGCAGCAACTTGTTAAACTTCGCTTTACGAACTCATCATTATCATTCACCCGAACTCAAATTACCAAAACTCCCGGCACCTGGTATAATTAACACCCGATGCTCGGTCTACCAAACACCTGGTACTAAACCGTGAATTATTTTCAAGATTTTTCAACTTTACCATTATTTCCTGGTGACCATCAGCGAACTAGTGTCTACCTTTAGCATTAATTTTCAACATGGGTCCCCAAGCTTTTGCATTCTTGGGGTGTGTTGTGAGACCACACAACAGGTCATAAGTGGGTTACTTGGCTCTCTGTGTAAGTGCCCTCTGGTCCTAGGAGCCATTACGGTCGTCTCTAGAATGGCTTACTTACTTAGCCTTGTTTACCCATTTTGCTTACACCCTAGGCCCTTCCTACAAGGTGGGTTTCAGTCAGTCAAACATATTTCTAATTCTATCATAGGAAATTACACATTAAATATTCTTATTATCTTAGAAGCAATATGCATACATGTGTAAACAAGGATTGGCAGAAAATATGTAATGAGCCAACCAATTTTTTTGTTTTTGTTTTTTGCAATGTTCAATCAATCACAACAGTTACCCGTTAAGGTTAGCCCAAAACCAAACTCTGCTGGAAAATAACTCTACGCCAAGAATGCACACACAACTCAGAATGACGGTGCTACCATATGGCGGAGAATCTATTGAGAATGATGCAATGCTGAAAGTAACTCATCACCAAGAATGTGCACTCAAGACCCGAGATGGGTGAGGTGCTAACATATGGTGCTGAGGATCCAAATGCAATACAATGAAGATTGAGCAGAGGCTAGTCCCTTCCACAGCCGTGGGAATTATAATGAAACTTAGCAAGAAATGAAAGTAGCTGACAATACTATTGTTTTGTAACGCCCCGCCATGGTTTCCATTAAAACAAAATGTAAAGATCAAATTAACCGAATAATTTAAAAAAAAAAAAAAGATTTAATTATATAACCGCCTTAAGGATACCAAGAAGACGTTACATAAACGTTATAAATAAAATCAACACATCATATCATAAAACATAAGTACAATTTTAAAGCCATGAATGATTCAATCTTCAAAACTTTATATAATCAGATTACAAATATCCAGATTACATCATGTGAGATTTTAATAAATCTCAATACATCATAAAGATGATACAATGAGTACACCCATATACATGAGGTAAGTATACATAGAGGTTAATGATCACATCATCAATAACATTCCTGTTCACGTACATGTACTATGTCCACTGTCACGAACAATGAAGTATCTGGAACCTGCTACAAGTTTAGTATCAACTGTGTAAAGTATCCAATGAAGGTATAGCACGGTTTCCTCCCAACCACATGAAACCCGAAGGTCCACTCCCTCCGTGCTTGGAGATAATGACAGGTCCACAAACAAGAAGACAAAACAATACATTTATGTGGCTTACATTCACATCACGACATAACGATATCAAAACATAACAAACTCCCAGTGGCAAAACACAACTAGAGATAACTCAATACAAAGGATCACATTCATGTAATAGGCAAAGAGTGTCATCACACTGTCGGGATAGGTTACCCTGGTGAATCTTCCTAGACTACCGACCCTCTCCAAGAGCTACCCTGGCAGTCTCTACCGATTCCTGGCCCCTACGCAAACTAGTGTGGAGTCATTCTGTCTTTCAAGAAGACAAGAGAGGTGACTAGCCATTCTAGGCCTTCTCAACCTTTCCTCAATCTAAACGAGCATTAAGAAAATAGGCGAGGCATACTTTTATCTGAGTTAATGTTTAATTCTACCCAACCCCTAGTACATTAGTTAGGTTTCCACTGAATTACAAAACCTACGATAAGTTACCCAGACAACCTCTTAGGATTTCGGCCCCTATCGCAAGCCACTCTTCCTATAACATGACACAACGTCATTAACATGGGATAGTCTTCAAGCACAAGAACAAAAATCACATAGGTATATATATCTCAAACATGACATAGAGTAAGATTTTTATAATGTCACCATAATTACAACCAATTGTGCAAGACCTTACTCTAAATATAATCATGGCAATAGTACTCCAAAGTACAAACATTTATATCATAAACCACAAATACAATTTCCTAACCTCCGGAAGTTAAAATCTCGGTAACACTTAACATTTGACTTCCACTTTGACAATTTCAAACAAACAAACCCATAAACGATTTCTTAACCATAATCTTTTAAAATAAAATTCCAAAATACCACATAGGTACGCTAAGTAATGAACAAAGCCAATTTTGAAATTTACAAAATCGAATGAACACTATGTTTCACAAATCCATAACTATAACCTTTTAAATAAATATTACCTATTTATAGAATAACATGAACAATCACATAATAACCCAGTTTAACTTAAATAAAAACATAAAATATAAAAATTGCTCGTAGTTATTTATTTGTTTCACAATATGCTATATTTATATATTAATATCAAGATATAGAGAAATATCAAAAGAATTCCTTTTATACATCTTGACATATATAAACAAAAATATTATAAAGATGCTGGTTACAACGCGAGTAAAGGAGATGTAAACTGAAACAAAGATATACATTAATCATGCGTATTGATAGGCGCATGCAATCTGCCATATCTCAGTCCATAAATTGAAATAAATCACCAAATCTTTTAGTGAACAAAAGTCAGACTAGAGGAGTTGAGGAAAACGCAATTGATGTGCATCATTCTTAGTGCAGTTCACAAGAGCACGTAACATACAGCAAAAAAGACAAAAGAAACTTATTTGAATTTCCAATACCATAACATTCAGCTAACTTAAGAATTGGTTGAAATCTTATGGTTAGGAAAGGCGTACATGCAAAACACTTTCAAATCAAGAGTTTGTTTATTAACTTTTAGTACAGCGGTAAACATAAGGTTCAGGTAATAGAAATAAATAATTACTTTAGGAAGATTTCTACAGATCTATTCTCAAAAACGCGTTAGGAGTGATACGCTGGTCATTCTAAAATAATTTGTAAAGTTCAAATTCCCCTTACGGTAACAAGATACAGGAGATTGATGAATTACAAACAGAGACAAAGTTAAAATAACAAGTACCTAGATCTTGCAGATCGCGCGCATGGTCTGAATGCAACAAAGAATATGTAATAATTTAGACCGTATGGTTTAAGGAAGAGAGGACGTCTCAAACATTTGTTCTCAATAATCTTGGTAAAATTGCAGAATGGGAGGCGGCTAAGGTAAAGCAGCTTGAAGTTTCAGTTTCACAGTAAGAATTCCCTAATGAAATATAATCTCCTCAAAAGAAAATCAAAATACATACCATTCTACAGCCAACAAGATGGTCGCTGTTTTAAGTGAGAAATATTCAGCAAAGAATAGGCGTTATATATTCCATGCAATCACAAATAGAGTCCAACAGAATAAAACATCATGGAGAGCACTTATAGTAATGAACAACTATATTTATGCAATAATAATGAAATTATATTAAGATCAAATTTACTCTCCAACCCTCTAACTTACAAAATAAATAATATTTGACATGCTGTAATGTCCCCTTCTTATCAGTAACCTGTTTTGTCACGCATCAGCCTATTTCGGAAGCCTGTAGGCGTGTGTGAGGTAAAATTAGGGTTTCCAGTTCTGAGGTTCCTTGGCATTTTTCTGAGAGTTTACTATTTATAGTAAATTCTATTTTAAGCAGTATGGAGTTTGTCAGCTTTCAATACTTCATTTCCAGTTGGAGCTTTCATTTGCAGTTCATGTTTGACCTCTTAAGGCATTTTTATGTTGAATAAAGGCATCAAGGTTATATTTTGCAGTTGACCCCTTGGCCTAGCAAGACAACTTAAGTTGTGTTTAAAAGGGGGACTTGGAAGGGGTATGCTCTCATAAAAGTGATTTAATTTTTAATAAAGACAAAAGCCTTGAGAAATAAAGTGGACACCTTTTTGAAGGAATTAATATTTTAAAATAAAGATTTTTATATTGCCTTGTAAAGTGGATGCATTTTTGAGAAGCTGAATGGTTCTGTGGAAATTTGAAGAGTCTCTGTGACTGTTGGCATCTTTTCTTGAGGAGTTGAAGAGTCTTCTACTCTTCTATAAAAATGAAGGCTTTATTTCAGCTTTGGGATCCATTCATGTTAATATACTGTTATGCTGTCGGAATGACAAATGAATTCTTGCTTCGAGGATGCTACCTCCTAGCCAATTATCCAATTTCATGTTTGAAATACAACATCTAGTTGGAATTTGCTGCTTCTCATCCAGACTAGCAGATTGAGCTCAATTGTGAAGAAATTTTGAAGTTTTATCAATTTTGGTTTTGCTGTTTCATCTACAGCTGAAGGTGATTTCATGTTATAACTTTATTTCCAGTTTGAAATTGGTTCTGGCCATTTTACCATTCTATTTGCTGTTCAAGGGTGCCCCTTCCTGCCAATTCTTGGATTTTATTATTGAGAATCTGATTTTTAAAGAGAAATCGCCCCTTCAAGAGGGCCGTACTTTTCTGGAAGTACATTGGGATTCGTGCAAAATTAACAGGAGTTCGTTGAAGCTGTTTCATCATCTCAGTTTGGTCTCCTACCTTCTAGCAATCAATTGCACTTGGTCTCATTCGATTTGGAGGTGAAATGAGTGAGTTATGAATAATTCTTTGGTTTTCACAGTTGCTGATTGAAATTTCCAATTTTCTGTTTTCTGTATCAGACTTTAGTAGTTCTTATTTTTAATGCATCATCAGCAGTTTGAGAGTTAAATAATTGTAAGAGATCATCTATTACTCTTGTGTTTGAAGATTATTGTAATCCTTTGTAATTTGCAGCTTATTTCTTATTTGTACAAACTGTAAACAGTAGTACTGTTCCAGTTTAAATTGCTGCAATTAATTCTTATTCTTCTCACATAAGTACCCCTGGATGGTTTACCGCCAGTGTCGATAATTTGATTGTAATACTCTTGTACCCACTTTCAAGTGGTGAATCCCCACAATTCTGTGGATGCCCGCCGTAGCGGATGAATTAGTTTGTAATAGCTCATGGCTGGTTATCCGCCTACCAATTTCTAACTTTCAATTTAACACTCCATCATATGTTAGCACCTCGCCCTCAGTGGGATCTTGA
The DNA here is from genome assembly GCA_007258455.2 of Sequoia sempervirens. Lineage (NCBI taxonomy): Eukaryota > Viridiplantae > Streptophyta > Pinopsida > Cupressales > Cupressaceae > Sequoia > Sequoia sempervirens. The sequence goes on along the minus strand of VDFB02047230.1, from coordinate 253,477,867 downwards.
GTGCACATTCTTGACGTTGAGTAGTTTCTTTCAAGTACTTTCATTTAGCTCCTCCGCCATATGACAACACCTATCCCTCATTGGGATTGAGTGTGCATTCTTGGTGTGAGTTCATTTCAAGTTTGGTTTTCTTTTTGGAGCTAACGCTAATCAAGTTGGTTAAGTGCTGGTTATGTTGTGGTAATTCATCGAAAAAATTGGTTAGCATATTTCAGTGGTATCAGAGCAGAAGACCCTGCCATCCTGTGGCAATTTGTAGTTGGTTATCTGATGAGTGAAAGAGACACTATGCCACACACCAGAAGTCAGGCTAGAAATCAGCATCAGTTTCCGCCCGTTCCAGAGGCAGAGACCTTCTTAGGAGTCTTAAGAGATCTTGGTAAAACAGTGGAAGGTTCAGAAAAGTTAGTGGAAGAAGTTGAACACACAGTTGAAATAATGTCAGACAGTGTTAGACAAGCAAATTGTAACGCCCCGCCAAGGAAACCAATAAAACAAAGTATTATGTAATGAATTAGCCAAAAAAATTTTTTAAAAACATTCGTATATATATAAATGTCTAATGGATTCCAAGGCGACGTTACTTATACATTAATATTAAGAACTTCACATCATAATATTTAAGTTATAAAATACAAGTACAAATCATATTCGTGAATAAACCACTTTCATAAACTTAAACAGTTCAAGTCATTTACATGTTCAGATTACAACCAGCGAGATTCTCATAAATCTCAATACATCTAATGATGTTACAATGAGTACACGCATATACATGAGATAAATATACAATAAAGTAATGATCTCCTCATATCAAATATCTACATCCGAATACGATCTGCGTCCAGTGTCACAATCATCGAAGTATCAAGAACTAGCTACAAGTACAATGTCATTAGTAAGAGTATCCAATGAAAGTGTAGCACGGTTTCCACCCGACCACGTGGAACCCAAAGGTCCACTCCCTCTGTGCTAGGAGATAGTGAGAGGTCCAGAAGACAATCAACCAAAGAATAATGAACATACAATACATTACATGGCTGACCACACATAACGACATGACCACATCATATGCTTTCAGAGACAACCACAATATAATAGACAACTCAACACAAGAGACTACTATCATGTTTCAGGACAGAGTGTCATCACATAGTTGTTCTAAGTTACCTTGGTAAATCTTCCTAGACTACCGGCCCTCTTCCAGAGTTACCCTGGCAGTCTCTACCGATTCCCGGCCCTTAGACAATCACATATGGAACCGTATTACCTTTCAAGAAGACAAGGTAAACGACTAAGCCATTCCAGGCCTTCTCAACCTACCCTTAACCTATAGTAGCATTAAAGCACTAGGTGAGGCATTAGATTAATCTTTATTATTTAATGAGTCCCAAATTTATTTATTATAGTTTTCACTGAATTAAACGAAACCCATGATAGGTTACCCTGGCAACCGCTTAGGGTTCCGGCCCCTATCGCAGGCCACTCTTCCTAGGAACATGACTCAATATAAAAATACAAGGACAACCATGATACATATTTGAATGAAACCATGAAAGAACATAACTCAACCATGATACAACTTAATAAACATTTCAAATACACCATCAGGATAACAAGTAGCTCATATATGGCTAAGTCCCAAAACAGATCAATGTATAGGAAAAGAAAACAATGTTTGTACTTCAAAAGTTTGCATCATGATTTCTCTTCCTAGTCTCTGAAAACTTGGCAATTCACAATCACAAAATTAAGATATTCAGTCACAAAGCATTCTTGATACCAAATCGTAATAAAATCATAGTTTAAATAACAACCTCTTCTGTACAGTTAATAAGCCTTGCCAATATAAATAAAATGGCACATTAGTGCTTATCACAAATTTATCACTAAAACAACTTTATGGACTAAGTGCCATAAAAGATAATCCATTATCATATTCAAATAAAGATCTTGTTTATAATTTAATTAACTTTAAGATTATTCTTTATCAAGAATAAAATAAATTCTAATAATTTGTTAATCTGCATACAAAAAGGCTAAACAATTTAAATATATATATATATTGTTCTCACTAATTTATTGTGACAATTAAATCTAAATGATTAATCAAACATTAAATAACATTTATTTAATCATTTATCTACAATTATTTTAATTATAGTACGTGCACTTTTTATGTACAATTTGATTGAGAAAATAAAACTTAAATAAGAGTCATGTAAACGACTCGTCATGAAAAATATCGAACCCCAAATATTTCAGTTCTTAAATTAGCAGATCCTTATTGCATGCAATTGAGTTTTAGATAATCCACAAGTTAACCTACATGTGTCGAGAGCTTACTCTATGGATTCAACAAAATTATACACTCTCTGTTTTCTACAGATATCAGGTTTAACTTTCATGCATGCGTTTTATTTCTAAAGTAAACTCTCAGATGCAAACAAAATTATATTGATTTTATCGCAAAGATCTTCACACAGTAAGAGTAAATTACTCAATCTGCAACTCTTAACTCCTTAGATTTGTACGCATAAAGGAATATCCTAACATTGACAGGCAACACTCAAAATCTAATAGAGATGATTAATTGAATTTCGCCAATGAGAATTGTGTCAATACATCCTGCCTTAGGATTGATTGTATAGACATAAACTTCTAATCAAGTTGTCCTGAGAGTTACTAATAATAGAAAATTTGGGTGTATCCTTTAAATCTTCCTGAACAGGCGCTATCTCTATCAGACATTATTCAATTGTATGGAATATAGGCAGTGCAGGATTTTGGAATTAGTATTACCAATATAAAATAATCATATCAAGTGCAGTATTATAAGCCTCTACAGACCTCTATGTTCATGTGCTGCATCAGTAAGAGGCTATAGATAAAGTCAATGAAGTTCATTGACTCTTTTCACCTCTCCTTGATCTAATGTAGACGTTGCGTAAGGAATCACTTACATTTTAAATACGGAGGTTATTGGTGATATTAAATGAAGAAGTCTAAAAACGCAGGCTTGCACTATATCAATATTTCAGACAAAGACAATTGTTAAATATACCATCGAATTTCCAAAGCCATCCCCAACTTATCCCAGGCCGTCTCCTAGTAGTTTTGCAATGTTTTGTCTTAATAGTCAGTACAATGGCTGAGCGAGTAAGGAAACCAGGGTTGAAATTCTAAACAGGGATTACGTTAGCAAGGATATGATGGAATAAAGAAGTTACAGAGCAGGACGAATTCCATATCATTAGCTCCCAAAATCTTGGATTTATTGAAACCCTCAAGAGTGCTTCCTACAATATAAATTTCACTTGCGTTCGAGGGGCATGCAATCAAGCAGGTTTAGCGGATGAGGGCTGCACATACCTCACACCTCAGTAATCCTTATTGCTTTATACAGTTGATCATTAAGCATGCGCAGTTGACCTCCATGACCGTGTTGGCTATCTAAGGGACACCCTTGACCGTTGGTGCCTATGTATCATATATGTATATAGATTGAATAATTCCAGCAACACCGTTTTTATTTCCTGTTAGATCCTAACAACGCTGTGACTTATGTTCCATTCTAAAGCATCTGTGCAGAAGCAGGCAAATGTGGTGCGGTTCAAAAGTGAGGAAACTGATGCAGACAAGAAAGTGAAGTAAACCTAAAGGCAGAGGTATATGATAAAGGATTTAAATTCCAACAACTATACTTTACAAATGACTATGGGCCACAGTCGGATATAGTAATAAAGGAGTTTAAAAGAGCAAAGAGAGCGCCGCTGGTGACTCAGGAGGAACTTCGTTTAATTTTAGATCAACAAATACTCCAGTTAGTTATAGATCTGACTTAGGATATCAAGAATTATTTACTAAAATACACATTCTTCTATATCTTCCAAGATTTGCATCAAGGCAAGAACTAAATAATGGAATAAATAATAATTTTTCCATGGACACTTAATCATTCTGCACACCAAATTTCTTTCACAAGCATAGAGAAGACAAAATTTTCGAATTGAACAGCAAAACAAAAAGATTAAGATTCCACCGACCTGAAAATAGAAGTTATGGATAGAAAATTTGTTGTAGAATATGCAATCAAGCCCAAATCTATAAACCCCCCAAGAAAAAAATCCAAGCCAAGATCCCCCAATCAGTCGGCTATATCAGAAAATTTCTCCCGCTCAGGAACAGTGCCGATTCCCTCTTTTCAATGTCAGTTACTCAAGAGAGATTAAAATGCCGCCATACCCCTACATTCTTAATTACTCTATTATCAACAAAAGTGTAACCTCCCTTCAAAAACGGTTGAGAACCAAGAAAAGTGCCTTATTAAAAGCTCAAAATCGTGCTAAAGCCAAAATGTAACTGAAATTGCTTTCGTGTGATTTCAACATGCAATAGTTATAATTGGTAACCAATTAAAATATCTGTTTCCACCTAAAACTTCTCATGCATGCATTTGATTATATCTCATTTAACCACTAATTATTTGTTTTGACTAATTTGTTTATTTTTACGTTATACAACTAAATTCATTCTAATTTATTCAATCTAATTTATTACTTCTTTTTAATATTCTAATTTTTTTCTAACTTCAACTTTACATTGAAATTTAATACAAAAACATTTACCAACCAAATTTATTAGATGAACAAAATTCCAACCAAAACCTAACCGTCAAGAAAAGTTGAAAAGCAAGATCACAAACGATATCATTTTTTTAAATATTTTAAACTTATTCAAAACAACTCTTTTAAAATATAAACTTTTCCCCAGAACTCATATTCACCTTTAATTAATTGCTTGTTTAATTTATTTTCAATAAATCAAACCTTTCTTATAAATATTCAATCTAATATTAAGATAAGTTTACCTTTAACTAAACAAATTACCAAATGCACAATATTACTAAATTAAACAATAATTAATTTCAAAGTAAAATAACACAAACATAACCGCCAAAACAAGACAAATCAAATCAACAAACAACAATGGCGACAATAGGATACTCGTTCGACAAAGAACGATGGTTACACGAGGACCAGACACTATCTCCGAATCAACATGATTTAATTGGATTAGGGTACGCTCAAACCTGACAAGCAGGTGGAGCCGTCACCCGATACCTGTATCTGCATAAAACATCGCATATTAAACATATTATCACATATTGGAAAACACACCGTGAAGGAGAATTGCAGCATAGCAGGGTACTCACGAATGAGTAATGCCATACTGTCTTCTTCACCGACACAGACGAGCATCATTACATCATAATAATCATCTATCACATCATGATAATCACATTAAATCTCAGAAACTACATATCCACTACACACATGCATCCATCATAATATCTTCACACAAATTTAACCAGATAATCTTGTTATTCAATAAATCATCCACAAGGTTCAACAACTAATATAACATCAACGTCGTAAATAGAGGCAATATAATATTGTATTTAAAACAACTACACAACTAGCAAACAAATATAAATAAACTGATTCACATAGCAGTAACTGGAGGGGTACTACACAAATGAAGAGAGGGACAAAGTTGAGAAGAAGTTTGATAGGATGATAGACATGATGTCCCGTCTATTGTCCAAGTTGGATCAGCAAGCAGCTCATAATGTTCTTCAGCCCCAGAATAATCCAACTGGTGAAAGCAGTGGAGTTAATGGAAAATCTAATAATGGCAGTCCTGAGGTGAATAAAGGAGATAGAATTGTGGGTCATGTTGATGTGTTTTTTATGACCGCATCAAACAGCAGAACAAAAATAGTTTAGGGCTACTCTGTTCTCTCTTGATCAAAGTATTCCGTGTGCTAAGATTGCGAGATAGATCACACGTTCAACTCCAAGGTTCCTTAAGTGCGAATAGACCCAGTTTGGTTGATGTGTATTGCTGTGTTCTTACGAGGGGACTTACGCAATTGTTCAGATTTCTTGCAGTCAGCAGCTAATGTAGGATTTTGAAGGGGAATCTCACGTGTATGATTTGGCAATGTGGTTCTTTTCCTAAAACTAATCAGAAATATGCTGAAAGTAAAAGAGGTAAGGCCTAAGAAATTTATATTCTATTCTAAATGCAAGATATGTGGGGCTTCGTTTCAATAGACTTCAACCGGATTTCACCTAGCCTCCGTCGGACAGCCTCAGCAAAATCGGTGCAATCTTCAAGGGAAATAGCAAAAGATGTTCAAATTATGACTTAACATGCATACACCATCACAACGACGCATATAAGCATATAAATCACAACCGAAGTTAAACTCAATGTAATGTCCAGTTGACCACACAAGGCGAACTTATCATCAACAAGTCGCTAGTGGTATGGAATAAAGCGAAGCTATCTCAATAAAACACCACACACCAAAGTAACTACTTGCATGAATTTAAGCTACTTGGATACGAAAGGAAGAAGAAACCTTGCTAGCATTTCATGACAAGACGAATTCCATCATCAATGAAAAGATCTATTATCATAAAATGTGTTACACAACAATCTCCTCAAAAGTTTTCAAAGGGAAAACTTTCTTTCTTCTCCAAATTATGCAAAAATGCTCTACAATGCTACACTATCTAGCTCTAATGCTAATGCTCTCTCAATGTCTACTATCCCAATGTCTAATCTAATTCTAATGATTTACAAATGAGGGGGGACTCCCCCTTTTATAGCTAGCCAAGTCCCAAAGGACGGCTAGGGTTACAATCAATAGAGTGGCCAGAATCGTGCCACCTCAGCCCTAACCCTAAAAACTGCCAGAATAGGGAGTGGTACATTAAATGAATCAAAGATTCCCACTCACTCCCAAAAATAGAAAAGGTAATAAATGCTCCATATTCAGTCTTCTAGAAGATCCTCGTCCAGTAGTGTGTTCCCATTTGCCTTCTCTCGACTGCCAACTCAACAAATCTGCTAAGTACGGCCTCAACTCCTCTGAAATCGGTGGAACACAATCAATCAAACTCTAACACCGCGGATCGAATAACGCGGTCCTCATACAAGATTTTCTCCAAGCAGCTAAAGAGTCCTCAAGCGTGGTTCTGATCAAAGTGGAGAAAGTAGCAGATTCTCAAAGTCATCCTGCACAAAGGTCTTCATCTGAAAAGAAAGGCACCAGCCAAACCCCTCAAATTATCAAAACTTACCTCATCCGATTCAGCCAGCAAATATGGCCCCAAAAGGTGTCTAACTCCATCTATAATATTGGCCATAGCCCTAATTCTAGCTACTTACCGCCCGCCGAGATCGAAGAAGCCACGCCCGTGATATCAAGAATACCACCGAGAAATCATCGATTATTTCCAATGACACTCCATCAATCGAAGAATCGCAATGGCACTATGCCTCAACACCTCAAGACGCTGGATCACCCTACTCTGATAGATAGAGGCATCGCCCCAAGCCTGATCCACTGCATCCATCCGTGTCAAAATAGTAGAGGCCTGTTGAAAGGCAGAGGCAAGGTCCTCCATGAATTTCTCTCTCTCAGTACGAACTCCTGTGACCCATTTATCTGCCTCCTGTGCCATCCTCCCCAACTCTACCAAGCCGCTGATCGACTCTCTAGGAATATCTGCTGGAGGCTCTATCACTGGTACATCTTGCCCTCGAGAATGACAATTGCTGTACATATCCAATTAAGGCTTTGTGTTCTCGTTTCAGCCTTTTGTATTTTCCTTCCTTTTTGAACAACCTATCCTTGAGGGAAAGGAAGGAATTTCACACTCCTCAACAATCTGAGCACCAGTGAGGGCGTCCCAAATCCAGAGTGGTGACCACGTAATTTTCAGGAACTGCTTCATTCCGGTCACACTCGACTCGTGGGACAGCAACGTGAAGAGTACGAGAGCCATCCTCATCGGTGGAGATCTTCGAAAATTTCCTTTGCCTTCTTCTTCGGTGGAGGAGCACTGATCCGGTTCAAAAACTCTTCCATCTCAACCGCTGGATCAATCTCCTCACTCGGGCTTCTTCGCATTCTGTCTCTAAGCCAATCAAGTAATCTACAAGATATCAAGGGCTGCCCCTGCAGTTCTAATTTCCTCTCAACTTGTTCAACCTCTTCCTCATTCGGGCGAGGCTCATCGTCCATGTATCGAAACACCGACACTATATCATCATCATCACCATCATCTGCGGCCACTTAACTCCTTCGCTGGAAACCGAGGGTCATGAATGGTCCCCCATCATCCGGCTGATCAATCCCGACAGTACGCTAAGTACTGCCAATTGACTCTCTCCGTGGAGGCCGAATATCCTCAGACATTCAGACCATCTACCCACTCGATCAGCAAACAAAGACCCTCCTCAGACAAGCCTGGAGAACGTGTTCCAAGGGTGCCGCACCGTGACTCGTGGAGGCCTGGGCTGGCAACCATTTCTTTCTTTCTCGACTCGCCCTCAGATCTGCTTTCTTCCCGTGGTGGGCGCCCCGTGATCTCCTCAACATCAAGTTGTAAGTCAAAGTACTGACTCATTTTTCAATCGTTTCACCCGCTTCATCAACCCATGCCCCGTGAATGTCATAACTGAGCAGAGAGACCCAAATCAGCAACCTCGGCTCACTCAATCTATAGGTGGAAGTGGAGTCCTCATCAAATGTATAGTCTAGATGGACATCCATCTCATTGACCTGGTCCGGAAATCGAACTACTCACACTCCCTCGATCGTAGTAATCGGCAAACCCAGAGAACATTCTCTTCCTCACTTCAATCTCATCAACTGCATCAGCCCAATAATCTTCTATGGTGGCCTTATGTTTGAACTCCTCCGACAGAACCCAATTGATGTTATGGTGCGGGTCATAGTGCTGTCGGCTTGTATGATATGAGAAGTGATAAAACTGAAGCTCACTCTCAGCTTCCCTAGCTGCTTGTATCGAAGGACACACCTCATCCGAGTTGCCCATCACAATCGGAAACTCTATCCCCCCTTTCTTCTTTTTCTTCTGGATTTTGTCAAAGGAAAGCAATTGTCTGGATATCTCTAGCATTATTATCTTATCTGTTGGGTACTTAGGCAGCCTATATGGGTATGAAGAAAATCCTTGCAGCCTAATGTATGAAAATCTCGGAAATTGTATAAACCAGCACCCATACCTTTCAATTAGCTCCTGGGCATCTCTAGAGATTCTGTGATGTAACCTCTCCTGAAGCAGCCTCGTGATGTACATGGTGAATGAATCGTTGACACGTTTGTAGTGGGTTGTACTTGACAGGTGCAACTGTGTACACCTCATGGATCATGGATTTTGAACTGATGAGAGCCGCATCCAACAGGCTCTTTGTAAGAGATCCCCCTGTACCTCGTCATCCGTGCCAACATATAAATAAGGTAGGAGCTCATGTAAAACGTTTTAGTCCTCCTCAAGCTCAGGAGCTGCTCATGTATACTATCGCTGATCATCTCAGCCCAATTGACATAATCCTTGCCCTCTAGCACCAGGTTGATGTAATAAAACATCCAAGGCTCGAAAATGTAGGACTGTGGGCAACCACCAACCCTGCTCAACATCATGATAAGATCACAGTATTCTTGTTTCAGGTCCTCCGCTATGATCTGTTTTGGCAACTTCGCACGAGATGGCTTAGGAGTGCTCATCCAGTGGGTGTTAATTGTGTCCATGCACCTCTCGAATGTGGAAGCATACATCCGCTCAGCCCGTTCTCTGGACTTGTAAATCATGTTCCTGTGCACCGGGATCCCGAAAGCTTCACCAATGGCTGCCGGAGTGAGATTGGCAAGCACTTGGCCATCTGGTGTCGTGATCGACCGGTGTTCCTTCTCGTAGCAATTGGCGCACTCCATTATCAGCTCCGAACACTGTATAGCTGGCGGAAAACCAGCAGCTGCATATAGTCCACTTCGGACGATGTTGTGCGAAGTGACCGAAGCCCGATGACTTCCAATCCCAAACAGCCTGTTCTTGAAGGTCTCCAGGTTGACAGAGCCCAAATTAGTGTCCGTCAACTTGCCCAGCTTTGAAATAAACTTCGACTCTGGCATGAACGTTTTGCTGAGTTTCTTGATCACAGCTTGTCTTCAGGCGCCATTGTCCTTTCCGGTTGTCCTCGCTTCAGCCATCTGCAAACAACAACATTCATCAGCAATTAAATTTAATAAAATAAGGCATTGTAGGGGCTGCAGTCGAATTCTAGAAGCTGCAATAATTCTCGTGTTTGCAAACCTCAGCTTCTTCTCTTGAATAAATTCGAATTCCAACACTTAGAACAGATTTCTAAGTGAACCTTGATGACTTTACTTCGCAATCCTCAAACAGCAATTTCAACCTCTATGACTTCGTATCAGCAATCAGCAAGCTAGCAAGTTCGTACTTCTAAAACTCTCAACCACTTCCTTGCTTCAAGGCGTCTTTCTAAACTGGCAACTTCGACTTACTCAATCAAATCAGATTTCAGCCTCAATGCTAGCAAAGCCGTACCTCTCACAAGCAACTTCAATCTTCAGCAAATACTCTTTTAATCAGCAATGGCGTACCTCTTCTACCTCAACAATGGCGCTTAGCTTCAGCAACAAATTAAATTGGCAAAGTCGTACCTCTCAAGCTTTTAACAATTTGATTAACTTCCAAGTGCGCCTCTTCAGCAAACTCAACTTCTAAGCAAAATTCAAACTCCTTCAAGCAACAGCTCACTGCAACACTTCACTCTCAGAGCAAGTTCGCCTTCCTCAGCTGGGAAAACAAGTGAAGAACTTGCTCAATTTATAGCTAGAATTCGAATTCTAGAAGAAGTTAATTTTAGCCAGTGCCATTAAACTCCACTACTCCACTTCAAGAATTCGAATTTTCCCTCTCTGGTGTTTCTAACACTTGTCTCCAGTCGTCGGGAATCTTATTCTTCTAGAAACTTGACTTTGACTGGCGTTTTTGAATTCCTTTTCGAAAAATTTAATTTAAATTCATCATTTTTTTACTCACCAGCTGGGGCTCTGTTACTGGAATTTGAATTTTAACTCTCTTCTGCTCTGGAGAATTCATCCTCGAAGAATTCAAACAAAATTATCTAGGCAATTTCTCTTGAACTCATCATTCGAAGAAAATTCATCTTGAAAGCACATTTTATTCGTTTTTGCTTTAGAAAATTTAAAATTCTCCCTTAGGAAAATTCACAATTTGAGCACTGATCAAATTCTTCACTGAAAAAGTGTCGGCGAAGCTTGAAAGACTTGGAAATCGGTTCATCATCACAAATGTTCAGTACCCAGAAGCAAATTTTCTTCAGAATGACTCGAATCCATGGGTACCCAACGAACGGGTTCATTTAATTTTTCAATTTTGAACCTTAAAAAATATTATTTCCATCATTTAAATTCGTTCTTCGCCTGTGATTACTCTGTGTTGCTCTGACCTCTTGAAAAATTTGAATCGTCTTGCAATATCATCGTCTCTGACTCCATCACTGAGAAAAGTTGTTCTTGCCTCAGAAAATTTACCACTCTGATCTCAAGGGAAAATAATTTGCCTTAGAAAATACTTTAAAATCATCTTGCATTTTGAAAAATTTCCCTTAGAAATTTTTTTTATTATCTGCCAGCGAGAGAAGTACCGTCTTCACTTAGAAAAAATTTTATTCGTCAAGCACGCCTCACTTTTATCTTGCCATTTGCATTTCACTCCACACTTGGAAAAATATTCCAATGCCTAGGCAAATTTTTCAACACTTAGAAAATATTTTATTTCCCCTTGAGGCGCCTAGCACACTTAAGGAAAAATCACGCCTTAGCAATTTTGTTTTCACACTTCACACTTCACCCCTAGGCGCATACTTAGCACTTTGCTTCCACCACCTTGAAATATACACACATCACTCTCAACGCCTTAGGAAAATTTTCCAACACTTTATAACTCCCTTCAAACATTTTTCAACACACACCACGCCTTAGAAATATTTCCATCCTTTAGGCCTTAGGCGCCTAGCATACACATGAGGGAAAATCACGCCACATCCCTTGAAATATTTTCTAACACCTTGAGCGCCTAGCATTTACCATCTTTCACCATGCTTTGGTAATATTCTTCACCTTGATTACCACCCTTCATTACTTTTCACATCCAAACATGGGCGCATTTCCATGTAGGAGGAGGATAAACTTGCCACCACGTCCCCTGTGACCTTTCAACTTCACGTTTTCGTCTTGACATGCACAAGTTTGGGCGCATTTCACCCCTTGAGGAGGACGAATTTCTTTGACCTTGTTGACTTTCTTTCATCTTGAGTGCATTTTTGATGTGGAGGGGGATGAAACTTTCAAACGCCTTGGAGTGACCCTTCAGCTTCCAAATTTCGTCTTCACATGCATGTATTTGGGCGCATTTTGCCCTTTGAGGAGGATAAGAAAGGTTGACCCTGTTGACTCCTTGTAACCTTGGGCGCATTTTGGCCTATGAAGAGGATGAACTTCAAGTTGGGCGCATTTGGAGGGGTGAGGCGGATTTCATGCCTTAGAAACTTTTTTCAACTTTTCCCTCCTTGTTGGGCGCATTTTGCCCCTGTTGCAGGATAAACATCTTTGACTTTCTTTGACTTCTTACCTTGGGCGCATTTTGACCCCTGAGCAGGATGAACTCACACTTAGAAATTTTTATGCCACTTTAGCTGAGATGGGCGCATTTTGCCAGGCCTGCTGGATGAAGTTTCAGACTTAGGCAAATTTTTATCATCCTTCGACAGTATCGTGCCCTGCTATTTATAGTAAGTCTTCTCAATTTTGCACTTCTGAAGCTCGGATCAACTTGAAATTTCAAACATAGCTTCTTCATAACCCTATCAACCTGTCGACACTGCCACTTTTAGTCACCCTGCTATTTATAGCCTGTTTCTGAAGGTGGCTTACTATAAATAGTAAGCTCTTGTTTCTGATAGCTCCCAAGCTCTGATCGAGTTGAAATTTGAATGAGGCGATCCTCACCACGTGACCTGTTGGCTGACACTGATGCATGCAACTGATTTACTATTTTTAGCACGTTTCCAATTTGACTTACTATAAATAGTAAGTGCCCCGTTTGACCTGAAATTTCACCAGCGGGTAGCTTGAAGGATGCTGATCGCGGTGGTTTACACCGGATTTCGAAGATTTTGACTTTTGATACCTATTTTTAGGCTCCGTTGGAAACCCTAATTTGCATTGCATGCGATCAAAAGATCTCCGCTTTTCGCTGCACCGCGATCGCTCGTGAATCAATCAAGGAGCCGCCGGACATACCGCTAAAAATAGCAAGTTCCTTACGAGTGAGAATCCTCTTTGCATGTCACACCATCGAAGCTCTCAAAACCCATCAGAATCACCTGACATGCAAAAGAAACCTCGACATGCAAACCCTAAAAATAGCCTCGGAAGGCTGAATCCTGAAAGTGGTCGCCTCGACTTGCATGTTACATCACCGCGAAGGTCTCGAAAAACACAGAAGGAATATCCAGACATGCAAAGAAAATCTCTGCATCTGGACCTTGAAATTCATGCCGGAAGCCGGACTGCTAAAAATAGTAAGCTATCTGTTTTCGCTCAAATTTGGCATGCAAGCAGTCTGATATACTCTGAATGCCGTGTGATGATCGGAACCTCAAAATAGCTGACAAATTGCTCTGAATAGCAGACTTACTAAAAATAGTAAGTACCTGGAATCTGATGAAATCTTGCTGAGAGCCCATTGAAAACATGCTGACAACAATGCTAGATTCAATTTTCAATTTACTCACTTTATTTGACCTTGGACTGACCAGAAACGATGAAACCTTAATTTTAGACTTGGTCAGAATTTTCGCCTTTAGGCTCAATGACGGACACAACCCCTCGAAAGGCGGACACCAGAAAAGAGACAGAGCGAGAGAGAGGAGAAAACCCAAGCCAAAAGACCGGAACGGAGCAAAAATTAGGGGGTCCCCATCTTGAATGGGGCGATGTGTGAAAAGGTCACAACAGGTCAACATGCTACAATTCATAGTGGGTCATCCTCTAGACCCCTTTTTCCTATCTTCACGACAATAGAAGAGCAACAACCAGTTGAAGTTGCACCAACCTTTGCTGATGATGCACGTCAAGCTTACATGGAGTATGCTTCTTTACCTCTCGATTTGAGAGATGCTTGGACCTTTGATCAATTCATGAATCAAAGAAGTCGGAGAAATGGAGGAAGGAATGACCAACGTCCTCCTATGGCACCTAGAAATGATTTCTACCAGGCATTGGGAAAAATTACTGTGGAGCATTTTGATGGTAGTAATAAGTGCACAGCCAGATCTTGGGTGCAAAAACTAGATAATTATCTCTCTCTCAGACCCATGCTAGAAGGAGATGCTATAAAGTTTGCTACTTTGCACTTGGATGGGATAGCTCACGAATGGTGGACTCATGGTTTGGTCACTCTTGGCCATAACCTCATTCGTACATATGATGAGTTTACCAACAAGCTGATCGAGAGATTTGATACTAAGGATCCAGAATTAAGATTCAGAGAATTGGCACAATTGAAACAGCAAGGATCTTTAGAAAACTATGTGGCTGATTTTCAGAGGTTGTCAGTAATGGTGCCTAACATTACTGAAAGAAGACTTGTGGTTCTTTTTGCTGAAGGTTTAATGGAGCCTTTGAAGGGTTGGGTCAAAGCTTTTGATCCACCAACGTTAGATGAAGCTATCAAGAAAGCTAGGAGCATGGAGTTGGCAGCCCCAAGGCCTAAGTTTCATTCAAAACCTTTCAGCCATAAGAAAGATAAAAAACATTCTTCAAATCAGCCCAAGAAGTTTCCACCAAGGTTGTCAGAAGAGCTCAAAGAACAGCTTAGAAAAGATGGAGTTTGCTACACTTGCCGTGAGCCTTGGGTTAAGGGTCACCGTTGCTATGGAAAAGGCAAAGCAAATCGAATGGAGGGCTATTCTGATTATGGATCAGAATCTGATTCGTCTGATCAACAATACAAATCAGTAGGTAGTGAAGGTGAAGAAAATCCAGAAGAGAAGTCCGATGAGGTGGGAGATGGTAGTGCTTTTGCACAACTATCAAGCTTTCAAAAAAATGAGTCATTTCGGGTTCATGGAGTTGTGAATTCATAGAGGATTGTTGCCCTAATTGACACTGGAGCAACTCATAATTTTATTGATGAAGGATTAGTTGCTAAGAAGGGTTTGAAGATTGAGGAATTTGATGGTTTCAAGGTAATGGTTGCAGATGGTTTTACTATGTCTTGCATGAGAAAGATTCCTAATCTCTCTATGCTGTTAGGAAATTATGAGATTAAAGATGATTTTTATGTGGTGGGAATTGGAGACACTGATGTTGTCCTAGGCATACAATGGCTGCGATCTCTTGGTGAAATCACATTGAATTTGCAAACTATGGAGCTTAAATTTCAGTCTAATGGGAGGAAGGTTGTTCTAAGAGGGATGTCAAATGGAGGTCCTCGAATTGTGTCTTTGAAGAGGATGGAAAGGCTGATCCATCACGATCAGGTTGAATGGGCTGCTGAATGTTTGGTTCTACCAGCTGATCAAGTGGAGGAAAAAAGGCAATATCACCCCGATATTCAAGCCTTACTTTCAAAGAAGAGCAAAGTCTTTGGAAGCCTACCTCCTGGAAAACCTCCTGAAAGAGGTTTTGAGCATATAATTGAGTTAGAAGAAAGAGCAAAGCCTGTCATGACTACACCTTACCGTTATCCAAAGAAGCAGAAAGGTGAGATTGAAAAAGCTATCAAGGAGCTTTTGGAGAGTGGTTTCATAAGACCAAGCAAGAGTCCTTTTGCTTCTGCAGTGGTGCTGGTCAAAAAGAAAGATGGCACAATGCGTATGTGTGTTGACTACCGTGCATTGAATCAGAAGACCATCAAGAATAGATATCCTATCCCTAGGATTGATGAGCTTATTGATGAGCTCCATGGGGCCATGTTCTTCTCGAAGATTGATCTTCGTTCAGGCTATCATCAGATCAGAATGAGGGAGGCGGATATAGAGAAGACAGCGTTTAGATGCCATTTTGGGCATTTTGAATTTCTTGTCATGCCTTTTGGTTTGACAAATGCTCCAGCTACATTCCAATCTTGTATGAACAAGATTTTTAGACAGCAGTTGAGGAAGTTTGTGCTCGTCTTCTTCGACGACATTCTCATATTCAGTAAGTCATGGGAAGAGCACCTTAAGCATTTGGAAGAAGTGCTTAGTATTTTAGAGGCGGAATGTTTGTTCGCCAAAGAATCAAAGTGTGAGTTCGGGATGACAAAACTCTTATATCTTGGCCACATTATCAGTTCAAAGGGTGTGAAAGTTGATCCAGAAAAGATAAGAGCCATTCTTGATTGGCCAACTCCAAAGAATATTTCTCATTTGAGAGGATTTTTAGGGTTATGTGGATTCTATAGAAGATTTGTGAAAGGATATTCTCATCAAGCAGCACCTCTCACAGATCTTACAAAGAAAGGAGCTTTTCTTTGGACTAAGAAGGCACAAGAAGTTTTTGATAAGTTTAAGCAAATCATGAGTACATGTCCAGTGTTGGCACTTCCGGATTTTACAAAACCTTTTGAATTACAGTGTGATGCTTCAGGTGAAGGTGTTGGAGCTGTTCTAATGCAAGACAAACATCCTATTGTTTTCGAGAGCCGAAAGTTGAGAGGGGCAGAAAAAACTTACTCCATTTATGACAAAAAGATGCTTGCCATCATGCATGCTTTGTCTAAATTCCGTCAATACTTGGTGGGAAGTAAATTTGTTGTTAAGAATGACCACAATAGTCTTAAACATTTTATGCGCCAAAAGGATTTGAATGAAAGGAAGCAAAAGTGGGTAAGTAAGCTCCAAGCATATGACTTTGACATTGAATTTGTCAAAGGGAAAAATAACATAGTGGCTGATGCTCTTTCAAGAAGGCCTCATTTGCAGTCACTTTGTGAGTTATCAACAGATTGGAAGGAGTTAATTGCTGCTGATTATATTAAATATCAATTTGCAACCAGCTTGCTAGAAGGTCATATGGTTGATGAAAGGTATAAGTTGGTTGATGGGATAATTTACTACAAAGATAGAATCTTTTTAGTGCAAGAATCTAAGCTTAAAAAGAAGATTCTACAATCTTTTCATGATGTTCCCCTTGCTGGTCATCAAGGGATTTTCAAGACTTATAAGCAGATTCGTGAAAGATTCACTTGGAAAGGGTTGAAAGAAGAAGTCTTGAACTACATTAGAGAGTGTCCGATTTGTCAAAGAAATAAAAATGAACACTCTTATCCAGCTGGTCTACTACAGCCTTTGCCCATTCCGAATCAGAAATGGGAAAGTATTGCCATGGATTTCATCACGGGGTTGCCCAAGGTGCAAGGACGTGATTGTATTTTTGTTGTGGTTGATAGACTAACGAAATTTGCTCATTTCTTTGCTGTCACCACTTCATTTACAGCAGCTCAAGTGGCTGAGTTGTTTTTCAGAGAGGTCTTCCGTTTGCATGGATTGCCTAAAACTATTGTCAGTGATAGGGACAGCAAGTTCCTAAGTGTTTTTTGGCAAGAGATCTTCAGATTGAGTGGGACAATGCTTACTCCAAGCACTAGTTATCACCCACAAACAGATGGGCAATCAGAAATTGTTAACAAATGGTTAGAGGGCTACCTAAGAAACTATGTTTCAGGACAGCAAAGAGCTTGGATTAAATGGCTTCATTTAGGAGAGTATTGTTATAACTCTTCTTATCACATGTCAATTAAGATGTCACCTTTCATGGCTCTTTATGGTTATGAAGCTACTAATTTTGTTGATTTAGTGTTTGGTGATAGTAGAGCTCCACAAGCACAACATATGTTACAACAGAGCCAAGACATCTTGAAATCCCTCAAGGAAAATCTGCAACAAGCTCAAAATCAGCAGAAGTTATACGCTGATCAGCAGCGTGTTGAGAGGTCTTTTGAAGTTGGGGACATGGTCTACTTGAGGCTTCAACCATATAGACAATCTTCTCTCAAGAAAAGTGGTGCAGAAAAGTTGAGGCCACGTTTTTATGGTCCTTTCAAAGTCACCAAGAGGATTGGTGAAGTTGCTTATGAGTTGGAGCTTCCAGCTGAAAGCAAAGTACATAATGTCTTTCATGTGTCACGCCTCAAGAAGGCAATTGGCATCAGTATCCCCAATGTGAACTACATAGAAGTCATCCTTGACTTCGTAGTTACCCAACTGCATGGTCATGTTAGATATTTTCTTGGTGCAAGTAATATGAAATCCATCGGCAACCATGACCTTGAATCCTTCGAACTCCTCTGTTTGCAGCCCCTTCTTGGCTACCACAACTTCATCAATGAAGTTGTGAGTTGCTCCAGTATCGATCAAAGCAACGATTCGCTGCCCTTTGACCATCCCACGAACCTTGAATGATTCGTTCCTTTGAAAACTGGAAAGTTGAGCTAAAACTCCACCACTTCCCTTCTCATCTCCGGACTCTTCTGGAGCTCTATCTTCTTCATCTCCTTCAAAATCAGATTGCTGGTCGGAAAAATCAGAACTACTTTCCCAGCAGAATAGTATTCAATCTGATTGAACTTAACCCCTTTAGGACAAACATGGTCTTGAGACCATTTTTCCTGACACCGAAAACACAACCCTTTTCTTCTGAGTTCATTCAGGGTTTCTTGATCCAACCGGGTGACATGGGGATTGCGATTCTTGAACTCCCTGTTCTGAGGTCTCAAATGATTTTTATGCTGAGGCCTTTTTCCTTTATCCCTTTTCTGAAAGGGGGAGTTTGACTGAAATTTCGCCTTAGGAGCAGCCCACTCCATGTTTCTTGCCTTTTTCATTGCTTCTTGTAAGGACGGTGGATCAAAAGCTTTGATCCAACCTTTGAGTGGCTCCATCAATCCTTCAGTGAATAGGATCACTAATCTTCTTTCTGTGATTCCAGTGACCATAACTGAAAGTCTTTGAAACTCAGCTATGTAGGCTTCAACAGTGCCATACTGTCTCAACTGTGCCAACTCCCTAAAATGCACTTCTGGGTCCTTCTTCTCGAACCTCTCAATGAGTCTATTGGTGAACTCATCGTAGCTAGTGATAGACCCATGACCTAAGGTGACTAGGCCATGGTACCACCACTCATGCGCCACCCCATCTAGGTGTAGCGTAGCGAATCTAATCGCTTCTTCTTCAGCCATTGGCCTAAGTGCCAAATAGTTGTCTAGTTTTTGAATCCAAGCTCGGGCTGAACTTGCATCACTCCCGTCAAAATGAGGAAGTGTCACTTTGTTTACAGCTTGGTACAAATCTCCTTGTGCTGGAGTTCTTCTCTGATCATAATTTCTCCCTTGGCCCTTATCCTTCCTTCTATATTCCATGTAATCATTGAAGGACATGTCAAGCTTGACTTCATCAGGCAGGGTGTCATATTCCGTACGGCCTATCCTTAGCCTCTCCAAAGATGAAGTATTTTCTTCGGGATCAGGATGTGGGTTTGCTGGTGCCAAAAACGTGGGTTTGAGTGGTCTAGCAGAAATGTAGGTTCTGCTAACTGAAGGTTGGGCAACATGACCATTGTGCTGGTTGTTAGCACTATGCTCACCGACATGCACTGTATTGTTTTGTGGAGTATTCGGACCCAATCTCCCTAACATGAGAGAGAACATATCCAACAAAGCATCCATCTTCTTATCAAGTCCTTGACCTAGATTGGCTGAATTGTCTATACCTTTCCCACTGTCACCTCTGTTGCCAGAACTTCTTTCATTATCCCCCATTTCTGTTTCTTGTGAAGGCTCCCAATTAGCCCTCAAAATCTCTGAAGCTGTTTGACCTTTTGGGGCTTGATACAACTGTGTCTGAACTGTGTCTCTCTTGTATACTCTTGCCAAATACCTCTGTTCTCTGTCACTCATAGAAAGCTGATTTCACAGGATGGCAGGATACGTGGCTCTGATACCACTGAAATATACCGAGCCAAATTTTTTCGTTTTCAAGTAACAGATTACCAATTACAAACAATGCACTCGTTAAGGTTAGATGGATAAACCCAAACGTGCAAGAAAGCAACTCTAACCAGAATGGCGCCGATGATGGCGAGCATTGGTCAGAGGGTCTACTAATCTAATTACAGAAAGGAACTCAACGTCAAGTATGTGCTACCCAATCCAATGCGGAGTGAGGGGCGACCATATGACGGAGTGCTTACAGAATTTAATGCTTGAAAGAAAATGACTGAAAGCTGAAAACTCTCAACACCCAGAATGTGCTTTCTAACCCAGAATGGGATAGTAGCGACCATAGGGCGGAGGTCAATTAAAACAATAACACTGCTGAAAGAAGAAGACTATTACAACTGATAAGCAAGAACTTAAACGGCTGTCAGTACTACTGCCAGCTTACAATCTTAAAACGAAATCTTGCTTACAATACAAATCATCATAAAGAAGGAATTATACAATATTCATGAATTGCATTGCTGAATGTAAAGATCAATTGGAAATGACAATGAATAGATCCAACCTCGTTCGCCAGACTTGGGCAATCTTCACGGAAGTCTTCTCAATGCTTTTAAAGAACTTATCACCTCGATCAATAGCGTAGTTGCAGGTTTATCCAAACTGCTGTTACCAACCTGCACTTTCAAATTATAACCAGCATCATAGGGTCCAATAAAATGCTCGGAACTCTCTCGTTTCTCATTCAAAAAACTCGATATCAATTGCAAATGACTTCTAGAGGGGAGGCGCTCAAATCAATACCCCAAAACAGATTTAAAAGGCAGCTAATAATTAATGCACAGATTTCAAGGAAGCTAATAATTAATGCACAGATTTCAAGGAAGCTGAAAGGTACGGCTCAGCCAGGAAGGGCGATTTCTTATTTAAAAATTCAGCTTTGCTTTCAAAAATCTACAAACTTGCACATGGAGGCGCCTAGGCTAGACCAATGCATTTATGCAATACCCACAACATATATTTTTGTATTTTTGGAGTTATGAATAAAAACAACAAATCTGCTAAGCTAAAATGCTGAAAACAGAAAGCTCTAATATGCCCAATCTGATCCTAAATGGATGAATGCTGATTACAATGCACGAACTCCAAAGTACTCACAACTAGACTAACAATCATCACTAGTCGTTGTCTTACAAACGAGAAGAGATGCCCAATGCTAGGAGGTCTTCATTCCTCGAAGCGATCCAGAGTCAATCCGGCAGCATAACGGTATATTTTTCCAAGATGATCAAATGATGCACTAAGACTGCTCTTTATAATCCTTCCGTTGACTTCACAAAACCCTAAAATCTGTTTTTAGGTCAAAACCCAACTTCCTCAATGATGGCGTACTTTTGCCTTCAAGCTTTTGATTTGATATTTTTAATAAATATCATACTTTAATTAATGCGCCCAACATTAGCTTGCTCAGAATTTAGAATCATTAAAATATTCATTAATGAGGCGCCACCCTCAAATGACCACCTTTTTAAAACAACCTTAAGTCATTAATTCTAAGCCAAGGGTCAACGTTAAAATATAATAATTAAAACGTGACTTTTTAATTTAAATGACTTAGCTTATTTCTCCGAAAGTGCCCTGAAGCCAATACTGAAGAAGTCAACTGATCACTCTGAAGCCGGAAGTCAACCAACCTGAGCTCATCTGGAAAGCTGCCAAAAATAGAATTTACTATAAATAGTAAATTCCAAAAAGTGCTCTGAATGCCGAGATGATCATACCACTGCGAAGCCCTCTGAAAACCCAGAAGGAATCCGCCATTGAATCCACCATCTCTGAGCAATGACCTCCTCAAAATTAGGAAACCCTAATTTTAACTTCCGACTAGCCTTCGGGTTCCCAAAGAAAGGCTAACGGTCACTGGAAATGTCAGGCTTGAGAAGGGGACATTACACTTTCAAGTACTTTCATTTAGCTCCTCCGCCATATGACAACACCTATCCCTCATTGCGATTGAGTGTGCATTCTTGGTGTGAGTTCATTTCAAGTTTGGTTTTCTTTTTGGAGCTAACGCTAATCAAGTTGGTTAAGTGCTGGTTATGTTGTGGTAATTCATCGAAAAAATTGGTTAGCATATTCAGCAAAGAATAGGCGTTATATATTCCATGCAATCACAAACAGAGTCCAACAGAATAAAACATCATGGAGAGCACTTATAGTAATGAACAACTATATTTATGCAATAATAATGAAATTATATTAAGATCAAATTTACTCTCCAGCCGTCTAACTTACAAAATAAATAATATTTGACATGCACAGGTATCATAAAATAGAATGTTCAAGAATTGCCAAAATAATCTTTAAACTAAAAAAAACAATTATGAGAATTGTATTATATGCATAATACAAGAACCATTTTTTTTTATTTTTATTTTTAATCTAAATCTTCAAACATAGAAGGAAACATCAAATTCCATATTCAGATTTCATATTTAATTGCATGTTGCTAGATATACCCAGATATAGATAAACCAAATCTGAAATCAAGATGATTACGATTAAAGAACAAATAGAAGGGACGAATCTTTTAAAAACAAAGGAATTAAAAACTTTCATAATACATAATAACAAACTAGAAACGTGTTTCCATTAAACATTTGCTAATTCTTACAGCCATTACTAAAAAGTTCAGATTTGAAATTGAGCATTTACAGATTTCCTTTTTATTTCTTTCTTCTTTAAATTTCAAATACTCTTCTAATTTGTTTCTTTATTGTTTGTGCAGGTTCAGCAAAAACAATTTCTTTATAGAACAACAAAATTCAACATCAAATTCTCAAAATTCAGCACAAGAATTAAAACTAAAGAAGAAAACCTGTTTTAAGCTTGATGGCTGGCTAGAGATAATTTCTAAAACTTCTATCAATTCCGTTTTAAATTCACCAAATCTTGACGAAGAAATTCAAATCAATCCAGCTTCAATGTTATGCTTGCAAACCAATTCTAAGATAAAAAAATTTCAGAGTAACTGCCGTGCAAAATAATCTTAATACTGCTGCCGTGAAAGTTCTTCCAGATTATTCCCGTGAATGAAAAATTGCAACCCCTAAAACTTTTAATGCATTTCTATTAACTCTCAATCATGAAACTTAACCGATAGTCAATTAGGCATTCATAATTATTCATTCAATTCTAACTTACCCCTTTAACTTCAGATTACATTTCCAACTCCAAATCAAAAATTCATAACATGTTGAAAATATCTTCTCTTAAAATATCTGCCTTCCATGTAAATCCCATTTGCACAACTAAGTCAACAATTATATTTAATTAAATACTTTACAAAATTAACTTTCACTTTTAAAGTAGATAACTTATTTAATTTAAATTAATAAATTAAACCACAAACATAACCATAAGCATTTAATCAAATATAAATATATTAACAGATAATCATTGAACTTAAATATTAAATTCTCAAACAAAACAATACAGACAAATACGACACAACAGAAACAAACTAGACAACAAAGAAGGGTAACAAATAGGTACTCGTTCAATAAAGAACAAGGGTTCAATAAGGACCTGTCAATACCTCCAGATCAACATAATTTCATTGAATTAAGGTACGCTCAGACCTGACAAGCAGGTGGAGCCAATACCCCGTACTTGTATCTGCATGAAACATGATTGTTAAACATATAAACTTATATCAGAAAACACACCGTGAAGAAGAATCACAGTGTAGCAGGGTACTCACGAATGAGTAATGCTACACTGTCTTCTTCACCGAAACTGACAAGCAACATAAATCATAAACAATCATTTTATCATGACAACCTCATAAAACTTATAAGCAATAAACCATATCATGTACGTTTCTATCACAATATCATCACACAAACACAACTGGATAATCAGGATGTCAAATGTGTCATCCACAGAGTGTAAAAAATACATAGTATCATAATCAACTAAAGCATCTATCTATCAAGTTGAATCAAACTAAAACAGAGTGTCGAAACTGGAGGGACACTACATCCTCCCCCATTAGGATAAGGCTTACTCCTGGAAGCCTACAAATAGATAAGGATAAAGCTCATGCATGCGTGTCGCATCATCCCAAGTAGCTGATGCCTCATCGCTAGGATCCCATTGGATCCTCACCTGATCAATGTCTCGACCCCTGAGGGCGAGCCTCCGATGCTGAAGAATGCCCACAGGCTCCAAAGCCAGCTGCCTGTCCTCTACCTGTAACGCATTCCAATCGAGCACATGTGAAATGTCAGGATGATAAGGTCTAAGAACTGATACATGAAAAATATCATGAATGCGTGATAAACTGGGTGGTAAAGCAAGTCGATACGCCACAAGACCAATCCTCTCCAGAATCTCGAATGGTCCAACAAATCGAGGCGCAATCTTAGAGCCTTTTCCATAACGGATATGACTCTTGTGCGGTCGCACTCGAAGAAAAACCCTGTCGCCAACTGAGAACTATCGATCCACTCTATGCGCATCGGCATACTTCTTCTGTCTTTCTTGTGCCGCTACCAAATGCTCTCTGATGCGATCAACCTGTTGCTCCATATCACGAAGCATATCAAGACCAAGTAGAACTCTGTCCTCAAGTCGATCCCAACTCACTGGAGTACGATAAGGACGTCCATACAATGCCTGAAAAGGAGGCATACCTATGGAACTTTGATACCCATTGTTACAGGCAAATTCCACTAAGTATAAATAATCTTCCCAATAAGATTGCCGATCCATCACATACATTCTGAGCATATCTTCGAGAATCTGATTAACTCTCTCTGTCTGACCATCAGTCTCCGGATGATAGGCTGAACTGAAGTTCAACTTAGTACCCAAAGCATACTGTAATGATGTCCATAAGGCTGATGTAAATACAGGATCCCTATCTGAAATGATTTTGCGAGGAATCCCATGTAGCCGAACAATATCCTCCAGGAATATTTTGGCCATAGAGGAAGCATTGTAGGATGATCGAAATGGAGAAAAATATGCTATCTTAGTCAATCTATTAACAGTAACCATGATAGCATCATGTCGACACGATGACATAGGTAATCCAACAATAAAATCAACTGATATAATATCCCATTTCCACTCAAGAATGAGATGTGGCTGTAATAAACCGGCGGGATGTTGATGCTCGGCCTTAACTCTCTGGCACTCAAGACATCTCGAAACAAAATCAGCAATGTCATGCTTCATACCAGGCCAAAAATACAACTGTCGAAGATCTGCATACATCTTCTTAACACCAGGATGAGCTGAGTATGGTGCTCGATGTACCTCTGTCAAAATTAGAGTGTGAAGATCCTTGGTAGGTGGTACATAGATATGACCCAAATGTCGCAACAAGCCATCTAGCTCAAGAGTATATCCTGAAAATCTTCCCTCCAAGGGTCTACCTGATCCAATCTCCATCTTCACTTCCTGATACAATCTATCAGTAGGAAGTGCTGCTAGAATCTGGCTCCTCAACTCAACTCCAAGTGTCACAACAGAGATTTCATGTCTTCGCCGACTTAGAGCGTCAGCCACTACATTCTCCTTTCCCTGAACATATGTCACCTCAAAATCATATTCACATAAGAACTCCATCCACCGTCTCTGCCTAGCATTCAAATTAGGCTGTGTGAATATATATTGCAGACTACGGTGATCACAATGAAGTTCAAAACGGTGCCCCAACAAGAAATGTCTCCATTGAACCAAAGCATGAACTACTACAACAAGCTCCAAATCATGAGTGGGATAATTTTGTTCGTGATCCTTGAGTTTACGAGACTCATAAGCGATCACACGTCCATCCTGCATCAGTACAGCACCTAAACCCTCCAAAGACGTATTAGTGCAAACAACAAAATCCTTAGTAGGATCAGGAACAACTAAGATAGGCGCACTAGTCAGCTTATCCTTAAGTATTTGAAAAGCCAACTGACATTGATTTGTCCAGATAAATTTCTTCCCTTTCCTCTGAAAAGAAGTAATGGGGTGTCCAATCCTAGAAAATCCCTGGACAAATCGTCTGTAGTATCCTGCAAGACCCATAAAACTACGAACCTCTACAACATTAGTAGGCAAGGGCCAGTCAATGATAGCTTGGATCTTTGAAGGATCCATAGCTATACCCTTTCCAAAAATCACATGACCAAGATATTTCACCTCAGTTTGGAAGAATTCACATTTCTTCAAGTTTGCATACAATTGATTCTCCCTCAAGGACTGCAGTACCTATCTCAAATGCTCTTCATGCTCCTTCACATTTCTTGAATAGATCAAAATATCATCGAGAAACACAAGCACAAAATGATCAAGATATGTGAGAAAGACACCATTCATCAAACTCATGAAAACTGATGGTGCATTCGTTAACCCAAACGATACTACTGTGAACTCGTAGTGCCCTTAACGAGTTCGGAATGCCGTTTTATGAATGTCTTCTTCTGCAATGCGCAACTAATTGTAACCTGATTTCAAATCAATCTTAGAGAACACATTTGCACCCTTGATCTGATAAAAAAGATCATCGATTCTGGGTAAAGGATATCGATTCTTAATCGTCACTTTATTCAATTGACGATAATCAATGCACAATCTAAGGGATTCATCCTTCTTCACGAAGATGACAGGTGCTCCCTAAGGGGAAACACTCGGACGAATAAAACCCTTTGCCAAGAGTTCCTCCAACTGAATACGAAGCTCTTCCAGTTCCTGTGTGGTCATTCTGTATAGGGCTCGAGATATGGGCTCTGCTCCAGGAACCAGGTCAACTCTGAAATCTATGTCATGCTTCGGTGGCATACCAGGAATATCACTAGGAAAAACATCAGCAAACTCCCTAAGAATAGGGTGATCATCGAGTGATATCTCTTGACTCTCCCCTAAATCCAAGTCATTAACTGTTGTCGCAAATAACTGACAACCCTGACGAAGGCATCTCTTAAACTACATAGCAGAAATTATCCGCAAAGAGACGGGTCTCTAGACACCAAAGATTTCAACCTCAGAACCAAAATCATCAATACAACGTACTGTCTTTTGTCGAAAGTCAATCACTGCATGATGAGATTCTAACTAGTCCATTCCCAAAACAATATCATATGAACCTAGAGGTGTGACTCGAAGATCCATTGAGGTAGATAACGGTCCAATCCTTAGTCCGCAATTGCGAACAAGGGATTCTGCTGCTACCTTCGCCCCAGAAGCAAATTCTACCTGCCACCTATCGCCTTGCTTTACTGCCACAAGTCCGCATCGCTCAACAATAATAGGTGAAATAAATGAATCAGTAGCTCCAGAATCAAAGAGAATAGTAACATTGGTACCCTGTAACTGACCTGAAGACTCAACCACAGTGCTCTGATGATCTGCTTGGTGGTTATTTACTGCAGCAAAGACTGTATGTGAACGGCCTACATCTCCAACTGTCGGCTCTGAAGCTGTCAGTCGCTGTCCAAATCTTGAAGTACCTCGCATAGGACACTGCCTAGCAATGTGTCCCTATTGACCACATGAGAAACAACCAGTACCTCTACCAAATCCTTTGCCACCCGAAGGCCTATTGGATTGCTGAAAACTACCTTTGCTCACTGTAGACTGTGCACTCTGAGCTGGCTGATCCTGTCGATTACGCTTATTGCGCCACCAATTACGGTTCTTTCCAGGTTGTGAACTATTACCCTGCTTAAATTGTGAATTCTTATTCTTTGGTGGATTACACTGCTTCTGCTGTCCACCCTTGGCGGGTGCCTGTTGGTTCTGAGAGGAACCACCTGTCCGTATCTGACCACCTCGTGGACCAAAACCTGAAATAGGAGCACTACCTATCTGAACTCCTGTGTGTCCACCCAATGCCATAGTGAGATTCTCATCCACAATACGTGCCTTCTCTACAGCAACCTCCATAGTCTTCAGCTCGAAGACCCTGACTCCTACGCTAATACGGGCGTTTAAGCCCCTGATGAAGTGTTGCACCAACATCGCCTCATCGTCCACAATCCCTGCATATTGTTTGAGCTCATAAAACCTACGCTCAAACTGCTCCACAGACATAGCCATCTGACGTAAATCATGAAGCTCATCTGCACGTATCTACCTCCAATGCTCAGACAGGAAACATGCTCTGAATCTCTCCAAAAACATATCCCACGAGACTGCACCAATCTCCAGATGGAGCTTTTGCTCCTCCAAACGCCACCATGCAGAGGCAAAGCCTCTAAAATGCATTATGGCACAACGAGCGCGGGTATTACTACCATAAGGATGCATAGCAAAGCATCACCCTAAACTATCAGCCAAATTTCTACTTCTAAACCACCACCAGTGCCATCAAAGGTAGGAGGGCGTGCCCTCAACAAATCTCGCATATGACCAGCATTAATGGCATCTTGCTGCATAGTACCATCAACTCTCCTCGGAGATCTATCACATTCCCTGACCATCTCCTATTCCACTTCCTGTGTAGGTCAAAGTTGGGCAAGGACCTCCTCCAGTAGAGGGCGTAACTGTGCTCCCTCTACCTCTAACTGTTCCGGGATCTGTTCCTCATTTGCCTCATCCAACTGAGAACCCAACTATTCGAATTTTAAGATTTCAAGCTTTTTCAAGCTCCATCAATGGTGAAACCTGGTTTATTATAAAATTTGGGTTTGGTTTAAAATAAATGGTTGTTTTTATGTTAAAAGTGTGTTGTTGGACATATTTAGATCAAAAGGGTATTCTTACAATTTTGATTTTTGAACTTTGAAATTTCAAGCTTCATCAATGGAGGAACCTGGTTATGTGTGAAAATTTGGACTTTGTTTAAAAGTAGAATTTTGTGAATATTATTAAATATTATAATAGGGAATGATAGAAAATGTATATGAATTCTTTGAATGGGATTGTTTCGGATCCGTTTGCTTGTTGAAATTTCCAATTTGCTATTTTAGTGTAAAAATGTGAATAGTGTCATAAGAGGTGAATGCCTTGTGTTTTTGGATGTGAATTCCATTGTGAGCTGTACTATTGTTTTGGCTATATTTCCTTGTTTGTATGGAATGGGATGAACCCTAGGACTAGGTACTAGAGTGAGTCATGGAAGTCATTTATAGTTTATTGGATACCCCTACATGCCTTTAGTGCTTTTATAGGTTAAGGATGGTTGGGAAGACATGTCCGCTCGTGGAGCGTGAGACTTGTGTAGTTGTGCATTCTTGTTGTATGGAAATAGGACTAGGTACTAGAGTGAGTCATGGAAGTCATTTATAGTTTATTGGATACCCCTACATGCCTTTAGTGCTTTTATAGGTTAAGGATGGTTGGGAAGACATGTCCGCTCGTGGAGCGTGAGACTTGTGTAGTTGTGCATTCTTGTTGTATGGAAATATAATCCCATTCCATACAAACAAGGAAATATAGCCAAAACAATAGTACAACTCACAATGGAATTCACATCCAAAAACACAAGGCATTCACACCTCTTATGACACTATTCACATTTTTACACTAAAATAGCAAATCGGAAATTTCAACAAGCAAATGGATCCGAAACAATCCCATTCAAAGAATTCATATACATTTTCTATCATTCCCTATTATAATATGCAATAATATTCACAAAATTCTACTTTTAAACAAAGTCCAAATTTTCACACATAACCAGGTTCCTCCATTGATGAAGCTTGAAAAAGTTTGAAATTTCAAAGTTCAAAAATCAAAATTGTAAGAATACCCTTTTGATCTAAATATGCCCAACAACACACTACTAACATAAAAACAACCATTTATTTTAAACCAAACCCAAATTTTATAAAAACCAGGTTTCACCATTGATGGAGCTTGAAAAGGCTTGAAATTTTAAAATTCGAACAGTTGGGTCCTCAGTTGGATCAGGCAAATGAGGAATAGATCCCGAAACAGTCAGAGGTAGAGGGAGCACAATTACGCCCTCTATTGGAGGAGGTCCTTGCCCGACTTGGACCTAGACAGGAAGTGGAACAGGAGGTGGTCAGGGAACGTGATAGATCTCCGAGGAGAGTTGATGATACTGTGCAGCAAGATGCCATTAATACTGGTCATATGTGAGATTTGTTGAGGGCATGCCCTCCTACCTTTGATGGCACTGGTGGTGGTTTAGAAGCAGAAACTTGGCTGATAGATTTGGGGTGATGCTTTGCCATGCATCCTTATGGTAGTAATACCCGAGCTCTTTGCGCCATAATGCATCTTAGAGGCTTTGCCTCTACATGGTGGCGTTTGGAGGAGCAAAAGCTCAATCTGGAGATTGGTGCAGTCTCGTGGGATATGTTTCTGGAGAGATTCAGAGCACGTTTCCTATCTGAGCATTGGAGGCAGCGACGTGCGGATGAGTTTCATGAATTACGTCAGATGGCTATGTCTGTGGAGCAGTTTGAACGCAGGTTTTATGAGCTCAAACAATATGCAAGGATTGTGGACGATGAGGCGATGTTGGTGCAACACTTCATTAGGGGCTGCTTAAACGCCCGTATTAGCAGAGGAGTCAGGGTCTTCAAGCCGAAGACTATGGAGGTTGTTGTGGAGAAGGCACATATTGTGGAGGAGAATTTCACTATGGCATTGGGTGGACACACAGGAGTTCAAATAGGTAGTGCTCCTATTTCAGGTTTTGGTCCGTGAGGTGGTCAGATACAGACAGGTGGTTCCTCTCAGAACCAACAGGCACCCACCAAGGGTGGACAGCAGCAGCAGCGTAATCCACCAAAGAATAAGAATTCACAATTTTAGCAGGGTAATAGTTCACAACCTGGAAAGAATCGTAACTGGTGGCGCAATAAGCGTAATCGACAGGATCAACCAGCTCAGAGTGCACAGTCTACAGTGAGCAGAGGCAACTTTCAGCAATCCAATGCGCCTTCAGGTGGCAGAGGATTTGGTAGAGGTACCAGTTGTTTCTCATGTGGTCAACAAGGACACATTGCTAGGTAATGTCCTATGCGAGGTACTTCAGGATTTGGACAGCGACTGACAGCTTCAGAGCTGACAGTTGGAGATGTAGGCCGTTCACATAGTGTCTTTGCTGCGGTAAATAACCGCCAAGCAAATCATCAGAGCATTGTGGTTGAGTCTTCAGGTCAGTTACAAGGTACCAATGTTACTATTCTTTTTGATTCTGGAGCTACGGATTCATTTATTTCACCTATTATTGTTGAGCGATGCGGACTTGTGGCAGTAAAGCAAGGCGATAGGTGGCAGGTAGAATTTGCTTCTAGGGCGAAGGTAGCAGTAGAATCCCTTGTTCGCAATTGCAGAATAAGGATTGGACCGTTATCTACCTCAATAGATCTTCGAGTCACACCTCTAGGTTCGTATGATATTGTTTTGGGAATGGACTGGTTAGAATCTCATAGCGCAATGATTGACTTTCGACAAAAGACAGTACGTTGTATTGATGATTTTGGTTCTGAGGTTGAAGTCTTTGGTGTCCAGAGACCTGTCTCTTTGCGGATAATTTCTGCTATGCAGTTAAAGAGATGCCTTCGTCAGGGTTGTCAGTTATTTGCGACAACAGTTAATGACTTGGATTTAGGGGAGAGTCAAGAGATATCACTCGATGATCACCCTATTCTTATGGAGTTTGTTGATGTTTTTCCTAGTGATATTCCTGGTATGCCACCGAAGCGTGACATAGATTTCAGAGTTGACCTGGTTCCTGGAGCTGAGCCCATATCTCGAGCCCCATACAAAATGACCACAGAAGAACTGGAAGAGCTTCGTATTCAGTTGGAGGAACTCTTGGCAAAGGGTTTTATTCGTCCGAGTGTTTCCCCTTGGGGAGCATCTGTCATCTTCGTGAAGGACGGATCCCTTAGATTGTGCATTGATTATCGTCAATTGAATAAAGTGACGATTAAGAATCGATATCCTTTACCCAGAATCGATGATCTTTTTTATTAGATCAAGGGTGCAAATTTGTTCTCTAAGATTGATTTGAAATCAGGTTACCATCAGTTGCGCATTGCAGAAGCAGACATTCATAAAACGACATTCTGAACTCGTTACGGGCACTACGAGTTCACAGTAGTACCGTTTGGGTTAACGAATGCACCATCAGTTTTCATGAGTTTGATGAATGGTGTCTTTCTCACATATCTTGATCATTTTGTGCTTGTGTTTCTCGATGATATTTTGATCTATTCAAGAAATGTGAAGGAGCATGAAGAGCATTTGAGATAGGTACTGCAGTCCTTGAGGGAGAATCAATTGTATGCAAACTTGAAGAAATGTGAATTCTTCCAAACTGAGGTGAAATATCTTGGTCATGTGATTTTTGGAAAGGGTATAGCTATGGATCCTTCAAAGATCCAAGCTATCATTGACTGGCCCTTACCTACTAATGTTGTAGAGGTTCGTAGTTTTATGGGTCTTGCAGGATACTACAGACGATTTGTCCAGGGATTTTCTAGGATTGGACACCCCATTACTTCTTTTCAGAGGAAAGGGAAGAAATTTATCTGGACAGATCAATGTCAATTGGCTTTTCAGATACTTAAGGATAAGCTGACTAGTGCGCGTATTTTAGTTGTTCCTGATCCTGCTAAGGATTTTGTTGTTTGCACTGATGCGTCTTTGGAGGGTTTAGGAGTTGTACTGATGCAGGATGGACATGTGATCGCTTATGAGTCTCACAAACTCAAGGATCACGAACAAAATTATTCCACTCATGATTTGGAGCTTGCTGCAGTTGTTCATGCTTTCGTTCGATGGAGACATTTCTTGTTGGGGCACCATTTTGAACTTCACTGTGATCACCGTAGTCTGCAATATATATTCACACAGCCTAATTTGAATGCTAGGCAAAGACGGTGGATGGAGTTCTTATGTGAATATGATTTTGAGGTGAGATATGTTCATGGAAAGGAGAATGTAGTGGCTAACGCTCTCAGTCGGCGAAGACATGAAATCTCTGTTGTGACACTTGGAGTTGAGTTGAGGAGCCAGATTCTAGCAGCACTTCCTACTGATAGATTGTATCAGGAAGTGAAGATGGAGATTGGATCAGGTAGACCCTTGGAGGGAAGATTTTCAGGATATACTCTTGAGCTCGATGGCTTGTTGCGACATTTGGGTCGTATCTACGTACCACCTACCAAGGATCTTCGCACTCTAATTTTGATAGAGGCACATCGAGCACCATACTCAGCTCATCTTGGTGTTAACAAGATGTATGTGGATCTTCGACAGTTGTATTTTTGGCCCGGTATGAAGCATGACATTGCTGATTTTGTTTCGAGATGTCTGGAGTGCTAGAGAGTTAAGGCCAAGCATCAACATCCCACCGGTTTATTATAGCCACATCTCATTCCTGAATGGAAATGGGATATTATATCGGTTGATTTTATTGTTGGATTACCTATGTCATCGCGTTGACATGATGCTATCATGGTTACTGTTGACAGATTGACTAAGGTAGCACATTTTTCTCCAGTTCGATCATCCTACAATGCTTCCTCTGTGGCCAAAATATTCATGGAGGATATTGTTCGGGTATATGGGATTCCTCGCAGAATCATTTCAGATAGGGATCCTTTATTTACATCAATCTTATGGACATCATTACAGTATGCTTTGGGTACTCAGTTGAACTTCAGTTCAGCCTATCATTCGGAGACTGATGGTCAGACAGAGTTAATCAGATTCTCGAAGATATGCTCAGAATTTACGTGATGGATCGGCAATCTCATTGGGAAGATTATTTATACTTGGTGGAATTTTCCTATAACAATGGGTATCAAAGTTCCATAGGTATGCCTCCTTTTCAGGCACTGTATGGACGTCCTTGTCGTACTCCACTGAGTTGGGATCGACTTGAGGATAGAGTTCTACTTGGTCTTGATATGCTTCGTGATATGGAGCAACAGGTTGATCGCATCAGAGAGCATTTGGTAGCGGCACAAGAAAGACAGAAGAAGTATGCCGATGCGCATAGAGTGGATCGACAGTTCTCAATTGGCGACAGGGTTTTTCTTCGAGTGCGACCGTGCAAGAGTCCAATCCGTTATGGAAAAGGCTCTCAGCTTGCGCCTCGATTTGTTGGACCATTTGAGATTCTGGAGAGGATTGGTCCTGTGGCGTATCAACTTGCTTTACCACCCAATTTATCACGCATTCATGATGTTTTCAATGTATCAATTCTTAGACCTTATCATCCTGACATTTCACATGTGCTCGATTGGAATGCGTTACAGGTAGAGGACGGGCAGCTGGCTTTGGAGCCCGTGGGCATTCTTCAGCGTCGAAGGCTCGCCCTTAGGGGTCGAGACGTTGATCAGGTGAGGATCCAATGGGATCCTAGCGATGAGGCATCAGCTACTTGGGAGGATGCGACACGCATGCATGAGCTTTATATTTTTCTATTTGCTGGCTTCCAGGAGTAAGCCTTATCCTAGGGGGGGAGGATGTAGTGTCCCTCCAGTTTCGACACTCTGTTTTAGTTTGATTCAGCTTGATAGATAGATGCTTTAGTTGATTATGATACTATGTTGTTTTTACACTCTATGGATGACACATTTGACATCCTGATTATCTGGTTGTGTTTGTGTGATGATATTGTGATAGACACGTATGTGATATGGTTTATTGCTTATAAGTTTTATGAGGTTGTCATGATGAAATGATTGTTTAATATTTATGTTGCTCGTCAATTTCGGTGAAGAAGACAGTGTAGCATTACTCATTCGTGAGTACCTTGCTACGCTGTGATTCTGCTTCACGGTGTGTTTTTGATATAAGTTTATATGTTTAACAATCATGTTTCATGCAGATACAGGTACCAGGTATCTGCTCCACCTGCTTGTCAGGTCTGAGCGTACCTTAATTCAATGAAATTATGTTGATCCGGAGGTATTGACAGGTCCTTATTGAACCATCGTTCTTTATTGAACGAGTACCTATTTGTTACCCTTCTTTGTTGTCTAGTTTGTTTCTGTTGTGTCGTATTTGTCTGTATTGTTTTGTTTGGGAATTTAATATTTAAGTTCAATGATTATTTGTTAATATATTTATATTTGATTAAATGCTTATGGTTATGTTTGTGGTTTAATTTATTAATTTAAATTAAATAAGTTATCTACTTTAAAATTGAATGTTAATTTTGTAAAGTATTTAATTAAATATAATTGTTGACTTAGTTGTGCAAATGGGATTTACATGGAAGGTAGATATTTTAAGAGAAGATATTTTCAACATGTTATGAATTTTTGATTTGGAGTTGGAAATGTAATATGAAGTTAAAAGGGTAAGTTAGATTTGAATGAATAATTATGAATGCCTAATTGACTATCGGTTAAGTTTCATGATTGAGAGTTAATAGAAATGCATTAAAAGCTTTAGGGGTTGCAATTTTTCATTCACGGGAAGAATCTGGAAGAACTTTCACGGCAGCAGTTTTAAGATTATTTTGCACGGTAGTTACTCTGAAATTTTTTTATCTTAGAATTGGTTTGCAAGCATAACATTGAAGCTGGATTGATTTGAATTTCTTCGTCAAGATTTGGTGAATTTAAAGCGGAATTGATAGAAGTTTCAGAAATTATCTCCAGCCAACCATCAAGCTTTAAACAGGTTTTCTTCTTTAGTTTTAATTCTTGTGCTGAATTTTGAGAATTTGATGTTGAATTTTGTTGTTCTATAAAGAAATTGTTTTTGTTGAACCTACACAAACAATAAAGAAACAAATTAGAAGAGTATTTGAAATTTAAAGAAGAAAGAAATAAAAAGAAAATCTGTAAATGCTCAATTTCAAATCTGATCTTTTTAGTAATGGCTGTAAGAATTAGCAAATGTTTAATGGAAACACGTTTCTAGTTTGTTATTATGTATTATGAAAATTTTTAATTCCTTTGTTTTTAAAAGATTTGTCCCTTCTATTTGTTCTTTAATTGTAATCATCTTGATTTCAGATTTGGTTTATCTATAGCTGGGTATATCTAGCAACATGCAATTAAATATGAAATCTGAATATGGAATTTGATGTTTCCTTCTATGTTTGAAGATTTAGATTAAAAAAAAAAATGGTTCTTGCATTATGCATATAATACAATTCTCATAATTGTTTTTTTTAGTTTAAAGATTATTTTGGCAATTCTTGAACATTCTATTTTATGATACCTATGCATGTCAAATATTATTTATTCTGTAAGTTAGACGGATGGAGAGTAAATTTGATCTTGATATAATTTCATTATTATTGCATAAATATAGTTGTTCATTACTATAAGTGCTCTCCATGATGTTTTATTCTGTTGGACTCTGTTTGTGATTGCATGGAATATATAACGCCTATTCTTTGCTGAATATTTCTCACTTAAAATAGCGAACATCTTGTTGGCTGTAGAATGCTATGTATTTTGATTTTCTTTTGAGGAGATTATATTTCATTAGGGAATTCTTACTGTGAAACTGAAACTTCAAGCTGCTTTACCTTAGCCGCCTCCCACTCTGCAATTTTACCAAGATTATTGAGAACAAATGTTTGAGATGTCCTCTCTTCCTTAAACCATACGGTCTAAATTATTACATATTCTTTGTTGCATTCAGACCATGCACGCGATTTGCAAGATCTAGGTACTTGTTATTTTAACTTTGTCTCTGTTTGTAATTCATCAATCTCCTGTAGCTTGTTACCGTAAGGGGAATTTAAACTTTACAAATTATTTTAGAATGATCGGCGTATCATTCCTAACGCGTTTTTGAGAATAGATCTGTAGAAATCTTCCTAAAGTAATTATTTATTTCTCTTACCTGAACTTTATGTTTACCGCTGTACTAAAAGTTAATAAACAAACTCTTGATTTGAAAGTGTTTTGCATGTACGCCTTTCCTAACCATAAGATTTCAACCAATTCTTAAGTTAGCTGAATGTTATTGTATTGGAAATTCAAATAAGTTTCTTTTGTCTTTTTTGCTATATGTTACATGCTCTTGTGAACTGCACTAAAAATGATGCACATCAATTGCGTTTTCCTCAACTCCTCTAGTCTGACTTTTGTTCACTAACAGATTTGATGATTTATTTCAATTTATGGGCTGAGATATGGCAGATTGCATGCGCCTATCAATACGCATGATTAATGTATATCTTTGTTTCAGTTTACATCTCCTTTACTCACGTTGTAACCAGCATCTTTATAATATTTTTGTTTATATATGTCAAGATGTATAAAAGGCATTCTTTTGATATTTCTCTAAATCTTGATTTTAATATATAAATATAGCATATTGTGAAACAAATAAATAACTACGAGCAATTTTTATATTTTATGTTTTTATTTAAGTTAAACTGGGTTATTATGTGATTGTTCATGTTATTCTATAAATAAGTAATATTTATTTAAAAGGTTATAGTTATGGATTTGTGAAACATAGTGTTCATTCAATTTTGTAAATTTCAAAATTGGCTTTGTTCATTACTTAGCGTACCTGTGTGGTATTTTGGAATTTTATTTTAAAAGATTATGGTTAAGAAAGCCTTTATGGGTTTGTTTGTTTGAAATTGTCAAAGTGGAAGTCAAATGTTAAGTGTTACCGAGATTTTAAGTCCCGGAGGTTAGGAAATTGTATTTGTGGTTTATGATATAAATGTTTGTACTTTGGAGTACTATTGCCATGATTATATTTAGAGTAAGGTCTTGCACAATTGGTTGTAATTATGGTGACATTATAAAAATCTTGGTCTATGTCATGTTTGAGATATATATACCTATGTGATTTTTGTTCTTGTGCTTGAAGACTATCCCATGTTAATGACGTTGTGTCATGTTATAGGAAGAGTGGCTTGCGATAGGGGCCGAAATCCTAAGAGGTTGTCTGGGTAACCTATCGTAGGTTTTGTAATTTAGTGGAAACCTAACTAATGTACTAGGGGTTGGGTAGAATTAAGCATTAACTCAGATAAAAGTATGCCTCACCTATTTTCTTAATGTTCGTTTAGATTGAGGAAAGGTTGAGAAGGCCTGAAATGGCTAGTGACTTATCTTGTCTTCTTGAAAGATAGAACGACTCCACACTAGTTTGCGTAGGGGCCGGGAATCAATAGAGACTGCCAGGGTAACTCTTGGACAGGGCCGGTAGTCTAAGAAGATTCACCAAGGTAACCTATCACGACAGTGTGATGACACTCTTTGCCTATTACATGAATGTGATCTTTTGTATTGAGTTATCTCTAGTTGTGTTTTGCCAATGGGAGTTTGTTCATTATGTTTTGATATCTTTATGTCGTGATGTGAATGTAAGCCACATAAATGTATTGTTCTGTCTTCTTGTTTGTCGACTTGTCATTATCTCCAAGCACAGAGAGAGTGGACCTTCGGGTTTCACGTGGTTGGGAGGAAACTGTGCTATACCTTCATTGGATACTTTACACAGTTAATACTAGACTTGTAGCAGGTTCCAGATACTTCATTGTTCGTGACAGTGGATACAGTACATGTACGTGAACAGGAATGTTGTTTATCAGTGTTCCACGAGGACGCGTCCCCCCCAAAAAACCTCGCGTTTCCTAGACGGAAACGTCTCGGAGACTTGGGGACTTGGGGGGACGTCCCCCCACCAGCACCACCATCCCACCACCAATGTTGTTGTCTCCAAGACGCTGCTAAGACTTCGAGGATGTTGGGGTGTCCTCAAGATGTCTAGGGGACTCCTAGTTGTCTCCACGATGTATAATTCTTATACTTATACATTTTTTTATAACTATTTTTTCAAATACTATATGTATTTCAGCACCCTGCCGCCCCCTCGCCGCCATCCCCTTGCCGTCCCCCCGCCGCCTCCAAATTTAGACCCCTCGTCCCCACGTCCCCAAAACACGCCCCCTGCCGTCTCCCCGTCCCCGTCCCCGAAACCCTGTTATTTATGATGTGATCATTAACCTCTATGTATACTTACCTCATGTATATGACTGTACTCATTGTATCATCTTTATGATGTATTGAGATTTATTAAAATCTCACATGATGTAATCTGGATATATTTGTAATCTGATTGTATAAAGTTTTGAAGACTGAATCATTCATGGCTTTAAAATTGTACTTATGTTTTATGATATGATGTGTTGATTTTATTTATAATGTTTATGTAACGTCGTCTTGGTATCCTTAAGGCAGTTATATAATTAAATCTTTTTTTTTTTTTTTAAATTATTCGGTTAATTTGATCTTTACATTTTGTTTTAATGGAAACCATGGCGGGGCGTTACATGTTCAGCCTTACAAAATGATATAACTCCTACCAATATCAATGTTTTTCAAGTGTCTCAATGCTGCAATTATTGAATGTCTCTACTATCATCAAAAGACTCAAACCACACTAAATCCAAACCCAAAGACAACTTCTACAATCTGATTTTTGACAGACCAGCAACTAAAATGCACAAACCAGCAACTAGACAACCCACTAAAATGCATAGAACTCACTCTAAACTCACCCAAAAGACACCAAACCAAAACCAAAAGCCTTCCAGAGAGTAGGCGCCCAAATCCCAAGCAACAAACTGCAACCAAAGCTCATAAATTATTTTGCACGAACTCCAAAGCATCCCCTACATAGTACGGCCCTCTAGAAGGGCGATTTCTTCCTTAAAAATCACACACTTGATAATAAATTCTGAAAATCAGCATAGAGGGGAGCCCAAGGCTGCAAAACTCATTTGTCAAATACCCCTAACCAAATAAAAATCGCCCAAGGACTTCTGAGCAAAAACTACAATCAGCAACTCAAAAACTATCAAATAACTCCATTGCAATGCTCAATCTGCTCTCAAGGATTAAGAACAGCCAATATCTTAACTAGTTGCTATCTTTCAAGCAAGAAGCTAAGCCCAAGCTAGGAGGTATGCATCCCTCGAAGCAACTCACTCACCATTTCGGTAGCATAACGATATAATTTGTTTATGGATGCCCAATGAAGAACCAAGGCCACCTTTTATAACTTTGTGAAGAGTCTCTAGCAACTTCTAGAATGTGGCGCCCAAACACAAGAAGACAAACCATTTCAAATTTGAGTTGACTCACTCCTCCTCCAAGGTTGGTGTCCCAAATTTCAAGAATGAAATATTTTTTCTTTAATAAAACAATCCCTCTCAAGAAGTGGCATCACTTTCCCCACGTCATAATTCCAACCTTTGAAATATTAAAATAACCTCTTGATGAGGCGTCCACCCTTGAGTCCCCTTTTTCAGAACAACATTAAGTTATATTACTAGGCCAAGGGGTCATAATATTAAAATATAACTTTAGCCACTTAAATAATTAAATATCCATCAACAATTTCACCACAAAGCCAAAATCCACATTACTCCACTGAACTGCAGAAGAGGAAAGCCTGCTGAGCTGATGCCAACTGGACCACTGCCAAAAATAGAATTTACTAAAAATAGTAAATTCATAAAGTTGCTTGGATCGAAGTGCATGCGATACCATTGCGAAGCTCTCTGAAAACCTAGAAAGAATCTGCAATCCAAATTCCCCAATTCCAAGTGCAAAACTCCAGAAAATGCAGAAACAACCTCCTAGAATATTAGAAACCCTAATTCCAGCTTCCGACTAGCCTACGGGTCTCCGGAATAGGCTAACGGTCTTTTGAATTGATCACTGCTGAGAAGAGGACATTACAAAATACACCTGAGTATATATATATATCTGATAATAGCAATCTGTTGTGATGAACTGGACTGATTCCTCTTTGTTCCCTGGTCCGTATGTTTCTTTTCTCCAATTGATGATGATGTCTGCTGATGTAATCAGACTTCTAATTTATTATCCTTTTTCCTATTTCCCTTTCCTAAATCTGCGTATATCTTCTTAAGATCTGCTCAGGTCTGCTGATGTTTTGTATAATTGTTTCCTCTTCCCACTTCCCCATCTATCACCAATTTTCCTTGTTTATATACCCCATCACACTTTATGAAGGGAGGTGTCTTTTACAAAGTGGGACGACTTTACCAAGGGACACATCCCTATTTAGCTAACACATATAGAGTCGGCCTTCATTAACAAGGATTATGAGGGTCGGCCTACCATTGATATTCATCACTGCCCCTTTAGATTAACATCTCTATCGCTGCACACATATTAATCAATGTTTCTTATGAAGTTGGCCACCATGTTTTCTTCAATAAATCATTGCACATGCCTTAATACTTATTTTCCTTCTCATATAAATCACTGCATATGTAAATTGCTTGTCTTATACAATCGCTCTTCTTCATCATACATTGGCTAGGCAATCAGGGAGTCAACCAGCATTAGACCAAGTCTTTGTCAGTAATCTGCTGCTCCATTTCAAGCATTAAAACACTGCTCTATATATTTTATTTACCAATTGTTGTCTTCTCTTCCTAATTGCTGATCACTGTCCTTAATATATATATATATATATACACTTTAGTCAACAAATTATGTGGTCGGCCAGCAAGGTCTGTATTTGGGCGATTTAATAAATAAGTGGTTTGACAAGGGTGGTCGGCCATCATGTAAATATAAATATGCTTTTATGAGAGTCTACGGCAGTTTGATGGGGGACATGACACTATGCATTGGTGATTATGCTGGAATACATAAAAAACTTCCACAATAGTTCTCAGTTGATCACTGACAACGTACTAGTTAGACTTACAATCAAAGAAATGCTATATAAGGTTAGGTGTCTCTAATAACTATCAACTCCACTCTTCATGCAATTAATTATGCACTATTTGGTGTAAAAAATGGTGTGTCTAACAAGTCCTAACAATATGGTTTAAAGGAAATGAAATTGAATGATGAATGCATTTATCTGCTTTAGATTGTGAATATGTTGCTTTGGCATGTCATCTGTCTAATGTTTTGAATGGAAAATCTAATAGTAACTTAATTGTTATTTGCAGGTTGGTCCAGACCCAAGACCTGTCATGAGAAAAGCATATGAGATGTTTAAAAATGGTGGTAACCCAGATGAGGTGTGCTTCAAATGCCAATGGCTGGATAGTTTACTATGTTCGAATATCATATTTATAGGTTTTGACATGTATAGCTGATTATATTTGAGATGGCTTGATTTAACTTGGTAATATACTTATAACTAAAAGGAGATGTATCTTAATTTTGGCATGTATTACATAGTTTTTTGTAATGCCATACATACATGAAAGATGCAATCA
This sequence comes from Sequoia sempervirens, assembly GCA_007258455.2. Classification (NCBI taxonomy): domain Eukaryota; kingdom Viridiplantae; phylum Streptophyta; class Pinopsida; order Cupressales; family Cupressaceae; genus Sequoia; species Sequoia sempervirens. Next base: position 253,435,756 of record VDFB02047230.1, on the reverse strand, counting down.
AATAAATATTCCTATACTGTTGAGATTGCATTGATTTAGGAATGTAAAATAGTAATTTTTTTTGAAGCTAGATTCACATACTAACAGGGAAACAGGGATGCTATATTCATCACTTGAGAATAGAAAGCAGAAATACAAAATGCTTGTATTCGTTCCTCTTACAACAACTATGCAATTCAAGCTTGCCTCAGCTCTTCTCTTCTTTCATTGAGGAATACCCACTGGCTTTCCTCATGATGCTAATCTCTTGTTGCATATCATTCAAGGTTTGCCATAGAAGCTTCATCTCTTTCAATAGGATCTGTTCCTACACTTTTTGAGTTCTTCACTTCAATGAAAACTGAATCCTCAAGTATGGATGTTTGTGCCATACTGTTTGAGGGGAAGGCATTGGGGACATTGGTCAACACCTATACCATGTTACTGAGTTAATTTTTCCAACCAAAAATCACTATATCTGGAAGAAATTGTTAGAGTGCTAAGGTAATTCGTTAATCCACATTTAAGGGATGTGCAAGTGTGCAGTTGACATGGTTGCTAAACCATCCTATTAAGGAAAGAAATATGACAGTCATAAACCTTCAAAGAACTTATGTCAATGGTTGATGCCATCTTTGTTTTTGTCACCTAAGCAACAATAATACATAGATGACTCCATCCCTATGCCATAATTCTGTAGTTACTTAAAAGGATTCTGTTTAAATGACATGTACCACCTCTAGCAGGAAATTTTCTTTCTCCATGTAAGTCTTTTCATAAGTCCCACGATATAATATAATTATGTACCAAATTAGACCATATAAGAAGACATGCAAATGGAACGTGTATGTGCAAAGCCCAGCTTTAATATGGCATAACATGAACATCAATGTTATCTAAGGAGTAATGAGTTAAACTAGTAAAGCTACATCCATGAACCCAATAAAGCACTTGGCTATTCCTCCTGTCACCAGAATAACAAAGATCAGGGCCAACATCAGCTAGTGAACACATGTTAAGAAATTAATAGCTAAGCTGCATTCAAAACCACAACTCAGATAGATAGATGTCATGAATATGGAACTTTACTTAGTACAATCTACTTTCAATTTATTTGACGAAATTGTCAATACATTAAAAATTTAAAAGAGAACATAGAATAATCAACTTAAACAATAATTTCTATAGCACAGGCATAGCATCAGCTATCATTTTTAATGTTTTGTGCCCAAGATGCTTATTTATAAGTTACAATGAATATTCTTATAAGTATTTGAGACTAATAATTAAATATTCCAAAAAGAAATGTTTAAAGTAACTTCTCCTAAAACTGTAGAAAAAATAGAAAGGAACTTTAAAAAATATATATTATAAAAAAAATAATAAAATAAAACTATCTAAAGTGGCCTAAAAATTTGGTCCTCATCCTTCACTCAGAAATAGAACACCAGAAATAGCCATTACCGAAATAAGCCATTGCTAAAAATAACAATTTTTGCATGAGCATCCTTTGAAATTTTGAAGCATTTCCTTGCTTCAAAATATGGTGGATCCTTTGATGATGATTTCACCAAACCCTAATTGTCTTGATCCATTTGCAACCAATGATAACCAATACCTAGGGTTTTGACAATGTTGAAAAGCCATGGTTGAACCTCTGAATTAAGGATCGGAAAAAAAACCTTAGTACAAGAACTTGGTAAATTCATGTTCTCTATTTATTTTTTGGGTGAAGTGAGGATGCCTCCTTAAGAGCTCTCTTGGAGATCAACATTCTACTGAATAATGCTCATTCTAGCATTTCCCATAAGTATTCTATTATGGTTAGGACAATTACACACAACCCACTAGGGTGCAATGTGATGACCTCATTTGCAATATCTCTTTCATTTGTTGATAATTTGGCTTCAACCTTGGGAAGAGATATCAAAGATAGTACTATTAGGGGATTTCCACCTTAGTATTTCATGCAAAACCCTTTCATAAGAAATGCTATTTACATATTCATATGTTGATAGTGGATAGTTGTACAATGCTTCCAGTTGTGCTAAGTCACAGTTTGGCCTGCTACTTAGTGCAGCAGGTATCATTTGCATCTTTATTTTATGCTATCCCTTACTAGTGGACCTGCATATTCTCTAGAATCTTTATGGATTTAACTATCTCTCATTCTTTGAGCTGACTTAATTCTGTTTGCTATATCATTATTGTCCCTATATGATATTACCCAAAATTATTTTATATTCAAGGAGCCTATACTGTCCACCTGGATGTACTTTTGGTCACAGGTGTTGATGTTTGCCTGTGGCACTGTGCCATAGACTACTATCATCTTTGCTCTTATTATAATTTCTTTATTTATAAATACTGGAAAGTGGGTGATAGTTACTAATTGGACAGTTAGCTGATAACCATCTGGTCATACGTAGGCAATAGGACTATAAATGAATAGCAAGAGAAAATTTCTACATAAATGAAATGGTCATGAGTTTATTATTTCCTTAGAACTGTAATTGGACAATATCACAATACCAGATACTTCTATTTACTGTTTCGCTTATTTAATCTTTATTTTAGAACTTAAGAGCAATTGAAAAATGCCTTGGTGTCTTAACTTTGAGTTTAACTTGTTTCATGAGTTTTTTCTATTTGTTACACATGAACAGATTTAATTATCACTCTTAATTACAGCTTACTGCCGAGTTTTCAAATGGTAGAGAGAACGAATGCTTCTATGCAGCCTTATATGCCAGCTTGTACCATGAAGCTCAGGTCTGTAAAGAACTATTAGTAAAAATCTCTTAAATTTTGACATCATTTTATATATCATTGTGCTCATTCCTCATGGGTTGAGTTTTACAAAGTTTACTGTTGACATACATGTTATTTGATTGTTAGAATAGTCAATAACTGCTTATTGAGTAGTCTATGTTTGTGAGTAATAGACATGATATGTTTGAACATTGCCTCTTTATTGCTAAGAAAGGATTGAGAGTTTTTCATACAGAGCACAGTCAATGTCTACTACATATCACTAATATAAGTCATTTGGCCTTCACTTTGGTATAGGACACCATTATCGTAGCTTCTTTTATCCTTTCTCATGCAATATGCTTCAGCTAAATCTTCATCCTAGTAAGCACTTATATTTCCTAAACAAAGGATATAGAAAAGAAAATCAGAGGATTTTCCCATTGTTGAATGTGATTGATCTTGATGCATGAATTAGAACTTAGGATTGGAGATTATTAAATAAAACTTAAAGGAAAAAAAAGTTGTTCTCTTGCATTATATGGTCATAATCCAGGCCTTAGAATTTTAAGACTTCAATGGGTATGCATGCCAATGTCTAATTGAAAATTTGAAATATTGGATTTATTTACACCCTAACCAATTTGACTGTAATACATCAATATAATATGTTTATTTTCCATCATTAGTGTTCTTGCAAAATACATCAATATAGCATATTTTTATTTTCCATAGTGCATTTGCAACTATGTCTTACAAATTATCCTTTGCTTTGAAAAGTTGGGATATTTTTGTTTGGATATGTCTCACTAAGACCAAGTCCATCTATTATGTGGCTCCCTCCCCTGCACTCTCTCTCATGCATGTCTCATACAATGCATAAATACTATAATAGAAAGAAACAGTTTGACAAGAACTTTGATTATGCTCATCAATTATTATGCAGAAAATGATACTGAACATAGATTACAAACTTAGCGAGTACTTGCCAGGTCACCGAGTACTCGCGGGTTTTTGGCTTGGTCGAGCAACTCGCACTTCAATTCGTGACTCAGCCTTATAGAAGAATTCACTTGTTTTTCTAATAAAACTCACTGAGTACTCTATAAAATCCCGACACACTTTCTTTTGCACAATTTTGACGTGTTTTTGGTGCGATTTGGATGTGTTTGGGACGCAATTTTGTGCCCTATAGAACACCATTTGAGAGGACGAAAATGGTGTGTAGGATGAAGTTTTGTGTGGTTTCAAAGGCCTTAATTCAGGCTTGGTGGTGGGGGCGCTGCCCCTCGATCCCCCCCCTGTATTGCGATAGTGAGCGCGCCAAGGTTGTTGCTCTTGGACCTCGCGAGGGGCACTGGCCCTTGACCCCACTGGGGGCGTTGCTGCCAAAACCTTGCACCAAGCTGGGGGTGTTTTCCCCAAACCCCCACCAAACTCATTTGATTCATTTTGTAGCTATTGCGATGTCCCCTTCTCAGTAGCCACCTGGATATTATTTTAGCCTTTATTTATTCCTGGAAGCTAAAAGGAGAAATAAGGGAATAAAATATTAAATTAATTATTTGTAAAGTTATCTTAATAAAATAATATCATAAGATAGCTTTATATTTAATTAATTTAATAATAAAGTGACTAAAACTAAAATAATATCAAAAAGTCACTTAAGTGAATAAAATAATATTATTTTCTAGAAGCTTCTTGGTGATGGATGATAATTCTTTATAAGGGGTTGAATGCAAGCCATTTGTCATATCTTGAGTTCATCTACTTTCATGCCTGTGAGGTTGAAGCTTGAATGCTTGCATTTGCTCGAGGGTTTGAAGACTCTAGAGTGTCGATGTCGGTTGTGAAATATCAACCCTAGTTGGATTGAGTGGGAGATATTTCAGTCTCTCAATTGGTGCCAAAATTTTGTGGCCTTTGGCCAAATTTTGATCATAGGAGAATTCAATTTGAGGAGAAGCATTGGTAGATTTCGTGAAGATATTTCCAGTCAAGGGGTGGATCGATTTCACCATTGTGAAGGACGATTTTTGGAGGAGTGGTTGCAGTCTTGGAGAAAGACGATTTTGTGCTTAGCTGGTTGAATTTATATATATATTTCTTGCATAAATTGTGGTTTGCTTGAAGGCTTGTCGCACCTTATGCTGGTGCAATTTTCTCTGAGAAGGCAAGGAAAAAATTCGATCAAGCCTTGGGAGGAGTCACAGGTCTTCTAGGAGGCTAGGCGTGGCACTATGAAGGAAAAACATGAAGCCTACATGAAGAATCGATCAAGTTTATGATTGCTGCTACCTCATTATCAAGTTCCTCTTTTGCATATGTATTTACATTGGGAAGTCATGAGTAGTGTAGAAGTGTAATCGCTGTCTCAAACAGTGAATAAGCATTATAATTTTCAGTCAGTCACATCAAGTAGGATTGCATTGTTAGTGAGATCTGATCACTGTCCATGACAGCAACTTCTTGATGTATTTGGTGCAAACATTTGTAATCAGATTGCAAAGTTGAACTCTTCAATTAGGTCTGAGTTTTCATGATATTTCCAGCATTGTATCAAGTCAGATTTCATTTATAATATCATAATAGTGGAGTTAGAGTTTGGCAGCAAACTGTTTGTCAAAATGTCTGTTGGTGTAGGTGCACATTTGCATGAGTAATTGTCATATATATGCATTGGAAAATACAAAACAGCTTGAATATCATTTATATTTCTTTGGTAGTCATCTAGCATTGTTGGATAAGCATTCAAACATCATTTGCATCACTCAAAACCAAAACAAGACAAACAAAAAACAATTACCAGCACCTTTCAGTTTGCACACCAAGTGTTTGTCAAAATTCCTAAGGCAGAAAATCAGAAGTTTTTGATCAGTTTTGGCAAGGCACTTTACAGTGGTATCAGAGCTAGCATTCTTGCCAGCCTGTGAGTTAGAATTGGGTTATGGTCAGGCCATATATCCATTATAGAAGATTAAGAAGAGGTTTGGGGCCATTGGATATAGAACCTTTGCATGAAGAAGAAGACATGAATGGAAGGCATGGCATACCAAAGGGTAGCACTCAACATATCCTGAATGACCTAGCTAGAGGTCAACATGAAATAGCACAACAAATAGCATAACTAGTACAACAACTTGTTGGTGGTAGAAACAACAACAATATTGGGGCTAATGAACAAAATGGTCATAACAGGGGTCTTGATAATAATACAGAGGCTAGTAACATAGTTTAGAGTAATGTTAGATCAGCTAGCAGGGTGACTTTGAGGCCTCTCATGCCTCAATTCTTGGGAGAACAAGATGCTGCAAATTAGGAGCAATAAGCTCAAGGTGAGGGCCTCTCAGAATATTTCAGAGAGTACCAAACTTTAGGGGATGAATTTCATGCTACGATGTCATTGGGAGTTTTTTGCACCATCAAGTATAGGAATAGACCGAGAAAAAACAACAGAGGGAAACAGAACTAGGATCTACAGCGAAAGGTTGGGAAACTTTCAATCCCTTCCTTTGATAGGTTTGGTAAATGCACAGCGAGAGCATGGGTTCAGAAGTTCGATACCTATTTCCAACTCAAACCTATGTTGGAGACCGAAGCCATCAAGTATGCTACTCTACAGTTGGATGGTGAAGCACATGAGTGGTGGTATCATGGGTTTGTCACATTGGGACATGCCAATATCACATTCTATTTGGAGTTCACACAAAAACTTATGGATAGATTTGATCAAAAGGATCCTGAACTTCATTTTAGAGAGTTAGCACAACTTAAGCAAAGTGGCTCAGTGGGTGTATACATCTCAGAATTCCAATGGTTGGCAATCATGGTGACTGATATATCGGAGTAGAGGTTGGTTATGCTCTTCATTGGGAGTCTATCTGAACCACTTCATGGTTGGATTAAGGCTTTCAAATCCGACTCTCTACAGGATGTGATCACTAGAGCTAGATACATGGAGCACTCCACACCTAGCAACAAACCTCCTTCTAAACCCTTCGTTCCTCAAAAGAACAAGGGCAAGAAGTCTTTCTAGAAGAAGGGAAACAAGAAAGGTGATCCAGATGAGGAGTACTGCAAAGAATGCAGGGTTAAGGGGATATCTATTATTGCAAGGAACATTGGGAGCTTGGACATCGTTGCCTAGGTAAGGTAAGGTTCATCTCATTGAGTTTATATCAGAGGATGAGAGTAGTGCTGATGAGTAATTACAGGAAAATGATGACAACAACTCAAATGAGGAGCAGCCCCAGGAGAAGGGCAAGAGTAGTACCATTGCTACTCTATCTGGTACACCTAGATTCAACTCCTTCAAAGTTAGAGGTGTTATACAAGGTCTGCGCATCGCGGTGTTGATTGATAGTGGGGCTACCCACAACTTCATTGATGCAACCCTAGTGGCGAAGCAGAAGCTACCAGCAGAGGATTCTGAGGGATTTAATGTGATGGTGGCAAATGGCTACAATATGATATGCACTCGGAGGGTTCCCTAGTTGCCTATTACTTTGGGCAATTACACAATCATTGATGACTTCTATGTGGTGGATTTGGGTGACACTAATGCCATACTTGGGGTTCAGTGGTTACATTCATTAGGGAAATATACACATAACTTTTAGACCATGGAACTCAAGTTCACGACAGCAGATGGGCAGCGAGTGGTGCTTAGAGTTATGGCTATTGGAGCACCCAAGGTTGTGTCTGCCAAATGCATGGAGAGCATCTTTCAACATGATGACATAGCTTGGGCAGCAGAGTGTTTGATCACTACTAAGGAGACTTCAGATGTAGGACAGCCATATCACATTGACATTCAAGAGCTTTTGGGTAAGTATGATAAGGTGTTTGGAGAGATACCTCAAGGGAGGCCACTTGATAGAGGTTTTGAGCATACCATTGAGTTGGATGAGGGGGCCAAACCAGTCATCACCACCCCCTATCATCATCCTAAGAAATTCAAGGATGAGATCGAGAAAGCAATCAAGGAATTGCTTGAGATGGGACACATTAGATCGAGCTCTAGTCCATTTGCTTCTTCTGTGGTCCTGGTGAAGAAGGATAGAACCATGCGGATGTGCATTGACTACCGAGCTCTCAATAAGAAAACCATTAAGAATAGGTACCCCATACCTAGGATTGATGAGTTGTTGGATGAGCTTCATGGGGCAGTGTACTTTTCGAAGATTGATCTTCCTTCAGGGTAACATTAGATCAGAGTCAGAGAACAAGACATTCATAAAACAACGTTCCGATGCCACTATGGGCACTATGAGTTCCTAGTCATGCCATTTGGTTTGACTAACACACCTGCTACGTTTTAGTCTTGCATGAACCACATCTTCAATAAGCAGTTGCGTAAGTTCCTCTTGGTATTCTTTGATGATTTACTCATATATAGCAGGACCTGGGAGGACCATTTGAGGCAGCTTGATGAGATCTTGACTATCATGGAGGAGCAGTCACTTTATGCTAAGGCTTCAAAATGTGAGTCTAGCCTTAGAGAGATCTTATACTTGGGGCATATGATCAGTGCACTGAAATATTCCGAGCCAAATTTTTTTTTGTTTTTCAATTAACAGATTACAAGATTACCACATTACAAGCAAGTACCCGTTAAGGTTAGAAGATAAACCCAAACGTACGGAAACAACTCTAACCAGTATGGCGCCGATGATGGCGAGCATTGGTCAGAGGGTCTTCTACTCTAAATGCTTGAAAGGGAACTCAACGTCAAGTATGTGCTACCCAATCCAATGCGGAGTGAGGGGCGACCATATGACGGAGTGATTACAGAAAGCAAAGCTTGAAATGAAATGCTGAAAGCTAAAACTACTCAACACCCAGAATGTGCTTGCTCACCCAGAATGGGAAGTCGCTACCATAGGGCGGAGTTATAACTATTTCAAACTAGTACTGAAAGCAAGAACGAGTATTACAAATAATGACAAAGCAATATTAAAGAACACTGGTCAGTACTACTGCCAGTTTACAAAATATGATTATGGCCTGCAATGTCAATATATCAAATTCTTCCAGATGGAGTATTCAACAATATATTTGCTACAAGCTCTAAGTAAACCACAATGCCAAATCCAAATCAGAATATGCAGATTGTTAGAACTGTCACAGTCAGATCTGCACTTTTATCATATGACCAGCAGCTTACAAAAGTATTCAATCGCTCATAACTCCCTAATAACTTGCTCAAATGACACGTTTTCTGAAGCACAATACTCCCAGCAAGATGGCGCTCAAGTTAAAATCATAAAACAGACTCTAAATGCAGCTAACAAATTAATGCACAAATCCCAATGCAAGAAAAGGTACGGCCCAGCTGAGAAAATCGATTTCCTTTTAAAAATTGCAGACTCAGCTAAAAATTCTATAATTTGGAGAATAGATTCGCCCTTTACAAACACTTGGATTGAGACAATACCCAGAACTAATATTTTTGTATTTTTTGAGATATGAATAAAAACATGAAATCTGCTGTCTAAAACAATGAAATATGCTGAGACCACTAAATGCCAAAACAGATCTAAGAATGCAGCAAGCTAAATACGAAGCACAAACTAAATGCAACTCACAAATTGATTGAATCACCACTAGATGTTGTCTTGCAAACACGAAGCGATGCCCAGGCTAGGAGGCCTTCATTCCTCGAAGCAGTTCCAGAGCCAATCCGGCAACATAACAATATATTAGACCAAAGATGTGAAATGATGCTCCAAGACTCCTTTTTATAATTCTCCAGTTGACTTCTCAAAACCCTAAAATCCACTTTTAGGTCAAAACCCAATCTCCTCAAGGATGGGCGTACTTTTTCCTTCAAGGCTTAAGATTTGATATTTTAAATAAATATCATACTTTGATAAATGCGCCCTTCATAACCTTGCTTTGACTTTGGGAATAATTAAAATAATCTTTTAATGAGGGCGCCACCCTCAAAGACCACTTTTTAAAAACAACATTAAGTCATTAAATCTAGGCCAAGGGTCAACGTTAAAATATAATAATTAAAACGTGACTTTTTAATTAAATGACTTAACTTATCCTTCCGAATGTGCCCTGAAGCCAAAACTGAGCAAAACATCTGACCAAACTGAAGCAGGAAGTCAACCGAGCTGAACTCAACTGGAAAGCTGCTAAAAATAGAATTTACTAAAAATAGTAAATTCCAGATAGTGCTCCGAATGCCGAGATGAACATACCACTGCGAAGCTCTCTGAAAACCCAGAAAGAATCCGCCATTGAATCCACCATCTCTGAGCAATGACCTCCTCAAAAATAGGAAACCCTAATTTTACCTTCCGACTAGCCTTCGGGTTTCCAGAAAAAAGGCCAACGGTCACATGATCGATCAGGTTTGAGAAGGGGACATTACATGCACAGGGAGTACAGGTTCATCAAGAAAAGATACAGGCGATAGTAGATTGGCCAACACCCAAGGCACTTACAGAGCTGCGAAGATTCTTTGGGTTGTGCAGCTTCTACAGGCGCTTTGTGAGAAGATTTCACAGTTGGGAGCATTTTTGACAGATCTCACAAAGAAGGGTGCATTCAATTGGTCCAATGAGGCACAACAAGCTTTTGATAAGCTCAAGGAGGTGATGAGCAATTGCCCAGTGTTAGCACTTCCAGACTTCACCCAACCTTTTGTACTTGAGTGTGATGCTTTGGGTGAAGGTATAGGGGTGATCCTAATGCAGAATCGACATCCCATAGGTTTTGAGACCTGCAAGTTGAGGGGACTTGAGAAACTTTACTCCATTTATGACAAGGAGGTGCTCGCCATCATGCATGCTTTGGAGAAGTTCAAACAATATTTGGTTGGAGGAAAGTTTGTGGTGAGGACCGACCACAATAGTCTCAGGTATTTTTTGGAGCAGAAAGATTTGAATGAGAGGCAGCAAAAATGGGTGAGAAAAATACAGGCCTATGATTTTGATATAGAGTATGTGAAAGGGAAGAAAAATGTCGTTGCAGATGCCCTTTCCAGGAAGCCTACCGCTTGTTCACTTTCCGAGATTTCCGCTGATTGGAAGTCTCTTCTGTTAGTTGAATACTCCAAGAACAGATTTGCATGTGAATTGATGGATAGACTGATATAGGATGGCGGGTACTGAGTGGTGGATGATGTAATTTTCTACAAGGATAGGATCTACTTGGTGCCTGAGTCTTGACTGAAGGAGAAGATATTACAGGCTTCTCATGACACTCCCTTGGCAAGCCATCAGGGCTATTTCAAAACTTACAGACAGGTTAGAGAGAGGTTCTCTTGGAAAAGCCTCAAGGATGATGTATTGAGACATGTCAGGGAGTGTGTGACTTATCAACAGAACAAGTTAGAGCATACACATCCGGCAAGATTGTTGCAGCCATTGCCTATCCTAGAGCAGAAGTGGGAGAGCATTTCCATGGACTTCATCACAGGTCTACCCAAGGTGCATGGGAGAGAGCATTTTTATGGTGGTGGATCGGTTGACAAAGTATGCTCACTTCTTTGCTATTCCGACAGAGTACAGGGCTCCACAGGTAGCTGAGCTATTCTGTAGAGAGATTTTCAGATTATATGGGCTACCCCGATACATAGTCAGTGACAAGAATAGTAGATTCTTGAGTGCATTCTAGCTGGAGCTGTTTAGGTTGGCAGGTACTAAGTTGACTTCGAGCACGAGTTATCACCCTCAGACAATGTAATGTCCCCTTTTTAGCTCATTCCAGTTTCTTGGTAGATTAGCTTATTATTTGGCCCTTGTAGGCTAATGCAAATGGTTAGAAGGTCTTGTTTGGCAACTGTCTAAGTGTTTTCTTCTCCAAAGCTTAGTTTGGTTCAAGATTGGCCTTCGTTGGTAATTTAGGACTCAGTTTCACACACTTACTATTTATAGTAAGTCATCTATCTAGTGGAGTCCAGTGTTTCTATATATAGTAAAGCACCTGGACATGTAGTGATTTCAGTGTTGATCCTAATTTTCAGTTGGCCTGGTGAAATAAGGATTAATGTGCAAGTTATATCATTTAATTATTATTAAAGGTGACTTTAATAATAATTAATCATTAAAAGCATATTATAAAGTTTATGTTTGCACTTTAAGTCAACGGGGCCATGACACATGAAAAAGGTTCATTAATGATGAATTAAATGGGCACCTACTTTGAGGAGTTATTTAAATAAGTTTAAGTGCACATTTGATATTATATTTAAATGAATTAAAAAAATGCCTTTTTGGGGATCGACCTCTTCATGAGAGATTATAAAAGGGATCAACCAAAGCTATTGTGCATTCATTCGATTATATTCTAGTTATGCCTTTTTGGTGAGTTGTCATGAGAAGAAGAAGAATGAGGGTTTCTGCACTTCTTGATCATTGAGAACGTTGTCTCTCTCCGATTTTTGCATTCTTGAGGTTGTGAAAGAACTTTTGAAGGATTGCCTGTTTGTGGGCTTCATACAGAGGTCCAGCTTGTGCATATTGATGAAGTTTCATTAAAGGATTTTAAGATTACACTGAATATCTGAAGATTATATTGCTGCTGGTTTTTTATCTGATGAAGGACATTGCTGGCCGTACTCTCCAGTCGTAACCAGGCCATACATTTCATTAATGCCAGGCCGTACTGCTTACATGAGGGTGGCATTTGAAGTTCTTGATAGAAATGCCTAAGTATTAGTGTTGTTGAGTCTTCTATTGTGGGTGTCCAAGCTTCTAATATCAAGCTCCAACACTTCTGGGGTGGAGAAATCCTTACTGATTGCTAGGCGTCTCTTTCATTGTGTCTTTTGTTGTTGTTGTACCTGTTTCAGACCAGCAGCTTATTGTTTGGAGTTCGGGTATGACTTAATATATTTGCAATAAAATGAATACCAATCTGATTTGAATATTTGTTGTACATGCAAACTATGTTTGAAATCAAATTTGAAGGTTGATGTTCTTTTTGAGTATATTTTATAATTTGCAATCGATACATGCTATTGGCACTTCTACATATATGTCCTGGCATCTATCTCATTGAAACATGAAAACAGAAAACCTCAAGCAAAAACTCGGAAAACCCAAGAAAAAATATTCAGGGAATGCATAGAAATATAACTCTACAGCCAGGAGGGTTCTTACAGTGGTGTTAGAGCTGTGATCCTGCCAGCCTGGAGGGTTAAAGTATCATATGCAGCCACAAGAGGTTGGTCTACACGGGTATTATACTCGTAGAAGAGCAGAACAACAAGAAAATTCAATTGCAGATACACAATAGGATACAATGGGTGATAGAAGAGGTGGCAGTCCACCAAGAAATGAAGCCAATAATGAAGAAAGAGAAGCAAGAGAAATCATGAGAGGTCTTGCAGTAGGGCAGCAGCATGTAGCAGATGTTTTGCAACAACTTACGACAGCTATACAACAGATGAATACTTCTAGAAGACAAAATCACGAGTAGGAAGACAATGGAAGTGTTGTTGGGACTCCAAGGGCACAAAGAGCACCTACTCATACCATTGATAGACCTTTGCGTCCTACATTTTTGAGGAATGAACCAAAAGAAGAGAATGCTAAAGAAAATGAAGATGCATCATTCACAAATAATGTCATGTCAATGCACAATGAATGGGATTTTCTACCACCACAAGTAAAGGAGCATTTGACCCTTGACCGATACATGAGTTAAAGGAGGGAGCACAACAGAACAAGGCAAGATAGGAGACCAAGGAATGAAAGCAGGGACCTAAAACATGCCACAGGTAAGCTCACACTTCCAACATTTGATGGTAGCGGGAAGATCATAGTTAGAGCTTGGATTCACAAGCTGGATACCTTCTTGACTCTTCGGCCTATGGTGGAGGATGATGCAATCAAGTTTGCAACTTTGCACATGGATGGGTTAGCTCATGATTGGTGGCGCCATGGGATGGTCACCTTGCAGCATCACCTCATCACCCCTTACCAGGAATTCACTGACAGGTTGATTGAGCGCTTTGACAGGAAAGACCCAGAATTATATTTCAGAGAGCTTGCTCAACTCAAGCAAGTGGGGAGTTTGGAGGTGTATATTAGTGAATTTCAGAGGCTTTTAGTTATGGTCCCTAGCATATCTGAAAGAAGGTTGGTCATTTTGTTTACTGAAGGCTTATTTGAACCATTAAGAGGATGGATCAAGACTTTTCATCCCCCTTTAGTACAGGAGGCAATGAAGAAGGCGCGAAGTATGGAGTTGGATACCCCAAAAAAGCAATTTACTTCTAAAGAGATTACTTCTTCCAGCAATGAGAGTCCTCAACAATCTGCTGATAAGAAAAAGAAATCAACAACCTAGGTGGATGAGGAGTCCTAGGAGGAATTGAGGAAGAAGCAATTGTGTTACTGGTGCAAGGAACCTTACAGCAAAGAGCATGACTATCCTTTGAGGCCTAAGGGCAAGGCCAATTGTATGATGTGGGTGTATTATGAGGATTCCAATTCTGAAAATTCAAATCAGCAAGCGGCTCCTAAAGATGATGAGGTCGGAAAAGCCTCTACAGAGTTTGGACCTAATGCAAATTTGTCTCCCTTGGCCTTATTTGCTAATATACAGGAAGGGACTTCATTCAGAATCCGGGGAACAATTAATGGACAGCGTTGCATTGCTATGCTTGACACTGGAGCAATGCATAATTTTATTGATGAGGGGTTTGTGGCCAGCTATAGAGTCCAGGCAGAGGATTTCGTTGGATTCAGAGTTAGAGTTGCCGATGGATATACCCTCATTTGCACTAGGCGGATATGTAATCTCACTCTGTTATTGAATGACTATGAGTTACAGGCCGACTTCTATGTGGTTAACATGGGTGAGATGAACATAGTGTTGGGCATGAAATGGCTCCAAGACATTGGAGAATTTACCCTTAACGTACCTAAAATGGAGATGAAGTTTAAAATGAATGGTAAAGGTTACGTGTTGAGGGAAATTGTAGATGGGAGCTTGCGTTCTATCTCTCTCTATAGAGAGAAGAGTGAAAGGAGAGAGAAGGAGGTGGTACAGGAAGAGGAGTGCGAGTCAGTGCGGGAGTTTGATTCTACTTGTTGCTCCAGCATTTTGGAGATGGATGACTCAGATTAGCGTGGAATGGTTGTGCATTTTGTGAATAATCCATTATTTGAGTTTGATGCTGGATTGGTTTATGACAATCCACTCTTCGAGCTTGATGTTGATCTTCCTCCAGGTACTAGTACAATTTTGGGCGATGTCACAGTGTTTGGGATCCTTCTAGTGCATCAAGATTCCAAGCAGGGTTCACTGAGGAGTTTTACAGTGTCTACACGGTGAGGAGTTCCTACAGTTTTCCTTTTGATTCACCTGTACACGATCTATATTTGATGCACAACTCTTGTGCGCATGGGGTAGATAGCTTGTATGATGATTTTCTTTGCGCAGTTGAGGGAAGCAAATCATTTCAGTGCTCGGAGTTGCTTCCTCCTAAGGTTCATGCTTTTGAGATGCACGACATCGGATATGAAGTTGGTTACAGTGATTTGTCAATTATTCATATGCCGGTGTTTCAGGAGTGAGTTGTGGCTGTGAGGGACATTGTATATGTCTTCCTTTGGGACCCAGGTGGAGTGGTGTTCTCTTGGCAATTGAGATTGCTTGGGAACAAGCAATTTCAGGGAGGGCGGACTGTAATGTCCCCGTTTTAGCTCATTCCAGTTTCTTGGTAGATTAGCCTATTATTTGGCCCTCATAGGCTAATGCAGATGGTTAAAGAGTCCTGTTTGGCAGTTATCTGAGTGTTTTCTTCTCTAGAGCTCAGTTTGGTTCAAGATTGGCCTTCGTTGGTGATTCAGGACTCAATTTCACACACTTACTATTTATAGTAAGTCATCTATCCAATGGAGTCCAGTGTTTCTATATATAGTAAAGCACCTGGACATGTGGTGATTTCAGTGTTGATCCCAATTTTCAGTTGGCCTGGCGAAATAAGGATCAATGTGCAAGTTATATCATTTAATTATTATTAAAGGTGACTTTAATAATAATTAATCATTAAAAGCATATTATAAATTTTATGTTTGCACTTTAAGTCAATGGGGCCATGACACATGAAAAAGGTTCATTAATGATGAATTAAATGGGCGCCTACTTTGAGGAGTTATTTAAATAAGTTTAAGTGCACATTTGATATTATATTTAAATGAATTTTAAAAAGTCCTTTTTGGGGATCGACCTCTTCATGAGAGATTATAAAAGGGATCAACCAAAGCTATTGTGCATCATTCGATTATATTCTAGTTATGCCTTTTTGGTGAGTTGTCGTGAGAAGAAGAAGAACAAGGGTTTCTGCACTTCTTGATCATTGAGAACGTTGTCTTTCTCTAATTTTTGCATTCCTGAGGTTGTGAAAGAACTTCTGAAGGATTGCATGTCTGTGGGCTTCATACAGAGGTCCAGTTTGTGCATATTGATGAAGTTTCATTAAAGGGTTTGAAGATTACACTGAATATTTGAACATTATATTGCTGCTGGTTTTTTATCTGTTGAAGGACATTGCTGGCCGTACTCTCTAGTCATAACCAGGTCATACATTTCATTAATGCCAGACCATACTGGTTACATAAGGGTGGCATTTTGAGTTCTTGATAGAAACGCCTGAGTATTAGTGTTGCTGAGTCTTCTATTGTGGGCATCCAAGCTTCTAATATCAAGCTTCAACACTTCTGGGGTGGAGAAATCCTGACTGGCTACTAGGCATCCCTTTCATGGTGTCTTCAGTTGTTGTTGTACCTATTTCAGACCAGCAGCTTATTGTTTGGAGTTCGGGTATGACTTAATATATTTTCAATAAAACGAATACCAATCTGATTTGAATATTTGTTGTACATGCAAACTATGTTTGAAATCAGATTTGAAGGTTGATGTTCTTTTTGAGTATATTTTATAATTTGTAATTGATACATGCTATTGGCACTTCTATATATATGTCCTGGCATCTATCTCATTGAAACATCAAAACATAAAACCTCAAGCAAAAACTTTGAAAAACCAAGAAAAAATATTCAAGCAATGCATAGAAATATAACTCTACAGCTAGGAGGGTTCTTACAGACAGATGGTCAGACGAAGGTTGTGATTAAATGGATTGAGAGGTACTTGTGCAACTACATTGCAGGGCAGCAGCGGGCATGGATTAAGTGGTTGCACTTGGGAAAGTATTGTTATAATACCATTTATCATATGTCCATTGGGATGACTCCTTTCCAGGCTTTGTATGGATATGATGCACCATCATTCATGGAGTTGGCTTTTGGAGAGAGCAGGGCCCCCAAGGCCAAGGATTGGATTCAGGAGAGTTAGGATATATTGAGAGCACTCAAGGATAACCTATAGGTGGCATAGAATCAGCAAAAGATTTATGCTGATAGACACAGGGTTGAGCGCAATTTTGAGGTTGGTGATTTGGTGTACCTTCATTTGCAGCCCTATAGACAATCTTCTCTTAAGAAGAGTGGTGCAGAGAAGCTCAAGCCCAAATTTTATGGACCATATAGGATTATCAGGCAGGTTGGAGAGGTAGCATATGAGTTGGAGCTGCCAGAGAGCAGCAAGATTCATAATGTCTTTCATGTTTTGTGCTTCAAGAAGGCACTGAGTTAGCAGGTTACTTCTTCTTCACGGCTTCCACCATTGGATGAGGAGGGACATTTGGTCCTAGTCCCTGAGGAGATTATAGATACCCGGAAGAAGAGATTGAGAAACAGGGTGGTAAAAGAGTATTTGGTGAAATGGAAAGACTTTCCAACCGAGGATGCCACATGGGAGAATGAGCAGATTCTACAGCATCTGAGTTTGCAATTGCTTGAGGACAAGCAATTTCGGGAAGGAGGATTGTGATGTCCCCTTCTCAGTAGCCACCTAGATATTATTTTATTCTTTATTTATTCCCGGAGGCTAAAAGGAGAAATAAGGGAATAAAATATTAAATTAATTAGTTGTAAAGTTATCTCAATAAAATAATATTATAAGATAGCTTTATATTTAATTAATTTAATAATAAAGTGACTAAAAATAAAATAATATCAAAAAATCACTTAAGTGAATAAAATAATATTATTTTCTAGAAGCTTCTTGGTGATGGATGATAATTTTTTATAAGGAGCTGAATGCAAACCATTTGTCATATCTTGAGTTCATCTACTTTCATGCCTGTGAGGTTGAAGCTTGAATGCTTGCATTTGCTCGAGGGTTTGAAGACTCTAGAGTGCTGGTTTCATTTGTGAAATATCAACCCTAGCTGGATTGAGTGGGAGATATTTCAGTCTCTCAATTGGTGCCAAAATTTTGTGGCCTTTGGCCAAATTTTGATCATAGGAGAATTCGATTTGAGGAGAAGCATTGGCAGATTTTGTGAAGATATTTCCAGTCAAGGGGTGGATCGATTTCACCATTGTGAAGGACGATTTTTGGAGGGAGGAGTGATTGCAGTCTTGGAGAAAGACGATTTTGTGCTTAGCTGGTTCGATATATATATATATATTGCTTGCATAAATCGTGGTTTGCTTGAAGGCTGGGCACACCTTATGCTGGTGCGATTTTGTATGAGAAAGAGAAGGCAAGGAAAAATTCGATCAAGCCTTGGGAGGAGTCGCAGGTCTTCTAGGAGGCTAGGCACAGCACTGTAAAGGAAAAACATGAAGCCTACATGAAGAATCGATCAAGTTTATGATTGTTGCTACCTCATTATCAGGTTCCTCTTTTGCATATGTATTTACATTGTGAAGTCATGAGTAGTGTAGAAGTGTAATCGCTGTCTCAAACAGTGAATAAGCATTATAATTTTCAGTCAGTCACATCAAGTAGGATTGCATTGTTAGTGAGATCTGATCGCTGTCCATGACAGCAACTTCTTAACGTATTTGGTGCAAACATTTGTAATCAGATTGCAAAGTTGAACTCTTCAATTAGGTCTGATTTGTCATGATATTTCCAGCATTGTATCAAGTCAGATTTCATTTATAATATCATAATAGGAGTTAGAGTTTGGCAACAAACTCTTTGTCAAAATGTCTGTTGCTGTAGTTGCACATTTGCATGAGTAATTGCCATATATATGCATTGGAAAATACAGAAACAGCTTGCATATCATTTCTATTTCTTTGGTAGTCATCTAACATTGTTGGATAAGCATTCAAACATCATTTGCATCACTCAAAACCAAAACAAGACAAACAAAAAACAATTACCAGCACCTTTCAGTTTGCACACCAAGTGTTTGTCAAAATTCCTAAGGCAGAAAATCAGAAGTTTTTGACCAGTTTTGGCAAGGCACTTTACAGCTATACTTTGCATAAAGTTTATATTGTTTCAAAAATTTAAGTGTTTTTTAAGGTGCTGAGTTTTGCCAAGTACTCTTTGAGTCAATTTTTTTTGGCTTGACGAGTACTCTCTGTGATGTCCCCTTCTCAAATGTGATCGTTTCTGTTGACCATTGGCCTATTCCGGAGACCCGTAGGCTACTCGGATGGTGAAATTAGGGTTTCCTAATTTTGAGGAGGTTGTTGCTTGAAGTTTGGAAATCGGATTGCGGATTCTTTCTGGGTTTTCAGAGAGCTTCGCGGTGGTATGGTCAGTTTGGCGTTCCGAGCAACTTCATGAATTTACTATTTTTAGTAAATTCTATTTTTGGCAGTGGATAGGTTGGGTTCAGTTCAGTTGATCTTCTTCAGTTGGTTCAGCTGGCACTTCAGTTTTTGGCCTTTGGGTGCATTTTCCTTGGAGAGATAAGTATTTTCACATTATAATATTATATTTTAATATTATAACACCCCCTTGCCTAGCATTACAACTTTATGTTGTTTTTAAAAAGGAGACCTAAAGGGTCAATGCTTCATTGAGAGATAAATTATATTTTTAAAGTCAAATATTGGGCTAAGTGAAATGGACGCCTACTTGTGGAGATTGACTTTTATAAAAAGTGAAATATTTCATTAAGGGAAAAAGGACACCATCTTTTGGAGGGAAATGTTGAATTCAAAATTAGGGTTTTGGGCGCCCTTCTTGAAGCTTCTAGAAGGCTCTCTTCATGTCTTTATATTCAAGCCTCAGCTCTTCATTTGGGATCCTTTGTCTACTATACTGTTATGCTGCTGGAATGTATTCAGGCAAGCTTCGAGGAAAGCATACCTCCTAGCATTGGGCTCATCTTCTTGCTTGAAAGATAGCAACAAGTTGAGAATTAGATTGTAGTTGGGTTGTTTAGCATTGTAGTTGAGTTTCATTGCATTTGTTAGCTGTTATTCAAGCATTTTGTCATATTTCAGAGTTGCTGATGTTGCATGGCTGTAGGTAGTTTTCATTCATATATCAAAAATAAAAAAAGATATTGTTCTAGGTGTTAGTCTTATCATCTTTCCTACTTGGGGCGACCCTACTTGCAAGTTTGTGGATTTTTATTTGTAATTTCTGATTTTTACTAGCAAAATCGCCCCTTTAAGAGGGCTGTACCATTCTGAGTTGGCCTTGGGATTTGTGCAAAAAGAATAGAGGCTGTTTGGTGAGGTTTAGGGTTCTCATTTTGGGCGCCTTCATGCTTAGGGCAATCTGCATTTGATTTCATGTCATTAGAGTGAGATTTGAACAAGATATGAGCATTTTAGTGAGTATTGTATTGCAGATTTCTTCATTTTATGTTGCAGGTCTGATATATCGGAATTAAGAAAGTTGTCCCTTTGGTTGGGATTGAGCATTGGAAGTTACATTTGGTCTTGGGAAGACATACTATACAGTTGCAGCAATGAAGAACTTGAAAACTCTAGATTTAAATGAACATTCTGACATATTGTAAGCTGTTAGTAGTACTATCAGCCATTCTTCTCTTATCTCTCATTTAATCTATTGTATTCCCCACTGAATAAGTGGAAGAGGCTGGCTTGCCGCCTATTTACTTTCAGTTGAGTAGTTTAGGGACCCTCTGACCATATGCTCGCCATCACTCAGCGCCATTCTTGGTTAGGGTTACTTGAGTTCATCATGCATTGATCCTCTGACCATATGCTCGTCTGCACAGGCGCATTCTTGGTTAGAGTTCCTTTTCAGTTTGCATCTGCATTAGACCCTCTGACCAATGCTCACACCTTGCCCACATCGGGATCCTGGTGTACATTCTGGTTAGAGTTACTTTCCGCATCGTTTTGGTTTAGAGCTAACCTTAACGGGTGCGTGTTGAATTGTAATTGCATTGCAAAAAACAAAAAAAAATTTGTCCGGTTCATTACACTCTCCGAGTCCGGGTTTGCTAACTATGATGCTGAGAGATAATGACTCACTCAGATACCAAGCAAGAGGCTTAGTTTTGACAGTTTGTGGAATTTTGGTATAATACGTTCTAAAAGGATGTTGAGAGCTACAACTTCTTAGGACCATTGCTAGTCATGAGCATGATTTTTGCCAACTTTATAATTGACTTTATTAAGAGATTTAACTCATTGAGCTTCCTTTTTAATACAACTAATGATCCAATGTATCACTGTTTTAGGTTGTATATTAGTTCATGAACATCTGTTTTGCATGCTATCTCTAAGAAAAAAGCCTAAGTTATTTTAAGGTTTCTTTAGAATGTACCTAAACTGAAATGACCATAGCAATTACTATAGCATGAAGTTATGCAAATTGCAAGTGGGTCAAATGAACAACAGGCTAATAATTTCTCAAAGTTACACAATAAAAGCACAAGAAGAAAGGAAGACCACAAAAGAATTAGGAAAACACACAATCTAGATTCTAAATTATTTGCAAAGGATTTGCACATCCTATGGGTCGTTCTAGAATTGTATGGAACCCAACTAGCCTACACTACCTCGCTCAGAAAATATTCAACCTACTTGTAGAACTCTTTGTGGTATAATTTAACCCCTTTTACAAGACCATCTATGCCCATGATCCACGCTGTTCACTCTCAGCTCTAAATTCAACAATATGTCTATGGCACTTCATATTCTTGCACTGAAGTTCAACGTAGACTTCCGCCCTCTATAAAAGGTAATTTCAACTTTTTATGATAATGCGACAATTGTTGATCTTCCCTACAGTTATAGTAGCTGAAAGGTACTTGTTACACCACATGCTTGTAACTAATGCGTCAACTTCCATTTGCCGGTTCTGCAGATTCCCTAGTATTTATATATGCCTTTAATACGACTTGAACACTTTTGACCATCTTGAAGAGTTTGACATAACTGACAAAAGAGTTTGTCATTTTCCACTTTTTGGCTAGAGAATTACTTGAACACATCTATTCTCCAATGAGCAAACTTGATCTACATGGATTTCCTAAGCTTGCATGGTAACATGTGGCAATGTGTAGTTTTGTGGGGATTCCCTTTGTCTTTTTCTTAGGAAAGATTCCAATTCAACCTTTGTGCCTCATGTGACACTTATGACAACCAATGGCCTTTGCAATAAGTAGATTGGCTAGGGTCCCAAACACATTTAGACTACAAACCAAAGCTCAAAACACATACTACAAACCCAAAACACAATAGTTACCCGCAGTTGAGATGGGAAGTAAGATGCATAAGGATGCCTCTATCAAACTCCCTCGGAAAGTGAAATTATGAGCTAGGAATTCTCAATGAAAATGACGTAGATGTCTATTTTGGTTGCCCAAGTTTTCTTTCTTTTGCTTTAGAAAACTATGTATACTATTTTGGCTTTTTACCCTTCCAATGAATAAGGTATTCATTGTACTTGGTTTGCTAGTCATCTTACCAATGCACTCATCAAGGATCTATGCTATTTCATCTCATTGCTTTTCTAGTGCTTGCCTTTTCTAGTGTTGGTGTTTTAATTTGTCACTTTTACGACAACACAAAACATAATAGTAGATCAGAAAAACCTCTAGAGAAGCTCCCTAATATAATTTACTCGAAAATCTTAAACAAAACAAGCTTGTTGATATCAACACTATACAATTTTAGTAGGTATTAGCTTTCCATAGTTCATCAATTGAAAAATAATAAGTGAGCTTCTAGATTCAACTATGTATATTTTTAAATCGATGTTTTGGATCACACTCAGTGATCCATCATTAGGAAGAGGAGAAAGTGAAATTGGATTGAAGGAGTTTTTCTGAAGATTGCTTATTGTGTTAATCTCATTGTTGGATCGTACCATTGCTTATGCTGGCCGTACTACCTCAAGGAGGGGTGTGAGGGTTTTGCATGCTGGATGCCTAGGGTTTTGGAGCATTCTTTGAGGGTTTTGTGGCGCCTAAGGCTGAAGAACACTCAGCAAGCTCAAGGACAGTGGAGACTTCATTTTGCGAAGGTCAAATCAGTCTTTTCATGGCTTCCAGTCTGCTGGTTTCTACTGCAGCATCTTGACAAAGTTGCTAACTTTTTCTGGGTATGTTAATCCTAGATATGTCATGATATTTTATGAATTGGGTTGCTGTTGTAATCGAGAAAATCTCGATATTTTGTTTGCAATAAAAATGTGGAATTTTCAGCTAGTTGTGACATTGAAAGAACTAAAATTTCTGATTATATCATTCCTGCATTTTATTTCTGTTCAAAGCATTCAAACACATTATCAAAAAACACAAACAAATCATCTATCAAAAACAAAAAACAAGAGCAAACAGGGCAGCATATTACATTTGGAAATTTTTGGTCTACTTAGTCTGAATCGAGTCTGAGTTTGCAAACTATGATTGGGTACAATACATTGTTCACAGGATATTGGGGTGCTGATATGCATGAGGCTCCAACTATTTTTACTTAAACGACAAGTCTCTCTAGTTTAACATCAATCTGCTGGTTGTTTTGATATTCCAAGAGATCACTTTACTCTTCGGAGATGATAAGAGTATTATGAGATCATTGTTGCCATATTCATCGATACAACCAGGTTAGGGAACTATGCTTGATAGATACAGGGTAACTCATGCCTAAAGCCAATGTGGATGAGCTAAATGAACCATCAACACCCAAGAACAAACCTTGAAGTTTGATCATTTGTTGGGTACAAAAATGTGCATTATTATTAGGGTGCAGATAAATAAAAGATATAGCAAAACCAAATATTGTTTGGAAACATTGAAAATAAAATTAGGGGTACTATTTTCTGTTCTCAAATCTGGTCATCATTTTGCTGATTTATATATTTTTAAGGCAAGGAAATACAGGAAAACGGTTGAATGGATTTCTTTTGGTTATGTCCTTATACATTCATCTGTGTGGGCGATGCTAATAACTATTCACACTAAATAAAAGAATGGATCAGTCACAGGCTGTTTTTCAATGTGAATATAGTTGCACTCCTTAAACAACATATTATAATCTGCAGACCTTGTGTTATAGCCTAAAATATTATTCTCCAATCAAGGTGAAACGGGAAAAAACAAATGCTGGACACCTCTCTAATGTTTGTTATACAGATAGGTATTTTAGACTTTAGTCAGTATTTTTTATTGAACAAAGCATAAAAGCTACCGACAGATACCATTTTAGTCAGTTTTTGATTTAATGGTTTTAAATAAGTATTAGTGACTCCTATTAAGGGAACAGTTTTGTATTTTATTAAGGTGTACTTGTTAAAAATTTCAAGTAATTTTGCTCCGCATTTCCTTTGCAGAATAATCCAGTTGCTGCAAAGGAAGCTATGACTATTGCATGCCGTTCTCCCTATGGATTACGGTAAAATTCTTTCCTGTTTCTTTTGAGTTCATACCTGCAATTTCTTTTCCCAAAGTTCTTAGAGTCAAATCCCCCATTTTAATTCTGAAACATGTGTTCGTATCATGTCAAAGAATAGTCATTGGTGTCGCAAACGTCATGTTAATATGGAAGTATCTCATATTTTCAAAGTTGGATGGACGTGGATATGGGTAGGATATTGAACTATCTCTCATATTTTGGATATGGGTACTGGTATGACAATTAATATTTAACAAGTGTAATATCGAGTATTTGTTTTTATAGTATTTTAAATATAGTTCTGTATGGTTGAAAAAAATTAAATGTAAGTTTTGTTGATGTAAATAAAATTAAATATAAGTTTTGTTAATTATAATATTTTAATTTTATTAATTAGTTATTTATTTTAGTTTAATGGAAAAAAATGTATTATAATTATTTAATGTATTATAAGAAGTTAAAACATAAATATGCAATTATAATTATTTTTAATAATTTAATTTATAAAACATATCAATAAATATCAATTTTATTATAGTAAAGTTATAATTTATTATTTTATTTACCAAATAATATAATATACAATTAACATAATAAATCTAAATCTATGAGCACATTAGCGAATGCGAATGGCGCAGGAGGAGGAGCAAAGAGGCGCGAATGCGAATGGCGCAGGAGGAGGAGCAAAGAGGCGCGAATGCGAATGGCGCAGAAGGAGCGAAGAAAGGCAAGGTGATGAAGAGCGGCGAGAAGGAACCAGGGCAGAAGGGCGAGGCCAGGGAAAGTTGGGCGGATGAGGTGATTCACAAGTTGCCAGACACGACGCTGTCTCAGATCAGGGACCATGCCCCACAATGGGTGTTTTCCAAGGGCAGTTGGGTCGACCGCTGCCACCCGCACTATCGGCAACAATCCTCACAACACCAGATGGATCCAAGCCCCGTTCGCGTACGACACGACACGCCTTCAGAAGCATCAAGGGAAAACCAGCGCGACGCTAGAGTCTGGAGTGATAGGCCTCCATGGCGGCGACCTACCAGGAATCAGAGGGCTCCAACATAAAGAAATATAAACAGTAACCCTGGCAGGAGGAAAGAACAACGGAAGGCGGACTTCAAAGCGAACCAAGGACTAAACCCTAGAGCGCTGGAGGCGAAGGATATCCTGAAGATTGATGTGGCGCAGGAAGTAAAAAATGATGTGGAAATTTTGAAGGAATTCGCACTTATTTTCCGCTTCATTGGGGGCACCCCCAATAGGGCTATGATCAGGAAATGGATCACGGAAAATTGGTAGATGGAGGTGCTACTCAGATTTCTCCCAAAGAATGTCTTCGTGGTGGTTTTTGCAGATGAAGGGACTAAGTTGAGAATCATGGAGGGCGGAGTGTGGCACATGGACAATCTTCCGTTATACATGCAGCCCTGGATTCAAAACTTTGATCCAACCAGGATACAACCGTATGACCAACCGATTTGGATTCGCTTATATAACCTTCCATTCGAATATTGGAATGGAGAATGCCTAGAAAAGATTGGACGGTCGCTGGGGACTCTACTAGATATAGATATGGAGATCATAGACAAAGACCTATACAAATATGCCAGATTGAGGATTGCGGCAATCAACATTGTACCTAGGGCAATCAATTTACTGGTGGAAGGAGAAAGCTGGATTCAGGAAGTCGAGGTGGAAGAGGACAAGAGGTTTTGCCTCAAATGTGGTTCACGGATGCACAATGAGGCGGAGTGCAAAAGTGTACAAGGGAAGGAGTACAGGAAAGTGGAGAAGGAAGGGAAAAAGGAGGCCCCCGAAATGCAAATCGTTCCATATATGCCTGAATCGGTTGCCTTGGTTTCAAAGGAGTCAAAGGTAAGGGAACCTGAGGGGCCGCACGAAGATCAAGACGAATTTTGGGAGGCTTCGAAGGACAGGCCTACTGAAATATTTTCTAATTCGGGCAATCTGAAGGAAATTAAGATGGAAGAGCTTGCCCCTACAACAGGTTCAGATTCGGAGATGGTACTAGGGGATGAGCTAGACATAATAGAAGAAAGATGCATTACTCAAACTGCAGCCATGCATTTGGGTATGGGTAAACTCGGCAAACAAGGAAAGCCCAGAGGAAGGAAATCCTTCAAGAAGCTGAGGGAAGAGGAGGCAGCAACAAGGAGCTATCCCAACATCAAGATCTTTTTAAGTACCAAGGGAGGGAAGGCCTCCCTTGGGAAGCAATGAAGTTGACAAGCGATGCCTGGTTAGGTGTCAGCTACAGTAATGTGCAAGTGACATAATTCTTTTACAAGAAACCAAGCTTTCACAAATCGAGGCGTGCACATTTTTGAAATACATCAGAACATGGAATGGCCACTTTCAAGATTCGGTGGGACCAGCTAGGGGAATTGGAATGATCTGGAAGGAGTCCGAAGTTTCGGTGAAGGTGCAACGTTCTCATTTGAACTGGTTGGTGGCGGAAGTCTACAGTATGAGTCTAAATCTCACATTTATGCTCATTAACATCTATCGCCCGATTGGAACAAGAGAGAAGGCCATGATTTGGTCGGAGGTTTTGGACTTTATTAAGAGTCATGAGGGATCTAGCTTCATCATTGGAGGTGATTTCAATGCCTTCCTGGATTTGTCAGAGAAAAGTGAGGGGTTAAGGTCAGAATCCCAAACTTTGATAGATTTCAGAAGGTTCGTGGCGTGCTCAGGATTGGAAGATTGCCCAACCTCGAATGGAGTATTCACATGGACCAACCGGCACAAGGACTTCACGGCCATCTCAGAAAGGTTGGATAGGTTCTTGCCCTCTCTTGTGTGGCGAAACTGTTGCTCCACCATTGAAGCACACATCCTGCCAGTCTCCATATCAGATCACTATCCAGTGGAGCTCCATCTTAGTGGAGGTTTGGAATTAGCGAAGTCAACTTTTAGGTTAATGAACATGTGGTGGCGAGATGATGGGCTCCTGAGCTTGCTAGAAGGGTGGTGGAAGGAGTTTCGGGTGGGGGGGATCGTCCAACTTTAAATTTGCAAAAAGACTCCAGTATTTGAAACAAAAACTTAAAGATTGGAACAAAGAAAAATTCATGAACATCTTCACAGAGAAGGCTAGGGTTGAGTGCGAATTGCAGGCACTCAATGAGAAGGTGATTAGGGATGGTATGAAGAATGAAGAATTCCTGAGAGAAAAGGAACTAAAATTGGAACTCTCAGAACTTCTAAAGAGAGAGGAAATATACTGGAGAGACAAATCAAGAGAAGTTTGGCTCAGGGATGGCAATTCAAATTCCAATTTTTTTCATGCTTCAGTCCTTGCTCGAAGGGCGGAAAATAAAATTGAATCGATTCAGTCCTAGGATAGTGTTGTGAGGCATGGAAGCTCGAAAGTTGGCCTCGAGGCGGTAGCCTTTTTTTAAAATCTCTTAGGCGAACTAGCGGGCGGTTGCAGTGAGGGAGGCATATTAGATACAATTGAAAGAAGGGTGGGAAGTGAAGATAATGCACTACTTGGAGAACCCGTCTCGCTGGATGAAGTCAAAACAGCCCTTTTTTAGATGCATCCCGACAAGGGCCCGGGGCCAGATGGATTCCCAACAAGATTCTTTCAAAACTGATGGGACTTTCTTGGGAGGGATCTTTGGCTACTGGTGGAGGAATTCAGAAAGACAAAGATTCATCAAGGATCTCAACAATTTTGTTATTGCATTGATTCCTAATAGGGCAGAATGCAAGACGTTCGGTGACTATAGGCCAATCTCCCTTTGCAACACGGTGTACAAAGTCATAGCAAATAGACTCAAGAAGATCCTCAGCAAAATTATTTCACCTAAACAGAATGGTTTTGTTCCTAGGAGAGAGATCACAGACAACATAGTGCTCATTAGCAAGGTGGTACATTCACTAAAGGCAAATCATATGGCTAGCATGGTTATCAAGTTGGATGTATGTAAGGCTTACAATAAAGTCTCATGGGACTTCTTGCTCAAAGTCATGGATCGCATGGGCTTCTGCAATCATTGGTGCTCATTAATTAAGCAGTGTATATCCACAGTGAGATTCTCTGTCCTAATCAATGTATCGCTCCATGGCTTTTTTGCAGCCACTAATGGTCTGCGCCAAGGGGATCCCATATCACCATCATTGTTTGTAATCTTGGCGGAAGCCTTGAGTTGTGCAATCAAACGGCGAAGTCGACAAGCTGAATGGATTGGAATTTCTGTGGCCCCAAATGTGGAATCGATAACCCATTCACAGTTTGTTGATGATACCACTTTGTTTGGGGAGGCAAGCATTAGGGAGGCAAGATAAATCAAGGCGACACTTGTAGAGTATGAACAACAGTCGAGCCAAAAAATGAATAAGGAGAAATCAAGAATTTACTTCTTCAACAGCAGGGTGGTTGTTCAGAAAGCCATATCTGCATTATTAGGGTACCAAATTGACAGGCTTCCGGCCAAATTTCTATGGGTCCAGATTTTTGAGGGTGCTTGTAGATCCAAGCACTGGGAGGAGGTGTTGAACAAGTGCAGTAATAAAGCAATGTCTTGGAAAAATAAATGGTTGACTTTGGCCGGCAGGATCACTATGTCCAAGACTGTCCTTTCCGCCATACCAATATATACGATGGCGTGCTACGAAGCTCCAAAGAAGATTGAAGAAGGATTAGAGAAGACACTAAAGAGATTCTTATGGGAAGGGTCTAAGGAGGAAAGGAAAATACCACTGATTGTATGGGAAACAACTTGCAAGCCCAGAACCGAAGGTGGTGCGGGTTTAAGGAGAATCGGGATGCAAAATATTGCGCTGGGGGCAAAGATGATATGGAAAGTGTACAGACACCTAAAGAGATTGTGGTGTCAAATTGTGCAGAATAAATACTTAGACAATAGTTCCCCTTCTAGGATTCTAACGATAGATAATCTTCAGGGAGGATTGGCCATTTGGAGATTCATGAATAAATGCCGCCCACTAATTACAAGTCATATCACATGGAAAATTGGTAATGGACAAAAGGCTAGGTTCTGGTCCGAATCTTGGAACGGATATAGGAGTTTAGCAGAGCAATTTGAATTAGATCAGGAAATCGGACAGCTGGAAGACGAATGTGGAATAGAGGTTGCCAAGTATATAATCTTGGAAGAAAGTGGCGGAGGTGGGAGAGCGAAGTGGAAGATTTTGGAACATGTGCACCTTGAACAGAAGATAGTGGAGGCAATATCAGAGGAGTTAAACAGCCGGGTGGTGTGCTTGTCTAAAGAGGATGACACCATTGTATGGTGCGGGGCTAAATCTGGTGAATACATAGCCAAACTTGGATACCAAATACAAGTTGAGATCGGCGCAAGAGTAGACTGAATGGCGAAGCTGTGTTGGAATAAAGTTGTGCTTCCCAAAGCTGGAGTGTTTCTCTGGGTGGCTATTCACCAGCGTTGCCTCACAATGGAAAGGCTGAAAAGGCTTGGGTTGGTTGGCCCTTCTCGATGCATAATGTGCGAACATGCCAAGGAGGGGGCGGACCACCTGTTCTTATCATGCCCTATTGTAGTGGAATGTTGGGATTGGCTCCAAATGTCATTCCAAGTCCTTGGTGCACGATAGGAGAAATTACAGGAATTCTTGAATGCGTGGTAGTTAGGCAACAAAAATGGGTATTGGCAAGGGTTGTGGATTTTGGCGCCTTCACTGGTGGTATGGCATTTACGGAAAGAAAGGAATAGGAGAATTTTCAAAGGTGAGGCCCTTGGCAGCAATAGGTTATTAGAACGGATAAAGGAGGCAATAATTGAAGTGGCCAACAACAGGATTAAGCTTAGCACAAAATCAGATTCACAAAATGGGATGAAGTGATCCAAAAAGTGTGGAGCAAGCTGAAACGGCCAAAGGTGGGCTCGCCCGTGAAATGTAAGGTAGACAGAGAGGCAGTACATTGGAAGGGCCCCGAGGAACTCTCGTGGAAGATGAACTTCGACGGGGCGGCCACGGGAAATCCAGGCATTGCAGGGTCTGGTTGTCTTATCAGAGATCAAGCGGGTCAATGCGCGTGGGTTGCCTCAAAAAATATAGGCATTTGCACTAACAATATCGTGGAGTAGAGGCATTGACGATGGGCCTCCAGATATGCATCAGCAAAGGGATCAAATTGGTAGAGATAGAAGGTGACTCCATGGTTTGCATTCAAGCAATAATTAATGGTCGGTCCCCAAGTTGGAAAATCGATTGTTGGGTTGCTCAGATTAAGGAATTACTTGGTAAATTGGATAACTACAGGATTGGGCACGCGTACAAAGAAGCTAATAAGGCTGTGGACTGCTTGGCAAATGCAGGAGTATGGCAAGAGGACGGGCAGGTCATCGATTCCAAGTTAGAAAGGTGGGAAGGACTTAAGGATATAGTGGATCAAGACAAGGAAAAACTGAACCCATAGTCCCAAGGCGGCTGCGAGGAAGTACAGAGTCACAAGTGGAAAAAAGAGGCAGTATTTGTAATGAATGGTGTATAGGTGTTCCTTAAGCGGTTCACTGATTTTCCTTGGGGGGAAGGTAGTGGTGTTGGCCACCGACTTCATTATGTGGCGAATATAACAGCAGTGGAAAATACATTAATGGTGTTGGGGGTCGTTGGATGGGTGTGCATTTTTGGGGCTTTCTTTGACTGCAACCAACATGTTTTGGTGGTGATTTGGGTGGTGCTGGTTGAAGAGGTGATTGTGTTGTGGAGGGCGCAGAAGAAGAAAAAATTTATGGAGGATGCGTGGGATGTGTTCCGTGTGGGAGTGATGAACTACAATTTTGCTCCTTTCCATCGACTTATGCTCGCTGGTAATAATTGGCTTTCGGTGGAAAGCTTATCATGGCTAGTAGTGCTAGGCATTAACTTGGCAGTGGTTTTTGGGTCTCTCTCTGTGACTGATTTGGGGTCCAAGAGATGCACAATATTATCTTTATCTTAATGTACTTGGGAGCTATCCCCTTGATAACACTTATCAATAAAAATAAAAATAAAAATATAATATACAATTTAAATATATTTTGTAAATGTTAATAAATTAATACAATTTAACACATGATTGATACATTATTATTAATAATTTTTAAAATTATGTAAATAATATATTAATCATTATAATATAAATTTTAGGATATTGTATTTAATGGGAAAAAAATAGTGGTAAAAAGGTTGCATTCTATATTCTAGCTTGATAAGACAAAATGTTTGCATGCCTATATTCTAACTTGATGGAACACACTTATAGCACCTTATATTTATAATGATTATTTAATTTATTATAAAAACATAGAACATAAATACACAATAAGGTCACAAGATACAAATTTAAAATTTTTTATTTTTAAAATTAAGAATAAATTAAGAAATTTTAGTCAAACCTTCTCAACTTTTATTTTTTACTAAAAAATTATATTATTTATTTAATTTATCTAAAAAAATTATTTATATTATTTAATCTAGGTAAAATTCATTCTTAGAAAAAATAGTTCATCTTTATATTTCCTAAAAATTTGTCCATAAGAGAAATAATTTATAATTTATAAAGTTGGATATTTTACATGTTCACTTTAGAGAGATTAAATTTTATTTCAAGATGATAATTTTGTTTTGTTTCTAATTATTTATTAATAACTAGTTACATAAAAACATAACTCTAACTCATTTGTTGACGACATATTTTAATGCATGTAATTTTTAATTAATACTTAATTTTTAATATATTTTAAAATTATATTTAATTTAATTTATTTTAATTTTTTATTTAAATTCAAATAGTATTTAATTGTTTTAAAAATATTAAAATTTAACAAATTTTGATTTTAAAATAAATTTAAATATATTAAATGTTATTAATAATTCATAAAATTATATTAATTAGAACTTAATAAACATCTTAAAGAAAGATTAACGGTGGCGTTCCCCTATAAACTACAGTGCGTCCAGTAAAAAAATTTCACGTGATCGGTGACGCTAGTGCAACACGCTCTTCGATTATTTAAGTTGTCAACATTTTAAAATTTTAATTTATTTTCAATATAGCATTAGGTAATCTTCCTTTTTCATTCCCACCCAACCATCTCTTCCCTAATCTAGTTAGTGGTTGATCTATGGAAGAAGATTTCATAGATTACATCTCCATAATTCAAGCTCGTATTAGTTACCTAAGAAAGAGACATTCTCTTAATAATAGAATGGAAGGGGAGAGTTCGCAGGGAACAATAAAAATTCTTCCAAAAAAAGAATATCAAATACTTGAGAAAGAGACATTCTCTGAATAAAAGAATGGAAGTGGAGGGCTAACAAGGGAACAACAAAAATTCTTCTCAAAAAGTTGGGTTTCTTTGTCCCCACACAATCACTCCTTGTGATGTGGAATAGAATAACTTCTAATATCCATGAGGCAAAAAAAAAAACAGCCTATGGGACAGCCAACCACACCAATCAAGCCTTCTACCTTTCATTTCTTCTCTTGTTCAAAGTGATAATGAGTTCTCCAACTTTCTCAAGTGTCTTGTCAAATAAACTAGATAGAGCAACATCAATCAAAACACTAGCATACATGGCCCTAATATCCTTGTAGGCATCTCAATAAAAAATAAAGTTTTTTTTTTTTTCACTATCCCAAAAGAGCAAAAGACGCAAACTCTCTCTTTGCAATTTTCCACCTTTCAAATTTCACACTAAAGTTAATGTGAGTTAGTTCTTAATTGAGCAATTAGAATCTTTTCTCTCTAAGGGATATTCAACTCTATGTACTATTTTTGTTGATGATCCCATTCAGGATTAAATTCCTCAAGGTAATACTTCTTTCTCCTTAAAACTCTTCCTTGCATAGCCTTGCAAAATTTCTCTATGTCAAATTCCTTGATATCTTTCTTGTCATTTGGACAAACATTCTAATAAATATTTCACTTGTTCATCCACTTGTTTTTCTTTATCCATGACTTATTTCTCTCACTTAGAACCTTGTTGAAGACAACCTTAGGCCATCTGCTTGCTTCCATTTGATCAATTCCTTTGAGATATATTACAAGATGAACCATATTTTATAGGAACAACTCTTGTTTCAACTAGTAAAATCTCATAACAAGTCAACACTTTTATTTCAAACTTACTAGTGAGTATTCCTCTCTTTTCTCTTGCTCTTATCATTTCATCTTCATTTAGTTTAGTTTAGTTTAGTTTATATATATATATATATATATATATATAATTTTGTTGTTATTTAACACATCCTTAGATTTTTTAGTAAATAAAACCATTAGCAGGCTTTTAATAGTTTTTTATGGTAAACTTTGTTCTCGATCTGTACGAGACAACATGCCACAGGGACGTATGTGCACCGCACTGTCGTCCTTGGTCGAGAACTTGTTCATGTGTCCAGAGAACCTCTATGGCATATATATATATATATATATAAATAATTTCGTTGTTATTTATCACGTCCTTAGATTTTTTAGTAAATAAAACCATTAGTAGGCTTTTAATAGTTTTTTGTGGTAAACTTTATTCTCGATCTGTACGAGACAACACGCCACGAGGACGTCCGTGCACCACAATGTCGTCCTTGGTCAAGAGCTTGCTTGTGTGTCCAGAGAACCTTTGTGGCCTACTCTTTCTATTTCTAAAACCCTCATCCTTTAGTTATGTTATTTTTTGTTATCTTCTTTGCATTTCCAAGAGTTCTCAGAAATCAAAATAGAAGTGGCCATCTTGTTGTTTTTTGTGACATTCTCAGTTTTTGGTACGTACGAGATGCTAGCGCGTCATGCAGACATCCATGTATTGTGCTACTTGGTCAAGTGCTCATCAATATGTCTAGAAGACCTATGTGGCCTACTCGTTATGTTTCTGAAACTCTCATCATTTTATCCGATCACTTGAGCTTTGTTCCTTGAGGTAGTTGAGGACCATTTGCTCCTTGAAGACTTTGCTTGTCCTAAGACTTGAGGGTAGCAAATCTCCTCCTCTACATTTTGGTGAACCTAATGTGATGCACACTACACTAAAAGAAAAAGAAAAGAAAAAAGGACAAATCCAAGATTTGTCCTTCTAAGAAAAAAAATTTAGGGCGTTGCCTCGAACCCCATTCCATGTCATCAAAGTAGAAATAATACGCCGGTCTTTGACCGACTTGTTTATGCATTATTTATTATATTTAGATTATTACTTTCAAAATGCAATTATTATCTTCTTTTATTAGTTCATTTTCTAGTTTTATTCAAAGTGTTAATGATGTTCCATTCAATGTATGTGATGGTGACTTGGCTTTACCTATGTCACTTTGTATCTTTGATCCTTCTCATGAAATTTCTCTTATTTTAGAGGATATTTTATTGCAAGAAGATGAAATCATTGATACTTTTCTTAATTTTACTTTACCTTCTCTTCTTTCCAATGCACTCTCTTCTAGAGACGATGCATTAGTGAATGATGAATCTCCTCTCACATCGGATCCTCCAAGGACAGATGTTGAGCACATTTCTTCAAATAGTCATATGATGAATCCATAAATGTAATTGTAGTCTCTACCACTCCTCAAAGGCCTAAGAGACTAGTCATTTATGTGACTCCAGCTAGTCCTCCAAAAAGGATTTGTTTTATTCGTGGGGTTCTTGTTGAAAGTGATACACCAAATCTTTACACGAAATTCATGCAATCTAAGGCTCCTTATATAGCAATAACCCATACTTATAATACTAGCACGAATCAACAAAATCTCAATCAACCTGCTTTTTTACCACCTTCTCAACCAAGCCTTCTTCAAGTACCTAGACTTGCAGCTAAGCGACTATCATGTCCCCCAAAATTGTAACACTCAAATATGAAATATTAAAATACAAATAAAAAATCCTATAAATGTCAATAAAATAATTCCAATCTAAAAGCATGTTCCCGAAACAAGATACCAAAAATAACTAAGAATTGAATTACAAATAAATAAAAATAAATAAATAAACAATGGTATAAATACTAAAATATAAAAATAAACAATTTAGTTATTATAATAATAATCATTAGAATATAATATAGATAAATAAATATATTTATAATAAAATT
Organism: Sequoia sempervirens; assembly: GCA_007258455.2. Classification (NCBI taxonomy): domain Eukaryota; kingdom Viridiplantae; phylum Streptophyta; class Pinopsida; order Cupressales; family Cupressaceae; genus Sequoia; species Sequoia sempervirens. Next base: position 253,400,291 of record VDFB02047230.1, on the reverse strand, counting down.
CAATTTATAAATATATTAAAAAAACACAATATGATAACCTATATTCTAAACTATCCAATATCTTTACCTAAGAAATCATAAATAATAAATAAACAAATACAAACTAATATAAAAATAAATATATTAATAATATAATAAAATAATATATTGTATTATAAAAAAGATATAGCAATAGCAGCCTAGACAAAACAGCGATTCATAAATAGCCAAGACTAATAAAGGCATCAATAAATTATAGGCACCGATTCAGATTTTAAAGAGTTTTAAAAAGCAGCGATCAAATTGAAAGAGAACAATTAGTTATGAGAAGTCATGACTCCTTGAAGAGTTATTACTTTTTAAAAAGGTATATCTTTTCATAAAAATATAAATAGAAAAAGGAATGGAAATCGATGGGGGGCGGCAAGGAATAGATTTAAGAATATACCAGTCCAAATAACAACAGGTCTATAGTAGTCTAAAACAGACTGTGTGAAGAGGGGAATGAAGGTCAGAAGACATCGAATGGAAAGAAGAAGAATCAACAAGCGTTGAAAAGTGTACGTAGAAGACAAAGGTTTTACATTACCAATCTTTGATATATGTTAAACATAATCAACAGAGAGGTAAGTATTTTATATAAATTTAAATAAAGATTTATGATTACTTGTGTATGCAGAAGGTAATTTTAGTAATCTTAGATAGCACATACATTATCAATTTACATCTCAGTTAACACTATAAATATATTTAGATATGTCATGATTTATGGACATATCTAAATTGGTTGTGGTGAATAAACATAAATGACAAATATATATATATATATATATATATATATATATATATGTATGTATGTATATATATATGTGTATGTATATATATAATTTATGGTGATTAACAAATAAGAGGTATTCATAACATATTCTAGCATATTATTATGCATGAATATAATTGAATATCTATTAGGATAGATAAGTGTATTGAGAGTTGGAAGAATATGATTAACAATTGATACATGTATACTCAGATGTATATATATGTATATATATTAAACTCATAGATACATCATAGATGGTGGGCACATATGATATATATATATATATATATATATATATATATATATATATATATATATATATATATATATATATATATATATAATTTACGATTATCCAATAATGATACTTGTAGCAATTATGGGGTCTTATAAGTAATGACGACTCCATCCATTCACCATGACGTTAAATGATATAATAGAATTCCATCTAGGGGTTTTTGAGGGATGTTTTACATTATAGAAGAATTATTCATAGTGAGTAATAAGGAGGAGTTATATACGTGGGAGTTATTGTAAGGGGAGGATCTAAAGCCTCCTGTAGGTTGGATGTGGGTATTCTTACAAGAATCATCATGTGGAAGAAAGGAGATAGATCGGGTTACAGTATAATAACTAACCCCATGTCTTATTAAATTTACTATCAATGAATGTTTATAACACTCTAGTTTGTGATGAATTGTGAATTCGATTAAATATAATAGGTGAATGCATAGAGAGATTAAATGACACCTTTCAATGAATACTTATATGCCAATATATTAAGTTCATCTATATAGCATAAGTGATTGAAAAACACCTTAAATAGATATAAAGGGATATTATTTACCAAAGTCCAATATTGATGCTTGCAGCAACTATTGTATATCATAAGCTATTATGACTTTTACAATGAGACTAGACTTCGGGCCAAAATTCCCTTTCACTAGCGCTCAATAAGGATAGGGAGTTTGTGGAGGAAAAGGCTGGTAAATCGGTCCATTGATGGATGGTCCCAAGACAGGTAGGAAACCTTGAGGAAGTCCAATTAGAGATCGTGTGTGCGCCCTTGGCACAGTAAACCTACCATCCAAAGAGGTTAGGAAAGAGGAAACAAGGCGAAGATCTATTCCGATCAAGAGTAATAAGTCATATCAGATTATGATGGTTTTTATGCACTAGATAATAATGCATTTGTCTTATTCTTAAAATTTTCAATTTGGAATTGTCTAATTTAATTCGGGATTAAGGAACTGTGTATTTGTTGGAAATACACGATGTGTGCAAATCTTCAAAGCAAATTTCATGTGCAAAATTAAGTGTTGATAAATACAAATTATTGAACTTTTTGTGTCTCTAATAAGGGGACATTACAATGACCCAGTGAGTATGATCTTGTCGAGCAACTTCGTGTTACTCCTGCCAAGATCTCACTTGGGATTTGCTTCAGACTAGTCTAGTTTACTAAGGTATGCTTCAGGAATCCTTGCAAAAGATTTTCTTCCCTTCTTTCACTAGGTTGACGGATGTTAATGCGTTGATAGATCATATTCGTGCGGATTCAACAAATATTACATTTCATCCACATGAGCTCCCGCCTCTGGAAGTACAAAGCAAGTGGATCCTTTAATGATAATAGTCTATCTTAACAATATTGGTATTAGGCATGCTCCCATTGATATCGGTTCAACTCTCAACATATGTAGCATTTATTTATTGCCTAAAATTAAAATTGATTCAACCTCCCTTGTTGCTTCTTCCTTGTGTATTCATGGGTTTGATAATGTTGGTCGATAAGCCTTAGGCACGATAATCTTACATTTAAGGCTAGGGCTTTTTACCATACCCACCCTGGTATGTGTTATGTCGAGAAAATTACCATATAATATTCTCTTGGGAAGACCATGGATTCATGCTTTGGGAGCAATTACTTATACTCTACACCATTCTATAAAGTTTGTTGCTAAAAATGAGGTGATCACAATCAAGGCTAACCCTAATGTCATACACTTATGTGAGATGGCAGCTGCTAGTCAAAATCCGGTTGCACCTACTCTTAAAAATCTTGTCCCTTCATTATCTTTGAATGCATTAACATCTACTCTAGCAATATCTATTACAAAGGATACTCTTGAGACAAATGTCCTTAAAGAAGATCCTCCCAAAGCAAGAAATCTTGAGCCTACTCCTACTTCTCCTAAACTAAATACATGTCTCGGTGATGATCGGGGTTCCTTAGAATTTACAACATCCTTCATTGGGGAATATAAAGTTAACCATATCCACCTTGACGACCTGAAAATATCATTCACATCCGCTATTGAAGATGTTATTCTTTTGTATCGCAGGATAATGTGAACAACAATTGCAATGTCCTTAATGTTGATCCTCCCCCTTTGGAGGAGCTGCAACCACGTTATGGTCCAAGATTTAATATTCTTTCTAAGCATGGGTACAAAGGAAATGGTCTTGGGTGCATGGAACAAGGAGTTAAGGTCCCTTTGGAACCGACACCTCGCTCTTTTGCAAGGGGTTTAGGTTACAAGCCTTCATGTTTGTCTCCATCCCCTCCTCCATTGTTTGTTGTCTTCATTTCTTCTTCTTGTGAGTAATCAAACTCTTCTTCACAAGAGAAAGGGTTGCTTTCTGCTCCTCATTCAGTATCTAAACAAGAGCATATTTTGTTGAGGCTTCTCAAAGCCCACTTAATTACTCTTCCTCCTACTCATAAAAAAATTCATAAACATGATCAAACAAAACATTCTTTCTATGCATACCATCAAGTGCCTAGCCATTCCACTAGTGTATGCAAGGCCTTGAAAGACAAAATACAACTTCTTGATTTTGGTGTCATCACTCTTCCATCTGTTGATGCACCTATCTCTTTTTAGCATGACAAGTGATATTGAGGTCAAATTTGACAATACTCATCTTGGTTTCTTGAATGAGCAATATGTCAAGCTTAAATTATTTGATGGGGTCTCTGACAATATGGTTTTTGTGGAGGCTATTTACCCCCCTCACATTCCATGAAAGGATCAACATTTTTTAGATCATTTGGAGCCTAGTTGCTCCAAAGTAGTCTGGTTCCCATTAGTGATATCTTTCGTTGTGTATTTTTGTCTTGTTACTCTAGTAGATTTCCAACCTAGTTTTGAGTTGGTTCCAACGTCTATCGATTTATGCATCCTAGGCCTAGAATGTGATGGGGATGGAGAACAAGCAAGTTTCTGATTGGTCTACATCTTACCACATAGAAGGAGTTAGATTTTAGAGATTCTTGTTGCAACCCATTAAGAGGCAAGGCTAAACTCACCATTGGAGAAGGATCCTTTAAGGGGAGGGATTCCTATGGAGGAAGGGTCATCTTCAGGGGCCCTTGAACCACTAGGGTCGAAAAATGAACCAAATGTTGACTTAGACGCTCTCAATGAAAATCAATATGAATATTATTGCCTGTAATTTTCATTTTGTATTAATATTCAAAAAATCAATGAATTATGAATTTATGAGTATTTTCTTTTCTTTTCTTTTTCAAATTATGAGGTATTTTGTTTCTTAGCAATCAAGAGTATTATTGTTTACATGTGTGAACCCATACTACACCTAGGGTTAAAAAAAAATCATACTAACATCTCTAAACCCCAAATCCATACTCATTCTTGTACCAAAAGTAGCAATTTAGATTTGAACCAATGTTGAAGGTTTGTCTCTATGGTAGTTATTAAGATGGTATTTTTCTTAAGAATATAAGACACAAATACTGTAGATAATAGTTTGTTAAATAGTCAATTGTAAGTTTGTGTAGATGTATTTGAGTAGAAAAGAAGCAAGTGTAACACAAATGATGGATATACTATTTTTTACATTGGTCATAATTTTGAATATATAATTATAGATTTTCATTTAATAACTTCAAAAAAGAGGTTTCAAATAGCATCACTTATTAAACAAATGATATTGTTTTCCTTTTTCTTATGCACCTTACATTAGACTTGCTTGAGCCAAGGTAATCTTTTCTCTTATCTGGAAAAATATGGTACATTTGGCACATATGATAGTATAGAAGACTCACACAAGAATTGTGTTGTCTTGTTTGTGTATAGTTCCAGTGATTACATGGCTTCACTTGCCAAGGTACATTGTAAATATCGAGGCTGGAATGTTGAAGGTGCTTCAATGACATAACTAATCTAGATGTAAATAGTGATATATTGATCAATAATGTATTGATTCACTCACTATGGCTTCTATTTGATATTAAAACCATTTAAATTCTTAATAATATTTGATGATTTGCAATGCTTAATTATTAGGATTAATATTACAATAGAAAAAAAATTATAACTTTATTCTATTTTTTTTTAATCAAAATTAATGTGGCAAAGCAAAAATAAAGAGTGAGCATTGTATTTTTCAAAGGTTTTTAAGATAAATCAACTTTCATGTTTGTTGTAAAGAGAAAAGAAAGATGTTTTGGTTGTGTAGATAAAATTAGAGTTTGAAGAAACTTAACTGAAACAATAAGACAATAGCAAGGATTGTATTATGGTTCTTCCTTGCAAAATGATGATAATTTCAATGCAAAATAAGTAAATTCACCTCAAACGATATTATAAGATAAAGCAAAGAAAAATGGTTTTGTAGATCAAATCATAGAGAAGACTTGACAATGATAATGAAAATGTAAATGAAATGGGGTTGAGCTTTCACCAATGTTTTTTTTTTTTTTTTTTAAATCTACAATGACTTCTAATAGAATATTTGACATGAGGATTTCAATTATATATTTTGTCATGATTTTCTTATATGCTGAAAAATTAGTACAATGTATACCATATAGGGATTTTTAATTTGTTGAAGAAAATAAAATATTTTTTTTTCAAATATAATAATAGACGTATTTATAGTAGATTATCTTATTAATGCGAATATATTTCCCATTTCTTCTTTAATAGAATCTAGATTCATTAAATTTTCAATTCTTAATTTTTTTTTTCTTATTTTGATGTTAGAATATAATATTCTCAAGTTTCTTATTTTGATGTTAGAATACAATATTCTCAAGTTTCTTATTTTGATGTTAGAATACAATATTCTCAAGTTTTTGATTTTTGCATAATTTAGTTAGTTATATCTTTAAGTTTATAAATGTGCAATTAGTTTAGTCAAATGAAGGTTTATCACAACTATTTATGCAAAGAAAAAGATTAGGCAACAAATAATTGCGGATACAAAAAATAAGGAATATTATTTTCACAATCTTAAATAATCAAGATATAATGTGAAATGCATTACAAAATGATTTAGAAAAGAAAAATATCAACATGATTCTATTTGATGTTAGTTAAAATCAATAAAACTTAGTAACAAAATCTTAGGTTTTTCAATAAAACTAAATACATAAAATTTGTAGCATGTAATGTTTCCATGAGAATGTTTTAAATTAGATGATAAGTTCATAGACCAAGAGAGTTCATCATAGATAACAAATCATAATTTTCTATAACTCATTTAATGATTCAAGAGAAGCATAAAACCATATTTCCTTGAGTTGTAATAGTTGCATTGACTGCTAAATGTCATGCAAAATCATTGTCTTGATTAGATATGCAAATGAAATTTTAGGTAGGCCTAACAAATGACATCATAATGTAATTCATTAAGTTTAAAATCAAAAAATTAATGTAGTTGAATTTTCTAAATAATTTGTATTTTATCAGCATTTAGTCATGCTTATGCTCCTAATTCTAGAAGTGCAAAAAGGAACCTATGGACATGGCTTAATACCTTTAGAAGCGTTCATAAGAAAGCCACTTGGCTAGCTATGGGGGATTTCAATTCCCTGCTAAAGGATAATGAAAAAAAGAGGCTCCCATATTCCCTTAGAGAGTAAAGAAGATTTGGCTAATTGCATTAACCAAAATACACTTATGGATCTAGACCTTGAAGGTGCAAACTTTACTTGGTATAATAGAAAGTTTGGTTGTGAGCTTATTATGTGCCCTAATTGATCTAGTTTGGCTTAAGGATTACAATTTTTCTCTCTCAACCTTTATCACAATTGGATATGGTCATTCCCTTATTATGATGAATGTTGATAAGAGAAAAAAAAGGGCCCCATTTCATTTTGAAAATATGTTGACCTAGCATCTCCAATTGGAGGATTTGATCTTTGAAATGGTGGGATATTTTTGTAGATGAGATTACTATATTCAAACTAGCTAAGAAAATCAATAATGTCAAGCTAAACATAAGAAAATGGAATTCCAAATCCTATAGGAATATCTTCAAGAGAAAAGATAAAACTAAAGCTAAATTGGATTGTCTACAAAAAGATATTCAAGAGGAAGGTTTGAATCGGCATTATGTAATGCTGAAAAAATCTCTTCTTTACAACCTCCATAAGATTATTGTCAAAGAGGAAGACTTTTGGAGACAATGATCAAGCACCATTAGGTTAAAAGAGGGAGATCATAATACAAATTTCTTTCATATGACCACATTAAAACTGGGGCAACCAAAAAAATAAAGGAATTTAGAGTGGATAATGTTAGATATTCAAGGATAATGTCATGAAGGAGAAAATGGTTGATTCTTCGATAATCTCCTTGGAAAAACTAGTCTTCTAGACCCCTAGATAAAAAATGATATTCTCAAGCTTATTCCATCTTTAGTTAATGAGTATGACAATGAAGAGCTTCTCAAACTTATTTTGGAGGAAGATACGAAATTGGTAGTGTTCTCCTTTGAGGGTAACAAATCCCTTAGACCAAATGGGTTCCATCCCCTCTTCTTTCAAACATACTAGAAAATCATGGCTAAGGATCTAATTGCAATTATTAGAGAATTTGTTGGTAGGGGGAAAATCATTAAAGAACAAAAGTCCACTTTTCTAGCCTTTATCCCAAAGAAAGAAGGGGCAACTTCCTTTTCTGATTTCATACCTAGAAGTATATGCAACTCAATAAATAATATTTTTACAAATATTATTACCTTGAAAATGAAACATTTCTTGTCCAAGCTCTTGTCCAAATGGAAAAGTAGATCTTTCCATGGAAGACAATATTTGGATTCCATAATCTATATCCACAAAGTATTTCATTCATTTGAGTTCAATAAAAAGGTTGTTTTTATTTTAATACTAGACATAGTGAAAGCATATGATTGGATTTCTTGGGAATTTCTCATAATTTTTTGAAAAAGTGGGACTTGAGACGAGGTTCGAGAATCTTATTATGGAATCTATCTCTACTCCTATTATTTTGTTATTATCAATGTATTTCCTTCCATATTCTTTAAAGTTCTAAAGGAATTCATCAAGGTGATCTTATCTCCCCCTTCCTCTTTATCATTTATGTTGAAGCTTTGGGTAGAAGCATAAAACAATTAGTGATTCTATGGAGATTTAAAGGAGTGAACCCCACTTATGTTAATGATCTGGTTTCACATCAACCATTTCCCAATGACACTCTAATAATAGGGGAAGCTTCAATAGAAAAAGTATGAGAATTGAATCATATCCTTATAAAGTATGAAAATATTCTATCCAAAAGATAAGTCTAGCTAAGGGTACTATATTATTTCTCACCACTCCTAATAGGCAACAAAAGATAAATGTTATTTTGGGATGTCAAACTAGATCTTTTCCATTAGTATATCTTGGTTTGCCTCTATTTGTAGGGGCAATCCTTGAAGCTTGTCAGAATATCTTGGTGGATAGGTTCAACCATGAACTCATGGGATGGAAAGGAGCCCTTCTAAGCCAAGTTGGTAAGGTACAACTTATCAAATCCACCTTAGAAAAACTAAGTTTATAGTATGATCTTATATAAAAAGCCTAGAAAATTTATTGGAAAAATATAACAAATTAATAAGTGATTCCTTTGGATGGCCACTGAAGAAAGAAAACTTGTTGGCTATTTTTCTTATCTCTCCATTCAGCCCCATAATTGTTTCATAACCCCTTAATAAACTTGTGGTGATAACTAGTGTATCCTAGGAATGTTCATACTTTAGGGTCTTCCTTAGGGGACATTAGATTCAAGATTATTGTAACTTTTAATGGGTCCACCATCATGCCTTCTTTACATATAATATGGCACATTAGTGTACCAAAAGTTACGACAAATGTATATTTTTAAATTTTAGAGCTATTTGGAGACTTAAAGATATTTGTAACACCAACTAAAAAATTGGACATGATCTTTGATTAGTCCATTCACTTTCCAATTGTCCAAATACACTTCCAACAAATCATGGATAAACTCTCTAAATCTATTTATCATTATTCTACTACATAATGTCAAAACATTCTTTAAACTAAAGGGCATCATTGTATACATAAATGAACCTCATTTGGTGGAAAACCTAGTTTTAGGTTTGTCTTCCTTTTGTATCTTGACCCAGTGATATTTGTAAAACCCATAAGTAAAAGAGTAAACTTCCCTGCCAATAACTGATTCAATTACTTCTCCTATAAAAGGTACGAGAAAGGGGTCATGTATACAAAACTTATTAAATTCCCTAAAGTCAACACAAATTATTATTTCTCTTATTTTCTTATGATAGATTACTATAGGGCTTATCTAGTCTATATATTCTACTAGTTTGATTATCCCACTGGGCAATAGTTTATCCATTTCCTACTTTAATTTAATCTTGACATTGGTATTTAACCCATAAGGTCTCTACTTCAACACCTTGCCCCCATCTTTCAATTGAATTTCATCACACTTTCTTCTTTTGTAATCTCCTTATGGTTAGTGAAAATCTTGGGGAAAAATCCTCATAATCCTTTAGAATTTTCACTACATGCATAACCTCCTCCTCTTCCCAATAGTCTCCAAAATTCTAGAAATATTAGGATCTCCCTTAGATGCACTATATTCTCCCTTTTTATCTTTGAAGGTTGATAAAAATATCAAAATTTTCCCATATTATATATTATTAGCTCTCTTTCTCCTTATTCTTCTTCAACATCTAAGTTCCATAGATCTTATTCATCATACTCCCTTTCATTCTCTTATTTAGCCTTGTAACAAATTTTTTGATGAATTACATCAAACTCATCCATCCATTCCACCAACTTCTCTATTCCTTGTTTATTTTGTGGATCTAGCCTCTTCCTTCCTTCTCCAAATTTCTCACTTACCCCTTTTGGTGGTGATATTATCACTTCATATTTTTTAATGTAATGGGACCTCATGTGCAAGCACAAAGTGAAAGGACTTGGAATTTAAGAAAAATAAAGTAAGAGGGAGGTAATTATGGATCTGATGTTGGATAAACTTTTATGGAGACATTGCTTCTAGATGTACAAAGCGTTTTCGGGAGGTCACCCATCCCAAGATTTTCCCGGCCGCTAACCGTGAGTTTTCCAAGGTTAAGCCGCTGAGTTGTTACCCCATTTGCAAAACCTTCAGCCTTGAGCCGAGCATCGGGATGGGTGACCTCCTCGAGACGGACTGCTTCACCTCCGTGAGCATCACCTAGATGCAATGAGTGCTAAGTGGACCATTCAATATCATGAGAGATGGGTTCTTGTTGAACCACTACTCATGAAACATGGGTCAATGAGTTTGAATCTAAACTACACGCTGAATCCCGATAGCAATATCATAATTTGACACGTGGAAAAATACCTCCTACTTATCAATTGATGAGCTAAAGGGGCTCTATTATGAATGGTTCATAAGGCACAACACTTGCTGAAGGTTTTGCAAATGGGGTAACAACTCAAGCAGCTTAACCTTGGAAAAACTCGTTAAGCTGCTGCTGAGTAGATACGGGATGGGTGACCTCCCGGACGGCCTTTCACCTCTGAGCATCACCTAGATGCAATGAGTGCTAAGTGGACCATTCGATTATCATGAGAGATGGGTTCTTGTGAACCACTACTCATGAAACATGGGTCAATGAGTTTGACTCTAAAACTACAATTGAATCCTAGTAGCAATATCATAATTTGACACGCGGAAAAATACCTCCTACTTATCAATTGATGAGCTAAAGGGGCTCTATTATGAATGGTTCATAAGGCACAACACTTGCTGAAGGTTTTGCAAATGGGGTAACAACTCAAGCGGGCTTAACCTTGGAGAAAACTCCCTGGTTAAGCGCGCTTGAGCTGGAGCAGTACTGGGATGGGTGACCACCCGGGATGGACCAGTGCTTCACCTCTGTGAGCATCAGCTAGATGCAATGAGTGCTAAGTGGACCATTCGATATCATGAGAGATGGGTTCTTGTTGAACCACTACTCATGAAACATGGGTCAATGAGTTTGACTCGAAACTACACGAATCCTGATAGCAATATCATAAAAATAAAGTATTCAATTTGTCTTTGAATGATAAAATCTATTAGAGATTTATGAATGAGGAGTGGATTGCTATCACAACAAGGAAACATCTTAAGGAAATCAAATAAATTAAATAGCTAATAATGAAAAACCCCAAAAATTGGCTATATGCAACAATTTTTTGGATATCAACTTTATATTAATAAAGGAACTATATGTAAATTTGGAGATGGCTCCACCATCAATTTTTGGGATGATATCTAGTTAGGGTAAATTCCCTTAATTGACCATAGTTGGACAAACCCCATTGTGGATCTTTGTAAAAACTATGTTGGCACTAAAGTGGAGGATTATACTAGGTTATGGGTGGTTATAGTGTTTGAAATAATTTGATCTCTTTATTTGATGATTTTAGAAAACCCATTTCTCATTTGGTTTCTTTGCTTCTGTTTGTTCATATCCCTTGATTGTCCAAGAGGGATGAGGTAGTTTGGATTGCTCCCTCTTTCAATCCATTTACTATTTTCTTGAGCTTAAATAATTTTGGCCTGTGACCCTCCCTCTTTTTGGGTCATCCTTTGGAAACCCCTACTTGTTCCTAAGATTAACATTTTACTCTATTTATTGGCCCCAAAAAAAATCCTAACCATTGATAATTTAGTACAAAGAGGATTTGCTTTCTCATATCAATGTTGCTTGTGTGAGAATATAGAAGAAACTATTACTTATTTGTTGGTGGGTTGTTCCTTCTCTTGGAAAGTTTGAGGCTCAATCTTTTATCTTTTCCACCTTGACTAGGTCTTTCCTTTTGACGCCTTTGGTTTGATCTCTCAATGAAAACCTCCCTTTAAGAACCCCACCTCATTATTTTTTAGGAATTTGTATTACCCCATGTTCAGTCCTTTGGAAAAAACAAAAAAAAATGAGCTTTTCAAAGTCAAAATCTAGCTCTAAAAAGAGTTTTATTCAAAATAATATTTGCCATCAACAAATTGTTTTTAGAGGTTATAATATCCAAGGTGACTTTGTCAACCAATGTCCTTGTCTCTAAGTTGGAACTTGAGATAGCCTAGGATGGAAACTTGATGATATTTCTTTGAAGTTCAAAGGAAAAGGGGTCCAAAGATATTTAGTGGGTTTTTGAAGCAGTAAGTGAGGAGACTACAGTAAAAATTTAAGACTAATTGGAGCATAATTAAGGGATTTATTGCAGAATTAGGATTTCCAATAAAATCTCTCTCAAGGCTACAAAACACCTAATTTTTGGGGATTTTTTGGGAAAGTGCAACCTAGGCCTTTGTAAGTTACAAAAAAAAAAAAAAGATTATTTTGACTTCATTTGTGTGACTTATTGAAAATTATCTTTTTAGAACTTCACAACAAAAAGTGGCCACAAAAAATAAGAAAAAGAAAAAAAACAATAATCAAAACAAGAAAAAGGGTAAGGCCAAGAGAAAGAGAAAGAGAAGAGAAAGAGCAAGAACTTTGAGGGGGATACCTCCAATATTATTCAATAAGAACTCAATACTCAACACGATGATAATAACCTACCTATAACCTCATATATATATATATATATATATATATATATATATATATATATATATATATATATATACTTATGCCTAGGATATTACCAAGGCAGACCTAGATAGCCCTATATAAGCCCTAGGTCAATCTAAACAACTAAATAACTATATAATAATGATAATATGACTTAATTAAGAGTTAAGGTAGCCACAAACCGATTACTCATAACACTATGCACACTATAGGGGTAGGGGCATAACATATGACAACTCAAGTAAGAAAAGAATGTGCTTGTACACATGATGAATCTATGAACTCCTCAATATTATAGTCATGGTAGCCAACTTCTACTAGAGTTAACCATGTGTCTTCTTACATGCTTCTACTCTTCCACCTTAACAAATATTCAACACCTCGTCTTAAATCTTCTTAGAGACTCTTTTCTACAAAATCCACTCTATATCCCTTGTTTTCCTAGCAAAAATCCTACATTTCCAATTCAACAATTCTAACTATACACTCAAATTCTCTTAGTGCCTTGTTCCTCTATTAACATGACAATTCTAGATATCTAGAACATTAAAAATAAGGGAAATATATAAATTTTGTAGAAGCTCTACCTCATAAGCATTAGTGGAGATCAACAACACTTTGCATGGCCCAATATTTATCCAACATAGCTTATTGTATATTCCTCTTAGGAGCCTCTCCTTGAGGTGATCCAAGACTAGATCACTTTTTGCAAAATCCTCCTTCCTCTTCTTATTTTTATCTTTCTTATATTTGTCGATCCTATTGGACAAAATTTTATGGCTTCCTTATGCACATTCTATATGTAACAATTTCCATGACCTTAATGCTCTAAATTTTGGTATCCTTTGATTTTTTTTATCCTTATGACCTCTTAATTCTACCACCCACGGGCCTTTTCCACCAACTTAGCTCTAATTTCATGATCTTACCCATTAAATGGTTTTGGCTTTGGCTTCCAATTGATAATTTCATTATTGTATTCTAATCTACCATAAGTTTTTATTGTATTAAAGTGGCACTAATGTCCCTAAGTTACACCATGGTATGTAATTGTGTTAATTTATGAAAGTCTCCTACAATGGTTTTATTCTTCCCCCATTCACACTACAAACTATCCCATTGCTACTATGACCATTTTAACCTTGAAAACTATTTTAAATATTTGATTCATAACCACCCATGCATTGGCTTGTTTATTATTTTCTACTATTTTTCCACCGCTATATTATTTTATCAACATGGAGCCTTGATTTTAATGAGATGTACAAGAGGGAGTGAAAAAAGAGATGAAATTGAAAATCTATATCATTCTTGTCAAAACTAGGTTCCATGGTGTTTTTGAGGCCAAGACCAAGACCAAAAAAGTTAAAATAGGAAAAAAAATTAAAATATTGATGCATAACATTCACCATATTTATTACATAACCATATTATGACACATTTGAGTTGAAGTGAGAATCCAAATAATTCAACGTACAAATTAATAAATTTTCAATGTCTAATCATTAGAATTTTCATTACCAATGTGCATGTACAACAAAAGGAAAAGATTGAAAGGCTACAACTACAAAATGAAAAAATGTAGATTAGATATACTACTACTATGTGTATGTTCATCCTTGCCTAAATCAAAATCAAATCACAACCCTAGCCACTTCTATTGATGGATCAAAAGGAGCCTAATATGTCTATAGCGATGGTACCACACTAGCTACCCACTGGTCGGGACCTTTGAATCATATAGTAGGGGGGCTTGAAACTAGAACTCCCTCCCCCTCAAATAAGTGCAAGCTCTCCTAGACAGTACAAGCAAACAGAGCAAGCTCTCCTAGACAGAATACCAATATAAGGAATTGCTTCATCCAATGGAACCCAACCAATCCTCATGTGTTTCACCAATTTGTGTATCATCTTTAAGATCAACATCTTGTTGTGTAGTGGGAATTTATTGTACTTGGGATTCTATAAATCTTAAAGTTGCAAGGTACTACACACAACCACCAATTTCTCTACTCATCAAGAGGTAAGCCTATTCCTTTTAAAATTCTTAATGAAGTTGTATGTGGACCACTTATTCTTTGCAACAAAGGAACTAACAACCTATGAAAGGAAAAGGAAAGTGGTGAGAATCCTCAACTCTACTACATCATTGTCATGCCATGCCCATCATCAAATTGAGCTAATATAGCCCTATCTCTCCTTGACAGGCTTAATTAATGGCTAGTTTTCCTTTATTGGTTTTTTTTTATCATTTAATTTGCCAAGTTTCATAGACATTCCTAAGACTTCTTACTTTTTTTATATACCTTTTATGCACTTTAAAGCATAATTAAGTACATGGAAACACAAATATGATATGTTGACATTTGTATGTGTGAATGCATGAATGTTCATGAAATTTAGTATGATATTATGCTTATATTATGATTGTTAATGATTTGAACACCTTGAGGATGAAAATAACATCTTGCAGATAGAAGGACTATAACCTACAACAACTAGATTTCCAAATCGTAACATAAGGACTATAGATAGTTACAACTTGGGGAGGTCGGAAGAGCTGAAGCAATAAATTTCAAAAAGAGAATGAAGGTGATTGTTCAAATGATCCATCATGAGTCACCGTAGCATGTTCTTATTCACCAAATAAGACTACTAGAAGGAGAAGAATTTTGTATAGAGTAGGACTAACCCATGACGCAACAACCCCTAGGAACATGTCTATGTCATGGCAGTTAACCATTAGGCCAGATTTCTAATTCAATTTCTTTCTTCTGCTCTTTAATTATGGTTTTATGTTTTAAGACTAATTCCTCTCCCTATCTTTGAGGGAGGCTGGATGAATACTTATGATTCAATTTTCATTCCTAGAGAAATAAGACTCCTCATAGACCTTATATAGTGGGATCTATTGTTGAGGAGTAAATATAGTTGATAGTTAATAGTTTCCAATAGTTGATGATCGTTGTTAGTTATTTTTTTGTTACCAATTACAGCAATAGATACATATTGTTGAATGAGAAATATTTAGTAGATTCTTGTCAGATTGTATGTAAGAGTTCATAGTTTTTATGCAATAAAGAAGTTAGTTCAATACAATGATCTATTGATTAAGTAGTAAGTGTTTAACGTCTTCTATGGAAGCAACAACTCAAGCAAGGGTTGCTTGAGGTATTGTTAATCCACTCTATTTCATATTATTAGATTAATTAATGTAGTGTTGAATCTAGTTAAGGTAATTTTCAGTTATATGCATGTAGAATTCATGAATGTAATTATGTAGTTTCGATTGAATTGTGTACCTTCATGTTTGTTGCATTCTTCGAAGAAATTAGTTATAGTTCATTTTAGAAGTTAACAATTACAGTCTTGAGTGATTGGTACCTGTAGCATAAGGTAGCAGCTTATATTTATTTCCCCTATTTTTCAAATTAGTGTTTCATTTCCTTTTGTTCATTTTACAATTTTATGTACATATGTAATCACCTACACTCCATTGATATAGGCATGTTTAGAATCCATGGATGCATATATTGTGCCAACATTGTCTAAAGTTTATGATTCCCTAGTTGATAATTAAATGAAGCCTCTTGTGAAAGATGAACTATTCAATTAGGAATCCACCCTTTGAATTGTGTGTCTACTTGTAACACCTAGTTAATCATACATTAGGGAGGCCCTACATTTTTGGTGCCATTGTCAGGGATGGTGCTAAGTTTAGAATACTCCTGTGTATTTTTAATTCCTTTCAAGCTTTCATATTTTAGCAATTTTGTTTTCAACATTAGGGTAATTAGGCTTTATCTGTCAACAACAACACGAGTTACTAACAATGTGTAAGAGTCACAACCATTTCATGTGGAGTCAACGAGATGCTCTTGGAATATTTATCCCCTTAGCACATGAAGAATTAGAGGATACTGGTGAACAAAGTGAATAGAGCGAGGGTATTCCTGAAGAAGAATCATCCCTAACACCAATACCTACACCAAATACAGAGGAGACTTCGTGCATACACATAAGCATCATGGTTGATGCAATAGTAGAAGACCCACCAAAGCATGTAACATTTGAGTTCCCTATAGCCAACTAGGAAAAGGGTTGTTTCTTTAAAGAACATACATCCTTCAACACTAGTTGTCTTCTATGGTATGGTTATAGAGGATCCATACACCTTTATTTTTGAGTTTTATGTGATATGCCAAAGTTATGACTATATCGTAGATGCTTACAAACTCAAATTGTTTCCAGCAACACTGAAAGATGTTGCTCTGAGATGGTTCATGGGTTGGGAAGGGATGATGTCCCCAATTGGAACACAATGAAGACAAAATTCTTAGAGAAATACGAGGATTATTGTAGAGGCATAGATAGAAAGAGGGATGAAATCTTCAAGATGTCACCAAAAGAAGATGAATCTTTAGAAGATTATGTTGAGAGGTTTTAGTTTTTCCTCAAGAAGTCCCATCAAAATAGACTCTTTGATGAATCCCTAAAATTAGCATTTTTAAGGAGAGTTAATGAGGATTATAAGGATGCCCTCAACCTCATTGGGGAAAGAGACATCTCACATTTACCATTTGATGAGATTTTTGAAGTATGTAGAAACTATTCCAGGTCCTTCACCAAGAAGGCCAAAGTAGACAAGACCTCTTCTATCAACAAAACATCCACTAGAGTCTCAAGGGTGGAGCTAAGAATTTTTCTATCAAACATGAAAGAGGATATCATTATCCACTTGGATACACAACTAAATACCCTCCATATCAAGAAAAAATAAGAGGAAGCAGAAGCAGCCCTCACAAAATACTTCTCACACTGTCGACAGAAAAAGATCGATTGCAAGTGCAAGAAGTTGGCCAATATTTTTGAAGATAAGGGGAAGCCATAATTTCATACCCTTCAAGATGAATATGGTCGAGGTTTCAACATAGCTCAACAAAAACCATTTCATCCAAGACAAGGTATTCCCCAAGATCCCTTGATGAATAACATGGTATTTCCAAGTAATAATACAAATTTCCCTAGTTGGAACCCTCAATCTTGGACCAATGTGAAAAATCAATGGAAAATGCCTCAATCCAATTGGAATCAACAACAAAAAAGCATGTGGACACCACAAAATTATCAAGGACCTAATTATAATTCTCAATGGCCACCCTAACAAAATTAATGGAAACCATAGTGGTAAAAATGTCAACAGTGGAAAAATAAAAATCTCAATTATTAGCAACCATAGCATCCCTTGCAACCACAACAACAAGCCATAATTCCAAACCCAACAACAATTGCATCAATACGACCATCAACACCTCAATTTCCAGTACAACCTGCACCTAACCCAAATAATAAGCATGTCTAATAGGCTTATGCTAACGACAACATGCAATACCCCACTTATGGGGTTGAGGTGAGTGATGTACACCTTAGATTAGGGAAAATGTTAGCTAGGCCTTCATCTTCTCACATCACAAAGTTGAATAATGAGGAACTCCCAGCATATCCCATGGAAAACCAACCTAACGAACCTAAGTCAAATCAGGTTAACCCAACAACCATAAGTCCAGAGCCTCCATTCCCTAAGATATTAATAGTCCAAAAATATCATTCACAAGCTGAAACTAGTCTATTGGGATAGCTCAAGGATGTTTGCATCAAGATACCCATCATCCAAGGCATTAAGGAAGTACCCATTTATACCAAAATAGTGAGAGAGTTATGCCTCAAAAATCCAAGTAGGAAACATAAGGACCCTCAGATTGTACATGTCTTAGGGAAACTTGCAAACATTACGTTGGGAAAAATAACTATCCCCAAGTATGTAGATCCTAGGAGCCCTATAGTGGATGTCAAAACCAATGGTACTCTCATTAAGAATACCTTAATTGACCTTGGGTCATCTTTTAATGTAATGACCAAAGAAAACATGAAATAATGACAACTAATAGAGCTTATACCTACATCTATTGTGTTACAGTTAGTAGATAGGTCTATAGTCAAGCCTGAGGGAATCATAGAAGACTTGGTAATAACACTAGACTCATGGGAGTACCTTGTAGATTTTATGGTGTTGCAGCCTAAATCTAATCTTGCATGATATCCCCTCGTCTTAGGAAGAACTTGGTTGGAAACTGTAAATTCCTTCATAGGTTGCAGGTATGGTAACATGATCATTTCGAATGGAAATGTAACCAAGAAACTAGTCCTCTATCCACCTGCCCAGTCACATGTAGATTTAGAGCAAACTGTATGATCTACCCTAAATGAAGAAGACAAATAATCATTACAAACTCTAATGACTATTGAATGTAGTCCCTTGTTAAAAAACCAAGATGAAAATGAACTGATCGCAAACATCATGCAAAACAATTATGGTAGCGAGCCGTAGAAACATGACTACCTAACATGTTTGCAAGACCCTCTACAAAACATATTCCCTACCAATACATTTGATTCCATTTCTTAAAATTTCCATACCTTATTGCAACATCACAGTATTCCAAATATAGAAGGTATTGACATTTCATTTGTTCAAACATCATCCTTGACTTTATAGATTATTCCAAACAAGACATTAAATGTAAACAGTCAATTGACTGTTGCATGACAGACTTCACTGTTGAATGTGCTACAAGCACATGTTGCATTTTCTTGGGATTACCATGATATGAAGGGAATAGACCCAAACCTAATCATGCATCATATTTACATCAATGAAGGCTATAAACCAGTTCGGTAACCCCAAAGGAGAATGAACCCTGCAGTCTGTGACATAGTCAAAGCAAGATTACAAAAGATGTTGGATACAAGATTCATCTATCTAATCTTTCACAATCAGTGGGTGTCTCCACTAGTAATTGTACCTAAGAAAGGATGAAAATGGAGAGTGTGTGTAGACTACCGTGAGTTGAATGCAACAACTAGGACAAACTAATTTCACCTTCCATTCATTGATAAAGTACTAGATTCACTAACAAACAAGCAATACTTTTCCTTTTTGGATGGGTTTAGTGCATACAATCTGATTAAGATATCCTCAGAAGATCAAGACAATACAACCTTCACATGCCCTTGGGGTACATATGCTTACTCTTTCTTTCCATTTGGGCTATGCAATGCACCTGCCACCTTTTAAAGGGTAGTATTGAGCATATTCTTAGACTTTTCTTATGATTCCATGGAGGTTTACATGGATGATTTTACAACTTATGGGAATACCTATGAAGAATCACTTTCCAATTTGGAGAACATATACATAGATTTCAATATCATCACCTATCCTTGAGTCATGAGAAATGTTTCAAGATCATGACTGAGGGGGTAGTTTTGAGATATTTTGTGTCCAATAAGGGAATCCAAGTAGACCCCAGCAAAATTGAGGTAATATCAACACTACCCGTACCTCATAAAAAAGGATGTTAGAAGATTCCTTTCCCATGGTGGATACTACAGGAGATTCATAATATATTTTAGTAAACTTGCAATACCAACCTGCTTGTCAACATGCCTTTGAAGCTCTCAAGGCAACACTAACCAAAACCCCTATCTTGGGAGGACCAAATTGGAATTTACCTTTTCATATCCATACAGATGCTTCTAATTTTGCAATAGGATTTGTGATAGGAAGAAAGGAAGGAAACCTTGAGTATGTCATTTATTATATCAGTAAAAGTATTCAGGGGGCAAAACTCAACTATATAGTAACTAAAAAGGAGATGTTAGCATTGGTTCATGCAATCAACAAATTCAGGCACTATATTACAAGGTATTTTGTATTCATACATACTAACCATACAGCAATAAGGTACCTAATGAACAAACCAGTGGTTGGTAGCATGCTTGTAAGATGGTTACTACTACTTCAGGAATTTGATATTATTATTGTGGACAAGCTAGGAAAAGCCAATGTAGTAGCAAATTTCCTCTCTAGACTGCCAACCAAATTAGAAGAAGATATTGTAAATGATTCATTCCCAAATGAGCACCTATTTTCTCTATCTTTGCATACACCTTGGTATGCAAACATAGCCAACTATTTGGTAGCAGGGAAAACACCACCACATCTCTCGCCAAGGGAGAAGAGGCAATTCGTTAAAAAAAATCCTTACTCATAGATAGCTAGACATTTATTCTACACAGGTCTTGATAATATAATAAGAAGATGCATCAAAGAAAATAAGGTATATGATGTCCTCATAGTATGTCATGATGAACCTTGTGGGGGGAACTTTGTAGCAAAGAGGATAGTTCTTAATATTTTGAATAATGGCTATTGTTGGCAACACTTCATAAAAATGTAGTAAATTATAGAAGGAGTTGTGATAGATGTCAGAGAATGGGAATTCCAACAAAGATAGATGAAATACAATTACAACCATAGCTACTAATAGCACCATTTGATAAATGGGGACTATATTTTATTGGTCCCATCTCCCCAACATCAAATAACAAAGAATGCATATTGGTTTATATCGATTATTTACCAAATGAGTGGAGGTCAAGGCCTTGCAATTTGCAAGGGATGGGAATGTGGCCAAGTTTCTCTATGAAGATATGTTCACAAGATATGGTGTTCCTAGAGAAATTTTCATAGACAAAGGGCCATAGTTTACATCAGATGTGATCACAAAACTAGTGCAAGAATATGAGATCAGACATAAAAAGTCTACACCCTACCACTCTCAAGCAAATGGTCAAGTGGAAGTCACTAATGGAGAAATTGAAAACATCCTAAAAAAAATAGTGAAACTCCATAGGAAGGATTGGGTAGCTAGGTTACCTAAATAAGTTTGGGCTTACAGGACAACCTAGAAGACAACAACATGATTTACACCATATGAATTGGAATATGGTAAAAAGGAAATACTTCCAATATAATTTGAATGCAAAACTCTAAGGAAAACAATCAAATTGGGCATGGAATTATCAATAGCACAGAAGGTGAGGTTAAATAACCTCAATGAATTGGATTGGGTTTTGCTTTATCATTCAAGGTACAAAGATTACAAGGGAAAACTATAGACCAAATGGCTTGGTCATATGAAATAAAATATAGTCTTTCCAAATGGAACAATTCAGTTACAAATAATTGATGATGTATTGTTTTCATTGTTAGTTAATGGCAATAGATTAAAGCTCTAAAAATAACTATTACAGAAGGATGAATTCATTTTATCACTACAACATCAATTTGAGCCAGAGATACAAACTTCATTACTAGTAACAAGTAGTTCATCAGAAATACTAGTAGATGAGCTACACAACTCTCCCACTGGCATTTCAAAGGTATAATTATATCGCACATCTCACATGCACACACTGCACAAGTGGCATTTTATAGTCTTTATTTTTTGAACTAGTAGTAGAAGGAGTAGGGGCCTAGAGCATCATGTCGCTAGGAGACAAAACTATAGAAGGGACTTGTTACTACATGAGCCTGTAGCACTTACCTATCTATCATTCATTATACACCCATATCAATTACATATCCATCACTCCATCTACATATGTAGCAATACACATTTCAATTTATTGCATGCAACTTATTCCTCCCATTATCACATAGCCATCATATCACCTTTTTCAATTCCATTGTACCATGCAATAATTTTCACTTCACCTATAGCATAAATTTTATAACCTTTTTCATCCATCATTCCAATACCATTCCTTCTGTCACGCACACATTAACATCCACTTCACACCATAACTACATGCAAATCATAACAATCACAACATGTCATTTCAAATCAAGCTGCAAGTGACATTCAACTACTTCGCACAAGTTAAATTTTAATTCAAACAATGCCCACAACTACACTTTGCATTAACTATCATAATTATCATCGAATAATACCAATTTTATACAAATTTATCATTCATGTGTGCATGTTATCATGTTTAAATTTTCACTACTTCTAATTTATGACTCCACCCAAACTATACATGGTAAGTGAGGACACTTAGCAACTTTAGTTGGGGGAGGGGTATTCAAGGCTATATTCCTTAGTTTTTTGCTTTCAAACTTTCTGTCATTTCATTTCCTACCATTATCAAGAAGGTGAGAGTTCAGAGGACTGAAAGAATTATTCAATAGCAGTATTAAGAAGTCTATTTGAGTGATATAGCATGAACATAGCAGAAGCAGTATAATTGGGGTGACAGAACAAAAATAGAGTAGAACTGAACTAGTGAGTGATAATGGATTGTTGAAGCATTGCAATGGGGATGACATTTTGAGAAGGGAACCAGTAGAACATAATTTTCTACTGGAAGACAGGTAATGCTTGCCTATCTTCCAGCAAGTTCGTTGGTTGGACTATTTCTTGAGACTTACAAAATTTAATGAAGTGATGACCTAGAAATTTTCCATTACAATGCAAAACAATAAGGAAATTGCCAAGGGTTTCAAATTAGATGCATCAAAAGCTATTATTGCTAAAGTTTCTAGTCTTCCAAGGGTGGGAGGAGTTTCTAGTGAGATAAAATGCCATCAAAACTAGGAATGAATTCTCCTTACCAAGAGAAAACTTGGACTCTTCTTCACAAGGTACCCAATGGTTATCCTTACCCTAGCTTTGGGCCTTTATAGCTTCATATATTGTTAGGTACTTAATATGTGATGGTTCATTTTAAATTGTTAAGTCATTTACACCATGGAAGGCATGTGAATGTTACAAATTTTGTGTACAACCTATTGAAAAGAATGTCTTATAAGTATAAAAGAAAAATGAATCAATTAGCACTATCACATTTTTTTTATTTACTCTATTGGTGAAAATGAGCCTTAGGGTTCAATTCCCAAATTTGTTTCGGGAAGATTTCTTGAATCGCAATAATATCAACAACATTCTTCAATTACCTAATGAAGAAAATAGGGGTCAAGAACAATAAATTGAAGAACCTATCATGGTTGCTCCTAAGGGAGAAATTCCCTTTGGTTCACTTGCTACAACACCTACCCATAGCACAAAGGAACCATAAAAGCAAGATCTACAAGAAACAAAAATTGTAGCCTTTGTTAAGCAACCCATAGCTAAAAGCAATCCAAAAACCCCAATTTCTAGTAAGAAGACACTAGAAGGAAGAAAGAGAAAGAGTGAGGCTTCTACTTATGTACCTATAAAAAGGCAGAGGAATCCCACACAATCCAGGAGGTGATCACGTTCCCTGAGGAATAAGGATCACATGAGAGGAACAAACAAAAAGCAAAAAGATGTTGTAATGATAAAAACAAATTCAGGTTTAGAGGAATTTGGTGAAGATATAAAAATACCAATTGCATATCCGTTGTATTTTTCTAGCACTTATGACTCAGATTTAGAAGATAGTTTTGTTGCTAAAAATATGACAATGAGCCTTTCTTCGAAGGGGTTTGAATATACAAGTGAAATGGGAGAGGAACTATTTTTGGAAAAAGATGAGGAATTTTCCCTGGAAGAAAGGAATACTAACAAAGAATTGCAAGAAGCCTTGTAGAGGATCAAACAATTAGAGGAATTATTTAAAACATATCAACAAAAACACAATGAGAGGGATGCTAGAATCAAAGAATTGGAAGAAAGGCTCCATTAATTTGAGCGTGGGTCAAAACTATAGATATTGGCACAGCTTGCCATGGTGGAGACAGAAGGAAAAAATCCAGTGCCACATAGCTCAATTGGACCCATTAAAACATCTACTAGATCAATCGTTGTGTCACTAGGTGTTGAATTATGCTAGAGAACACAAGAATTCTTCCAAAAAGAAAAAGAATGGGAAAGGGAGAAAGCTAAATTTATATCTAACCACACCAACAAACTTGATAAGAAAGAAATAGAAGTGAAGAAGTTGATAGTAAAGATTGAAGAATTGGCAGTTGAAATGCAAGTTTCCTTCCAAGGTTTATGCTTTGTTCTTATAAGAAATTTTTTTGTTTCCAATTTAGTCAGATGATTAGTGACCTACCTATTGCCATAAACAAGGAATATTTATTTTTAGACACTTTCTAGAACTCCACACCTAAGATGCAAGGTCAACTGTGTGAATTTTATCTTCATAATTTTGTTCTTTCAAATGGAATTGTACGGAATCCATTGATGTTTGAAGGTGATCTCCAAATAAGGACTTTGGCCTCTTATATTAGGAATGAGAACCAAAGGAGGACAATTCTTCATGAATATCGTGAAAAAGAAAAATTCATCCCCTTATAGCTCAGAAAGGAGGCAATGGATCTAAATGCGGTAATAGATCAATGGTTGGATCTCTTAGATCATAGAGGTGTTGTAAAGAAGATAATGGAGTGCAGGCAACAAGATTATAAAATAATGAAGGAACTAGCAGCAAAAACCATCAATGAATCCTTTAAATTTATTTTAAAATGTGGGAAGAGCTTACAGCAGAACTGAAAAAGGAAGGAACTACACTCTGTTTACAACTATGCAACCATAATTCGTAGGTCTCATAAATACATAACTATTGCAATGAAAATTGGAGTTACCTAGTTCCCACTTCTCTTCCATCCTCCTATCCTCATGTTTCCTATACCACACTGGACATGGAAGAAGCGATGGGAAGAAGTAGTAGAAAGAAAGAGGTTGGAAAAGCTCTCAGATCAAAAAGGCTACTACCTAAAGCAAGACAAAGGAGTGGACTTTGTGGTAGATTTTAGAGATATGACCCTGCAATATAATCTCCAACCTTAAAGTTTCTTGAGGACAAGCAAATAACTTAGTTGGGGGGAAGTGATGGGCTTAATTAATAGCTAGTTTTCCTTTATTAGTTAATGTTTTTATCATTTTATCTACCAAGTTTCACAGACATTCCTAAGACTCCATACATCTTTTATATACCTTTTATGCACTTTAAAGTAAACTTTGTAGACACTCGAAGCCTGCGACTTCAATTTCTTCATAATGCATATTTTAATGGTCATGATTAAATAATGTTAATTATTTAATTATTCTCTAAAGTCCTTTATCAACTATTAATTAAATAACTTTTAATTATTTAATTAATTCATTTTAACATTTATTCCTCTATTAATTAAATAAAATTAATTATTTAATTAATTCATATTATCTTTATTCAGTCTTGATTGATTAAATAAATGTTCTTTATTTAATTACGTCACTAATTAACTTTATCCTCTTTCTTAAATTAAATAACATTCTTATTTAATTTATCCTAATCATATTTCCAACTATAATTAAATAAATACTTTAATTATTTAATTATTCATTAATCTTTTCTTCAGTCAATTAAATAAATCTTATTTATTTAATTTAATCATTAAATGTTGAATGCTGAATTAAATAATCATTTAATTCATAAAAGCTTATTTTGGACATATTCTTCTATATTTAGATAATTGTTTAAGTTATCTAATTATTCATTCACCACTTAACTTGAGATCTATTTAAATCAGTCAGTCATCTCCTCATTTAATGTCTGATTGTCTCTAACAAATGGACTTTCGGTCTTAACCAGTCAACTATCTAGTTTTAATTCTTATGCATGTAGACATTTATTAACTAAATAACTTTATTTAATTAATTAATTCATGTGTGCATTCGAACATATTGTTTCCTTTATTCTATCTTTATCCTTTACATGCAATCTTTATTCTTCTAATTTTTGAATACTCTCAACCAAAGATTAAATCATTATTTAATCTTGATCTCCACCTTTCAACTTATAGTCACTCACATCACTATTGACACTAATCTCAATGCATGTCAAATCTTTTAATCTGAGCCTATCATTCAAACAATCAATTTTCTATAAATTGACCTGACCTTCATCATTGTTACTCCTCCCGAAATCTCATGACTTTTGGAGCACTTGTTTTATAATCTTTGATATTTCGCTATTATCACATCTACTGAGGCTATACTTGCACACATACTAAAAATCTGAGGGCAAAAATACTATCACGGTGAAATGGAGAAGGACAACATAGGTTATTCATGGAACTATATTGATGCTTGGTGAGATCTTTTCATTTATGCTTTCCTTTGTGCTTTGTTGTTTAGCTTTAGATTACATTAGAGTTTATCACTTTGAGTTGCTTTAATCTTTCCTATTTTCATGATGTTACATTGGTGAACCCGACGTGAAGACACGTTCTTCACAAATTCGTAGAAGTTTTATTTGATTTTTGTAGGTATCGTACGGTCTAACACACTTGAAGCACGAAACGACACAATTGACATTACGAGTTGCATCTGACGAATACAACAACACATCTAACAAAATTAGATGCATCCATGGCTTTGCGTGACACAATTGACTGGTAAAAATCTGTGATGCATCTGCTACCTTGCGCGACGCATCTAACTGGTGAAATTTCTGAGTTCAAATTCCGAATTTAAAATTTTTCATTGTGTTTTTATTTCGACTAATTTTCACTTTGCAGCATGTGTTTTAAGGAGTTAACATAGTGT
Organism: Sequoia sempervirens; assembly: GCA_007258455.2. Taxonomy (NCBI): domain Eukaryota; kingdom Viridiplantae; phylum Streptophyta; class Pinopsida; order Cupressales; family Cupressaceae; genus Sequoia; species Sequoia sempervirens. The sequence continues at coordinate 253,373,207 of VDFB02047230.1, read as the reverse complement.
TTACAAGACGTAGAATAGAAGACAAGTTTTCGAAACCCTTTTTTGCAGGACAATCACCAAAGATAAATTTGAAACTACTGATGAATTTGTTTTGCAAGACGTGTGTCGAAGACTATTTTGAAACAAGACTGTTTGTTTAGAATAAATAAGATTTAATTTAATGCTTAAAAAGAACTTTTTCTACTGTGTTTTGTGCACTTGCACACTTTGTGTTACCTGATTAGTGTGTACGTACACATTGATCCTTTTCTTTTCTTAAGAGAGGCTTCCCTTGGGATTTCATCACCTCAAGGTTTGACCTTGAGCACATTTTCTAGTGGACTATATCAAAGGGGGGAGAATGAAATTTGTACCCCAAGGAGTGGCTAGCGTCGTTTGAAGCCAAGTCGTGAGACCCTCGATCCGCTGAGACTCAATGGTGATGAGAGTGGGAGAGACCCTCCCAATCTTAGGCTATTTTAGACGGGCTTTTTGTTCATAGACTCCCTTACTAGACACCATTTTTATTAGAAACCCAAATCCTTCTATCTCTTGGCGCAAGAGGTCGAACCTCTGAAGTTGTCTCACATCCATACAGTTCCTAGTAGAGATGAGAAGTATGCCATGGGAGTTTCATGGGTACTGAAGCTTGGCTGCCCCGGAGAAGTGAGTGTCGTGGAGGGGATCTAGTAAGGTCAAGCTTCTAGTCATCCACTTTGAATAAGGGTAGCTGGGGAAACCCAAGTGAGAATCCAGTAAGATACTATCACATTCCAGCCTTAGGATCGTACTTGCCTGATTTAATTATAGTTCACGTCTAAAATACTATGTTTACTGTGTGTTTGCTATTTTCCAAAAAAAATTGATCAGAAACAGTGAGTCAAAACCTACAGTTTATCAGAAAACCGCATCTATTCGTCATAAAACCGCAATTGTCAAGCAGAGTCGCACTTGTTCACTAGAAAAAAACAATTGTTACTTTGAGTCGCATCTGTTTACCAGTCTGCCACATCTGTCAAAACTAATTCCAAACTAAATTTACCAGAAACTGAGCCACATATGCTTATCAGTGAGTTGCATCTGTCAGAATAGGTCGCATCTATTTACTACACTACCACATATGATATCCCAAGTCGCAAATGAATTACCCCTGTTACTAGAAAAACCTACACTTAAAATTTTTGTGATGCATCTGAATAGGTGAGCCGCATCTGGAGTTTGGAACAATGCATATGCCTTGCCACATACCCTTGCTTTATTTTACCAGTTGATAGTCTTTGATACCAGAATACCACATTTGTTTACCAGTAAGCCACAATTGATTTCCAGAGTTTCATTTGTAGTCTGGAATGACACATCTGCCAAACACATTTCCTGATACAGTCTGAGTCTGAAAACTGCATCTAAGAAATCCTGAGTCGCAATTGATACAGTGAGTTGCATCTGCTTGATATAGAACCGCATCTCTCTGATACCCAAGATTAAATTTACCAATAGACCGCAACTAACAACACAAACCACAACTATTAAATTATATGACACATCTCTCATCCTGCAACGCATTTTCCTAATTACCAGAAAACTAGAATTCATTGTCACAGACTGAAAACAAGCAGTCATACCAGCATCTGATTTATTGTTTTACACTGATCCTTGGATAGAAACCAAAAAATTTTCTCAAAAATTTGTATGATTGCATCCTTTAGGTATCATTCAGTCATAATGATAGGCATCCTAGGTTTAGATCTTACTTTCATCTTAGGAGTCCTTATTTCCTTTAGAGAGATCATCATTTGCAGATCTTAAGATAGGAATCTTTCACGCTTTGGATAAACCCTTGCTAAAATGAACTTTGTCATTGAACCTTGTCATCATATCTTTTTGTCCTACATTTGATACCTTCCAACTCATTAGTCTAGTTTGGGAGCTCACCTTATCTTTTGGAAATAGTCCTACGAAGGCTCCTTGTCAAAACTAAATTGAAACCTGGGTTAAGCTTTAGCTGGTAGGTAACCTCTTTTAGAATCTTCCAAAATTGATCACTTAGACTTTTGCATATTTAGACATTGTCATCCTAGAATAGCATCATCTTAGACATTCCTTATTTGCAAGAAAATACCAAAAAAATAGATGCATTCATTCTTTATTTGCAAGAAAATCCCAAAATAATAGATTAGATTCATAATCATCCATAGACTTAGTTTTTGCATCACTTGCACTTTGAGCTTACCTTACATGGTTGAAACAAGATCTAAAAGGAAAGAAAGAGAAAAGATGGTTGATCCAAATGATTTTATCAATCCATTCTCAGACCCCTTTTTAGGGACATCTTCATCAAGACCTCACAAGACTTTGTTAGACAATTTTTTTACTAGAGACGCACAAGGACACATTGTAGTGGAAGACATAGATGCTACTGCACAGGACCCTGAGTTTTCCTCCTTTGTAGATGACTATCTAGCAAATGATCCTCAATGATACTTAGTTAAGTTGCTAGAAGAGGGTGCCAAGTTACCCCCTAGATTTGACATATGTACCCTATAAACAACATCTACTCAAGAAACAAACACGACAACTACTAGTGCTACTATACCTCAAGTGACTACCACTTTACCATCTGGAGGACCCACATAGAGTGGTTCAACAATACACACATCTCCATTTGGTACATCTAGCTTGACATAGGGTCTAAATTTTACCATTGGGGCGTCATCGTCCAATCCCTTCAGTCCTCTTGTTGGGAACAAAAGACCTAAAATGTCAGCTCCTACACCAAGTGTCAATGTCACTAGCACTATTCCACAAACAATAGCTATACCATGTGTCAATGTTACTAGTACTATACCACAGATTAGGGTCTCACAAATAGGAAACATATCCTCCTTTCAATATGGAAGCCGACCCACCACTTCACAAATGCCAAATCAAAATCCATTTTCAAAAATTCCAAATCAAAATCCATTCTCACAAATTCTGAATCAAAATCCATTTTCACAAATCCCAAATCAAAATCCATTCACACATATTCTGAATCAAAACCCATTCATTAACATTCCAAATCAAAATCCACTTTACATACCAACACTCAACCAAAACCCATCACAAAATGTTGGATTCCAAAACATGTATATAGACCCAAACAATCCAACTAACACATCATTAACACAAGTTGATGTCCTGTAGACACAAATGCATGCTATTCAATCACATATGGATAACATGGCAGTGTCTAACAAGAGAACTTTCTCAACAAAGGATTTGTGCCCATTTCCCTTTGAAAAATCATTATACATGACACCTTTCCCTCATGGGTATGTTATACCTAATTTTCCCAAGTACAATGGAAAGATAAATCTAGTCGAACACATAAGGGAATTTTCCACGATGTGCATAGATGTCACATATGACCCCACCTATCTTATGAGACTCTTTCTGAGAAGTCTTATTGGAATTACATTGGAATGGTTTTTAGGTCTTGATTATGGCATAAAATCATGGGGCGAACTGGCTAAAAAATTAATTGAACACTTCTTTAACATCGACCATGAGATCAACATAGCAACCTTGTGTCATACTACACAAGAAAAAGGAGAAATTTTCATCACCTTCTTCCAAAGATGGAGAACTATAGCCAGTCGATGTCCCATTGAGATACCTGAGAAACAAAAGGTCACTATCTTCCAGGAAAATCTCAACCCAAAATTGAGAAGTGACTTGAGAGTACATTGTTGTGCATCCTTTGTAGAACTAGTGGAAAAGGGCCTCATACTAGAGAAAGGACTCATAGACAAAGGGGAACTCAAGGTACCCAACAAAAATCCCCCTATCCAGAACACCCCTAATGACAGAAACAAGTTTTGGTATCGGATCAAAAACGTTACCAATGATGGGGTCATTGATGCTAAAACCCTACAAGCAAGACCGGTCATTACACTTAGAGGATAGAACCCCTCTACCAACACTCTCAATGTCGTCAATCAAACCCACAACACTATCCAAAACACCTAGCGATTACAAAAATAGAGGAGGTTTCCAAAACATGAGTTCACTCCCTTAGGGGAACCTATTGAGTAGTTCTTCAAGCAATTGTTGCAACACAATCTCATATAACTTCAAGAGCCAAGACAATATGACCCAAGGAAATTCAAATCATTCTGGTGGGATGAAAATTCCTTTTGTGATTTCCATAGAACCAAGGGACATAGCCTACAAAAATTTTGACAACTGAAAAACACCATACAAGACTTTGTTGAGAACAAAACCGTTCAAGTAGGTGGACAGAAACTGACATCTTCAAACACTGATCATAAGGTCTTTTTCTGATCCACTACATGACCATGGGAAAGGAAAGGCCCCCAGTTCGAGTAACAAGACCAATACTGCAGCCAACTACGCTAGTGTTAAGCATGATTATAGTGGCCCAATCATAAATCATATCCAAGTTGCCAATGAGCATGTCAACACAATCACCATAAATAAAACTCCCGAGTGTACTGTCAACCCTCGCCAAACCAAAATCACCATCCAAGGTCCTCCATCACACCAAACACCACAGACTTCCAAGCTATAGTATAACTTACTTGACCAACTAGGGAAGACCCCAGCTCAAATCTCTATCTTGGAACTATTGCGTATCTCCCTCGATCACTGATCCATTCTAGACAAGGCTTTACAAAGCACGACTGTCCCCACCGACCTCAATGTCAATTATTTCCAAGAGATGGTAGGATACTTAACCAACAATCATCACACTACCTTCTCCGAACAAGACTATGCAACTGAGAAGACAAATCATAATGACCCATTACACCTAGAAGTCCTTGTTCATAAAACAAAATTTAGACGAGTCTTGGTAGACAGAGGAGTAGGGTTAAATATTTACACTTTAAAAATATTTTAAGGCTTTAGGCTTCTCAGAGGCATGTGTGGACACCACCAAAAACATTGTCATTAAGGCTTGCGATGATGAAGAAAATAATCAAAGGGGGTTGTAACACTTCCTATCAAAATTGGGCCTGCAGTTATGGATACAAACTTGCAAGTCTTGGATCTCACCCTCCCACACAACCTTTTTCTAGGCAGACCATGGATTCACGCTATGAAGGCAGTCCCTTCTACCTACCATCAATGTCTAAAATTTCCCTACAATGGCACTGAGATTACAATAGATGGTGACCCGGATCCTTTCCAATATTGTACTAATCTACGAGAGATACCCCAACGCTAGGTGCCTGTAAACCAAGAAGCTTCATCATCCAATTCATCTCACTATGTCGATACATCCACTCTCTCTAAAACATACACTCCATCATCACCACCTTCCACTCCTAGGGTTGTGGAGAATATTACATGAAGACATCTTATTGTGTTAACCATCTAGTTCCTCCTAAATCATACAGTTTACCTACAACAAATAGGAGACAGTCAGTGGTCACCATACACATCCCTCCCACAACAACATTCACAAAATGGGGAGAATTAAGTAAAGAAGCCATCAACGAAGATGACGCGACCTCCTAGATATATAGAGAAGACAATGAAGAACCCCTCCACTTGCTCAGATACCTACATATCAATATGGAAAAGGTTTTACCATAATGCAGAGCAAAGGATACAATGGACATAGTGGCTTAGGCTTACACCAAAATGGGAGGATGGAAACTATCATTGTTTCTAAATGGTTGAAATTCCTAGGGCTTGAATTTCAACCAATCCGGATTGCTGTTCCTAGTACCACATCACCTTTACTAGAGGAAGTAAGTGATTCTGAAGATATTGAGACATCCAACGAACCACCTGACCAACCCTACTGTGATTCCCCTGACTCTAACGAATATGAGTGGAATTCCTTATCCTCCACCTCTATCATGGACCTTGATAAACTATTTGGAGAACTTGACTTAATGCTTAAATCCTTGCCAAATCCATTGAATTCTTGTCCACTAAAGAATATGACAAAAGAGGAATGGTTTAAACATTACTATTGCGAATATCTTGATCCTACCTCTTGGGAACCTAACAAATCCACTTTAGATAACCACACCTTGGCATTAGGCCCATCTTAGAATCCACCTAGATCCAAGCAAAAGTGAAAATAGGACTTGGTAAGAAACCTTTGTGACTATGTGAACAACTCAGATTTTACCTTGACCCCTTTGAACTTTGACACCTCTGATGATGACATGCCCTTAGTATACCCCTAGTTCGTCAACTGGGACCAACAAGACACAGTCGTCTTAGATATCTTTGAGAATGACGAAGCAATTGTTGATCTCTTGGGACTACGAGAAGGCATATCTAGTGGGGATCATAAGGTTGGATTTACCATAGACTTGGACAACATGGCATATTTTGGGGAATCTGTTTAGCCCTCCAGTCGCAAAAAATAAGAAAAAGAATGAAAAAGATAAAAATGATGAGTCTCTAGGTGAAAAATGAAAGGCGCCTTTAGACAGTGAAAAAGAAAAAAATAAGGACGCATCTGAAGGTGAAAACCTCTTTGAAGCACCCAAGGATGGAGGTTTGAACATTCTCCAAGTTGCTAAGGAAAATTTGCCCATGTTAGTTGAAGAATCTATGGAAGTCAACATAGGTACGAAAGAGAATCCTCGGCTAGTCTATTTTGTAGCATCGTTGATAGAAACAAAGTAGCCAAAGTTCCACAACTTTTTCACATAGAGATAAATCAAATTTTCCTAGTCATATGCTGACATGCCAGGGCTGAATCCTGAACTTGTACTACATCACTTTCCCTTACAACCAAGTGTAAAACCAGTGAAACAGAAATTGAGGAAAATGCACCCACAGATTACTCTACTAGTCAAGGTTGAATTAAAGAAATTGTTGGATGTTGGATTCATTAGATCAATAGACTATGTAGATTGGATTTCCAATCTTGTATTAGTCAAAAAACCAATAGGGGGCATCTGCATCTGTACAAATTTTAGAGATATAAACAAGGCTTGCCCTAAAGATGACTTCTCTCTACCGAGCATTGACATGATTGTAGACATGACAGTAGGATATGAGATGTTATCCCTTATGGATGGATTTTTAGGGTATAATCAAATTAGAATTACAACTGAAGACCAACCTAAGACAGCTTTCACCTATCCATGGGGAACATATTGCTGGAATGTCATGCCCTTTGGACTCAAAAATGTTGGAGCAACCTACTAATGGGCTATGAAAACTGTTTTTCATGACCTCATACACACTCTTATGGAGGACTATGTTGATGATCTAATAGATAAATTATTGTCAAGAGCTGATCATTTACAGGTTTTAGACAAGATTTTTCAAAGGCTAGAAGAGTATAAAGTGAGACTAAATCTGAAGAAATGTGTGTTTGGCATGATATCAAGAAAGCTTCTGGGATATATCATTTCTAGATGAGGCATTGAAGTGGGTCTAGCCAAAGTGAAAGCAGTAATAGACATGCCTCCACCAGCTAATCTCAGTCAACTAAGGACACTACAAGGGAGACTGCAATCCATCAGAAGATTAATAGTGCAGTTAGTAGATAAGACACATCCTTTTCAACATCTACTTAGAAAAGGAGTACCCTTTGTATGGACAATTAAATGTCAGGAAGCTTTTCAACTGATTAAAGATTACCTACTCAAACCACCAATCTTAATGCCACCTATTGAGGGATGACCATTGATTCTTTACATATCATCTACCACCTCAGAACTAGGAGCATTGCTTGCACAAAATGACAATGAGGGTCATGAAATGACAGTATACTATATCAGCTACACTTTGGTAGGTTATGAGCTCAATTACATTACCATTGAACATGCATGTCTTGTAGTAATTTTTGCTACTCAAAAACTTAAGCACTATATGCTAAACTACCAAACCATGTTGGTTGCAAAGATAGATCCTCTGAAATATCTTCTCAACAAAGTAGCATTGACAGGACGACTGGCCAAATGGGTAATGATACTTAGCAAATATGATATCCAGTACGTAGAGAGAAAAGATATCAAAGGAGAAGTCATTATTGATCAATTGGTTGATGCACTGATACAAGCAGATCACCCTTTAGTTGCAGATTTTCTTGATGAGTTCATATTCACTCTTGACACGAGAATGACATGGAAATTATACTTTGATGGGTCCCATATTGGTATATTGTTTATCACACCACAGGGTGACTCTATTCCCAAGTCATTCAGGATTACCTTTCCATGTACCAACAACATAGAAAAATATGAGGCTCTTGTGATAGGATTACGCATGGAAATCAAATGGAAGATCAAGAACCTACAGGTTTATGGTGATTCTCAACTGGTAATCTGATAGGTAAATGATGACTATGAGACTAAGGATGAAAAGCTTGCTCCCTACAAACGCATGGTAGATAGTTTCAAAGAGTACTTTGAAAAGGTTGACTTTCATCAAATACCTCATGTTCTAAACAAGGCAGAAGATGCCATGGCTACTATTTCTTCACTCTTGGACATACCTAGCAACATGCCTAAATTCAAGTTTTTGGTAGAACAACTTTTGGTTCCTGCCTATGACATCCTAGATTCAGAGATGGTGTGTGAGATTATTGGTACCAATTCCCCATCGTATAAGGACATATATGACTACCTCCATGTAGAGATCATACCCCCTGACCTTTCCAACAACCAACACAAGACATTTATCTGTAAGGTAGCCAACTATTCCATCATCAGAGACACCCCATATAGATGCACCCTAGACAATACCCTATTGAGATGTCTCGATACTAAAGGAGCACAAGCAACCTTGCATGGGGTACATGAGGGTATATGTGGATACCATTCTAGTGTTCCTACCTTAGCTAAGAATATTATGAGACTAGGTTACTATTGGCCTACCATGGAAAAGGACTCATATATCTTTGTTAAGAAATGTCGTCAATGTTAGGTACACGGAGACTTAATACATGCACCAACATAGGAGTTTTGTCCCATAACGTCACCATGGCCCTTTTCCCAATGGGGAATCGACCTCGTAGGCAAGATACATCCTATGTCATCTAACCGCCATAAGTTCATTATCATTGCGACCAAGTACTTCACCAAGTGGATTGAAGCTATTTCCATGACCTACATCACTGACACAGATTTCTAAGTTTATCCTAAACTATATCATCTATCGATATGGTGTCCTTCAATCCATAATTATAGATAATGGTCATCCATTCAAGAACCAAGAAGTTCATCATCTCTGTGAAGAGTTCCATAACCAACACCATTTTTCCACCCCATATTACCCACAAGGTAACGTCCAAGTTGAGGCATCTAATAAAACTATCATCAAAATCCTCAAATAGACTATCAATGATGTTGGTCATGATTGGAATTTGTAGCTAAATCTAGCCTTATGGGCTTACTACACAAGAATTTGTACTCCCACAGGTCCCACTCCATATTCCTTAGTATTTGGTTATGAGGCCATCTTGCCTATTGAGGTCGAGATTCCTTCCTTAAGGGTATCCTTGAATGGCATATTGAAGATAAAGAGTACCGCATTTCAAGACTACATGAGCTAGATTCCTAGATGAACGAAGACAAAAGGAATTAGATCATCTCCAAGCATATCAAAATCATCTTCATTGCAACTACAACAGGAAAGTCTTGAATAGAAATTTTGACTTTGGTGACCTGGTCTTAATGGAGAATCCCAAGAATCAAGCTGAAAGAGAAAAACCAGGAAAGTTTGAACCTAACTGGTTAGGACCCTACATTGTCACAGAAGCTTTTGGATTAGGAGCATATCAACTCTCTACTCCTAAAGGAGAACCATTGTCAGCACCTATCAATAGTCCTCATTTGAAGAAGTTCTACGCATAGCTTTTGAGAGCCTTGTCTTCATTATCAAAACTACAAAAAAATAAAAAAATAAAATCATTTCCAGGTGAAAACCTGGAACACAAGCATCTTGGTAACATAAAAAGAAAAATAGTAAAGAGAAATAGATCATCCAATAGTGAAAACCACTTCGGTGGCACTTTGGATAAGTACCATGGTGAAAACCTAACAAACAGGCACCATGTGTAGTCAACTATTCCCCTTTGTCTACCATCATTCTAATCTAACTTCCCTGTACATACCACCTATTGTTAGGGTTAGAGATGGCAGATATCTAACAATTAAATGCAGATTTAAATAATAAACAGAGAAACTAAAACATACACAGAATAAATCATAACACAGAGAATTTAACATGGTTCACCCAATCTGGGCTACATCCACCAAACCGCAGCCATCCAATACTTTTATTATCCAGTGCAAAACCTATTACAATCTTGCGAATAATCGTGTTTTCCCCATCTGTAACTCCCATCCCAACCCCTTTTAACAAGCTTTTTAGAAGCTTCCGAATTAGGGTTTTACAAAGTCGGTTTTCTTTTCTTTTTCGGAGATTTTTCCTTTTTCGCTGACGACGCGAAAAAAATGGCAAAAAAAAAAATTTCTCGGGGGCTGCGCCCCCGAACCCCCGCCCGAGGCCCGACCCGGCCCCGGACCCCGGCGAGGACGGGGGGCCAGGGTGTACAGTATACCATGGGCTATACAATATAGCATGATCAGTCGCCACATACCAACACCTATCCCTATACATATCACATATATTTCACATCCATCGCTTGTACATACCATTCATAATAAATGGTTGTCTTTTCCATAACTTGGAACAATTAACATCGAGCGCATTTCGTATCCCCCATCCCATCCCATTCATAATCAATTGGTCTTATACTTGACTAGGGGCAAGCACTTGACTTATGTCATATTGGTTCTTACATTGGTTGTTTTGAAGATGTAAAACCATTAAAATTCCAAAAACATCACAAAATGTCCTAAAACAAAAATTCCAAAAAAAAAATAGAAAAATTCAAAAAGACAAAAATCAAAACATGTCAAAAATCCAAAAAATATTGTCAGAATCAGTCACACTTGTCAGTCTTTGTCATTTTTCAAACTACGTTGCCTCTGCAACTAGATGTAGGCAAGGCCATCTGCCGATATGCCCCTAAGGCATTAGGTTAGTCCTTTTTGGTTTGTCTGTATAAAATAATGACTCAATCCATTTGTCTATATGACAAGGTCATTGGTCATGGCGAACTATGAGATCTATGTGTGCATAACATAGGCAAGGCCATCAATCGATGAGCCCCCGAGGCCGCACTAGGTCAGTCCATTAGGGTTCATCGCATTCACTACCACACACATCAGATATATTCATACAATTCAAGCCTTTCTCAGTCAGCCTTGTTAGTCAAACTCTAGTCGAACTACAAGGTCTCTACATGTATAACGTAGGCAAGGCCATCAATCGATGAGCCCCTGAGGCCACACTAGGTCAGTCCTTTAGGGTTCGTCGTCACACACAGTCAATTGTCAGCACATCACATCAAGTCATGCATCAAAAAGATGAACAAGTCAACAATGTCATCAAGTCAAATCAAACAAATTGTCAAAGAAAAAAACAAAAACATTTCAACTTATGTATGCTATAGGATGTGTCCTTCCTGAAAATAGACATCATCAAAACAATCAACCTATGTCTTATACAGGATATGTCCTCCTTGGAAATAGACATTAGGATAACAATCATCATAGCCTTACATAGGTTAACACATCAACGACATCAAACTCACTGTCTTATACGATACGTGTCTTTCTGAAACCAGGCTTTTGTCATGCCTTATACAGATAGTCATAACATCGAAAATAGACTCAACGTCTTATCTAGTATGTGTCTCTCCTGAAATCAAGTTTTATCAATCAATCCTCGTATCAATCAAAACAATCAAACAAACAGATCAAGTTTTGGAAAATATTTTACTAGCTTTGACTTTGTCACTTATTTATCTTATCATTTCATTTGACTTTATGATTGGAATCTTGTTACCAGCTTTCTCAAGGATGTCCCATGAAGGATTTAGAGAAGCAATGATGTATCAACATTTTTTTTTCTTTGACTCTTGTTTGTCGTCTATCTTTTAAATTTGATTTTTGAGTCATGTTACTAGTTTCCTCAAGGATGTCCCATGAAAGATTTAGAGGAGCAATGACAACTCATGACCCGTCTTTTATTTGTTTGTTGTATGCAGTTTGTCTTGACAAAAAGACTGGGGCAATTGTGCCCTTAGTATGAGTTAGGACATTCCTTGTCTACGACTGTCTATTGTTAGTAGGTGGATGACCTTGCACACCTTGATCTATGTCATATCATGGCATTTGTCTCCATTTGTATTAGTTATCACCCAATGATGATTAAGTGCAAATCCTTTTGTGGGTTGGTGAAACACCGAAGATTTCTAATACTAACATCCATGTCTTTTATTATTCATCTTCTTTCTGCACTAACATTTCTTCTTTCGTGCATTATGACGAAGTCCTATGACACACAAAAATATAAAACATCCTATATATGCATTCATTTTAGAAACATCATGTAAATATCATACATTGTAAATCATACATATATCTTACATTTCAAAAACACAAAAATATAGGCATCTATCGTATCTAGGAAATCATGGCATAATAGGCATTCATCATCATGGATTATATAACAAAAGCATTGCATGTACATAACAGTTGTAAATATATGCATCACATTATATCCACCATCATCAAATGTATAGCATCACATGTAGATATCATTGTAAATAAATATATCATCTTGCATCTCATATTCATGAACATCAAATCCATGCATAACATCCATCGATATCATAGAAAGAAAATGCATACATCATCACATAGAGTCAACATCACATCATAAGCTACATAAAAGCATCATAATGTACATATGATCATCCATAACATATGCATATCAGATAGACAATAACATATCATATAGAACATGAGCATAAATAAAGACTGCATAATCATAATAGAACTGCATATCATAGGAATCACCACCAAAATTATATATATATATATCGCTCAAAAAGTGTCACATCACAAGGTCATAATGTATCAGTAAAAATGAAGCCTACAGGCTCTATGATCAAAATATAGTGTCTACTAAATAAATATCAGAATATGTCTCTATCCAAAACTCTCACTACTCCCATGTGGAGAATGTGGAGATGACTGACAACGAGATCTTGATGACCGGTGTGCAAAAGAAGTCTTATCATATGGTCCAGTCCTGGGAGGTCCCACAACCCCCTCTGTACTCTATGTCTTGCTCTAAGTACTACTTCGTGACCTCCTACTATGTGCCTGAGAGTAACTGGGAGCCCGTCTCTTAGGAGGAACCTCTCCCTCATAAAGATCCCTATAGTAGGTAGCTCTCTCACCAGCTTTGACTAACTCCTGAGCGAAAGTTGTAGCTGGCCCACTGCAAAGAGTTGTAATCTCTATAAACCTCTGCTCAATCTCCTGTCTCTGAGCTATGGCATGATCCCTGTCCATATATGCCTTGTCTCTCTCCATCCATAGCGAGTCTTGCTCTGCCATCAAAGCCCTCATCCCCTCCTCCAAAGACTCTACTCTGGCTCATAAATCTGTTGCCTCCTGATCAACAGGACCTATATCCTCCTATTGCAGCCGCTCTCTCCCATCATCATCCCAATCCTCTAGAATCCTATCTCGAAGCTCTCACTCTTGGTCATCTATCTCCTCCTCATCCATATCGTCATCCTGGTATCCAGTGAGCATACCAAGAGCATCTATCTTTGCCTCCTTCCTAACCGTCTCCTCCTCTACATGCTCCTCACCAATGTACTCCTCTGCTACATGCTCCTCTCCACTAGCTCCAACATCAACATCCTCCTCTCCTCCACCAATCTCAAGCATGGAAACATCCTCGCCCTCTCCCTCCTCCTCCCAGATGAGTGAAAAATGTGGGCCTCGTCCTCTATGACCACGTCAACCCCTACCATCACCTCTCCCACCTCTACCACCTCTACCATCATGACCTATACCTCTACCACGCCTGCCCCGAGGTCCTATCCCATTCCTTTCTATAGATGCATCTTGCTCTGGATCAGTAAACGGAATAGGCCCGTGACTAGCCCACTAGGTATCATATGCAACTATCATACCCGAATCAGCTACTCTGCCTCTCCATCCCTAATGAACTAGCTGTAGTGCATCAATATCTGCCTTGACTGTTGCAACTGGAATCTCGGGTCCCCACAGAGTGACCTCCCTAGACAATCACACATACTTCGCTCGTCCTCGAGGCTCATCGTGAACCTCGCCAAACTACCTCAGGACCCAATCCAGCAGATGCCTCTCAATGATATGAACATGGGAAACTATCCTACCAATCAAGTACTATGTCTGTCTATAAAAGGGCAGGTGTCCATCCTCATCCCACCATCATGCACAATCCATGTAAGGTCTCTAAATAAACTGCACCATCGTGTCAATGGCATGTCTGTAGTACCCTGTATCTCCAACATGTTTCTGGGTGTTTTCCCCCGCATAATGGAAGGCATACGGAGCTCCCTATTGCAGCTCAGTTGTGACAAGCGGATGGAGGATCACAATGTGTTCCCGCATCCATACCATCAGTAGCGTGGTACCATAACTCATCGACTATGCCTCTCTATACACTATATCATGCAAATGAAGATATAGCATGGCGAGCAAACATGGACCCCATGCATATACTACCCATCTCTCTAACATACCCACTAGCATCTCTCCCCATCCCACTGAAAATCCATGACCTCAGCGATCGGGTAGAACTACCCCCCAATCAATGTACATAACATACAATCTATCCTATCATATCTATCAGCTAGGACATGCCATCTAATCTCATAATGGTCTATCCCTAACTGTCTAATGTCATCATGAGGATAATATCTACACATCTCACTGAAACCCCTCTATGTATCATACATAACCCTGACATCCCTAATCGGGAGCCTCAAAATCCTCTATACATCCTCTAATGTGACAGTGACCTCACCTGTAGCCAAATGAAATGAAGACGTCTTAGAGTGCCACCACTCGTAGAGCACAGTTAGCAAACCTTAGTTTTCCCGAATAGTAGGCATGTAGGTAACATGATGTAAACCCAGGTGCCAAAGGAATTGTCTCTCCCCGCTCTGTAGCTGATCCCGGAAGTCAAAAGTCAAAGGTCTAGACTCCCTCGTGTAAATCAGATCCAATACAACCTGCAAGGGCATAATGCATATCTAATATCAGAAAACAAATAACCTATTATAGTCCAAAATTTCAAAAAAAAAATTCCAGCCAAATGCGCCATTTTCTATCAAATGCGTTGCAAAAACTCAATTGCGTCATTTCAATTTGCAAATGCATGAAAAAAATCACCATGCCCAATCAAATGACCATTCAAATACGCAAATGCGTACTAAAATCACCAATGCGTTTCAAAAATCAATATGTGCTACTGTCTATGACATGCGTTGCAGATATACATATGTGGTGAACTAAACTACAAATGTGTTCATTTAATTATATCCCTATGCTAACCTAGACGTGATTTTACACATGCGGCATTCTGATGATAGATGCATCGATTACACATGCATATGTGGTGATATAGAAAGTGACGCATGACATAAAAATGAAATAAATGTCTAAAAATGCGTGAAATGAAAAATTTCAAAAGACAGTGTCTAAGTACTTACCGAGGGTCCCACATTTGCAAGGTGTCTGAACGTCCGAATGTGATATCCACGATGTTGCAAGAGGGGAATGAGTGACATTTTTGCTAGAACTCCAAAGCACAAAATCACAATTTATAAACTTGAGAGGTGAAAATGAATGGATTTTCCACCCAATTTGTATTTATACCTAGGGTTTTTGGTGGCATTTTTCAAATCTTCTATACTAGATGCACCATTTTCCATCTTTTGATGACTATTTCACCTATCAAACTTCCTCCAAACTAATTTTTGTCAACACCATCGAACTTCTAGCCATCCAATTAACTAATCGGGACTATTTCCAAATTTTTTGGAATTTTTTAAAAATTTGTTAATTTTCCCGAGGGGGCATACCTTCACCTATTCCACACTGGGGCACAACTAGGGAATGTTTTTGATCGATTTTCTTTGACACAATGCCGAAATGAAATTGTATCAAAGAGGGGGAAAATGTAGACACTAAAATTTGGTCTAAGCCCGCGACTTCAATTTCTTCATAATTCGTATTTTCATGGCCATGATTAAATAATGTTAATTATTTAATTATTCTCTAAAGTCCTTTCTCAACTATTAATTAAATAACTTTTAATTATTTAATTAATTCATTTTAACATTTATTCCTCTATTAATTAAATAAACTTAATTATTTAATTAATTCATAGTGTCTTTATTCAGTCCTGATTGATTAAATAAATGTTCTTTATTTAATTACATAACTAATTAATTTTATCCTCTTTTTTAAATTAAATAACATTCTTATTTAATTTATCCTAATCATATTTCCAACTATAATTAAATAAATATTTTAATTATTTAATTATTCATTAATCTTTTCTTCAGTCAATTAAATAAATCTTATTTATTTAATTTAATCCTTAAATGTCAAATGTTGAATTAAATAATCATTTAATTCATAAAAGCTTATTTTGGACATATTCCTCTATATTTAGATAATTTTTTAAGTTATGTAATTATTCATTCACCACTTAACTCAAGATCTATTTAAATCAGTCAGTCATCTCCTGATTTAATGTTTGATTGTCTCTGACAAATGGACTCTCACTCTTAACTAGTCAGTTATCTAGTTTTAATTCTTATGCATTTAGATATTTATTAATTAAATAACTTTATTTAATTAATTAATTCATGTGTGCATTCGAACATATTGTTTCCTTTATTCTATCTTTATCCTTTACATGCAATCTTTATTCTTCTAATTTTTGAATACTCTCAACTAAAGATTAAATCATTATTTAATCTTGATCTCCACCTTTCAACTTGTAATCACTCACGACTACTGACACTAATCTCAATGTATGTCGAATCTTTTAATCTGAATCATCTGTCCATCTTTTAATCTACCTATCATTTGAACAATCAATTTTCTATAAATTGACCTAACCTTCATCATTGTTACTCCTCCCGAATCTCATGACTTTTAGAGCACTTGTTTTATAATCTTCGTTATTTTGCTATTATCATATCTACTGAGGCTATACTTGCACACATACTGAAAATTTGAGGGAAAGAATAGTATCACGGTGAAATGGAAAAGGACAATAGAGGTTATTCATGGAACTATATTGATTCTTGGTGAGATCTTTTCATTTATGCTTTCCTTTGTGCTTTGTTGTTTAGCTTTAGATTACATTAGAGTTTACCACTTTGAGTTGTTTAATCTTTCTTGTTTTCATGATGTTACAAAATTAAGTATGTGGAAATACAAATATGATATGTTGACATTTGTATGTGTGAATGCATGAATGTTCATGAGATTTAGTATGATTCTATACTTAAATTATGGTTGTTAATGATGTGAATGACTTGAGGATGAAACTAACATCTTGCAGCTAGAATGATTGTAACCCGCAACAACTAGATTTCCATCTTGCAGCATAAGGATTGCAGACAATTGCAGGGGAGAGATCAGAATAGTTGAAGTGTGACATTTCTAGAAGAGGACGAAGGTGATCATTCAAATTATCCATTGTGAGTCACCATAGCATGTTCTTGTCTACCCAATAGGACTACTAGAAGGAGAAGAAATTTTTTTTGGGCAAGACTAACCCATGACATGGCAGTCCCCAAGAACATGTCTTTGTCATGGTGGTTAACTGTTAGACCATAGTTCTATTTCAATTTTTATTTTTTTATCTTTATTTTTTTTCTTTTAAGACTAAGTCCTCTTCCTATCTTTGAGGGAGAGTGGATAGATACTTTATGATTCTGTTTTCAGCCCTGGACGAATAAGACTCCTCATAGACATTGTATAGTGGGATCTTTTTTTGAGGAGTAAATCTAGTTGATAGTTAATAGTTTCTAGTAGTTGTTGATCATTGTTAGTTTTTTGTTACCAGTTGTAGCAGAGTATATGTATTGTTGAATGAGAATTCTTTAGTAGATCCTTGGAAAATTATATGTAATAGTTCAGAGTTTTTATGCAATACAAGAGTTAGTTCAATACCATGATTTGTTGATTAAGTAGTAAGTGTTTGATGTCTTTTGTGGAAGAAATAACTCAAGCAAGTGCCACTTGACATACTGCTAATCCACTCTATTTCCTATTATTAGATTAATTAATACATTATTGAATCTACTTTAAAAGGTAATTTCCAATTATATGCATGTAGAATTCATGAATGTAATTCTATAGTTTGGATTGAATTATATAAGTTCATGTTTGTTGCATTCTCTAAAGAAATTAGTTACAATTCAATTTTAGAAGTTAACAGTTACAATCTTGATTGATAGGTACCTGTAGCATAAGGTAGAAACTTATATTTATTTCCCCTATTTTACAAATTAGTGTTTCATTTCCTTTTCTAGCTTTTACATTTTTTTGTACATGTGTAATCACCTATACTCCATTGATATAGGACGTGTTTAGAATCCATGGATGCATATATTGTGCTAGCATTGTCTAAACTTTACTAGTCCTTGCTTTATAATTAAATGAAGCCTCTTGTAAAAGATGAAATTTCAGTTAGGAATCCACCCTCTTAATTGTGTGTTTACCTATAGCACCAAGTTAATTAGACATTAGAGAGGCCCTACACTCCTCACCTCCATTTTTCTAAATGTTGGACTTTGAAGATTGACAAAATTGATCCACTATATTCTAAGTAAAAATATATCAACATTATATATCTTTTGGAAGGCCTTTAATAACCATTCTTTCATCTCTTCATCATCACAAGGAGACACTCACTTAAGCCTCAACACATATCATTTGGGATTTAGAGCATAAAATACCATGTGAAATAGTGTTTTCATAGTGTATCACTATTATGTCCCAATGGGCCTAAATGCTCCTCATATAATCCCTAATCAAGTTCCCTACTATGAATCATTTACTTCAACTACCCAAGCATGTTGTCAAATGTCTTGTAAATCTCTCAAAGACTAGGATAGTTCATATTAGCATATGTAATAACCTAAATAATAAGATTTTGACCTTCACAACATTTGAGGTCCTTTATTTCAACCTTCAAACTGAAATTGGAAGTTTGTATCCTTGTGCATCCCTAAAAGATCAATAGCTCTAATAAAATAAGATTCAAGTACGCATATGATTGATATTGATGAATAACCAATGTCTTACATTAGTCCACCCACTCGTTATGATTAAACATGTCCATAACCAATTTTGTCTTATTTCCTCCAACAAATTTACCTTAAAACACACCATCAAGAAGGGTGATGCATAATTTATATTTTCTATGGAGAACATGGACCAATCAAATTTGTATTTTACAACATTTCTTTGAAATAGAGAAAATGTGCCACATGAAATGGGTTGGCATGGTCAAAGAAAATTTTGGGAACCTAATAATATTACAATTCCCATGATTTCCCATTCAACATCCCTAAAATTGTCTTCAACCTCACCAATCTTCCTCTTTCCTCTAGTAGAAACTTCACTAGTAATCAAATAAGGGATGGATTTTGTAGACTCTTTTGCATACTATTAGATCTTCCTTCACCCTCTATAACCAATATATTTAACTACACCTTCTCACCTATGGTTATCTTTGGAAAAACATTAAACATTGTCATGTAATACCCAAGACATGACTAATTGCCTACACCCTATGAAATATTTCTTGTGCAAATGACTCAGCCAAACTCTACTAACCCCTAAATTTTTATTTTTATCTTTGTCTAGTTTTTTTACAAATTGAAGAAGGGGCTTGAAATTTTTGAATAATCCCTTTGCATAAGGTCTTAAGAGGAGAAAAACAAATCAAATAGGTTATATGGTTGTCCCACTTCACCCACAACTTGATGAAGCCCTAATTATTGTGTGTTCCGTAATAACATTTTCATTTTCACTGCCAACATTGCTATTCATGGTGTTAGTTGAGGAAAAATGAGTGCAAACTAAAAAAAACTTCAATTTAAAATTGTAATAAATTATTTTTTAATCTTTAGAAAAAATTAAAACCTACCTACCTTGCAACATTTTCTCTTCTTCTCATTATTCAATTTTTTCTCTTTTTCTCTCACTCTTTAGTGCTCACAAATGGCCGCAATTAGGGAATGTATTTGGTGGTGGTTGTGTTTTATATTTTTAAAGAAAGGGAAGTATTTAGAGTTTTGAAAGGGGTGTGTGGTCCTTATGGGGCCCAAAACCTCTCTTTTTTTAATTTTTAAATATTAAAAAAAAAACACAACAAAAACTAACTTATGTCTTCCAAGAAAATGTGATCAAGGGACATCTTTGACTTATGTGATTTTCCCCAAATGTACCTGGCTTGGATTTTATTGTTTTTGAGGCATTTCCAAATGGAAGGAAATGATAGGAGAGTGAATTAGGGATGTTTCTGATGTATATCTACATTCTTAGAATGTCTAAGTTACAAGGATGATCACGAAAGATCAAGGGACACTTCCCCATATTACATAGGAAAAATTGATTATTCTATACCCTTAGTAAGAATGTATGCCTAGGATAGCCAAAATAGAAACCAAATCTTGTCTATATTACAAGCTTGGAGTATACTTAGGCCACCAAAAAATGGGGAAACTTCTAAGAACCGATGTGTTTATAGATAATCTAAGAAAGTACTCATGAATCTGAGTTTAAGAGTTAGGCTCAAAATGTGTAGTCAAGACTCTACCTCAACTGGGTCCAATAACCAAGACTTAAAACTCTACTAAAACTCACAAAATTTCAAGGACTCACAAGTCATAACTATCAAACTCAACCAAGTAAATCCAAAAAAAGCAATCAAATCAAACTTTTCAAAAAAAATAATAATAATTTTTAAGATATAATTTTTAATCTGAATCTTTTCACCAAGTCCAAGTCAAATCAAAAAGCAACTTGTTGAGCTTTCACTAAGTCTAATTCCTAGTCAAAAATACAACTTGCCACATTTTCACCAGGTCTAGTTATCAACACCATGCAAATAATATAATGCCAATTTCAACCTAATAGGCCTCCACTATGCATTCTACAAAACCTAAATGAAGCCCTAGAAAATATCATGTCTAAGTAGAGCACTAAATTCCCTCAAAAAAAGAGAATTTTGAGGAGCAAGCTATAAAAAAAATTTATGATGGAATTTGGTAAGGGAAATTCAAATTGTCTAGAATTGTGAATAGACCAAAGCATACTTGTGAAAGGGACTTAAGGCATAACACCAACCCCGCCTACATGTATCTAGCCAAAATCATGCAAACAAGGTTCATATAGAGAAAAAACATATGGTGAAAGCATGTCAAGATATCATAAAAAATTCCAAGAAGGGTTTGGCATTAACTTTATGTGAAATCAATAGAACCCTCAAGTAATCCATTTCCACACTCAATTATGGTACCTTTAACTGGCTACTAATAATGTCAAACTTATATTAGATATCAACATGGAGTTTGAATAGCGTAGAAAGCATACTCAAAACCAAAATAAAATGTCCCAAAGGGAAGCAAAAGAGTTAGGGATGCAAAAGAAAGCAAGGTGTAAGGATGAATGTGTTTAAATTTAAAGCTTGGATAAACAACTAAACAAGCTCAACAATTAGAATTAGGAAAATTCTTCATGTCTACTCATGCACAAAAAAAAAAAAAAAAGGATTTTTTAATAACTTAGCACGCGATTCCTTCAAAAATTTGAAGGGACTTTCACTCTAGTACAATGTTTGTCCAAACAAGAAAATTCAAGATGCATTTCAAGGGAAGAAATTTATGTAGAAAGTGTAATAATTCTAACTATTATTTTAAGTTAATAATATTTAGGGTTATTA
Source organism: Sequoia sempervirens (assembly GCA_007258455.2). Taxonomy (NCBI): domain Eukaryota; kingdom Viridiplantae; phylum Streptophyta; class Pinopsida; order Cupressales; family Cupressaceae; genus Sequoia; species Sequoia sempervirens. Next base: position 253,351,355 of record VDFB02047230.1, on the reverse strand, counting down.
TTTTTAATCATATTCAAATAAAGAAGTTTCCTTTTAAAACCCTAATATTTAACTTTAGTAGTTTATTATCAAGTTTAATCTTAAACCCAAGTGCAATAAAAACCTCAATTCACCATGAGCTTATAAAATATTAACAAACCAAATTTCATAAGATAAAAGAGCAACACATTTGCATATATTTTGTATTAATAATAGAGTCAAAATGATATACAAGCACATGACAATGATAACCAAAAGCAACATCAAGTACAATTATTGCAACAACAACAGTTAACACCAAAAATACCTTACAAGTTGCTTTATACCAACTACCAAGTGTACTAATGTAATGAAAATAAAATTTGTATCCATGGTGTCTTCGCTCAACCTTCAAATGAAGTTTTCATGCACGGTAAAAGGGTTATTCCTCATGCCTAGAAGACCAAAGGGTTTTTTACCTCTAGTATTTGCAAATATGAGGCTTTTCACCCTCATATCTAATAACTTTGAACATGTTCTTTGCGAAATATTAGGAATTTAATATAAATAATAGAATGAATCCTCTCAATAGCATGATCGACCTTGACAACATAAATAATTGTAGTCAAAATGAGCTCCCACTCAAAACAACAATTGGGATTCATTACGACTAACAAAGCTAGGTTTGTAGCCACCATAATAAATGAAGCTTCATTGTCATCCACCATTGATGTCATAGAAAAATTAAATTTGATCAACAAAATATAAACAATGTTTTCATAGGCAAGGAAACAAAACATGCCATTAAGGGTGCTCAATGATGTGTACAGAGATAGGTGGGAAGATTAGGGAAAAAGGGAAAGAACATCAAAGTTCATGAGATGAGGATACCATCTATCATGTCCCTTCCCAATTAAGTCAACCAACTTCCAATTTAATTAAGGTGTTTTTTAACACCACTGAAAATATGTTAATTAATAAAATAATAATAAAATAATCAAAATCAAAATTATTAAATAAAAGAATTTTGAATTTCAAATTTGGGACCTTGCACCTTGTCAATGCAAGTATATATTTCATTTTTGGTGGTTGGGTTTTTTTTTTTTTTTTTAAAAAATTTATAGATAAGTGTTACCAAAAGAGAGGGGGTAATGCCCAAATACATACCAACTAAATACATTATGCCCATAGGCCACATCGTTTATCACTATTAACAACATCACTTCATAGACATTGTAACATTAACTACCCCTAACCGCCAAAATAAACTCCTACCAATGTTGTTAGAGAGAAGGACACAACAACCCCAAAAATAAACCAATAAACTTGTTGAATGTGAATCCTCCTAAAAGCCACATCAAAATCCTACGCCACCAGGCTACGATTTAAAATAGCCAGAAGATCCCCTAGCTCTGTTACATGCCTTAAACTATCGATGCCGATCCAAGCCCGATCAATATCCATAAACCAGGAAAAAGCTTCCAAATTATTGTTTATGACTCCAGCACGGTATACTTCCCAAGCATCTGCCATGAAGTTCGTTGCCACCTCAGCCTCAGCTCCCACCACCCCCTCCTCCAAAGCCAGGTCCAGATCAAAGAAGGCTCTCAGAAAACTTACCCAACCACTCGATCGTAACTCCATAGTGGCGTTAGCAATAGCAGATACATTGATACCAACAACAATCCTATTGAGCCTCACCGACACCCACTCCTTTGATTCGTTCACATCTACCAGGACCCCAATGATAGTTTAATATATTCTACCATCACACCAGTGTTGAATCACTCCTAGCACCTTCGAAACAAATGCAACGATTGCGTTATAAACTTCTTGGTTCTGAAGCACGAAGAGTCGATTACATTGATTTGCTAGGGGCTCCTTAGCACAAACATAAGCAACTCCAAATTGAAAAACCATGTTTGATTGTTCCTTACTAACGTCTCATACAAGATATCCCGAAGCCATATATAGTTGAACTAAATCAGCTTAACCAAATGAGTATAAAAAGGACCAAAGGTCCATTCCATCAAGAACCAGGCAACACAGAGTTGTATCTGCCGCTCCAAACCAACGCATGACTTACGAGGAACAAGAAGCTGCCAGTTTCAGTTCAGCACAGACAAGATATCAGATAGACAGAACAACCGTATGGCAATTCATAGTCTAGAATAGTATTGAGATACGAATAGACTCCTGCCATTGACAATCCAGTCCACACAATGTACAATCCATATCCTCTTGGGGATTACATTGACAACTTCTCCTAGTCACTAGCCACCAAATCCTGAAGTCCGTTCCAACATTCCGCCTCAGAATCGATGATGAGCCCATCCACTTGCCCTACACCAGCATTCGCCAAATAGTCAACAGCTTTATTAGCTTCTCTAAAGGTGTGTCCTAACTTAAAATTTTTGAATTTACCTAGAAGTTCCTTGATTTGGACAACCCAATAGTCGAGCATCCAACTTGGAGATCTGTTGTTTATTATAGCTTGGATGCAAATCATTGAGTCTCCCTCAATTTCAATTGACGTAATTCCCTTACTGACACATAATTGAATTCCCATTAGTAGTGCTTCAAACTCTGCAACATTATTAGAGAAAACCCCCAATTTTTTGGAGGCTGCCCAAACACATTCTCCCGCACGGTCTCTAATAATACACCCGACCCCCATAGCACCAGGATTCCCCTTAGCCGCCCCATCGAAATTCAATTTCCAAGGAAGATCCATAGGCCCCTTCCAACACACTGATTTTTTGTCAACCTTATCTGTTGAGGGCATGCAAATATTTTGTCTTCTTAGATTATTCCAAGCTTTCTGAATTTCTTCATCCCATCTTGTGAACTTCGAATGAGCGTTCAATCTTGTCCTATTATTTGCCACCTCGATAATTGCAACCTTCAATTTTTCAATTAACCTATTGTTTTCAAGTGCTTCACCTCTGAATATTCTCCTATTCCTTTCTTTCCATATATGCCATATTACCAGTGAAGGTGCCAACACCCAAAGGCTATGCCAATAACCATTTCTATTGCCAATCTTCCACGCGTTAAGGAAATCACTCAATTTCTCTTGTCTCGGGCCAAGTATTGAAAATGAATTCTGAAGCCAATCCCAACATTCCATTGCAGTAGGACATAAAAGAAAAAAATGATCAACATCTTCTTCATTATGTTCCAACAACACACAACGAGTTGGGCCTGCAACTCCCATCCTTTTTAAATGATCCATTGTTAAGCACCTCTTATGAAAGACCACCCAGAGAAAAGCACCAGCCTTGGGAAGCACAGCTTGGTCCCAACATAATTTCGCCAGCCAATCTATTCTTGCTCCAATTTCCGCCTGAATTTGATATCCCAACTTAGCAGAGTACTCCCTAGACTTTGCCCCACACCATACAATAGAATCTTCTTCTTTGGACATCAACACGACCCGATTGATTAATTCATCCAAGATAGCCTCCAGTTTCATATGATCTAAATGCAGATGCATCAAACTTTTCCAATTCACCCTCCCACCGTCAGTGTAGTCCTCCAAATTAAAATACCTAGCAACTTCAATACCCCCATCTTTCTCCAACTACCCCACTTCTGATTCTAAATCAAATTGCTCTGCCAAACTCTTGTAGCCGTTCCAAGAATCAGTCCAGAACCTTGCCATATTTCTGTTACCAATTCTCCATGATAAATGCCTTGTGATCAATGGACGACATTTGTTAATGAATTTCCAAAATGTTGAGCCACCCCTTATTGTTCCTCCTGTTAAAATCCTAGAAGGAGAGTCATTGTCGAGGTATTTGCTTTGAGCTATACGACACCACAGTTTCTCTGGTTGCCTATACATTTTCCATACCAACTTTGCGCCCAAAGCAGTGTTTTGCCTTCCAATCCTCCTTAGACCTGCGCCACCCTCAATTTTAGGCTTGCAAGCAGTATCCCACCCAATCAGTGGGATTTTCTTCAATTCATTTGACCCTTCCCATACAAATCTTTTTAGAATCTTCTCTAGACCCTCTTCTATCTTCTTTGGAGCCTCATAACAGGCTAATGTGAAGATTGGAATAGTTGAGAGCACAGACTTAGTCATGGTTAGCCTGCCCGCCAAAGTTAACCATTTGTTTTTCCATGATAGCACCTTAGTTCTACATTTATTCAAACTTTGTTCCAATTATTAGATTTGCATGCCCCATCAAAAATCTGTACTCCAAGAAACCTGGCAGGGAGCTTATCAATTTGGAACCCCATAACTGTGGCAATAGCTTTCTGAATATGAACCTTTGTGTTGAAGAAGTATATTCTAGATTTCTCTTTGTTCATTTTTTTCCCTTACTGCAGTTCATATTCATCCAAAGTTGCTTTGATACACTTAGCCTCCCTCATACTAGACTCACCAAACAAAGTTGTATCGTTAGCAAATTGAGTATGTGTGATTTGCTCCACATTTAGAGCCACAGTGATACCCCTCCATTCGAGTTGAAGTCTACGCCTTTTGATTGCACAACTAAGAGATTTTTCCATGATAACAAATAGAGAAGGGGATAGAGGATCCCCCGACGCAAACCATTGGTAGCCCCAAAGAAACCATGCAATGAACCATTAATCAGAACAAAAAATCTTACCGAAGAGATGCACTGTTTGATCAATAAACAACATTGATTGCTAAAGCCCATACGTTGCATAACTTTTAACAGGAATTCCCATGTGACTTTATCATACACCTTACTAACATCCAACTTAATTACCATGCCAACTGTTTTGTTCACTTTTAGCGAGTGCACCACTTCACTAATGAGAAGAATACTATACGTAATCTCTCTCCACCGAACAAAGCCATTTTTCTCAGGAGCAATGATTTTACATAATAACTTCTTAAGTCGATTTTCCATTACTTTTGCAATTATCTTATAGGTTGTATTGCAAAGACAGATTGGTCTATAATCCCCAAATTTTTGACATTCAGGCTTTTTGGGGATGAGGGCTAAAACCGTATTGTTGAGATCCTTAACAAATTTCCCTAACCTTCTGAAATCTTCCACCAATAGCCACAGATCCTTACCTAAGAAGCCCCAAAAATTTTGAAAAAACGTAGCTGGAAATCCATCTGGGCCAGGGGCCTTGTTGGGATGTAATTGAAACAAGGAAACCTTGACTTCATCCAACGAAACCGGTTCATCCAACATGGCATTGTCCTCGCTGGCCACCCTCCTTTCAATTGAATCCAGAATGCCTCCTTCACCATAACTAAAAGTGTGCTCACCTAGCAAATTTTTAAAGAAGGCCACCACCTCTAATCCCACCTTAGTAGTACCATGTTTCAAGGATCCATCCTGAGAATGAATTGATTTGATTTTGTTCGCCGCTCTTCGAGCCAGTACTGATGCATGAAATTTTTTTGAATTTAAATCACCATCCTAAAGCCAAACTTCTCTTGATTTATCCCTCCAAAAGATTTCCTCCCTCTTAAGAAATTCAACAAGTTCGTTCTTTAGATCCTTATCATGCAAAAATTCCTCGTTTCTCATACCCTCTCTAATCACCTTCTTATTTAAGGCCTGCAGATCACCCTCAACTCTTGCCTTCTCAGAAAAAATGTTCATGAATTTTTCCCTGTTCCATTCTTTAAGTTTTTGTTTCATATATTGCAATTTTTTAACAAGTTTGAAGCTAGATGAGCCCCCAACTCGATATTCTTTCCACCATATTTCTAACAATCTCAATAACCCATCATCTCGCCACCACATATTCATAAACCTAAATATTGACTTTGGTAAGTCAGATCCACTACAGAGATTGACTTCGACAAGAAAGTGAGCCAAAATAGAGTTTGGAAGTATGTGAGTTTCAATGGTGGAATAGAGGTTGCGCCACCCTAGGGATATCAGGAATCTGTCCAGTCTTTCTGAAATTGTCGTGAAGTACTTACGCCTGTTGGTCCATGTGAATACACCGTTCGAAGTCTGACAATCATCCAATCTTGAGCAAACAACAAACCTCCTGAAATCTAGCATTACTTGGGATTCCGACCTTAGCCCACCACTTTTTTCTGAGATATCCAAGACTGCATTAAATCGCCTCCAACGATGAGTTTTGGAATTGAAAGGTAGCTTATGAAGCCCAAAATCTCTGACCAAACCGAAGCTTTCTCCTTTGTACCAATGGGGCCATAAATATTGGTAAGTATGAATGAAAGGTTTAGACTCATACTGAAAATTTATGTCGCAAGCCAATTCGCTTGTGTACACAGTACTTTTACCGATACCTCAGATTCCTTCCAAATTATCCCTAAACCCCCAGAGGTGCCAACCAATTCTTGAAAGTAGCCATTCCATGATCTAATGTATTTCAGAAAACCCCCTGCCTCAGTTTGTGACAATTTAGTTTCTTGCAAAATAATTACATCGCTTAGGCCAGTCTACAACTGACGCCTTACCAGGTGTCATTTGCCAGGGGTCGTTAGGCCCTTGACATTCCAAGTAATTATCTTCATTGCTTCCCAAGGGAGGCCGATCCTCCCTTGGTACTTAAAAATGATTTAACGCTAGGATAATTTCTAGCAACTGCCTCTTCTTCCCTCAATTGCTTGATCGATTTTCTTCCTCGGGATTTCCCTTGTTTTCCGAATTTTCCCATAGCCAAATGCAAAATTGTTGTTTGGGTAATGCTTATTTCATCAATAATATCTAATTCATCCTCATGTTCTGACTTAGTGTCAGAATCTGACTAGGAGTTATTGTTTTCCACCTGAGCTTCTTCCTGATTGTCCAATTTCACCATTTCTTCTGAGGGTTGAATTGTAATGGGCACCCTGGTTGCATCTTGATCTGCACAAGCCCCCGCATATTTCTTTTCCTTGGATTCCTTCAAACCCGGAACCAACACGTTTGTCGCAAAAGGAACGATTTTCATTTCTTCCACCCTTCTATTGTTTTCCTTCTCCTCTTTCCTAAATTCCTTCTTTCCTTGCCTAGCTTTGCATGAATTCTCATTGTGCATCCTTGAACCACAGCGAATGCAAAACCATTTATCCACTTCTACTTCCACATCCTGGTTCCAGAGATTTCTCCTTCCATCTGTAGTTTAATTGTTTGAGGGATAGTATTGATTGCGGCAATCTTCAATCTTGCATATTTGTATAGATCGCCATCAATGATATCCATATCAATGTCCAGCAAAGTGCCCAACGACCTTCCAATTTTTTCCAAGCACTCACCATTCCAATATTCAAATGGAAAGTTGTATAAACAGATCCAAACTAGTTGGTTATATGGTTTTAGTCGAGTAGGGTCAAAAATTTTCCTCGAGGGTTGCATGTAAAGCGGGAGCTTGTCCAAATGCCACAAACCGTCTTCTGTGATTCTTTGCTTTGATTCTTCGTCTGCAAAAACCACCACAAAGAAAATTTTTGGCAGAAACCTTAGTAATACTTCCATTTGCCATTTCGCCTTTATCCAGTCCCTAATTTCAGCCCTACTGGGACTGCCCCCAATGAAACGACATATTAGGGAAAAATCCCTTAAAAATTTTGCATCGTTTTTTATTTCCTAAGTTACATCGATTATCGGAGATTCCAACACCTCTGTTGATCTAGGGTTTTGTTCGATCTTAGAATCCAGATCCGGATTCCCCACACGAGCTCTTCTTCCTTCGTTGCGAAATCTATCTTTATCCTTCCACACTGGCTTGTTCCGACTTTTATGATGGCGAGGCCATGGCTGCGTGACCTTTCTACCAACAATCTTACCAAAAGCAACCCACCCATCTTTGCTTGATTCTTCAACTGGAGTATCATGTCGCCTATGGATAGGACCTTGAGCCGTCTGATCTTCAGATGCTAGCCTCTGAAGTTTCTGATGGCAGCGATCAACCTAGCCACCATTGGAAAAAACCCATTGCGGTATATGAGGATCACTCTGCGACACTAGAAACTCTGGTTTTTCTCGAATCACCTCATCCGCCCAGCTCTCCTTTCCCTCGCTCTTCAGACCTGATACCACTGCGCCCCCTGTATCTTCTTTGGTGGTTGGGTATTGGAAGAGGGAGATTTGGCATAATTTTTTAGGTTTAACCAAAGTTATTCAACCAAAACAAAAACCCTAATAGCCTATCTAGGTCAAAATGAAAACCTTGGTTTGAGATCTTGTTAAATCTTCTTATTAATTTCTCTTTTTGTGGTATGAAATTTAAAATTTAACCTAGTTAAAATTCTATCAAGATAAGAACCTTTATTGGAGTGAAGGAATTAGACTTTTTAGTTTAGCAGTTGGTCACCTACTCGTTGGGCACTCATTAGCAAACTCAAAAAAATTGTGAATTGTTGTAGACTTCCCTAAGTGCTAGTAGGTGCAAATCATAGCTTTTGTGGAATCTTGACACATCCAAATCCTTCAATAGTTTCAAGGAAAGTGGCATAAGGTTTTTTACAAAATATTGCTTCTATTTGAGGGATGTTGTTAGACCCGCAAGGAGGCTTGAGCAATGTCTTTTGCATATCCAAGGCAATAAGCACTAGTATCATCAAGCCCATCAAGTTGGGGGTTAAGCTTGGGTGATTTAGGGTACCATTCAAAAAATAATTAGTCAATATCATAACCTAGACGTCATTCCCTACTAGTTGAGTTGTCATTATCAGGGTATTTATACAAAGGACTGTTATAACAACACCCTTATAAGGTCTATAAGCTTGTAGTTGCATTAGAAAGGTGTAAATCAAACTTATTTTGTAATGTCTAATTTTTTAGGAAATCAAACTTAGATTTCAAACCTGAACTTTATATCAAAGATCTAAATCATTTTGTTTGTTGTACATTTTTCCCCTTGTTGAGCATGATCTAGTATTTATGTCACTTTCTACACACTATTGTTCATTAAATTGTTTTTATGTTACAAATCTAATTTATGTTGAGAACATTAGTCATAACCAATTGATTTTGAAGTTGATTAAAACCCTAGGGTTATAATAATGGTACCAAAGCCACCTCTTTTACCAACATGTTAGTGTGGGTGATGCAAATTCATGCAAAAAATTGATTGGGAAATCAAGTACCAACAAAGGGAAAAGAGAAAAGAAGAAGCCATGGGTGATAGGAATGAAAAAATCAACCTCATGAGGTCATTAGGAATGAAAATAGAGAGTTGATTCAAGAATTTTAGTTCACCATGAGGGAGTCTATGACAAAGATTGTGAAGATTTGAGAGGAATAAATCAAGAATGGAGTCTTGGAAGGTTTAATCCAAATGGTGTTGAAAGAAGTCACTTAGCCAATGATGGAGTTTCAATCAATTCACCAACCAAGACATTTAGGGCCAAGTTTTTACAAAGAGAAGAAGACGATCCATTTGAAGAAGAGCAACAAGTCCCTGAGGATGAGATGTCAAGGTATCATGCAGATATAGTGCACTAAGTCTAGCCATCCACTGTAACATGTCATTCATAGTATAATATGAAAACAAGAAATGATCATCATAGGGGAAGAATATATCAAGAATGGAGCGTTGGAAGGTCTAATCCAAATGGTGTTGAAACAAGTTACTTAGCCAGTGATGGAGTTTCAATAAATCCACCAGCCAATACATTCAGGGCCAAGTTTTTACAAAGAGAAGAAGAGGATCCATTTGAAGAAGAGTTGCAAGTCCCACCAAGACTTGAGGATGAGGTGTCAAGGTATCATGCAGATATAGTGCACTAAGCCCAATCATCCACTGTAACATGTCATTCATGGAGTATTATAATATGAAAACAAGAAATGATCATCATAGGGGAATAAGATATCAAGATCACCCAAGTAGAGATATACAATGATTGGGAAAGATCACTATACCCACCTATGATGGATCCAATGGGGTTACAAGGAGAGCTTGGTTGCAAAAATTGGATACCTATTTTTTTCTTAAACCCCATGTATGAGGAGGAAGCAATCAAGTTTGCAACTCTTCACCTTGAGGGTGTCGCTCATGAGTGGTGGTACCATGGCATGGTGACCCAAGGACTATAATAAACACCCCAAATTTTTCCAAAAACTTCACCTATTAGCATTAGCCAAAATACAATAATAATCAACGGAATAAGCAACCCTCTACTTTCTAGTCACCTAGATCCTAATGTGGGCAAGGTAAGAGCATATAGTGAGAAGGCATACAAACTGAAATAATTGAGCTACCACTTCTTTAGTGGGGTAAGAAATCAAACCAACTACATAATGGATATCATTTGCTTATTCAGTGGAAAATACAAGAAAATAAATAACACTTTGTGGCAAGTCGACCAATCACACAATCCCTTTGCTTGTTCAACAAGCATAACACTAAGCAAGTAAGAACTTGGCCTCTTATTCAACAAGAGTAGCAAGTAACATAAAGGAAAGCTCAACCACTTATTTAGCGAGATCACAACTTGTTCAGTAGGGTGATTATCAAAGATAAGTACAAGATCATTCACCAATGGTACTACCACTAGTGTTATAATAAGCTCAACATAAATTATATCGGTTTGTCATATGTTGTATGAAATGAAAATGCTGGAAATATGAAATATAACTCCCCCCAAGATGTTATAATGAAAGTATGAGAACACCCCCACAAAATATCACAAGTATACCTCAACAAAGGTCCTCTGGAGGTCAATGGAAGGTTAAACAAGTTGTTGCAGCATGTTTGGTACATTGTCAAGCGATATGATATGCACAAACAAAAATCTTAAAACCCCAACCAAGAGTCATCAAATGAGCATAAGTTCTTTGATACTTCGTAGAATCATCCCAAACTACTTGCAAATAATAGAACAAGGTTGGGCGTCCAATGTGAGCTTGTAAGAAACCCCAAGCAAGACTAAACAATAGCAAACCCTTCAAAAACTCCTCATAGAAGATGGTACAACCTCCCTAGGTAGGTCGTCTAGCTCCCAAAACTCTAGCTCTCATTTAAAAATCATCAAATGTTGAGAAAAGTGGTGTCCCAAGTGCAAGGAAGATGATAATACAACACCCACAAAAATATAACCAACTCTTCGTTCAACGTGAGTGAAAATGTGGTCAATTGGGCTAAGGAAAACATGGGCCAACAACATGAAAGCTCTAGAAATCACTCCAAAAATTCCTTCAAAACGATGTAAGAAGAATTAACACACCAAAGAAAAAGTAGAAGACATCATAGCAACCCAAAACTAAAAGAAACAAGGAAGCCATCACTAGTAGGAGCTCAACTGTAACCCCTAAAATGGAGCTACACCACTATTCAACTAGGAGATATTTTGCAATCTCGAAATTGAAGTTGACTTAGAGGGATTTTGTCTTCAAAGCCCAAGGAGATCTCTCTACATTTTGGTAACACTTCATTATCACAAATTAGCATATAACCAAATGAGAGAAAATGAGGGCATATATATAGCTTTTGAGACCCAGGTGTTTGAAAACTCTTTCCCTCCAAAAGGGGATGCCACACTCCAAGAAATAATATTTAATTTTAATTTTGCTTAAGTCTCCATCTTGGGTGCCCAAACTCAAGTCCCCCCTTTTAAAACAACTTAAGTTATTCATCCTAGGTGTGGGGGTGAAAAAGTGACTTTAAAATTATAAAACTAACTTAAGTTGCAAAACTTTCCTTTTTCGAACTCCAAGGATGGTGGAGAAGCCAATTGCTAAAAATACCAAGATGCCAACCACTACCAAAAATAGTAACCTTGCACTTAACTGTTGCCAAGACCATTGGTAGAAATAACACTTACTAAAAATAGCATACTACTAAAAATAGTAAGTTTGTCTAAACTCAAAATAAGCACATTCTAAGATACAGCCATAACTTACTAAAAATAGTAAGTACTAAAAATAAACACTGCTAAAATAGCAACGAATGTCCACCAAGGATCTTAGAAAACCCAGAAAGACCCAAAAAACCCTTTGGCAAACTCTTGCAACAACCTCTTGAAAAGTTGACGAGAAACCTCCAAGAATCTTGGAAACCCTAAAATTGTCTTTGAGTAGCCTATAGGTCTTTGAAAATAGGCTAGAGATCATAGTATTGCTTAGGATTGAGAAGGGGACATCACAAGGACATGGCTCAATTACTACTCTAGAAGAGTTTAGCCAAAGATTTATGGAGAAGTTTGACAAAAAAATATAGAGATTCACTTTAATGAGCTAGCAAAGTTGAGGCAAGAAGGCGCAATTGAGCATTACGGAAAAATTTCAAAGGCTACTAATGATAGCCTCAAATGTGGCAAGGAGGAGACTTAGTGCTTTTTGTAGAGGGTCTATCCAAACCACTTAAGGGTTTGGTAAGGTATTTTGATCTGAATTCCTTTCATGAGGTCATTAAGAGAGCCCTAAATTTGGAGGATTACAATTGAGCATTATGAGGAAAATTTGCAAAGGCTACCAATGATAGGACCCCAAATGTGACAAAGAGGAGACAATTATTTTTGTAAAGGGTATATCTAAACCACTTGAGGGTTTGGTAAATGAATTTAATCTGAATTCCTTGCACGAGGCCATCAGGAGATCCCTAAATTTGGAGGATTTGGTCACCAAAAATAAATTATACTCCAAGAATGCACCACTAATTTAGCATAAGAAGCCCCCTCATAATAGTCCCCCTCAACTTAAGGCATTACCCCAAAACCAAACAAGGTTGAAGAATTCAAGAATGCAATTCAAAGGGAAAAAACTTCGCTTCACTTGTAGACTAGAGTCATGGAAACCAGCTCATAGGTAATTGGGAAAAGGGAAAATACACTACATTGAGGTGGTTTATAATGAGGATTCTAAGGCAAGAGAATTTGAACCCGAGGTTGATGTTGATGAGGTTGAGCATGAGGATCCAAGAGTAGAACATTCAAGTGGCACATTGGTAGCACTTTTAGGGGCACCTATATATCACCCTCTTCAAGTTAGAGGAATCTTATAGGGATGTAGGGTGAATTTTGATTGATAGTGGGGCAACCCACAACTTCATTGATAAAGGATTGGTGGCTAAGATGGTTTTGAGGACAAAATATTTTTAGGGATTTAATGTTACAATGGGTAATGGGTTCACTATTACATGCAACCAGATGATCTAGAAAATGGAGTTGACTCTAAGAGAACACAAATCGAGATAATTTCTATGAGATTGGCATTGGTGAGATAGATTTTGTATTGGAAGTGCAATGGTTGGACTCAGTGAATATTTAGAATTATTAGACTTTGGAATTGAAATTCAAAGCTCATGGGAAGGAGGTAGTTCTTTATGGTGTTTCTAATGGGGGCTCCATGATGGTTTCAGCTAAGATGGAAAGGGCTTTTAGTAGAGATCAAGTTGCTTGGGAACTAGATTATTTGATTACAAATACAAGCCCATCCAAGGATGGGAGGTCTTATCATGTTGACATCCAATCCAACTTGGATAAAAATAGCAAGGTGTTCAACATAATTCATCCAAGTTTACCACTATATAGGTGCTTTCAACATGTAATTGAGCTAAAGGAAGGACCAAAGCTCATCATCACTACATCTTTTTTTCATCCTATGAGGTACAAGGAGGAGATTGAGAAGCCTACTAAGGAGTTGCTAGACAAGGGACACACACATCCTAGTTTTGGCCTATTTGCTTCTTCCATGGTATTGATCAAGAAAAAAGATGGTACTCTGAGGATGTGCATTGATTACAGAGCCCTCAACAAGAAGAACATCAAGAATCACTACCCCACACCCAAGATCGATGAGTTCATAGATGAGGTTCATGGCGGTATATTTCTCCAAGATTGATTTATGGTCAAGGTATCATCAATTAAGGTTAGAGATAAGAATGTACAAAAACCAACTTTCAGGTGTCATTATCCCATATTTTATTCATGCATGAATCAAGTATTTATTTTGCAATTGAGAATTTTTTTGTTGGTTTTCTCTAATGACATCTTGGTCTACAGTAAAACATGGGAGGATCACTTGAAGCATATAAATGAGATGCTCAGTATACTAGAGCAACATTCATTCTATGTCAAAGCATCCAAATGTGAGTTTGGTTTGACTGAGGTATTGTATTTAGAGCATGAGATTAGTGCCTAAGGGGCTGACATGGATGAAGATAAGATGAAGGCAATAAGGGATTGGCCTAGGCCTAATATCTTGTCATATTTGAGGGGATTTGTGGGACTTTAGAGCTATTATAAGAGGTTTTTCAAGGGGTTTTCATAGTTTGTCACCCCATTGACAAATTTGACGAAGGGGGACTTCTCTCGAAACAGTTCAGCACATGTCTATAGGTATGACTCCTTTCCAGGCACTTTATGGTTATGATGTTATTTCATTCATGGATTTGATTCTTTTGGATAGAAGCATTCATAGAGCTAGAGATTTGATTCAACAAAATCTAGACATTGGGAATGTACTCAAATAGAATCAACAAGGATCTCAGAATCAACAAAAAATATATGTTAATTGCCACCAAACTGAAAGAGTTTTCGTGGTGGGATACATGGTTTTATTAAGGTTACAACCCTATAGACAATCTTCCATAGAAGGAACTAGTGGGGAGAAGCTTAAGCCATAGTTTTATGGACCCTCTAAGATCACAAGAAAGATTAGTTAGGTTTCTTATAAGCTATAACTCCTAGATAACAACAAAATTCATAATGTGTCATGTCTAAAGAAGGCCCTTGAATAGCATATTACACCCTCATTAGAGTTTCCACCACTTTATTCAATGAAGGGAAATTCGCTTTGGAACCTAAGGTTATCATTGACATAAGGGAAAAGAAGCTAAGAAACAAGGTTATTCAAGTCTTTGGTGAAATGGAATAATCTTCCACTTGAGTACACTACATGGGAAGGAATGGAGATTTTTTAGAACCTAGGTTTGAAATTGCTTGATAACAAGCAATTTGGAGAAGAGAAGATTGTCATGTCCTTTCCTAATTAGGTCGACGAACTCTCAATTTAATTAAGATGTTTTCTAACACAACTATAAATATATTAATTAATAAAATATAAAATATAAAATTAAATTAAATTAAAGCAAATAAAGTTAAACTTGAATTTCAAATTTGGGTGTTGGACTTTGGGCCCTTGCACCTTGTCGATACATGTATATAATTCAATTTTGGTGGTTGGGCATTGGAAGGGGGAGATTTAGCATGATTTTTTATATTTTTTTATACTACAGGGGTGTCCCCATGACATGCATGATTTTTGATGTTAATCTGAAGCTAGTTGATTGGGACACAAACCCTAGTTGTTTTCCTAGGTCAAGATGAAAACCCTAGTCTAGCATCTCGCTAAATATTCTTATTCCTTGCTCTTTTATGGTTTGAAAATTACAATTTAACCTGCTTAAAATGTTACCAAGCTTAATGCCATTATTGGAAAGGAATTATACTTTTTAGCTAGGTGGTTGGTCACCTCATCCTTGTTGAGTACACATATTAGCAACTTCAAGAATTTTGTGCGTTGTTGTAGACTTCCCTAGTTGCTAGCAAGTGCAGATCACAGTTTTTATGAAGTCCCGAGGCATACACATCCTTGGGAAATTTCATATAAAGTGGCACAAGGGGTTTTGACAACAGATCATTGCTACTTGAGGGAAGGTTTCACAGCCGTAGTGAGGTCTGAGCAATGTCTTTTGCATATCCAAGGCAATAAGCACTAGTATCATCAAACCCATCAAGTTGGAGGTTGAACATGGGTGAGTTACGACACCATTCAAAGAACAATTAGTTAATATCATATCCTAGACGTCATTATCAAGTTATTTATAAAAGTGATTGCTATAACAACACCCTTGTGATGTCTATGAACTTGTAATTGCATCAAAAAGGTGTAAATCAAATATTTTTTGTAGTGTTTACTTTGTTGGGTAGTCAAACTTGAACTTTATATCAAAGATCTAAATCAATTTGTTTGTTGTACAATGTTTCCCTTGTTGAGCGTGATCTGGTGTTAAAATCTCTTTCTACTCATTGTTGGTTCATTGAATTTTGTTGATGTGCTATAAATTTGATTTATGTTGAGAACATTAACACCAACCAAGTTATTTTGAAGTTGGTTAAAACCCTAGGGTTATAATACCGTCTCACACATGCCACAAGTCGAGAGCCGAAGAGTCAAGAGCAGGCACATAGAGAGAGAGTCGGGGGGCACACCCAGAGGGAAAAGTTCAAAATTTGGATTAAAAAGGAGCTAAGTTTGACAGAAAGGTATACTAAGATGGCAAAGTCTGAAACCTCAACAAAATGCTCACACAAGAGTTTGGACACAAAACCCTCTACACTTTTAGAAATTAAGACCAATATGGTTGGAATCGATAAAATGTAGCTTTTCAAAAGGAAAATGAAAATATAATATCTCTACCAAAAAAATTAACAAACTTACAATTTTTTCAACTTTAGTTCACAAACATTTCGTCAAACAATTGATAGAACATTGAAAGCCATTCACTAATTCTGAATTTTATGATTAAGCACAACTGCAACTTACTCATAAATGTATTGACATTTTCACAAACATAAATTTATTTCTACCACATCAATATTAGAAACCATACACTACTCCAAATATGAAGCCAGCTATGAGCTTTGAACCTGCCGATGTAAAATTTTGATCAGTTGATAGAGATCTTTTTACATTCAAACTGTAGCTACAGCCACTCAGCACATATATATATATATATATATAAACGGAACAACATAAATTTATATGGGACTGAAATATATATTCTGACCTCAAAATTGTTGGAGAATATTTCAAGATTAAGTCTGAAACCCTAAGAATATGGTTGATTTTATACTCTTAGTGCTTGGTATCGTTGTTGCAAGCCTTATAACAGCTGAAAGAAGCCACACATTCAATGATATAATGTAACCATTTAAACCCAACTAATTCCACCTCCTACGGTTCCCTTTTAACTCCTCAAGACCCCTTTTTTAAACTTATCTAATACCACGTCAGCTTTCCCAAATTCTTTTAAAACCACATGATATGTAGCGCCCAGCATATAGGAGTAATTAAACTCCTTAATATGATGTGATTTCCATACAAGCTCTTTTTACGAAGGTGGCAATAGATTTTCGCGACATCTATGCAGTCAGCAGAATATATGTTTGACTGTATTTATTAGTTAATTGAAATTTCAAAATGCAAACGTGCATTCTGTTGGCTGCATAGACAGTATGACATATTTTATAGACTCTAAAGTCTCCAAAATAAGGGAGAGGAGCCGATCGTGGGACAGGGTCCAATAGCTAGTATAGATTTGGACAGCCTGGGGGCCAACTTTGGATAGTCTGGGGCCCACTTTTGGGCAATAAAAGTGTTAATAAATTTACACTTAGTATCCAACTACCAGTCACTTCAATTCAAAAAATACACAAATTGACCAATTGTGTAACGCCACATCAACATACCAATATTATATGACTTAGTTACCCACTATCGGTCCATCACTTTTTTTGGCTCTTTTTTTGTGGTTTTTGAAAAGCGCCCCCAAAACATCGGAAAACGTGCTTGAATTTTCCCCAAAAAAAAGTTACATACTGCCAGCTCAACGGTCAAGGGACGTGGCAAAAAAAAAAATCTGGCTCGAATGCTGATGATGTGGACCAGGGGCTCAAAGTTACCCTACCCACGATAGGGCCCTCTCCCTTAATGATAATAAATGTACCTTAAATGGTGTGACTATACCAATACATTGGTACAACAATATAGGGGATGCTCTTTGTGCAACAAAAGGGTAACCTTGGTCTTACAAGGGCCAGCAATACATTTAGTTCATTTTACTCATCAAAACAAGTATTAAATATTTATTATCATTTGCTTTGCAGATCTTGATAATCTTATAATCTCGAACTTCACCAAATACCCAAAGACACAGAGTAGTCGGATATGCCTCAGCCCCTTCACGGGCACGCGTATCCTTGTATCTGATACAGATACAAGTATGATACACCACAACTACATGTTGGATACCGTACCCATGTGTGCCCAAAAAAACTTGATTTTCCAGTTGTGTTAGATACTATGTAATTAGGTTTTCAAAAAAATTGACGTGAACCTTCCTAAACTTAATCTTAAAAAACATCAATTGTGCATTTTTTTGTTTTGTAAACAAAACCTACACCAAATGAGGAAGACAAATGAAATGTTTTTCTATTCCACCAACCCATTTTTCTATCTCTTCTTCCAATGCAACTCTACTACTAGTTTTTCAGTGTTTTATTTTTTTATAGATTTAAAAAAGTTAATTGTTTATAATTTTATATTTATATTATGTTGTTTAAAGTTAAAAATTAGAGATTTAAAAGAAAAGAAAAACTTATTCTTTAAATACAAATAAAATTTATTAATATATATTTACTTGTTTATTCTTTACTAAATTATTATATTTTAATTTTAATATTATTTTGTTTATATTTACTTATTTTTTTTAAAGTAATGAAAATCTCCTCTAATAACTTAGAAAATATACATATGTGTTTTTTATGAATGTTGTATCCAACCATATCCATATTGTGGATCTTAAAAATGGTTGTATCCATATCTGATACTATATCCGTGTCCATGCAACTTTGCAAAAACACTTTGGAAAAATCTCTTTTAAACCCAAAAACTGAAACCACAATTGAAAACCGAATACCTAGAAATTGAAATTTCACATAAACATAGAACACAAATCATTCAACTCAATGGTGATTTCTAGGTGAAATCACTTGATTAGCTAGGTGGATTTCTGTCCACGAAACTGATTGTCAAAAAAGGTTTTCATCCTGTGACTAAAGAATGAACCAAGTTCAATCTCCCAAAAAAACAAAAGTTTCGTAAAATGTTTCAAATGTTCTTTCCTCCAAATACCCTTTTATAAACACTTTTTGGAATCATAAATTATTATTATTTGTGTCCTCTTATTTTCTCGGAGAAAGCTAAAGTGTAGACAAAATGCACCTATGTATGTAACATTATATCATAACCCCCTCCCCTATCCCATGTGCTAGACAAAATGCCCCAACAGAAAGACTTGACAGACAGACAAAACGCACTGACAGAAAGACTTGACGAATGGACATTAACCTGCCGCCTATCGTCGCTTGTCTCGTCATCAGGAAAACATCTCACCGCCAATGGTTTTTCAAAATCATATTTCGAAATGGACAAAAATCCCAAAACGTGGCATTCAAAACCATTATTTACAAATAGCAAAAAGCCCAGACAAGGTCCCATTTTTGCTGCCATTTTCCACACTGGCGTTTTGTAGGTTGTTGGAGAGCAACGAGAAGGAGTTGCAGGCACTCGAAGGCTGAAGCAGAGCAGCCACTCTCCATACAAAAACACATTTGACAGGTGTGGGCATCTAGCTAGCTAGCAAGTATGTATATCCATTGAAATATGTCATTTTGACATTCTGCCTAGGAACTGTGAAGAAATGAATGGCTATTTTTTGCGAAGATGGGTTTTCATTGACGGGAAAACAACTTTAAAATGCAAAGTTGTTTGTGTTTTTGTGTTGAGGGTTTTTTAATTTTTGTTTCCTCTCGTCTGCTAGTTTTGAAGTTTTGCAATTGCCGAATGAAATAACTAACAACCCATTGTGGAAATACGAGTGAAATAACTAAATAATGTTTATAGAAACCACAAACCATGTGGAATATATTATGAGGTTGGAAAACACAATGTGGGTTCTACAATGAAATGATATATTTTTAAAACCACATTAAGCCCAAAACTTCACCATAGTTGACATTCTTATTTTGAAGGTTGTAGATTTTTCCTTGGGAAAAGGAGTTTTCATTTGAAATGCAAAATTGTTTGTGTTTTTGTGTTCAAGGTTTTTTAATTTTGGTTTCCTCCTGTCTGTTGGTTTTGAAATTTTTTGATTGCCTAATGAAATAACTAATAACCCATTGTGGAAATATGAGTGAAATAACTGAATAACGTTTATAGAAACCAAAAAACATGTGAAATATATTACAAGGTTGGAAAATGCAATGTGGGTTCTGCAATGAAATGATATATTTTGAAAACCACATAAAGCCCAGATTGTCGCCATTGTTGACATTCTTATTCAGAATGGACAAAAATCCCAAAATGTGGCATTTGAAATCATAATTTGCAAATAAAAAAAGGCCCAGACAAGGTCCCATTTTTTCCGCCATTTTCCACACTGATGTTTTGGAAAACACACTGTCTCCTAAACCCCTTACTGTTCTAAAACCCTTTATAAGTAACAACCCAATTGGTTACTCACCCCTAGCCTCAATTTGGTATGTTTTGTGATTTTCTTGAGAACCTTTTCTGAATTAGATAGTAAGAATGTAATGAAATTGGAAAACAATAGGTATTATGAAACCTGCAAGGCACAATATTGTTATACATTGTTTGTAGTGTTGGAAACCACACTGTCCCATGTTAGTTAGTTCATTATGAAGAGTTTTTTTCTGTTATGCTCTAAGAATGTAATGAAGTCCACTTTCAAATTTTTGAACAACTCTTTGCTACAGTCCAAATGTCATTTCACTTTCTTCATCTAATTGGAACAAATAAAATGCTCACATTATTTTCAGTGTTGGAAAACACACTATCTCCTCTCAGTTGCAGAGGGTTTTACAAGACTATATGGGTTGCTTGTTTCTTAACACTTAGGGTTTTCCAACATGAATTTTTACAAAACAAAATGAATGTCTTGAAAATCTTTTGTAATTTAGACACTGCGAATGTATTGGAAGACCCCTACAAAATTTATAAGGACTTTTAATTTGAGTAAAAATTGCATTTAAATTTCGCATGATTAAAAAAAAGGTGCACAAAATATTTGTAATTTGGAAAACATAATGTGGGTTTTCAGTTATTTGAATCTCCTTGTTTAAATGTAAAGGGTTGTCTCACAGTGGGTTGCTTGCTTCTTAACAAGTATGGTTTTGCAACATGGAATTTTACAAAATAGTATGAAAGTCTTGAAAATCACACCTTCCATTGTTGTGTTTATTTTTTCAACTTCATGTCTTTTAGATTGTAGTTGTCTGTCAACACCATTAATTAAACTCCTTTTATTTCTCTTCTGATTGGTATAGTCAAAATGGCATTTCACTTTCCTCATCTAATTCGACCAAATAAAATGCTCACATTGTTTGTAGTGTTGGAAAATACACTGTCTCCTCTCAATTATTCCCTCATGAAAAGTGTTTGTTTTGTACACTCTAAAAATGTAATTAAGTCCACCTTGATCTTTTAGAATAATTCTTTGATGACATAAATATGGCATTTCCCTTTTTTCACCTTATTGGAACAAATAAAATGCTTGCATCATTTGCAATACTTATTGGAAAACACACTATCCCATGTTAGTTTGTTATGAAAAGTTTTGTTTCGTTATGCTCCAAGAATGTAATGAAGACCACTTTGAATTTTTTGAACAACTCTTTTCTACAGTCCAAATGTCATTTCACTTTCTTCATCTGATTGGAACAAATAAAATACTCGCATTATTTGTAGTGTTGGAAAACACATTGTCTCCTCTTAGTTATTCCCTCATGAAAAGTTTTTGTTTCATACACTCCAAAAATGTAATGAAGTCCACCTTCATATTTTAGAACAACTCTTTGATGACGTAAATATGGCATTTCCCTTTTTCCATCTGATAGGAACAAATGAAATGCTCGCATTATTTGGAGTGTTGGAAAACACATTGTCCCATGCCAATTAGTTCGTTATGAAAAGATATGTTCGAGTATTTTGGAGCTAAAAAATTTCTATTTAGAAAACACGTTGTCCTATGTCAAAAATTTTATTTAGAAAACTCATTGTGTTGTGTCAGTTTTGTTCAAGCATTTTATTTGTTGGCAACATATATATAGTATGCATTATTGGAAAGCACACTGTCCCATGTCAATTAGTTTAGTGCAAGTATTTTATTTGTTCTAAATTATATTCTGCATTTATTTTTAAATCATATGAGGAAATTGAAATGCAACTTTTATGTAAGAGTTGCTTTAAATTGTGAAAGTCAATGGACTTCACTACATTCCTACTGTCTACAAAACTAAAGGTTTTCATTAGACTCATCCTGTCTACATTTAATTATGTGAAACTAATTGTTGATGGTCAATTTAGCACATCAACATTTAAACATAATATCTCTATTGTATTTCTCCTAAAAAAGAAAGACAACATATAGTAATCTAACTCCCAAGGTCCTCGTAGTTGGTTCTCAACTGTGCTGATATTGCTCAATGGTCAATGTAATTGTAATGTTCAAGGGGCCTGCTAGTTATTGAGCTTTTGCTTGTTGTAAGATCAAAATCCTATCTAAACTTGCTCTAACAGGGGGGTATAAATAAAAGGAAAAGATAGATTAGGGACAAAAGAGAAAGAAGAATGTTGATTCATTTAATTAACCAAACCTGTTATTTTCCAAGGAATTCCTAAACTAGAACTGCAAAACAAATCAACCTGTAATCATACACAACTATTCATTCTCAGTGTAAACATTAATGGAAGATTGCAAATCATCATTCAAACAAAAGAAAAGATAGAACTTCATTCCTTGAAAGCTTTCCAAATCAAATGATTAATAAACAAACAACATTCTAGAGCATAACTTAAAGAAGGTTTAAGTTTGGTTGCCTCTATTGTCAATGAAACAGATAAGCAGCATTTACAAATTTGGCAAGATCACCAGTGTACAGAAACCCATGTCTTCAAACTATCTCCATCTAAACTAAGAAAATCAGAAAAATGAATCACCTATCCTACTGTAAAACTTCTAATTAAAGCTAAGCTGTAAAAACTTCTAAGTAATTTTCCTAAGTGTCTAACCCTTTACAATGAGCTTGATTTGACAATTAATAGCTAAAAAATCACATAATTTCCTCCAAAACTGAGAAAAACCAAAAAGTTGTAGCTTTTTTGTGCATATTCAACTCTTTACCAAGACAACTTTCTATTTGTAGCCTTTGTTGACTTTAGTGAGCTTCAGTTTTAGACTCCACTCTCCAATCTGGCTTTAGTTAATGGCTGCATCCTTTAGTTACAATTACAATTTTTTATTTGACTTTGAGTTCCCCTTTTGCACATTTCATAAAATCAACATCTCTTTCTTCAGAAATTACTTCAAATGGGCCCACCACATGTTCAGTCCAGTTCAAAGATCTTCCAAAAAATATCCTCTCTTTGTACACATCAGTTTTGTAAAGCATCCACCTTGATCCAATACCCTTTATTTGAAATACAAACATGTATTAATTAATTTAAAAAATTAATCAATTAATAATATTTCAAATTATCCCAATTAATCACATTTAATAAACCCATCATCTTCATAATTGAAATAACAATTAAATCCATCTACAGAACATTGACATAAGATAACACTAAAAGGCGTCCTCTGTATGGATTTAATATCTTGATGTTATTTGCCTTCCAATCTTTCGAAAGTACCTGCAAAATCACAAAACATAGTTATTTTCTCAAATTAATAACTTTGACAACAAGCTTGCATTTGATTGACATAGTGAATTAATTTAACAAAACAATCATTAATTTCATTAAAACACATGAATTAATTCATTGTCATTAAATTGGTTAATCCACATTCGCCCAAACAATTTTGTCTGCAATTTGTTTACAAAATTCCCATTTTCTAATTATGCTTTGATGCTTATTCACGCTCTATTTTGTAACTTTTGTTTTAAATCAATTCTTGCCACGAGACAACATTTCTACAGGGGATTCCATCCAACAATACTTTACACGCTTTGTATTTTGTTTATCAAGACCAATGTAACTATAAAATCTGATAAAACCCCCTTTAAATCACATGTTGCGATGAACACCTATACCTTATTCCAAAACTCTCATTCATACTTGAAAATTCGATATTGCTGAATGTAGGAAGCTCATGTGCCATGTCTATGTTTCCATATTTATTGTAAATCACCAGGGCAGTGGAAAAAACTTGTCCAATAATGCTTTAATTATCACTCACAAAAGGGTTTTGAAATTTGAATTATCACTACCAATTGTATTCATTAAAAAAGAATAAAACTCTAAAAGCCTTTTCACTAAATCCAATTTGCATCGCTCTTCCACAATATCCTTCTATGAGATTGGATCTCTCTAAGGCACTCTATCAGACAATTCACCCGCCCCCGTATATGCTTCCATTTTTACACTCTTACATCTCCATTATGTGTGTTCCTTGTCATCACGGCATCCACGAGAACCCAACACCTGAGGCATTTTATCATACAGTTCATGTGAAAATTCTATTGCAGTTACTGATTATTAATCTCCTATCTAATACATAGATTATTTGACTCTGAAAAATTAATTCTCAGCAAATATCGAAAAATAACACAACTGCAACTTCACCAATAAAACTCACAGAAATAGAGAAGAAAACATTCACAATAATGAACACAATATTTTGGACAAATTGTCCGTGGAAGAACCCCGAAGGGAAAACCACTACTGCAGATGAGGAATTATATTAAACTTCAGCAAATTAAGGAATACAAAACTGCTTGCCTCTTCTTGGCAGAGGCAATAATCTTCTCGGAAATTCTTCCTCAATTTCTCCTGCTGAAATTCCCAGCTATCCCCAACGCTATCACTGCGCCCTTGCTAACACTGCAAGACTATTTGCTCTCACTGCAATTCTACTTGCTATCACTGCAAGTCTACTTGTTGTTGTGTTCTCCAATTGCCCATTGATCCCCTTTTATACTTTTCTCATTGGAAAACCAATGGCCATGATTTAATCTCAATCAATGGCTAAGATTAAATAGACTCTAACAACCCTAACTAACTGGATTCTAGAAGTCTCTAGGGAAATCAATTTATTTAATTACATAATTATCTAGACAACTCAGCCCTTTCTGGAGGTCTCTAGAAAATAATTAAATAATTAAATAACACTACTTGGGAATGGAGACACCTGTCCAAGCTACATAAATTAACACTCCCTCTTAGCGAGGAAGGTGTTCTGCATGACACCCAACTTATCTCTGAAGAAGATGAATTTCGCCTTCCCCAATGCCTTAGTCAAAATGTCTGCTACCTGCTGATCTGTAGGTATATACTGTAGCTGAACAATCCCGCGCTGTACACAATCTCTGATGAAATGATATCTGATGTCTATATGCTTAGACCTATCATGAAACACCGGATTCTCAGACAACTTGATGCAACTCTGATTGTCGCAGTGTATCACCGTAGTCTCAACCCTCTGACCAAACAAGGCCACCAGCAACTTCCGAAGCCATATCGCCTCACACGTCGCCATGCTAGCTGCTATGTATTCTGCCTCTGCAGAACTCAAAGCCACAGACTTCTGCTTCCTGCTATACCAAGAGACAACTCCTGATCCCAAGCTAAAGCAACACCCTGAAGTGCTTTTCCTGTCTGTTGTACTGCCTGCCCAATCTGCGTCAGTATAGCCTATCAACCTGATACCATCACCTCGAGTATATTTGATTCCATACTCGATTGTACCACGCAAATACCGCAACACATGCTTTGCCGCTGTCCAATGCACTCTCTTCGGCTCCACCATGAACTGACTAAGAGAGTTTACTGCAAAGGATATATCTGGCCTGGTGTTGACCAAATACATGAGAGACCCAATCAACTGCCTGTATAAGGTGGGGTCTACATCCTCCTCTCTGGATGTCTCTACCTTCTTCCAATTCGTGATCATAGGAGTAGACATGGCTCTGCAATCCTCCATCTCGAACCTCCTCAAGATTTCGATGCAGTATTTCCCTTGTCCAAGGAAAATCTCTCCATCTGTCTGCCATACCTCCATGCCTAGAAAGTAGTGCATAAGCCCCAAATCCTTCATCTCGAACTCTGCTGCAGGTCCCTCTTGCTTTCCTCTATGAGCCCTAGTGAACCTGTTAAAAACAAGTCGTCCACATAAAGAACAAGAATGAGAACCTCACCTCCAACCACCAAGTAGTAGAGGTTAGCATCCGCTTCACTCTTCACGAAGCCCATTCCCTGCAAGTATTTATCAATGCGCTCATACCACGCCCTGGGAGCCTGCTTGAGTCCGTACAAAGCTCTCTTCAATCTGCACACGTGGGTTGTACTGCTGTGTGCCACAAAGCCCTCTGGTTGTTCTATGTATACCTCCTCTTTCAATTCACCATTAAGAAATGCCGTCTTGACATCCATCTGATGGATCTGCCATCCCATCTGTGCTGCAAGAGAGATCACGACTCGTATAGAAGTATACCTGGCCACTGGAGCAAATGTCTCCTCATAGTCAATTCCCTCCTTCTGAGAGAACCCCTTGGCCACAACCTTGCCTTGTATTTCTCGATGCTACCATCTGCACCGTGCTTGATCTTATAGATCCAGCGTGATCCAACCACTGCCCTATCTGTTGGTCTAGGCACAACCTCCCACACATCGTTCTGCACTATTGAGGTATACTCCTCAACCATTGCATCTTGCCACACTTGCTGATGTGCAGCCTCTTGATAGCTAGAAGGTTCACTATCTACCAACTAACTAACTAATGCCATATAGTCATCATACCTGGCTGGTTGTCTCCGCTGTCTACTACTCATCCTAGGAGCTCCCACAAACTCCTGAGTATCCCTTTGTGACTGTTGGTTCTTGCTACCAACTGTAGAGGATGAAGTATCAACCTCCATATCACCCTGATGCATCTCTTGGATCTGTTGCATCTGATGCTCCACACTCTGCGAATTCTCAGCACCTGAGCTTGTGCATGTACTAGTAACTGTACTCGAGCTTCGCTGTCCTTGCTCTGGTTGAACGATCCTTGGAGCTTCCACTAACTGTTCACTCTGATCATCTGCTGGCAAATCTCTGGACCTCCTGAATGCCTTGTCCTCCATGAACTTGACATCACGCCTAACTATAGTCCTCCTGGTCCCTGGAATAAATATCCGATATGCCTTTGAGGTTTCACTGTACCCCACAAAGTACCCTCTCTCTGCAGTCTGATCTAACTTGGAATGTGTCACACCTGGAATGTGACAATATGCCAAACTCCCAAATATCCTGAAGTGGCTAACATCTGGCTTCTTCCCTGAGAACGCCTCCTCTGGTGTCATCTTGCCTAATACCTTATGTGGAACCCTGTTTTGTATGTACACTGCTGTACTGCATGCCTCTGCCCATAAGTAGCGTGGCATATCCTGGTCATACAGCATAGCCCTTGCCGCCTCTGATATAGACCGATTCTTCCTCTCAGCAACCCCATTACGGTTGTGGGTTGTAAGGAAACGATCCATCTCTCTTGATTTACTTTACTGGTATCGGAACTCACAGAAACTCTTTCCTTTGTACTCGCCTCCATTGTCTGACCGAAGAACCTTTATCTTCCTCCCTGTCGAATTCTCCACAAGAGCTTTGAACTCTTGGAAGTGACTGAAAACCTCATCCTTGGTCTTCAAGAAGTATATCCAGGTCTTCCTGGAGAAATCATCAATAAAAGTAACAAAGTACTCATATCCTCTGAGAGACTTCGTCGACATTGGTCCACATATGTTTGAATGTACTAGATCAAGAACACCCTTGGATCTAGTGTCACTCCTTGGAAAAGTTGCTTTCGCAAACTTCCCCAACACACATCCCTTGCAAACATCATCATGCTCTGTGCTCACCTCTGGAACACCTGTCACAGCCTCACGAAGCATTTTAAGTGCTCCATGATGTATATGGCCCATCCTCCTATGCCATAGCTCTCCTTGATCTCTATAATTACTGCTGCTCATCAGTGCCTTATGAGTATCAAACTGCAACCTGTAAAGCCGGCCGCTCCTAACTCCAATAGCTATGGGTGATTTCCAATCCTTGTGCTTGATTAACACACTTGCCCCTCTAAAGAGTACATTGTAACCTTTATCCTGAAGGACAGATATGGAAATCAAATTCATACCCAAGCCTGGCACATGCAACACATCATGAATGGGAATCCGCTTACCATTCTCCCTCTGAAATAGAACAGTCCCTTTCCCAACTGGATTGAGTTTGGACATGTTCCCCATAGAAATCTGCATTCTGATGTCCTCCTCCTTATAGCTGGAGAAGTACTCTCTAACTCCTGTCATATGAAATGATGCCCCACTGTCTATATACCAAACACCCTGTGAGGTTGAGCTAGCCATACAAGCTATGAGAGCGAACTCATCCTCCATTCTACTAGAGAGCTCATCTGCACTTGCTGAAGCTGTTGTCTGCTTCTTGCCTTTCTTCCTTTGCGGGCAATCGCTGACATAGTGGCCAAACTCGTGACAGCCATAGCACTTGACTTTAGATAAGTCCTTCTTCTTCTTCTCACCTTGTGGATTTGATCCTTTACTAGACCCCTTCTTTGCTTTCCCTTTTCCTGCAAGGGCAACGTTCTCCTGTTCCGCCTCACTTTGCTGACTCTTGCTACTGGTCCTACTGACAAGACTTAGTCTAAGCTCCTCTTGAGTGAAGTCACTCCAAAGTCGATCCCAACTCGGCAAGGTGTCTCGTCCATTAATAACTTGAACAAAGACATCCCACTGCTTAGTAAACCCATTTAGGGCTATCCGCACTAGCTCGTCATCACCTAGATTATCTCCAACAGCAGCCAACTCATCCTTGACAAGTCTGAGTCTGGTGAGGTAACTTGTCACGTCCTCTCCCTTGTTCATCCGAGTAGTCCTCAACTTTTCTCTGAGAATTAGCTTCCGGTTAGTGGTAGCATTCTGGTACAGATTCAGAATGGCATCCCACATCTTCTTCGCTGTATCTAACTCTGCGACATGTGGAACAATATGATCCTTGACACCATCAAGAATCATCCTCCTCGCCTTGGCATCTTCCTTCTTATATGCTAAGAGCTGTGCTGGATCTGTAGGTACAGGTACAACACTGGTCACATATTCCTTGATCCCATTCTCTTCCAGCAACAAAGAAATTCTGGCTTTCCGGACACCAAAATTTGAGGCTCCATCCAATCTGTCCTGATCTCTTAAACCTGCTGAGGCCATCTCAAAAGATAAAAGAAAACAAATAATAGTAATAATTCTGAAGAGGCAGGATCTTTCCTTCCTTGTTGAAGCCTTATCTGCCCTCAGATCGCTCTGATACCATGTGAAAATTCTATTGCAGTTACTGATTATTAATCTCCTATCTAATACATAGATTATTTGACTCTGAAAAATTAATTCTCAGCAAATATCGAAAAATAACACAACTGCAACTTCACCAATAAAACTCACAGAAATAGAGAGAAAACATTCACAATAATGAACACAATAATATTTTGGACAAATTGTCCGTGGAAAAACCCCGAAGGGAAAACCACTACTGCAGATGAGGAATTATATTAAACTTCAGCAAATTAAGGAATACAAAACCGCTGCCTCTTACTGGCAGAGCTCCGGCAATATTCTTCTCCGGAATTCTTCCCTCAATTTCTCCTGCTGAAATTCCACAGCTATCACTGCTGCTGCTTCTCCAAATTGCCCATTGATCCCCTTTTATACTTTTCTCATTGGAAAACCAATGGCCATGATTTAATCTCAATCAATGGCTAAGATTAAATAGACTCTAACAACCCTAACTAACTGGATTCTAGAAGTCTCTAGGGAAATCAATTTATTTAATTACATAATTATCTAGACAACTCAGCCCTTTCTGGAGGTCTCTAGAAAATAATTAAATAATTAAATAACACTACTTGGGAATGGAGACACCTGTCCAAGCTACATAAATTAACAGTTCACTTGCATTGTCTTTGTCTCAGCCCACGTAGATTCATTTCGTTGAAGCCTTTTGTCCAACAGTTCACTTACTTTGTATATGATTTCATATTTTGGAATGCATTTTTGCCTATCACAGCATTCATTCGCCAAATTTCATTGAGGCATTTTGTCAACAGTTTAGTGTGCCTTCTTGCAACATTACATTACAGGAAACGACATCTCTTATGAGGCATTTGGTTAAACAATTCACGTGCTCTCTATGCAGCGCTATATTCGCTTGAAAGTTTCTTAACCTTTCAGCAGATCCGTTTTATGCAAATCTGCAATCATTTCATTTCATGTTGTTGCCTCTTCAAGGCTTTCAACAAATACATTTTGTGCAACTCCTACGTGGTGTATACAGTTGCTGCTTGGCGTGTTGCTGCTTGGCGTGGGCAAGAATGACGGGGTGAGCTTTATGCAAGATGTCGGAGGCGGGAACGGGATGGGATCAAACCCATGTCTGGATGGAGCCAGAACCAAAAACAGGGCAAGAACATTTGAAATCCAAGTGTCAGGTTCTCAAACTGTTTTGGTTCCGTAGCAAACCGTTTATTATGGCGGGGTCGGGACCATGCACGAGCGGGAGCAGAGCCGGAACAAGAGCAGAATGTAAACATTTCTCTTTTTTTTGTGTGCTCGTTTTGATATTCACCCCGTGTCTGGATCTGAACATGCTAGGGATCAGAACCATTTCCAAATGTGGAAAATTTTAAACCTTCTTTTTAAATTACCCTAAGTCCGAGTCGAGCCAATGAGCATATTTATTTTAACTCCGTTTTATGGGCGGGATTGGGATCACATTTAAACTTTTAACCATACAAATTTCCTTTTACACTTCATTCCAACCCCGTCCAAAAGACCCTCATTATTATTCTAAGCAGTTGACTGCTTAGGTGGCCGGGTCCATGTGGGGCCCTCTTAACCCATGCTTTTTGCATTTCCCTTAACCCAAGCTTTTCAAATCTCGGCTGCAGTTCAGACTTGCTGCTCCATTTCCGTACCAGCTTGCGATTTCTGTTTCCACCGTTTGAAAGGATTGACCGTTCCGGGTTTTACTTTTAGTCCCACATTCGTTCCTTACAAAGAATAGGATCATTGCAACTCTTTATATCCAGTTTATAGCAGAGGATGATCTCACGGACAAATCTAGTAGAAGACAGAAATGTAGTATTTTTTTTATTTGATTTGTATATAACAAGTAATAATTATTTAATTAAACTATGTGTATTTTAAAAATTAATATTTTTATTTTTATATTTAATATTTGCTAATGATTAATTATATTTAGTAAAATACATATTATACTTATTCAACAACATATTATTTATATTCAATGAAAAAATATTACTTATATATTTAATAATATTTTAATGAATATTACTTATATTTAATAATGTTATTGCATTTAGTCATAAAGATAAGATTTGTAAGAGGAAATATTAAAATTACATATAATGTTTATATTCAAATTCAATGATATAAATATGTTATGACCCATATTTATAAGAGGAAATATTAAAATTACATATAATGTTTATATTCAAATTCAATGATATAAATATGTTATGGGTCATATAGATGGGTCATCTAGATGTTCACTATTTAAAGTGTTGTACGTTAAGGGTTTGATTTTGTTTCTTAATATGTTATGGGTCATATAGATATTAATTATTGACAATGTTTAGAAACACCATTATGAAATCTACTCAATTGTGAGGCTTGTGTTATCTCGTATAGATCCCTAGATGGTAAGTAAATGTCTCAAAAAAAATCTTTAGTTCGCATACATGTCTAAGAGATTGAACTAGTGTGCAAAAATGAAGCCTATCTACAAGAATAAAATAGCAAAAAAATGATGCGTAGAATCTAGTTGCCTTGATCTTCTAATATATGAAACTCAATATAGATTGATGATGTATAATAATACTTTTAAGGAATGTGCCAATTGCAAGGGTTTTGTCCTCCCCAATTAGACCCCTAACTAAACTAATTCCATGACTTAGGAATAATAATTAAAGGCATGATGATATATGTTATGATAAAGTGTTATTAAATTACTCTCAATGAAAGTTCTCTTTTGATAAATCTCCTAATAATCTTTAATAATCTTAAATGGTTGAGTGAATGTCTTTAAATAAAATGTAGCATGCAAATCAACACACACATGCACTAGGTAAGCTCACAATGACTAATGGGAGGGTGTTGCCAAGATTTAAAATTTGAATTTTAAAAGTGTAGTGTTCAAAATTACAAGTATGGATGATCAAGGTCAAGTTTGCACTAGTAGATCTTATCCAAGATAGGCAATTCCATGAGATAAATTCACACAAGCATTTGTCACTTGTAGACTTGTTATTGCACATTAGACAATCTAGTCGAAGTGTGTCAAAAAAATAATGAAAAGAGGCATGGATATATCATTAAATTTTTCTCCCATATTGATGTACATGTGAACTTATATGATGGTGCATATCGAAGTAAACAATATATCAACAAAGAGATTATTTAAATATTTTTAAATACTACAATGATATAGATTTACTTAAAACATATAGTTCACCATTATATTCTCCTCCCAATAATAACTCCACCAAAAGCATGCAAAATTGAAAAAGCATGTAATGAATATCATCCATCAAATGTTTAAAATAAATATGGGGACTTAATTTATATGTTAATTTATTATAATTTGTTACTTAACATAAAGGTTGCACTTTATATTTATAAAAGACATTTCATATTTATATTTATTGTTTGACTTTTGAATTTAAGTTTGCAATTAAAAAAATGAAAAAGGTTGGAGTTGCATTAGAATTAATGTGATTATAGGATATTTTAAGGTCCTTTTTCACTTAATCCCTCCTAAACAAGTGGAATTAGTTTATGAATTTTAAAATCGTGTTAACTTTTTTCTTTGGCTAGAGCCAATTTTAATTGTGTAAATTCTTTTATCTCTTTAAGCAATATATGTATCTTTATGCTTGTTGGGCGCTTTTAAGGTTAGCCAGTTAAATAAGCTTATAATTCTTTTTGGTTACATAATAAGGGAAATAGAAAACTTTATGCAATCTTGGGATTTAAAAAATATTATTTTTTATGGTGTTTCTTTTATATTAAGTGGGTTTTTAAAGATTATCCCTAAGCAAAGTTAAAATTGATCTAGTCTCTATTATTAAGAAATTTTATTTAGTAAGTTTAATATTAAGTCTTTTGTCCATCTACTATTTTTGGGTCAATTGTGAAATGCTTGGTGATTTATTAAGGACTTTTAAAGGGTTAGGAGGTCTTCAATTAGAGAAAAAATAAATATTTGAGATTTTGTTCATTGTGTTGGTCAATGAATGGTAAGAGTTACCTTCTTGCTTCTACTAGGGTGTGTTCATCTAAAGCTAGTTCTTGTAAATCTATCAAGTATACGAACAATATTTTAGTTAATGAAAGCTTTAATCCTTAAGAGACCTTTTAATTTAATTCTAATATACTTGTGTAATAGAAAAGAGCGTATTCTATTATTTAGTAAGATTGAGCCTAAGAAGCATTTTTCTTAATTAGATGGTTTTTATTAAAAAATTAAGTGTATGCAAATTGTCATTTTAAGTAAGGATTTTAAATCTTGTTTAGTCTATGGACATGTTTGGTGTATTCTTTTAGTGTCCCTGAGCTAAGATTTTCTAAAATTTCTTTCATCCTTTTTGGAATAGAAGTGCAAATAAGAAGTCAGTTTGTTTGATATTTTATTTGGGAAAATAGTCAGTTCCCCACATTTAAATAATTCCTTTGACAAATTTTCTATTGAGATTCTATAGTTTTTATTGATTGCTAGGAATAATAATGTTTCTCAAGACAAGAATCATTTTCTCACTAGCCTTTCAAGAAAGTCAAATTTACTGTGGTCAATAATGTGGGGTTATAGTTGCATAAAAATAGGAAAGACATAACAAAGTTTATTGATGATGATCCCAAAGCTCTTAGTAACCTCAACCCTCACACGTAAGGTGTCTTTAATTAGGTATCCTTTGATAATGATAGTTGACACTAGTAGAAAGATGTGGCTATTGGTAGCACGATGATCATAATATTTGAATATTGCTCTTTGTTTTGAGCACCATGTGGATACTTCTATTTTGAAGGTTGTTTGGAAGAATATTAGTTCTAATATTCTTGTGGATGGCATTGATGTTCTATCTTATTTTCATTTGGGGATTCTAAAGAGGCTAAGAATGATGTTCTTCATCCTATATCTTGGTTTGTTATTAATAGTCCCTCTCAAGTTGTTAATTGTATTCCTATTAAAGGAATAAAATTTAACAACTTATAAAAATACATGAAAATGATGCAAATTGTAAGGCTCAATGCCTATTTTGAATAGTATATTGTAAAATATGAACTTTAAAACAAAATAGGGTAAAGTAGAATTCTTGAACTCTAAAAAATCAAGAATTTTTATCTTTTGCATTAGAAATGCCTTCAATTGTAGGCTTGCCTTTTACTTCTTCCGCATGTCCATAAATTCAAAATGAAAGAATTTTTTGAGAATTAATATATATATATATATATATATATATATATATATATATATATATATATATATATATTACAATCAAGTCATTTCTAAAATTGATGATTTCTATCTAATATTTTAGACTATTTAAAAGTTTTTTGATTTAAAACTTTCTCCTTAATCAACACTTGAGCATTCAAATCTATAATGATAGTCAAGTGAGGAATATTTTAATCATTTATCTCTTATTCTTCTTGGAAATCCTTAATTAATATTTTTTTGTTTAAAGGCTTGAATTTACCCAAGAATTTGTAGCTTCAACTACAATTTTACATCCTTTATTACTCATCTCATTATTTCAATCCTTTGTTACTTTATCAATACATTTATTTTCTCCAAAGATGATGCCTCTACATAAGAGATGATGATTATAGGATTAATAGACCCAGCTACTATTTGTAAGGGATGAACTAGTTACTTGACATATGCTTGGAATTTTGCAATTTGGTCTGTTAATTTCTTCTTGGTCTTTTCAACCTTCTTCATTCTTGACACAATAGTAGAGGTGATTATTTGGACTTCTTGAAATTTTTTGTTCTCTAATGTGTTGTCTAAGATTTATTGTACTCATATGGTATTCTTCATCTCGTAGGTCTCTATCATTCTTTTCAACAATAGGATTAACTATTTCATTTATCCTAGAACTTGTAGCTTCCCTTTATATTGTAGATAAACCCTTTGCTTCTTTCTAGCTCTAGGTGTATGAATCATTGATATGATGCTAGAAAGATCTTAGGATGCAATCTTTACTATTGATTACCTATATATCATATATTTAATTATAACAAAATAGACACCTATGAAAAAGAGTGTACCATTTGTTGTTGTCATTGTGGTCTTATAAAATAAATATATGGCTAAGATACTTCTTTACAAGCACTTGCTCCTTTTTTTGACCTATGATTTTATCATCTTTTTCTTTCTTTTGTGGAGTTGGAAGTATGAATGTTAAAGGCACATGGAATATCTTGTTGATTATCACCAACTTGTTATTGTTGAATTGGACCTTGATCCTTATTGACTTGTTATTTAATTTTCTTATCTTGGATATTAGTATCCTTATTATCTTGTAAATTAATGGGCACTTTATTTGTTCACCTTGTTTTTTCTCTATAATCCTCAAGGATCAATGGTTGAGGCTTCTATCCCTATTATCCTTATTGAGATGTAAATATTAGAAGATAAAAGTGAGTGAATTCTAATAATATTTTTTTTGCTAGTTGATTGTTGCAACTATAGGTTTAGGCTTGTAAACTAATCCTATTTTGTAGACACATATCTAAACCAAAGCAAAAAACATTTTGTTTGTGTATTTAAAGCATTTATAGAATCTAACCCTAAACTTCTAACACTTTAAATAACATCTACATCTATAATATATTTGTATCATTGAATTTTAAAATAAGCATCACATTTAATTTATTTAATTTTAATATTAATTGCTTCATATTAAAATAATAAATCATAATAAATACCATTTTTCATTAGAATAAATAACTAAATAAAATAACATCATTAAATATATATTTTATTTAATACTTTTAATGAATAAAATACAAATAATATCCATTAAAAATATTAAATATAAATTATATGTTATTAATTGTATATTTTACTAAATATAAGTTATAATCATTAGAAAACATTAAATTTATAAATATTAACAACTACTATTATTACTTAATATGGAAATAAATTAAAATAAATATAACATTTTAAAATTATTAAATATATAATAATTATTTGACACGCTGTGCAAAATGCCATGTACTTATCACTTCTTATCTTTTATTATTTTGTCCGTGAGCTCACTCAAAACCGTAAACAGGGTTTCTTGAGATAAAGAGCTGCATTGAACCTATTCTTTGTAAGGACGAATGTGGGACTAAAATTAAAACCCAACATTCAAATTGTGCAGTCCTATCAAAAGGTGGAAAGGGAAATCGCAAACTGGTACGGAAATGGGAACAGAAAATCTGAACTGCAGCCGAGATTTGAAAACCTCGGGTTAAGGGAAATGGAAAAGCTTGGGTTAAGTGGGCCCCACATGGACCCGACCACCTAAGCAGTCAACTGCTTAGAGTGTGCCGGTTAAGCCGCCCATTATTACCCTATTACACAATCCTTTAAAAATTAAAACATCCATTTTAAAGAATTTGAAATTCTTTTAAATCTTTAAAAATAAATATTTTAAAAGATTTTTATTTGTTTTAACAAAACTTATTTATTATTATTTCTACTATTATTATTATTATAAAAACCTTTTTTTTCAAAATGATTTTTATTTATTTAAACTTAAAACTTTTAATATTTTAAATCTTTTTAAATAAAAGATTTATTTATTTATTTTGTATAAAATATATTACAACAATTTTTTTTATTTTTCAAAGTTTTCTATTTTTTTGTATTTTCTAATGTTTTACAATTTTATTGTATTTTCTCATATTTGAAGAGTAGACACCAAGAAAAAGACAAAAACAAAGAAATGACAAAGACGAAAACGAAAAAATGCCATAACAAGACGAGATGACGACGAAAAGAATAGGACAAAGAACAAGACGGGATGAGACAAGATGACACCCGCGCGAAGCGAGGAACCAAGATCAGGACAAAACTAGGAATAGGAACCTTGGAAAAGTTTCTATTCTGGTTTTAGTCCGATATTCAAATCTGACAAAGACAAAGAAAAAGAAAAGAAGAAAGAGAAAAGGGGGTCCCCAACTTTTCCAAGCAAAATTTGGGGCGTGTATGCAAGGCATAACACTAATAACTTGTAATTTTCCTAGGACACAGAGCACCTAAGTTGTCTTGTCCATAAAATCTTTTTCACTTGAACTTCCCTAACATTATTGTCCTTTTTAGAGAGAGTACAAAATTAATTTGAATAATCTTCCTCTTGAAGCGCAAATTTTAATGCACTTCCAATCAATGTTGGCCACAGTTTGGGTAACTCCTCTTTTATCTCATTGAAGCAAAATTAGGAAAGCGGAGTTATCCAAGGTGTGTTAATAATTGAGTGGAATGCATTAAAGTTCGTTTGAAGAGTAGGAATATTCAAATTCCTATATTGTTTTTATAAAGGATAATAAGTTAGGGAAGTTTGAGAAAAAAATTTAATGGACAAGATAGTTTCGTGGAATGTGTTGCAGGAAAATTACAAGTTATTAGTCTGGCAAGTGACACTTATGAAGCTTTAGAAGTACTAAATAAAATATTTATTATAGTTCATAGTGGAAAATATAGTGTGTTGTAGAAGATATTCATGATAGAATTTACTTGTTCAACTCCATCCATAGTAGAATCTCTCAATTTCTTTTCCTGCAGAAATTGTCGTACAATATGAAAACTCTTCAATTTGTCCACTTGTTCATTGTCACTTTCCCTTTGCTTATACTATGCATACACCTTCCTTGGCTTCTCAAGAGCATGGAAGAGCTTTTCAATTAATACATTAGGTATCTCACTCATACTGCTTTGCTTCTTTTCAAGTGTTTTTAGAGAAGAATCAATTTTCATTCCATGCATTCTAGTACCTGTTGCCTTCGGTTCTGCATTTCCATTTGCTCACTTCACATAGTACACATGCTCCTTCGTCAACTTCTAGAGAGGAGGAACAATCTCTTCAGCCAATACATTATCTATCTCATTCACTTTGGTTTGCTTCTTTTCAAGTGTTTTTACAGCAGATTCATTTTCAATTACATACTTTCTACTTCCTGTTGGTCGAGTTCTACGTTGCCATTTTCCGATTGTGCATACTGCACATGCACCTTCCTCAACTTCTGAATAGCAAGGATAATCTCTTCACTCAATACATTATCTTCTATCTATCTCATTCAATGTGGTCTGCATAATTTTCGAAGGTGATCTTCATTACATTCTTATTGTGTACTAAACAAATCTTTTTCATTGCGTTCATGTAGTCTATATATAAGTTCATGTTAGAAAACACCAGGTGTGTAATTAAATTGAGGTTAGGGGTGACAAACCAATTGGGTTGTACTGCGTTAATCAGAAAAGGTTTTAATTACATTCTTACTGCTTTCTAAAATTCTAGGTTGGAAAACATTGGGTGTTATAAAACCTACAACCCACATACCATTTAAAACCCTTTACAAGTAGCAACCCAATTGCTTAGTCACCCCTCACCTCAATTTGGTATGTTTTTTGTATTCCTCACTTGCAACTCCTCCTTCTGCTCGCACAAGCCACAGGGCCCAATTTATCGGCCAACAAAAGGTGGGAAAATTGACCTGATAATGTCGTTATCTCTTTGCTACCATTTCGCTAATGTTTTCTCCCGTCCGTTGGTTTCATCAATTTTATCCCCTGTCTGGTGGGCCCCGCACTACACCATCTCATCATGTTATGTATGTTTCTATGTATGGTTTCATGTGTTTTTGTATGTACATAGGTGTGTTTTGTCTAGAAATTAGTTGTGTCTTATTACATTCTTACTATGTACCAAACAAAACTTTTTCATTATGTTCTTATTGTCTATATATAACTGCATGTTGGAAAACACTGGGTGTCTAATCAAATTGAGCTGAGGGGTGAAAAACCAATTGGGTTGTTACTACATTGATCACAAAAAGTTTTGAATAGATTCTTACTGTTTTCTAAAATTCCAAGTTGGAAAACATTGGGTGCTATAAAACCTGCAACCCACATATTGTTCTAAAACCCTTTACAAGTAGCAATCCAATTGCTTAGTCACCCCTCACCTCAATTTGGTATTTTTTGTGGTTTCCACACATGCAACTCCTCCCCGTGCTCTTCAACCTTTAGGTTTGAACATGGATATTTAAACACATAGTGTTATCCAACGTGTAATTATTTTGTTCATTATCATATTTAACCAATGTGATCACATGAGCTATTTTTTGGTCAATCAAGGTTTTCATTGACTTCTTAACCTTTATTCTTGAATAGATGATGCACATTGTTCTTTGCAACCAATGTGTCTTGCAATAATGTGTATTTTTTTAGTTCTTTGTACAAGTAATGATATAAACAGAAGTTTGACAGTGGTGTACGGTATCTTTCTTGTCTGTATTGTATGCCCTTATTGATTATTCAAGTTATGGCCTCTTTCATATGCCAATAGAGATGAGTTTGAGATATATCTGAATGAATGTTCAGTGCTTCACAGTTCCAACAAAATGGCAAAATGGTAGATATAATTGTTGATATATATTACTAGTGTTAGCGATAGGTTAAATTGGAAATTAAATTCCCATCGTACAGTTTAAAATGTTTTTTTATTGTTTGCACAAGCTAGCATGTTGCAGTCAACACAACATATAATCCAATATCAGTGAAGTTTGGAATGAAGTGAATTCTTTGTAGCACCAAATGTCTTTAATTTTCCAATTTAAATTATTGCTAACACTTGTCTTTCTTCTAGGCGGTTGATATAGGCGAGGAAGTAAATTTGAACAAAACAAGGGCAGGTGGATTGAGAAGGATGATTTAGGAGACATAAATCTTTTGCACTAAATACAGGTGATTTTAGCTGTCATAGCTTGAATTGCAAGTGTCCTGGACAATTAAATTTCCAAAATTTATTTTGCATTTAGAAGTTCTGATTTATATATAGATGAGATGCTTAGTGTGGGGAATGCAAACAATTTGCAGTTTAATTTAAATAAAATAAATGTTACATTATTGTGTGTGTATTATATCCCAAAATTTTATGTGAATCATGTTTCATCATTGAAGTGTGAGTGTTGCACAGGAAATGCTTAAAGCATCAGTGAAGGGTGCTATTGTATCCTTTTAATTATGCTTCTCATAATTGATTTGTGTTAATTTTAGGATGATTTATGCAACACTACATCGATATCATTTATCTCCCAAAATAGAATAGGAACCTTTGAATACTTGGTAATTAGATCAGATATATTTGGAAAAGAACATAATATTTATGATTTTACATTAGAGTATTGCTCCTTTTAAATCACGTACCTTTGTTCAGTTGTGAAGCATCGTTGCATAGTTGGGTTTCATAAGGTTGTGAATAAGGAACATTGTTATTGTAATTGTTTTTACTTAATATATATACCATACAAACTGCAAAGGTGAGGCCATAATAACACATAAATGGCCATTAGGCTTCCCAAATTTTAATGGAATTGTTGTTTTGTAAACACAATGCAAAATTTCTATAAACACAATGTGTTTTGAAATGTAGAAGCCTCTTTACAAATATGAGTTTTCCTTGTTGCCCATTTTGGAGGTTTAGAAACACAATGTGTTGTCAATTGTGTAGATGCCTATGCCGAAAAGATGCACATATGTGCATACAAAAATGCATAAAACCATACATAAAAACATACATAACATGATGAGACAACATAGTGCGGGGCTTGCTAGACGAGGGATAAAAGTGACGAAACTGGCAGACAAGACCAAATGTGAGGGAAATGGCAGGTAGGAGTTAATGGTGTCGTCATGTTGGTTTTCCTGCCTCTTGTCTGTTGGAAATATATGCCTCAATCTCACAGGCTGAAACCTCTAAGAGAGGCAAGTCGGTGTGACATGCTTTGGGTCTGGCCAACTAGTAACTTTGAATCTTGTGGTTTGTACAGGTCGCCGAGACAATGTTTAAGTCATGTCGAAGGAGCTTATCGCTGTGACTTGTGACAGTCGTTGTAACCCTATGCCGAGTGGAGATCTCTGGCCGACAGGCCATTCATATCGTATATCAGGGAAACCCTTGGCCGAAAGGCTTACCTCGGTGTGAAGTCCCAGCGACGAACGAAGTCTCGCCGACAATGTTTCTATTGAAGCCTTCAAGGAGAGTCTTGGGTGTTCGGTAAGAAGTCTTACCGATAGGAATGTCTCACCCACAGTATTCACTCAGGGTAACTCAAAGGTCTCAAGAAGAAGTCTCAGCAAATGATGAAGGTCTCACCGACGGGGATTCACTTGGAGTCTTCACGGTGACACAAAGACTTCGGTATGAAGTCTTAGTGATGGACAAAATTCTTGCTGACTGTTGTTTGGTGCTCGGTATGATCTCCTGGCGAAAGCGGTATCTCTTGCCGAAGTTGAACGTTTTGGTATAACCCTTAATGACTCGGTATGATCTCTCAGCAAAAGATGATTGTCTCACCGAATGGAAAACTCACGTCTGTGTGACTTGAAGCTTCGGTATGATGTTTCACCGATAACGATAAGTCTTGGAGATAGTGATACATGTGATGATCGTTGGTATGAGGTCTTGGTGACATGGCGAAGTCTGAGCGATAGCTCTCTGGACTCGATGTAACATCTTGGCGATAAGGATGACTCTTGGCGACATCGATGGTTAAGTCTTGTGGCATCGGGGAGACACGGTTAGTGTCTCACCGACATGCCAACACAGGTTGATCACTTTGATCGAGAGAAGACCATCCTACGTGGTGAGTCATTGGCCAATCAAAGGAGCCGAATGGGAACCGTTGGAAGACAGTTCGTTGTCGTAGTTCTGAGAGGAAGCTTGACAAACAGGAACGACATGAATATAGTCTAGAATAGAAGATGATGCTCGGTTGGATTGTTCGATGTAATTGATGGATTGTTGTGTGATTGTATGATCAGTGGATGAATTCTATTCTGTGAAGACTATAACATGAATGTTTTGTATCAAGGTTGTTCATGGTGAATGCTGTTGTAAACTGACATCAAAAAGATAAGTCAGATCTCTGTATGTAATCTTTATTATTGTAATACAAAGTGACTTCTCTTGGTGTGGTGGGTTTTTCTCCCGTAAGGGTTTTCCCACGTATATCTGGTGTTCATATGGGTTTGTCTATTTCGTTGTTTCAGTAATCTCTTTCTAGTGCATCTTAATTGGACTGTAATTGTAAAATTTAAAAGGTATCTCTGCATTCTTCCCTAAGGTTTTGACATTAGGAGAGTTGCTTCTACATCTAGCTTTCCTTACAAGTGGTATCAGAGCCTGGCCAGTTGTGTTATCCTTGTGGGTACCTTGGGTTTTTTGAGTCATTTTTGTTCAGTGGGAGTCTTGTAGAAGTTTGTCAAATTCAAATTCCAGATTGAGATGGCAAGCACGTCAGGAAACATTGAAATAGAGAAGTTCAATGGCAGCAATTTTGAGTTGTGGAAACTCAAAATGGAGGATCTCTTAGTGGATCATGATCTGTGGCTTGTTGTGTATGGAACTAAGCCTACAGGCATGAAGCAATAAGATTGGGACCTTGCAGATAGAAAGTCTAAGGGGCTAATAAGGCTCTGTTTGGCAGACTCCATACTTCTCAATGTGCATGAAGAGAAGACTGCATCTTCCTTGTGGAAGAGACTGGCGTCTATTTATCAGGGGAAGTCCTTGGTGAATAAACTGTTCTTGAGGAAGAAGTTGTACA
This sequence comes from Sequoia sempervirens, assembly GCA_007258455.2. Lineage (NCBI taxonomy): Eukaryota > Viridiplantae > Streptophyta > Pinopsida > Cupressales > Cupressaceae > Sequoia > Sequoia sempervirens. Next base: position 253,308,754 of record VDFB02047230.1, on the reverse strand, counting down.
CTTTGAAAATGCAGGAAGGAGGGTCTATTGCTGATCATTTGAACGCATTCAATATGTTGATTGCAAAGTTAACATATGTTGGTGTGAAGATTGATGAAGAGGATCATTGTATGTTGATATTGTGTTCTTCGCCAGATTCATGGGATCACCTGGTGATGGCTATTGGGAGTACAACATCCAGTTTCAAGATGGAAGATGTTGTTGCTTCTTTGTTATCAGAAGAGAAGAGAAGGAAATCTTCTGAGATGGCAAAGGAGGCCCTTGTTGTTAGAGGAAGGTCGAAAGAGAAAGGCAAGAAGAAGGACAAGAAGTCCAAATCGAAATCAGAGGGGAGATCAAAGTCTCCTGGCAAGAAGTCCAAGGTGAAGTGTTGGAACTATGGGCAACCTAGTCATGTCTGAAAGGATTGTAAAGAGGAGAAGAAGAAGTATTCTTTCGACAATGATTCTTCTCATAGTGATGGAGATGCCTTCATTGCAGCCTTGGCTACACATGCATCAGATGATATCTGGCTAATTGATTCAGGAGCATCTTTCCATATGACATCTCATAGAGATTGGTTCATGAAGTATGAAGAATACGATGGTGGAAAGGTGTACTTGGAAAGTGATTCAACTTTGGAAATTGTTGGCCATGGAAGAGTCAGAATCCAATTCCCTAATGGAAGAGTGAAGGGAATAAATAATGTAATGCATATACTAGGTCTGGCTGAAAACTTACTTTCAGTAAGTATGCTAAATGATATTGGAGTGCAAGTCACATTCTTTGGAAATGGCTGCAAGATGACTAGAGGCTCAATGGTGCTAGCAAGGGGTTCTCCTATTGGTACCTTGTACAAGATGGATGCACACGTTGTCCAATGCAACAGTGTCTCTATAAAGTCACAGAAAGCTACTCATGGAGGAAAAGAGGGAAATGTTCCTAATTGTGTAAAATCTATGGAAGTTAAACTTCCAGTAGAAAAGACTATGCTCTGGCATCATAGGCTAGGCACATTGGTAAGAAAGGTTTAAAAACCTTGAAGAATAAAAACCCGGTTGAGGGGCTCAAAGATTGTAACCTTGAATTTGAATTCTGTGAACATTGTATATATGGAAAATAGCACCGTGTTTCATTTTATTCCAGACCTCATAAATCTTCTGGTTTGCTAGATTATATTCATTCTGATGTATTTGGTCTAGTGAATGTTCCTTCTTTATCTAAATCAAGGTACTTTGTATCGTTCATTGATGGTTATTCGAGAAGAACATTTGTTTATTTTTTGAAAAGTAAATCAGAAGTGTTCAGTCGGTTTAAGGATTTTAAGAACCTTGTAGAAAATCAAACTAGAAGGAAAATTAAATGCTTAAGGACTGATAATGGCGGTGAATTTTGTTTTGATGATTTCGAGAGGTATTGTAAAGACCATGGGATTAAAAGACATAAGACTACACCTTATACTCCACAGCAAAATGGAGTTGTAGAAAGGTTCAATAGGACAGTGATGGAGAGAGCACGAAGTATGCTGAGTAGTGTTGGCTTGGAGGAGAAGTTCTGGGCTGAGGTTGTTGCTACTGCATGTTACTTGATTAATCGTTCTCCAAATTATGCTCTTGTTGAGAAAAAACCTTTGGAAGCGTGGTCTGGTAAGAAGCCCTCTTTAAGACATATTCGTTTTTTTGGCTAAGAGGCATATGCTCATGTGTCATATGAGAAAAGATCTAAGCTGGAGAACAAGGCTGTAAAATGTATCTTTATTGGCTATAGTGTTGGCATAAAAGGATACAAGCTTTGGAATCTTGATACGGATAAGGTTGTATACAGTAGAAGTGTAATCTTTCATGAGCTTAAGCCTTCTACCTTGGATCTACAGTCAGAGACAAAGCTAGAAAACAATAAGGATGTAGTTGGAATTTCTCCTACACCAGATAAAGAGGAATTGAAAATTCAAAATGTACCTGAAACTGAGGAGAGCTCAAGTAGTTCTGAAAGTTCTAAAGAAGAAGAAGAATCTCAGCCTCAACAAGTGAGGAGGTCAACTCATGAAATAAAACAACCTGATAGGTATGGGTTCTCTTTGATAGATTCTACTTGTGCCTATGCTTTAATTTCTAGCACTGATGAGCCTAGGACTGTAAAAGAGGCATTTAAAATGTCTGATTCAGACTCTTGGTTGGAAGCCATGAATGAAGAAATGGCATCATTAAAAAAGAATGATACCTGGAGTTTGGTGCCATTGCCTAAAGGCAGAAAAGTTATGGGTTGCAAATGGGTATTTAAAAAGAAGATTGGTCTGGATGGCAGTGTGGAAAAATATAAGGCGAGGTTGGTTGCAAAGGGTTATTCCCAGGTAGAGGGAATTGATTATGGGGAGATTTTTTCTCCTATAGCTAAGCTGACGTCCATTAGATTTATTTTGTCACTTGCAGCAGCGTATGACTTAGAGGTCGAACAGATGGATGTGAAGATAACATTTCTTCATGGTGATCTTGAAGAAGAAATCTATATGTCCCAGCCTGAGCACTTTGTCGAAAAAGGTAAAGAGAAATTGGTTTGCAAGTTAAAAAAGTCTTTGTATGGGTTAAAGCAGTCACCTAGAATGTGGTACCAGAAATTTGATACTTTTGTATTGTCTTTGGGATTTGTGAGATCAAAATCTCATCATTGTGTCTATTATAAAGCTGAAAGTGATCAAGTTCTTATTATTGCTCTCTATGTTGATGATATGTTGTTCATAGGCAATAGTAAGTTAATGATTTTTGATCTTAAGTCTCAGTTGTCTGCTAAGTTCGCAATGAAAGATCTTGGTGCAGCAAGATATATTCTGGGGATGGGGATAACCAGGGATAGGAATAGTAGAAAACTTTGGCTTAGTCAAAGTAAGTATATCAAGACTGTTCTAGAGATATTTTGCATGAATGATTGCAAGCAGCTAGTTGTTCCAGTCTTGCAGGGAACGAAGCTATCTATTGAAGACTGTCCAAAATCTCCTACTGAGATGGAGGACATGACCAGTGTACCCTATGCTAGTGCGGTTGGCAGTCTTATGTATGCAATGGTTTGTACAAGACCAGACATTTCCCAAGCAGTGGGAGTTAGTCGGTTTATGGCTAATCCTGGAAGGACACATTGGGATGTTGTAAAGAGAGTTTTCAGATATTTGAAGGGCACTTCAAATTTTGGTTTGTGTTACCATGGGAACCTGGTTGAATCACAGAGAACTCTCAGTATTTGAGGCTATGTGGATATACTTTCATGTTGAATGGTGGTGCAGTAAGTTGGATGAGTAAGCGGCAGGCTATAGTCGCTTTGTCTACTACAGAGGCTGAATACATGGCAGCTACACATGCTTGTAAAGAAGCATTTTGGTTAAAAAATTTGTGTTCTAACATTGGTTTTGATGCAAGGAAAATAACTATTTTTTGTGACAGTCAGAGTGTAATTTTTCTTGCAAAGAATCCTACTTTCCATGCCAGGATGAAACATATAGATGTACAATACCACTTTGTACAAGATATGGTGGAGGATGGAAAGGTCAGTTTGGAAAAAGTTGATACTTTGGAGAATGTGCAGATGCATTGACGAAGCCAGTGAGCACAGACAAGTTCAAGTGGTGTGCCAGTGCAATGGGCCTTAGTGCCCATGATTTTTAGTAGTTTTGTTGTGCTCTGGAGGTGCCTGTGTGATCTTCATCAAGTGGGAGATTGTTGGAAATATATGCCTCAATCTCACAGGCTGAAACCTCTAAGAGAGGCAAGTCGGTGTGATGTGCTTTGGGTCTAGCCAACTAGCAGCTTTGAATCTTGTGGTTTGTAAAGGTCGTCGAGACAATGTTTAAGTCATGCCGAATGAGCTTATCGCTGTGACTTGTGACAGTCGTTGTAACCCTATCCCGAGTGGAGATCTCTGGCCGACAGGCCATTCATATCGTATATCGGGGAAACCCTTGGCCGAAAGGCTTACCTCGGTGTGAAGTCCCAGCGATGAACGAAGTCTTATCGACAGTGTTTCTCTTAAAGCCTTCAGGGAGAGTCTTGGGCGTTTGGTAAGAAGTCTTACCGATAGGAATGTCTCACCAACAGTGTTCACTCGGGGTAACTCAAAGGTCTCGGGAAGAAGTCTCAGCGATTGATGAAGGTCTCACCAATGAGGATTCACTTGGAGTCTTCGCGATGACACAAAGACTTCGGTATGAAGTCTTAGCGATGGACAGAATTCTTGCCGATTGTTGTTTGGTACTCGGTATGATATCTTGGTGAAAGCGGTATGTCTTGCCGAAGTTGAACATTTCGGTATAACCCTTAATGACTCGGTATGATCTCTCAGCGAAAGACGATTGTCTCACCGAATGGAAAACTCACGTCTATGTAACTTTGAAGCTTCAGTATGATGTTTCACCAATAGCGATAAGTCTTGGCGATAGCGATACATGTGATGATCGTCGATATGAGGTCTTGGCGACATGGCGAAGTCTGAGTGATAGCTCTCTAGACTCGATGTAACATCTTGGCGATAAGGATGACTCTTGGCGACATCAATGGTTAAGTCATGTGGCATCGGGGAGACACGGTTAGTGTCTCACCGACATGCCAACACAGGTTGATCGCTTTGACCGAGAGAAGACCATCCTACATGGTGAGTCATTGGCCAATCAAAGGAGCCGAATGGGAACCGTTGGAAGCCAGTTCGTTGTGGCAGTTCTGAGAGGAAGCTTGAGAGACATGAACGACATGAATATAGTCTAGAATAGAAGATGATGCTCGGTTGGATTGTTCGATGTAATTGACGGATTGATGTGTGATTGTATGATCAATGGATGAATTCTATTCTGTGAAGACTATAACGTGAATGTTTTGTATCAAGGTTGTTCATGGTGAATGTTGCTGTCAACTGACGTTAGAAAGATAATTTAGATCTATGTATGTAATCTTTATTACTGTAATACGAAGTGACTTCTCTTGGTGTGGTGGGTTTTTCTCACGTAAGGGTTTTCCCACGTATATCTAGTGTTTATATGTGTGTCTATTTCTCTGTTTCAGTAATCTCTTTCTAGTGCATCTTAATTGGACTGTAATTGTAAAATTTAAAAGGTATCTCTGCATTCTTCCCTGAGGTTTTGACGTTAGGAAAGTTGCTTCCGCATCTAGCTTTCCTTACATTGTCGGCCAATAAAACTTGGTCTCATGGCTTGCGGAAAAAGTGTCATTTTTAGAGATTTTTTCTAGCACGAGAAAATTGGAGGTGAACTGACATGTGCATTTTTGGTTTGGAGAAAGAAGGGTGAAAACACTTTGCGTTTCTAGCCTGCATGTAGAAAGTTGAAGGTTGGAGTGCACATGGAGGAGTTGGAGGAGAAAATTGACCAAATCAAGGTGAAGGGTACTAACCAATCGTGTTGCAAAGGGTTTTACAACACTATTTGGGTTGCTTGTTTCTTAACACCTAGGGTTTTCCAACATGATTTTTTACAAAACAGAATGAAGTGCATATTATGAAGTAAACTATGCATTAACAGTTAATAGAGTCCCCCTTAAATGAGAAATGTGTTATTTGATAAAATAGAACCCCATCTATACGTTTGTATATCTTCATTTCAAGACAAAGCTTGGGTATAAGTAAAGGCAGGCTTCAAAACACATTATATTTCCCAACCTACACTACACAACATTCACCACTGTCAACAAGTTTATTCATTACTACCAATAATGGCAAGAAATTGGTGTTCTTGCTATTTGTAATGCACACCTACATATATGAGTTTAAAAACCAGAAGGGCTTGGGTATGTTCTGATGTGGAGATTGACAAATGCAATGTGTTATGAAGCATGCAATTTGTTATATACTTGAAATTTAAAACACAACAATGGAAGGTGTGATTTTGAAGACAATCATATTATTTTGTAACATTCCATGTTGCAAAACCGTACGTGTTAAGAAGCAAGGAACCCACTGTGATACAACCCCTTACATTTAAACAAGGAGATTCAAATAACTAAAAACCCACATTGTATTTTCCAAAATATAATTATTTTGTGCACTTTTTTTTCAATCATGCCAAATTTAAACACAACAATGGAAGGTGTGATTTTCAAGACATTCATACTGTTTTGTAAAAATCCATCTTGCAAAACCGTACGTGTGAAGAAGCAACCAACCAACTGTGAGACAACCCTTTACATTTAAACAAGGAGATTCAAATAACTGAAAACCCACGTTGTGTTTTCAATTAATACCTCCGCTATATATTATGTAGATAGGAAAACCCTTGAAAACCCGTCAATGAATACCTCATTATATATTTTGCATGGTTTATGATTTCTTTAAACGTTATTCAATTATTCCGCTCATATTTCCACAATGGGTTGTCAGTTATTTCATTTGGTAATCACAAAATTTTAAAACTAGTAGATGGGAGGAAACCAAAATTTAAAAACCCTCAACACAAAAACACATAAACAGCTTTGCATTTCAAATGAAAACCCCTTTTCCCAAGGAAAGCCCTTTGTTTTCCCGTCAATGAAAACCCATATTCGCAACGAATAGTCATTCATTTCTTCACAATTCCTAGGTGGAATGGAAAAATGGCATATATTTCTGGCGGATATATATTCCTGCTAGCTAGCTAGATGCTCACACCTGTCAAATGTGTTTTTGTATGGAGAGTAGTCACTCTGCTTTGACCTCTGAACACTTGCAACTCCTTTCCATGCTCTCCAGGAACCTGCAAAACGTCAATGTCGAAAATGGCGAGGAAAATGGGACCTCGTCTGGGCTTTTTGCTATTTGCAAATTATGATTTCGAATGCCACGTTTTGGGCTTTTTGTCCATCTGAAATATGATTTTTAAAACATGATGACGGTTATGATGCATCTGACATGCATTTTTGTAGGGAGAATAGCCTCGTCCCAATTGTAGAAGGTGATCTCCCTGCAAAACTGCATGGCTTATAGATGATAGCGTATTGCTCTTTTTCAAGGATAAGACATGTCTGATTATGTTATCATGTCATTCGAGACATATTTTTTCAAGGATAATAGCTTGATTTTACTATATTTTGTAGGGAGATTAGGTTTTTTCATGCAATTGGACGTGGCTATTCTCCCTAGAAGAATGTATTTCAAACGCACCATAACATACAAAAATGCATACACTACATGATGGGACATTGTATTGCAAAAAATAATTAGAGGTTGGAAAACACTGTGTGTTGTGAGTTCTTTCATTTTGCACGTTGAAAGTTGAAGGTTTGAGAGCACGAGGTGGAGTTGCAAGTGTAGGATATATAAAACTATCCAAATTCACCTGAGGGGTGAGTAACGAATAGGGTTGTTACTTGTCAAGGGTTTTAAAACAGTGTTTGGTTTGTAGGTTTAATAACACCCAGTGTTTTCCAACCTACAATTACACATTGTTGGACTTGTCGTTGCATGAAAAGGTCGACCTTTCAATGCCCGATACAAGTGTTCAATAAGGCCTCTATACAAACATGACAACTGGGCATCTTTGGAGCAACTTTGTAATATTTGCAAAACAAGCTCTTCTCTCTAGCACACATCACCACCTCTTCCACAATCTGATCCACTAAGGTCCATGATGTTGAAAGGTGTCATCAATGTATGATGGAGAGAAGTGCATGTTTTGCAAATGAGAAAGGTATGCTTCAAAGTTGCCCAGTTGTCATGAAATGTTGTCATGTTTTTGTAGAGGTTACTTCTAGAGGTTAGAGGAGAAAACTGGCCACATATTTGATGTGGGTTTTCCGAGATCTTTCCAATGGTATCATCTGCAAATCTTGATGTCAAAACAAAACAAAAAAGCACCACATATTGGTATGGTGGAAAACATAGTGGGTTCTATGTTATTTAATTATGCTTTGTATGGCGAAAATGTGAAAGCTAATAATTTCTTTGATGCAGTTATGTAAGATGTCGCGTAATGCTAAAGCATGTCTATACTTGGTTGACCAACTACCACTAGTATCTTCCATGTAATTTCCTCGCTTGGATAGAAGAATTGAGTCTCTTGTGCAGGTTGTTGGAAAAGATGTTAAGGAGAATTGACAGAAAAGGGCCAAAGTGCTGTGACGTCAAATAACATAATTATGCTCATTTCTTTGACTATGTCTTCGGTGTATGGGCGAAAATGAGCATGGACGTTCAATATCACAATGTACAAATAGAGATTGTAAATTTTTGTGACTGTCCAATTATTTTTTACCAAGGGATGCGGGACCTTTTCCTAGTTGGATGCATTTGGAGGGTATCCATTAAACCAATATTAATCATCGAGAAGTGCAATCTTCCCAAGGAGCTGAGCATGAAATTTATGAGATTCCTCAAGGGGGAATCTCAAATTAGTCATCACATGGGTCATGTCGAGGAATGGTTGCTTGTTGTGTTGAAATTCAACTACACTGTCAAGTTTGATGATGAGTTTTACTATAATTAGTATCAGAGCAAGGTCGCGGGTTCGAATCATGTGGTCGCGTTGGGGGGGATATTGTTGGAAGCTTGGCACTTCCACCCCTCAGTCAATAATGACCATGTGATTCGTGATATGGTTTAACTGCATACCATGCATTTTATCTGACACTTGTATCGGGCATTGGCAGGTCAACGTTTCCATGCAACAAGGTCAACACACATAGAAAATATGAATGTAATGACAACATTTTGGTTACTTACACAATAAGAACCCAATTGGTTGGTCACACCTCATGTGAATTTGGATAGTTTTATGTATCCTCCACCTGCAATTATATTGACAGTATGAATTTCTTGGAAGCCTTTTGTTTCATACACAGTAATAATGTAATGAAGTTCACCTTCAAAAAATATAATAACTCTTAGTTACAATATAATTGTATTTGAATTTCTTCATATGATTGAAACAAAGAAATGCACAAAATAATGGCGGATTGGAAAACACAATGTGGGTTTTCAATTGTTCCATTTTGCATGTTTAAATCTAAACACTTGAGAGGACGGGGAGGAGTTGCAGGAGTGAGATACATTCAGTTGCAGGTTTCTTAACGCCCTGTGTTTTCCAATGTCATTATATTATTTCTATCTAGAAAGAAAAAGGTTCTCAAGACAATCACAAAACATACCAAATTGAGGTGAGGGGTGAGTAAAAAATTGGGTTGTTACTTGTAAAGGGTTTTAGAACAATATGTGGGTTGCAAGATTTATAACACCCAGTGTTTTTCAACCTGAAAATTCATATAATAGTTTGAATGTCTTGAAAATATTTTGTTATTTAGATAGTACGAATGTAATGAAAGGCACCTTAAAGATTTACAACTATTAGTTATGGTATAAATTCCAATTCAATATCTTCATGTGATTGAAAAATAAATGCATAAAATAATTGCAAGTTGGAAAACACAGTGGGTTACAAGTTATTTCATTCTAGAGATGGGGGATACATAATTGAAACCAAATCAAGTTGAGGGGTGACTAACCAATTGGGTTGTTACGTGTATAGTGTTTTATAACACTATGTGGGTTGTAGGTTTCATAACACCGTCTCTTTTCCAACCTACAATTTTGTTGATAGTAGGAATGTATTGAAAACCTTTGTTTATTTAGATAGAAAGAATGTAAAGCAAGGCACCAAGTTCAAAATTTACCACAAGTCTTACGTAGAGTAAAACATGTGTTTCAAATTCCTCTTATGATTAAAAAATATATGCTTGCTTACAGTAGATGGTGCAATAAATTTTGGAACCTTAATTATCTATAACACTTGGCAATTGTTTTACATTTTACAACAAACCAAGGATATGTGCTTTAAAATGGAAAGTGCTTCGTACAATGATGAATGTTGTTGAGTTGGTCGGCACACCTGAGAGGGTGTGTAATGGTGCATCTTCTTCGAGAAAGTTGCATTCGACAAACATGCAGGTAAGATCCAATAGTTACAAGATGCAATCAAATGTATAATTTTAATTTCTCATAAGTGGTTACGATGTTGACTGGAAAGTGGGAATATTTTTATCAGGAGGAAGCAACCGTTGTACAGAGGAAGTCCCCTCATTTTAGGAAAATGTTGAATGTTGAAGCAGCGACGTGTTCAGTAATTGATTGTGAACTTCCAATTGCCCTTTACTTTCAATGTGTCAATCAAAATGCTTTACAATTTCAGTTAGAAAATATCATGTCTATTACAAATATGTTGATTTTGACTGTATATTGTTCCTTCGATTCGGGATGATAATCAGGGAGACCATCACATTCTTGTCATAGTCCACAACAAAGAGGGAGAGCATGCAAAGGGAAACCCTAAGGATTGGGAGGGTGTGAATGAAGCACGGGGTGATGTGGAGGATGGGAAGGTAGATATAATAACTCAATTATTGAATCGTTTAGTTGTGTGTATATGTTGTGCATTCAAATTATTTAAATATCAAATATATTAAGCTATTTTATATTTTGAATTTATTGTGCAGGTTGTTGAATACATAAGAGAAGTGGAGAATGTGAGATACGTATATTACTGTATTGTAGAATAATGTACAAGAAAAAATTATTATTTGAAATTGTTCACATGCATAGGATTTAGCATCACCACCTTCCTATTCTCACACCACCAAAGCATGGTTGAAGTGCATCGAGGGGAACCAAAACGCCCCCTCCTCCCCCTGAGAAATTGAAAGAGTATCTACAAAAGAAGGTGGATAATATGGAGTACCAATTGAAGCTACAATAGAATATCTAGTAGAAGCGTGTTATTGAAAGGGTTTGTAGAAAGTATGGTAAACATAGCTTTCATCTACTTCCCAAGGAAGGAAAGGATGAGGTGAAGGAGAAAATGGCATTATACAATGGTGAGGAGAACAAGGAGGAAAGAAGGAAAAAATGTTAAAATTGCAGGAGACAAAGAGAAAGGACGGAATGGTAATGTCGAATTGAACTGTTAAATTTGAATTTTGGTTGGTTCATTTTTTTCTTTTTTGATGCATACAAGGTTCACTTAGCGTTAACTTACATGACATGACAGGGTGATGGTCGAGAAGCGGTTCTTGCATCCCAGTAGAGTATTATTCATTTGGTAGAGGAAGTTGTGCCCACGAAATCCCAAGATGATGATGTTCCTCCCACCCCGATGGCTATCATTCAGAAGAAGGGTTGTATACGGTCAAAATTTTCAAGGCACCCTCACAAGAAGAAACGAGAACAAACGATGATCTCAAAATATTTTGTTTAATGTTTGTTTCAATTATTTCATTGAACTGGTTGCATGCATATGAATTTGATGTGGCATTTCAATTCCTGCTATTACAGGGTAAGGATGAACAACAAAGTGCTACCCTTGAGCAGGTTATTGTTAATTTGGAAGATGAAGAAGTGCCCATGAAAACACAAGATGATGTTCCTCCCAACCTGCTGTCTAACATTGAGAAGGAGCATACACGGCCTAAATTTTCCTCTCGCCCTCACAAGAAGAAATGAGAACAAACGGTGATTTCAAAATCTACTATTTAATGTTTGTTTTGATTATTTTAATGAGTTGGTTGCATGCATCTGAATTTGATGTGACATTTCAATTCCTTCTATTAGAGGGCAACAAGGAACAATAAAGTGTTTCCCTCAAACAGGGCACTGCTAATTTGGAAGATGAAGCAGTTCCCATGAAAGAGCAAGATGATGTTGTTCCTCCTAACCCACCGTCTAACATTGAGAAGAAGAAGAAGAAGCATACACGGTCAAACTTTTCCTCTCGCCCTCACAAAAAGAAACGAGAAAAAATGACGATTTCGAAATCTTCTATTTAATGTTTGTTTTTATTATTTCAATGAATTGGTTGCATGCATCTGAATTTGATGTGACATTTCCATTCTTGTTATTACAAGGCAACAATGAACAATGAAGTGCTACCCTTGAACAGGGTACTATTGATTTGGAAGACGAAGTAGTGCCCATGAAATAACAAGATGATGTTGTTCCTCCCAACCCATTGTCTAGCATTGAGAACAAGAAGAAGAATGAGCATACACGGTCAAAAGTTTCCTCTCGCCCTCACAAGAAGAAACGAGAACAAGCGGTGATTTTTGAAATCTTATATTTAATGTTTGTTTTGATTATTTCAATGAATTGGTTGCATGCATCTGAATTTGATGTGGCATTTCAATTGCTACTATTACAGGGAAATGATGAACAATGAAGTGTTTCCCTCAAACAGGGTACTATTGATTTGGAAGATGAAGTAGTGCCCATGAAAGAACAAGATGACGTTGTTCCTCCCAACTTGTCGTCTAACATTGAGAAGAAGCAGGAGCGTACACGATCAAAAGTTTCAAGGTGCCTTGACATGGAGAAACTAGAAGAAAAGGTGAATTCAAAATCTTCTATTTAATGTTTGTTTTGATTATTTCAATGAATTGGTTGCATGCATCTGAATTTGATGTGATGTTTTTAATATCTACTATCACAGGGCAAGGATGAACAACGAAGGCCTTGACCTTATTGGCCATGTGGTTGCAATTGAAATGGGAGATGCTAATAGAGATGGACATGTAAATGGGGAGAGCATTGGCCTGAAAGTGGGATAGGGAAATAAAGATGGACATGGGGATGGGGACAACACTGGCCTACAAGTGGGACAGGGTAATAAAGATGGACATGGGGATAGGGAGAGCACTGGCCTGCAAGTGGGACAAGGCAATAAAGATGGACATGCGGACGGGGAGAGCACTGGCCTACAAGCAGGACAGGGTAATAAAGATGGACATGGGGACGAGGAGAGCGTTGTCTTGCAAGGGGGAGATGGAAATAAAGATGGAAATGGGGACCGGGAGAGCAACGACGTGCCATCTATATTGGTAATAGACACAACACACTTCCATACTTTTGTTCTAATTTCTTTATGAATCCTTTAATATGTCTTGAATTATGATTCACGTCAATGACATTTCCATTGCAGTCAAATCATGTTGATGAACAAATGATAGAGTTCAAGGGCATCACTTTTAAGATCGATGATCATGTTGATCTTTGGAGGCAACCTAAACTGGTTGCCAAAGGCATTGTAAGAGTTGTTTGTAGAGATGGTAAAACCCATGGCTTTAGGAACCCAAAAAATTGTGTGAGAGTCAACACTGTTGATGCCATTGTTGGTGACTGCGTAGTGCCTTTTCCACATCCTAGCATAGAGACTGTCGAAGAGTGTGTGGGAAAATTCGTCATATGGAAGCTCTCTGAGTTGAAGCATTCTCTTGTAGAGGTACATATAAACGATATGTTGTTGTATATATCATACTATCTTATATTTGTTTCCATCCATACGTTAATTGTTCAAATTGTTTCTTATAGGTTGAAAGTGTTCAAAGTGCGAAGGAAAAAGCACAACCTCTCCAAAAATCTGTTGTTTCACGTTCATCATCTGTGAGGGTTTGTGGAATTGGAGTCACCCCTCCCAAAATACACAACACTCCCAAAGAAACATGTCATATATTACGTAGGAATGACCTCAATTGCAAAGAATAGGCAGCATAGGATATGATGAGACATGCTCACAATACTCATTGTGCATTGTGGGTTTGATTATTTGATTATTGAACAATTATGGTGTAGAGATATACTATTTTCATATGTTTGAACACTATGCTATACATTTCATATTATACTTTTCATGACCCTCGATAATTACATTATCAACAATGTGGAATAATGGTAGGCAATGCCAGCTGAAGTGTTATTGTTTATGGTAGCTTTCTTATAAATGAAAAAGATAAGTTGACATGTAAATCATTTGACCTCAAAAAATTTGAATATAGCAATCAATGGTATTCAATACAGTAATTGCATACATGGTATTGAATAGAATATAGCAATAAATGTTATGTGTAAGTATATATATGTACCTATGTGGGAAACTATTTATGCAAGAAAAGAAAGTGAGAGATGATGCTATAAGTGGAGTTGAACAAATGAATTCAAAGATTCTTCAACTTAAGAATTCAATGGAACAAATACAATTCAAAATAGATAATAATGAAAAGGCAAAAACATATTTTAGAGTAGAAAAGGAGAATTGGTTGGTTGGAGACATGAAATCCCTATGTGAAAAGGTAGACAAGTTTTGCAAATAACTTATCAAACAAAAAACATTTGCATTCTCTAATTAGAAAGACACTCTCAAAGTTGAGCAAAGAGTGGTTGCAAAGCTACACAAAAGTATTGAAGACATTCAAAACTCTATCGAAAAAATGGATGGTGTTGTCCTAAGGGCTACTGAGGGAGCAGCTGGTCCAAAGCTTAAAATAAAAGATATGAAATAGAAGGTAGAAGCTCATGAAAAGGAATACCAAGGGGGTGATAATAGGTAACAGGAGTGGGGATGAGGAAAAATGTGTGATTGGTCAACTTGCAGATGCAAAAGCAATAGTTGGAACTGCTGAAACTGAAGTAAAACAACATAAACACTACAATTAACCACTTGGAAAATAAATTAAAAGATTAAAAGAAAATTTTATGGAGTTTAATTAATGGTGTTGACACACAACTGCAATATAAAAGACCCGAAGTTGAAAAACTAAACACAACAATGGAATGTGTGATTTTCAAGACATTCATAATGTTTTGTAACATTCCATGTTGCAAAACCGTAGGTGTTAAGAAGCAAGCAACCCACCGTGACACAACCCTTTACATTTAAACAAGGAGATTCAAATAACTAAAAACCACCATTGTGTTTTCCAAATTATAATTATTTTGTGCACTATTTTTTTCAATCATGTGAAATTTGAACACAACAATGGAATGTGTGATTTTGAAGACATTCATACTGTTTTGTAACATTCCATGTCACAAAACCGTAGTTGTTAAGAAGCAAGCAACCCACCATGACACAACCCTTTACATTTAAACAATGAGATTCAAATAACTAAAAACCCACATTGTGTTTTCCAAATTACAATTATTTTGTGCACTTTTTTTTTCAATCATGTGAAATTTAAACACAGTAATGGAAGGTGTGATTTTGAAGACATTCATACTCTTTTGTAACATTCCATGTTGCAAAACCATACGTGTTAAGAAGTAAGCAACCCACTGTGAGACAACCCCTTACATTTAAACAAGGAGATTCAAATAACTGAAAACCCACATTGTGTTTTCCAAATTATAATTATTCTGTGCATTTTTTTTTCAATCATGTGAAATTTAAACACCATGGAAGGTGTGATTTTCAAGACATTCATACTGTTTTGTAAAATTCCATGTTGCAAAACCGTATGTGTTAAGAGGCAAGCAACCTATTGTGAGACAACCCCTTACATTTAAACAAGGAGATTCAAATAACTAAAAACCCACACTGTGTTTTCCAAAATACAATTATTTTGTGCACTTTTTTTTCAATCATGCCAAATTTAAACACAACAATAGAAGGTGATTTTAAAGACATTTATGTTGTTTTGTAACATTCCATGTTGCAAAACCATGGGTGTTAAGAAGCAAGCAACTAATTGTGAGACAACCCCTTACATTTAAACAAGGAGATTCAAATAACTGAAAACCCACATTGTGTTTTCTAAATTACAATTATTTTGTGCACTTTTCTTTTTAATCATGAGAAATTTAAACACAACAATGGAATGTGTGATTTTCAAGACATTCATACTAACATTCCATGTTGCAAAACCATAGGTGTTAAGAAGCAAGCAACCCACCATGACACAACCCTTTACATTTAAACAAGGAGATTCAAATAACTGAAAACCCACATTGTGTTTTCCTAATTACAATTATTTTGTGCACTTTTTTTCAATCATGCCAAATTTAAACACAACAATAGAAGGTGTGATTTTCACGACATTCATACTGCTTTGTAAAACTCTATGTTGCAAAACCCTAGGTGTTAAAAAGCAAGCAATCCACTGTGAGACAACCCTTTACATTTAAACAAGGAGATTCAAATAACTAAAAACCCACATTGTGTTTTCCAAAATACAATTATTTTGTGCACTATTTTTTTCAATCATCCAAAATTTAAACACAATCATGGGAGGTGTGATTTTCAAGACATTCATATTGTTTTGTAACATTCCATCTTGCAAAACTGTATGTGTTAAGAACCAAGCAACCCACTGAGAGACAACCCTTTACATTTAAACAAGGAGATTCAAATAACTGAAAACCCACATTGTGTTCCCAAATTACAAATATTTTGTGAACTTTTTTTTTCAATCACGCGAAATTTAAATGCAATTTTTACTCAAATTAAAAGTCCTTATAAATTTTGAAGGGTCGTTTTAGTACATTCATGCAGTTAAAATTGCAAAATCTTTTCAAGATATTCATTCTATTTTGTAAAAAATCATGTTTGAAAACCCTAGGTGTTAAGACACAAGCAACCCATATAGTGTTGTAAAACCCTCTGCAACCCAATTGGTTAGCACCTCTCACCTCAATTTGGTCGATTTTCTCCTCCAACTCCTCCACGTGCACTCCAAACTTCAGCCTTCAACATGCAAACTACAAAAGCACCTCGATTTGGTCGGTTTTCTCCTCCAACTCCTCCATGTGCACTCCAACCTTCAACTTTCAACATTTAAACTAGAAACTTAATGTTTTCACCCTTCTTTCTCCAAACCAAAAACACACACGTCAGTCTGCCTCCAATTTTCCCATGCCAAAAAAAAGCTCTGAAAACAAAACTTCAATTGCAAGCCACATGACCCACTTTTATTGGCCGACAGGAGGCAAGAAAATTGACCTGACAACACTATTAACTCCTACCTATTGTTTCCCTCATGTTTGGTCTCGTTTACTGGTTTCATCACTTTTATCCCCCGTCTGGCGAGCCCCGCACTACGTCGTCTCATCGTGTTATGTATGTTTCCATATATGTTGTTATGTATGTTTTTATGCATTTTTGTATGTACATAGGTGTGTTTTGTCCATAGATTAGCCGTGTCCTATTTTCTATCCAAAAAATGACTTTAGACTCCTTTCAAATAATTAAATATAAATTATCTTCTAATTTTTACTTTTTCCAAAACTTTAACATTTAATTATTTTCACACATCCACCCAAAATTAAAAAAAATATTAGAATAATCCAACTATGAATTCTAACCATGTCAAAATCATGTCATAATTCATTTCCGATAAAATTAATGCTTTCCAAGATTCTTAAAACTTTCCAAAAATGTTGGAATGTACTAAAAAGGGACATTACAGGAAAGGAGTCTTTTGGTTCACAATATGAATTTATTGAAAAGGACATTACGAAATGACCCACCAATTGCAAAAATTTGAGCAGAAATTCTCAACACCATGCAAAGAATATAATACCAATTTCAAACTAACAAGCCTCCATGATGCATTTTGCAAAACCTACACAAACCCTAGCAGATGTCATGTCTAAGTGGAGCACTAAACTCCCTTGAAAAAAGAGAATGAGAGGAAGCAAAAAATTGAATGATCAAGGTTGGCAAATCACCAACCCCACCTACATGCAGCTGGCCAAAATTACGAAAAGTACAAGGTTCACATAGAGATTTTAAAAAAATCTAGCAAACACGTGTCAAGATTCATTAAAAATCCTAATGAGGTTTTTCCATTAACCTGAACTGAAATCAGCAAAAAAACATTATTAATCCATTTTCACACCTCATTATGATTACCTTTAGCTCGCTCCTAGACATGGTAAAAATTATGTCAAAGATAACCATGGAGTTTGAATGGCGTGGCAAGCCCACTCATAAACATAATGAAATGAGCCAAAAGAGAGTAGGAGAGTAAGGGACACAACAACACATGTATTGATAGCCTTACAAAAAGGAAGGTGTAAGGATGAATGTGAGGTAGGACTTGGAAAAACAATTAAAT
The DNA here is from genome assembly GCA_007258455.2 of Sequoia sempervirens. Lineage (NCBI taxonomy): Eukaryota > Viridiplantae > Streptophyta > Pinopsida > Cupressales > Cupressaceae > Sequoia > Sequoia sempervirens. The sequence goes on along the minus strand of VDFB02047230.1, from coordinate 253,290,941 downwards.
GATCTCGATGATTAGAATTGGGAAAATACTATGAGCCAATGCTTCCTTCAACAACTTGAAGGAACTATAAGCGCTTTTGAATCGGAGCTATGAACTGGAATACAACCACTCAACAATACCACCCCAACAGGATTTGAACCTTGGTGGCAAGAACAACAATGCCACCATTAAACCATCACACCATGCCAATATCAACATCCAAAGAAGAAAATTCAGTATGCAATTCAAGAGAAGAATTTTATATAGAATGACCCAACAATTGCAAAAAACTCAAGCAAGGATGCATAGGATCCAATACTTGATTGTAGATTTTGGCCTAATTTTGATAAAATAATACTTCATACCCAGCAAATAGTGAGAAAGTCGAGTGCTAATATTATGTGCATACTTGTGATATTAATTATAATGAACATTATAATAAAGAAATATAGAAATGGTTGCAATTCTAAATAGTCGATGTGCAGTTGCTCCCAACGGTAACTGTCATTACATCTAAACCTCTTATGAGGCCCCCACTCAAGAATGTGATAATCATCATATATAAGTGTTTCTCTTTTGAAGATCACTAAGGATTTATAGTATTCACATCACTTATATTAATAAGAATGAAATTACATTTATTTCATGATCTATGTTCCTTTTGGTGCTTTATGTTTGTGGTGCCTAATTAGGCTCGTCTGCTGATGTTGGACTCGAGGAAAATGTAATTGGATACATATTTACTACACAGTTATTTTTATGATTTTTTTTCTTTAGAACAAGATAATTAAGCATTTTCTCTCTAAATTGACACATGTAATCCTTGCACCCTTCAAAGTTTAGAATATTCAAGCACTACAACAGACAAATATTTAGAATGTATTTTATACTTTTACTCCACCAACAAACAGAATAACATATTGTTTTTATTGCCTTCTAGATTCAAAACAATATCCGGATTTCAAAGCTCAAGTAAAGTGTTATTAGCCTTAATTAATCAATTTCACCTAATAAGATTTAAAAGAGTTGAAATCTTTTATTGTAATGTCCCTTCCTTAGGTAGCTCAGTCTATAGTGGAGGTTGGCCTACTATTACGATTCTCGTAGGTCAGTAGAATGGTTAGAGGATCCAACGAGGGGTTGTGGAGCTTAGCTAGGAGTTTTACGAGCCTTTCAGTTTGGAATTCAGTTGATGAATCTAGGGATAAATTGGAAATATTAAAGTTTGTTTTAGTGGAATAGTAAAAAATGAATAGTAATAGAAAATTATAAAGGGAATAGTGAAAAGTGCCCCCCATCCTAATAACTCAAAGTTGTTTTTAATAGTGAAAAACTGAGGAAGAACCTCTCCCTCATCATCTGATAAACCTCCCACATCTTCTGACAAGAAAACAACAATCTGTGAGAGAGAGAAGCGGCCGTAACTGCGTCTGCGAACCTCGAAGTCATCTGCGCAATTTGCCCAGTAATCCTCCATAGAAGGCTCGTGATATGTACCTCCAGCGAGGCGAGCTGTATAATGACCTGAGAGGTCATAAGCACGTGCTTCAACAAGATACTTGAGATGATATCTCTCAAGTTCTTGTCCTGCGATCTTGGCATCAATTGCCGACTTGCACCAATACATTCCAAACTGAAAAGGAAAGTTGAGGTATGTCCGTAAGAAGACGATGAACATCATGCATCTGTCTTAGGAACTCCTGAAAGATTGTCTTATCCGAAGGATAACGTGGAAGCATAGCTGGATTTCCTGTGAAACCGTATACTCGGATGTAGGTGTATGTTGGGAACTGAATAAACCAATCTACCCATCCATCCATCGCTGCCCTAGCAACCGCCGAGATACGAACATGCAGCTCCTGGTCCAAATTCCTCACTGTGTAAGTCAAGAAAGCTTTGTGAACACGCTTGAAATGACGTTCACTGTGAACTCGCTTCATCATAATACCGGGATAAACTTTCTCAACAAGTGGAGAATACCCACTTGCAGCTAAGTCCTCGAACTCCACCCCTCGATAAGCTATCAAGTATACTAGATAAGAACACATGTGAAACTCATGAGCAACTAGGAAACCGTGATCCGCCTTCGTGGAGAATGCTGATGAAGGATGCCGCAATGCTCCCCGCCTGTAAAATGATGCACTAATAATGTAATACATCCAAGGCTGGAAAACATTTGCATGTGCTTGACCTGAGACACGATTCAAGAGTGTGATTAGAATCGCGTACTCATCCTTGTACTCACCACGACCCACATTGTTTGGCAATCTGTTCTTCGTTTGTTTTAACCATCTTTCTGCCATCTTCTTCTGACACTTGTCCACATCAGCATCAAATGCCTGTTCACACTGCTCCATAGAAATCACCAAACTGTTCGGATGTTGAGGAATGCCAAAACTCCTTTCGATGTCAAGAGGCTTGAGACTGCAAATGACCCGTCCGTCAACTGACGCTATCTCACGAGTAGTAGGATTGTAATGCTTAATGCAAGCCACCACAAACTCAACACAGTGAACGGAGATAGGTATGGAAGCGGCCTCTAGTAAACCAGACTGCTCAATATTCTGAATGATTGAACCTCTGATTTTAACTGGGTCTAGTACTGCCTCTGGCAATACTTTGTGAAGATCTGTCTCAACCAACCTGCGGAAATCATGGGTAAGGACGGTTTTGGTCCTGTATTCGAGCTGAGTGAACTGCATTCTGAAAAACTTGCCTGTTGACTGTGAACTTGACTATATTCTGACAAGATTTCTGGAATCTAAAAATACCCTGCGAGAGTTAAAAATAGCCTTTCGAAGAATTATTTTCAGCGAAAAATCCGAGATATGGGTTTTGTCCATAAAAGAATTCTAAGACAACCCAGAACGTCAGATTTGCGAATATTCAACTTCTACTCGATTGTACAAAGATTTTCACTTGAGAAAATTAGCAATTCGAGAACGAGTGTTCTGAAGGTAAAAATTCGTGAAAAATCAAACGCACAATTTCAACTCAAGGAAATTATATGAGAACAATCCAGATATTGAACTTGCCAAATTCGCCAATTTCAGGAACATGCAATTTGTATTTTGTGAGAAATCTGTGACTGAAAGGATGAAAAAGACATTTTTTGAAGCCTTCTTCTGTGAAAATCGCCCAAGATTTCTTTGAATTGCTGACAATTGTGAACCTGAATCTGCAAAAAGATAAGTTAGGTAAAATCGCCTCTGTGAATTGATGTAGATTTTGCCTCTGAACTGGAGAATTCGCCTTGGAATTGAAAACCACGAATTTCTCCTCTTGAAATTTGCGCCCTTTGAATATGAATGAAATTCGAATTTCCTTGAAGAAAATACGAATTTGTATTGAATTGAGGATTCGCCTTTGAAATGATATTTGCCTTTGAATCTTTGAAGGATTGCGAATTTTTTATGAATTTATGAATACGCCTTTAAAGAATTTGGAATACGCCTTTGAATCTTGGAGTTGCGAATTGCTTTTGGAAGTGCGCCCTTCTCTTCTGAAGAAATACGAATTTATTCTTGAATTTGCTTTAAACTTCGATTTCCCTTTGAAGATATAAATTTGCCTTAGAAAAATACGAATTTCATTCAAGATTAATTTTGCTCTTGAGAAATACGAATTCTCTTTGAAAGCTTGTGAACAACAATGAAGATTGCGCCTCATATAAATAATAAATTCGCACTGAATTGTGACTGCAAGAATTCATAAACCCTAACCAGAATAGAAATCCTCTGATTGGTTGCCTTTCAGTTCGACTGCCACTGACTGGAAGTTCAAATTTGAAAATAATAATAAAATACTTATTATCATGCAAAGGCGCCAAAAATAGAAAATGCTATTTATAGACAAGCATATTCTGAACTTCAGTTGACAAACTGGTTGAAGCTCTGAGATTCATCGTTTGACTTTACTGATTCCAAAAAGTCATCTCTTGAGCACATAGGCGTCCATTTGCTCAAGATACTTCATTTTTTACTAACTCCCTATTTAATAAGCCCGGCTTAGCATCCTTTTGACAGCCAGCGACAGCGATTTTTCGGATGGCCAGGATGATCTTTGAAGGCGTCTGAGATAATCAGCGAGAGAAAGCCTACCCGAACAAAGGAAGAAATGTCTGGCTGGGAGACATAACGCCGTCCATCGTTTAACCCGCGCCCGGAAAAATTGGCTTTGATTAGAGCTGCTTCGGGTTCGAGACTTAGCCATTTTTCCTAAAGCGTGGTCACGACACTTCAGCAGTAGCTGTCGATAGCGGTGAACCCTCTTACGTCACGAGGCGAAGCTCCTTTGCATATTTGGAGACATTACGCATCAACGGTACGTATCCATGACACATTTGTGTTAAGGGCCTCAAAAAGCAAAAGCCCACGGCTCTAGGATTTACCTTGGTGTGTTTTGAAAACGGAGACTTCCATCCAAGTACCCTACTTTGACTGCTGATAACTGGAGCTTAGATGACCTGATTCAAGCAATATCTGTTTTAACGGACAGCCAGAAGGGACCTCAAGAGAAGTCCCTGGAGGTATTGAGGCAAGAAAACTGCTTCTAAGACCTCAAAAACTTCAGTGCGTATTTTATTTACGTTTACCGCTACCAGACTTAGTCATTTTCTGGACATCTTCACTTTGTAGTATGACACCAAAAACCTCGCACGCATGAGCGACTGTCAAATGCTGAAGGCTGACGGCTATGCTCGTTGGAAAGATAAATTGATTACGCTCAATAGTCGTGAAGAATTCGAACGCGAACGGGCTCATCTGACAGGCCTAAAGGCTAAGCGCCCTTGAACTGTGAAAATACACTAAAAACCATTTGTTGGTTCGCCCATAAAAATTACGTGCTTGGTAGAATCTCTGCCACGACCACCAGGAACGTCGGATCGACAAGCTGAATGATGCGTTACGGAGCTAGGCTAGAATACTACTGATATTGTGAAGACTCTGTCTGCAAATAATGCCTTTTGGAGGGTCCTTTAAGCCAGCGCCCCTGGCCTGTACTTGCACTGGGCATAAACGGAGAAGCTCAGAAACGTGAAAACTCCATTTTAAGCTGATCTTTGGACGACTGCCGCCTGAACTCTGAGAGTCGGATGACTTCGCTTGATAACTCGTCGGATAAGCAGATTAGTTGTGAACAAATTGACTGCACTCGGCATCGAAACTGACAAGATTTACCCCTGCTTCAAGATGGGCGCCCTCAAGCTAGAGGCGCGCTTTTGCCTGAAAATGAAAAATTTCTCATCTCCTAAAATTTAGGGATTTTAACTTCTGTCGCGATTTGCCGGAGTTGTGGTTCTCGAAACGCCTTGCTGGATAGCTCAACGGATAGCCAGACTGATTCTGAAGAGATTGACTAGATGCTTGAACATTTTAACCAGAATCTTGACCTTCAATAAGTTGGGCGCCCCTGAGCTATACTTGCGCTTTTGGGCTTTTCTTCTGAGAAATCTCCATGATTTGATCTTTAAAAACTCTGCTTCGATCATTGAAATGACCGTCTGCAATATGAAATGTCGTCATGAAATGCTCCTCCATCGTGAAGATCTTCATTTTGAGTCTCTGCTTCAGGTTTTGTTCAATATAACTGACTTTGACTAACAAACTATTGACAACAACTCCATGCTTGACATTGCCCAAAACTGTGTTTTACATTAAATTAGCAAGATTTAGACTTTTAAATGCAAAATGCCTTGATGAAGCAAAAAATTTGGTTTGGGTACAACATTAGGCTCCGTCTAGTGACCATGTCGGATACCTACGGCATAGGAGAACCTAGGAATCTCAGTGTTAAGTAGACCAGTGTTTTATAATTTGGGCATTGGAGTCAGGACTTTCCCTATTCACCTAAAAACTTTGGAGTTTCCTAAAAACCTAACCTAAAAATCACCTAAAACAAGACTACCTAAATCACCTAAAACACGACAAAAAGTCACAAAACGGGGAAATACAATACGACATAACGATAAAGCATAAGAAATTACTTACAAAATATTTACAATATTACTCCTCCCCGGGAGGGTTGAAGTGTTTAAGATATTGCCCGCTATAAGGAAGCGAGAAAAGCCTTCCATCCTGATGGGAAAGAATATAAGTGTTCTCTCCAGCTGCTTCGTGAATCTGGAAGGGCCCTAACCATAAGGAATCAAATTTTCCATGCATTCCTTTTGGCTCATTCCTTTTGTCCCACAAAAGGACTTGATCTCCGATTTGAAAGTCTCGATGACGAGCTTTCTTATCAAAAATTTTCTTCACCCTTTCTTGAAGGACAATTAACCCTTACCGATCATGGAGCATACATTGCAGACAGTTACCGGATCGGAAATGCTATCACTTCTTGATGGTTTTTCTGGTTACAATCAGATTGCAGTGGCTGAAGAGGATCAGATCAAAACAGCTTTCACCACGCCGTGGGGAACGTTTGCTTATGAAAGGATGCCTTTCGGCCTTATCAACGTCGGTGCTACTTTTCAGAGAGCCATGGATTTAGCATTTGGGGATCTTAGGAATAAGATCATAGTCGTCTATCTTGATGACTTAACCGTTTTTTCAGATAAAAAAAAAAAACCATGAAAGGGTGAAGAAAATTTTTGATAAGAAAGCTCGTCATCGAGACTTTCAAATCGAAGATCAAGTCCTTTTGTGGGACAAAAGGCATGAGCCAAAAGGAATGCATGGAAAATTTGATTCCTTATGGTTAGGGCCCTTCCAGATTCACGAAGCAGCTGGAGAGAACACTTATATTCTTTCCCATCAGGATGGAAGGCTTTTCCCGCTTCCTTATAGCGGGCAATATCTTAAACACTTCAACCCTCCGGGGGAGGAGTAATATTGTAAATATTTTGTAAGTAATTTCTTATGCTTTATTGTTATGTCGTATTGTATTTCCCCGTTTTGTGACGTTTTGTCGTGTTTTAGGTGATTTAGGTAGTCTTGTTTTAGGTGATTTTTAGGTTAGGTTTTTAGGAAACTCCAAAGTTTTTAGGTGAATAGGGAAAGTCCTGACTCCAATGCCCAAATTATAAAACACTGGTCTACTTAACACTGAGATTCCTAGGTTCTCCTATGTCGTAGGTATCCGACATGGTCACCAGACGGAGCCTAATGTTGTACCCAAACCAAAATTTTTGCTTCATCAAGGCATTTTGCATTTAAAAGTCTAAATCTTGCTAATTTAATGTAAAATACAGTTTTGGGCAATGTCAAGCATGGAGTTGTTGTCAATAGTTTGTTAGTCAAAGTCAGTTATATTGAAAAAAAACCTGAAGCAGAGACTCAAAATGAAGATCTTCACGATGGAGGAGCATTTCATGACGACATTTCATATTGCAGACGGTCATTTCAATGATCGAAGCAGAGTTTTTAAATATCAAATCATGGAGATTTCTCAGAAGAAAAGCCCAAAAGCGCAAGTATAGCTCAGGGGCGCCCAACTTATTGAAGGTCAAGATTCTGGTTAAAATGTTCAAGCATCCAGTCAATCTCTTCAGAATCAGTCTGGCTATCCGTCGAGCTATCCAGCAAGGCGTTCCGAGAACCACAACTCCGGCAAATCGCGACAGAAGTTAAAATCCCTAAATTTTAGGAGATGAGAAATTTGTCATAAAAGCGCGCCTCTAGCTTGATAAAGCAATAAATCGTCTTTTGCCGAGACGAGTTATCACGCGAAGTCATCCGACTCTCAGAGTTCAGGCGGCAGTCGTCCAAAGATCAGCTTAAAATGGAGTTTTCACGTTTCTGAGCTTCTCCGTTTATGCCCAGTGCAAGTACAGGCCAGGGGCGCTGGCTTAAAGGACCCTCCAAAAGGCATTATTTGCAGACAGAGTCTTCACAATATCAGTAGTATTCTAGCCTAGCTCCGCAACGCATCATTCAGCTTGTCGATCTGACGTTCCTAGTGGTCGTGGCAGAGATTCTACCAAGCACGTAATTTTTATGGGCGAACCAACAAATGGTTTTTAGTGTATTTTCACAGTTCAAGGGCGCTTAGCCTTTAGGCCTGTCAGATGAGCCCGTTCGCGTTCGAATTCTTCACGACTATTGAGCGTAATCAATTTATCTTTCCAACGAGCATAGCCGTCAGCCTTCAGCATTTGACAGTCGCTCATGCGTGCGAGGTTTTTGGTGTCATACTACAAAGTGAAGATGTCCAGAAAATGACTAAGTCTGGTAGCGGTAAACGTAAATAAAATACGCACTGAAGTTTTTGAGGTCTTAGAAGCAGTTTTCTTGCCTCAATACCTCCAGGGACTTCTCTTGAGGTCCCTTCTGGCTGTCCGTTAAAACAGATATTGCTTGAATCAGGTCATCTAAGCTCCAGTTATCAGCAGTCAAAGTAGGGTACTTGGATGGAAGTCTGGTTTTTGTCAAAATGACACCAGTGCAACCTAGAGCCAGAGGCGCTTTTGTTTTTGAGGCCCTTAACACAGCTTTCAGGTGTCATGGATATAGCCGTTGGATGCAGAATGTCTCCAGTCATGCAGTGAGCTTCGTCTCATATCAGCAGGGTTCACCGTTTGCCGGCAGCAGCTGTTTGAAGTGTCAGACGGCAGTTTAGGAAAATGGCTAAGTCTGGAACCCGTAAAGCAATTTAATTAGGTGCGCCTAATTTTTCAAGGGGTTAAACAATGGATTCTACAGTTATGTCTCCCAGCAGACATTTCTTCCTTGTTCAGTAGGCTTTCCGTTGATTATCTCAGATCAGTCTCAGCATCATCCGGTCATCCGGAAATCAGTGTCGAAGTTGGCCAGTCGTGACAGTGCTGTCAGCTATTAAATAGGGAGTTAGTAAAAAATGAAGTATCTTGAGCAAATGGACGCCTATGTGCTCAAGAGATGACTTTTCGGAATCAGTAAAGTCAAACGATGAATCTCAGAGCTTCAACCAGTTTGTCAACTAAAGTTCAGAATATGCTTGTCTATAAATAGCATTTTCTATTTTTGGCGCCTTTGCATGATAATAAGTATTTTATTATTATTTTCAAATTTGAACTTCCAGTCAGTGACAGTCGAACTGAAAGGCAACCAATCAGAGGATTTCTATTCTGGTTAGGGTTTATGAATTCTTGCAGTCACAATTCAGTGCGAATTCCTTCTTATTTATATGAGGCACAATCTTCATTGTTGTTCACAAGCTTTCAAAGAGAATTCGTATTTCTCAAGAGCAAAATTAATCTTGAATGAAATTCGTATTTTTCTAAGGCAAATTTATATCTTCAAAGGGAAATCGAAGTTTAAAGCAAATTCAAGAATAAATTCGTATTTCTTCAGAAGAGAAGTGCGCACTTCCAAAAGCAATTCGCAACTCCAAGATTCAAAGGCGTATTCCAAATTCTTTAAAGGCGTATTCATAAATTCATAAAAAATTCGCAATCCTTCAAAGATTCAAAGGCAAATATCATTTCAAAGGCGAATCCTCAATTCAATACAAATTCGTATTTTCTTCAAGGAAATTCGAATTTTATTCATATTCAAAGGGCGCAAATTTCAAAAGGAGAAATTCGTGGTTTTCAATTCCAAGGCGAATTCTCCAGTTCAGAGGCAAAATCTACATCAATTCACAGAGGCGATTTTACCTAACTTATCTTTTTGCAGATTCAGGTTCACAATTGTCAGCAATTCAAAGAAATCTTGGGCGATTTTCACAGAAGAAGGCTTCAAAAAACGTCTTTTTCATCCTTTCAGTCACAGATTTCTCACAAAATACAAATTGCATGTTCCTGAAATTGGCGAATTTGGCAAGTTCAATATCTGGATTGTTCTCATATAATTTCCTTGAGTTGAAATTGTGCGTTTGATTTTTCACGAATTTTTACCTTCAGAACACTCGTTCTCGAATTGCTAATTTTCTCAAGTGAAAATCTTTGTACAATCGAGTAGAAGTTGAATATTCGCAAATCTGACGTTCTGGGTTGTCTTAGAATTCTTTTATGGACAAAACCCATATCTCGGATTTTTCGCTGAAAATAATTCTTCGAAAGGCTATTTTTAACTCTCGCAGGGTATTTTTAGATTCCAGAAATCTTGTCAGAATATAGTCAAGTTCACAGTCAACAGGCAAGTTTTTCAGAATGCAGTTCACTCAGCTCGAATACAGGACCAAAACCGTCCTTACCCATGATTTCCGCAGGTTGGTTGAGACAGATCTTCACAAAGTATTGCCAGAGGCAGTACTAGACCCAGTTAAAATCAGAGGTTCAATCATTCAGAATATTGAGCAGTCTGGTTTACTAGAGGCCGCTTCCATACCTATCTCCGTTCACTGTGTTGAGTTTGTGGTGGCTTGCATTAAGCATTACAATCCTACTACTCGTGAGATAGCGTCAGTTGACGGACGGGTCATTTGCAGTCTCAAGCCTCTTGACATCAAAAGGAGTTTTGGCATTCCTCAACATCCGAACAGTTTGGTGATTTCTATGGAGCAGTGTGAACAGGCATTTGATGCTGATGTGGACAAGTGTCAGAAGAAGATGGCAGAAAGATGGTTAAAACAAACGAAGAACAGATTGCCAAACAATGTGGGTCGTGGTGAGTACAAGGATGAGTACGCGATTCTAATCACACTCTTGAATGTCTCAGGTCAAGCATGCAAATGTTTTCCGACCTTGGATGTATTACATTATTGGTCTATCATTTCCGGGCAAAAGCATTATGGACTGGGCATCCTTCATCGTACGATATTCTCCACGCAGACACGGTTTCCTAGTTGCTCATGAGTTTCACATGTGTTCTTATCTCGTATACTTGATCGCTTATCGTATCAGTCCGAGGGACTTAATACGGGTATTCTCATCAGAAAGTTTATCAGATATGATGCCCACCAGAAATGAACATCACTTCGCGCAGTTCACTTTAAGCTTTCTTCTTACACGGTGAGAAACTTGGACGGAGTTGCACGTCGACTTCTGGCAGTAAGTTAGCAACGATGGATGGATGGGTAGATTGGTTTATTCAGTTCCCAACATATACCTACATCCGAGTATCGGTTCACAGGAAATCCAGCTATGCTTCCACGTTATCCTTCGGATAAGACAATCTTTCAGGAGTTCCTAAGACAGATGCATGATGTTCATCGCTCTACGCCGCAGTACACAGATCACTCAACTTTCCTTTTCTTTGAAATGTATTTGCAAGTCGGCAATCGATGCCAAGATCAAGTAGGACAAGAACTTGAGAGATATCATCTCAAGTATCTTGTTGAAGCATGCTTATGACCTCTCGGTCATTATACAAAATTTGGAGGTATATCACGAGCCTTCTATGGAGGATTACTGGGCAATTGAGCATGACTTCGAGGTTCGCAGACGCAGCTACTACCGCTTTCTCCTCCACGATTGTTGTTTTCTTGTCGGAAGATGTGGGAGGTTTATCAGATGATGAGGGAGAGGTTCTTCCTCAGTTTTTCAGAGAACAGGTCGATACACAACCGTTGCCAGCAGTTGATTGGTATGCCAAAGAATATGCAACGGTCAAGGAGAGGTCAAGTAGAGTCATTCAGAACAGTATACTTTACCTCGACAGCAAGAAGACAAGGAGAGTAAGCATGCCCAGAGCAGAGCCGCCAGTAGTGGTGAATCCTTCGCTACCTTCCTCGTCAAAACCTAACAAGAAAAAGAGGAGTAATCCTCCTAAGAAAGTACAAGCGCCAAACAATTCAAAGGGCAAGGTGCTTGCCACTGTTTCACATACGGAGCCTGACAGACAGCCTAATCACAGAGCCAGTTCAAAGGTCAGTTCAGAGCCCATCAGTACCTGAGGTTCAGACTCAAGCTCCTACACCAGTTTCAGAGCCATCACCAGTCCCAATTCACATTGAATTGGATTTAGATTCTCCACCTCGCAGTGGGTCTTCTACACACTCACTCTCATTAGTACCTCCTGTCACTAGTACAGACCCTTCTAGTAGCATTAGCAGAGATTCATCTTGGATCGAAGCTCAGCTCGGAAGAAAGAGGAGGCAGCCATCTTATGTCCTTAATCATTCTGATTTTGATGACATTTACCAAGGTGCGCCAGATAAGAGAGTCAAGAACATGGTTCACATAGAGAGAAACACTGATATGGAGGTTGTTATCGAGACTGCTGTACCCCCCACAGGGAAAGAGCTTGGCTGATTTAGAGTCTCAGGATTTTGAAGTTATCACCGTCAACCTTGGTCGTAGCACACGCCAGACTCAGGTTGATCTTCTACAAGTTGCTACGGACAGTGTCAGGGATAGAATATTGAAGGACGGAGAAGACAAAGCAACCCTCAAGGCTGAAATTAGACAGCTTCGTCAGTATATTTCTAGCCTTATACATAGACCCGATGTTATTAATACCCTTCCACCGATGCTTGAGCCTCCAGCAGAGCAAGGTCAGCTCAATCACTTGGTTGCATATGGCAAGCGTTTGGAGGAATGGGAAGAGGAGTTTGTTGCTAGAGGCCGTACCATGCTTACAGAGTTATATCAGTTGCGGTACAATGCACGAGAGCTCCGTATTCGTCTTCAGGATGAGGAACGGGATATGGCAATTAGCAAACCCAGGGATGAAATTATGATTGCTCACCTGAGTTTGGCTTATGACACAGTCACAGATGCAGAAGACAGAGAAGCTATCTACTCTTGGAAGACACAGTTGGTTTTCAGAGCAAAGATAGAGGACAGTTTGGCATCAGAGTTGGCTGAGAGTAGAGAGCACGTCACTAGTGCACTCCGGTTTGTGAGGACTCTAGTATCTCGCTTACCGTGCCGTTACCAGATCGAGGGTGGTGCCTACGTGGAGCTTACCGACGTTCAGTCAGAACTCCAGGCACTCATTCATACCATTTTCAGTGGGGAGACAGTTGGCTGTAAGGTTACTCAGCTTACAGTCATGTCAGCATTGTTTGATGAGGCAGCAAGGACTAGGGGTGAACTTCAATCTCAGATCACAGCTGGTGAGGATATGCTACATCGACATAGTGTTCTTCGTCAGAGTCTCATAGCTCCAGACAGTGATGCAGTTAACAATCTCGTTGAGGGATTGATTGCTCGAGATCACACATAGTGAACTTCAGTTCCCGCCTCTCAGGATAGACATTACACACACGAGTTGAACTGGGTGTTACCCTTTCCAGTTAACTCGAAGTTGTCATCACATGCATATCTATTCTGAGACTCGCCTTTCACACTTGGAGTTTTATTTTAGGGTTTTTCGTTAACTGATGATAGTCTTCCAGTTAATTTGCTTTCAATAAGGACGTGCATGCTCGCACAATTGTCCATTTTTAGATTAGATGTTTCAGTTAAACTGAGGGTAGTTTCCCAGTTAACTGTATAGTTTACTTAATTAGGGTTTGGCGTAGCTTGCATGCATTGGCGAATAGATGACACAAGGTGATTTTAGGGTTCCCTACACCTTGATGTATATAAATAAGAGCTGCTCATTTGTAAATAACTTTTGCTTGAGAGAGAAATATATGCTACGCCTACCTTGCCCTCAATATTGCTCTTTTGGTATTTGTTCATGTGTCTTCGCTATTACAATTAATTGTTATGCCACATAGGGTTTCATGCAATTGTAATGGTGAATTCTTTCTATTTTGTGCAACTTTACCATTATGATCAAGTGTTATGCCACATAGGGTTTCATGAGATTGTGATGATAAATCTGTTTTGTGCATATTTACCATTGAGGTCAATTGTTATGCCACATAGGGTTTCAAGAGATTGAGATGATAAGGTTGTTTGTGTTAATTTACCATTGTGATTGATCGTTATGCCACATAGGGTTTCGAGAAGTTGCAGCGATAAATCTGTTTTGTGAATCTTTATCAATATAATCGAAGGTTATGCCACATAGGGTTTCGTGAGATTATAAAGATAAAGGCTGTTTTGTGAAGACTTTGCTGTTTCGATCGAGTGTTATGCCACATAGGGTTCCATAAAATTGTCTTGGTAAAGTCTTAAATCTGTTGTGCCCAATAAGCTGGTTTAGATTGAGATGATAGTTGTGCCACCTTGCCCTCAAGTAGAGAATCTAAATCCGTTTATCGTCAGTTAGTCAAACCTTGCTCCATTTCCTCTTGCTCTGTTTTCCTGAGGAGATTGGATAGATATAAGTTGTAGTTAGTAGATCTGCAAAACCAGAGAAAACTCAGCTGCAACGTATAGGTTCTTTCAAGAAAGTCTTGTGCCTCTAGCAGCTGAAACAAAAAGACAGGACATAGTTTTAGCTTATTTTCCTTTGCAAGTATATTTGTCAAAGCATAACGAGGGAGCTTCCCCTCCATAATTTGAAGAGCACTCATTGCGTAGTGTACATAGGCTGTTCATAACAACTTCTACTCCAGAAGTGTTAGTTGTTACGCCAACAGTATACAAGGGAAGAGCTTCTTGAGGTAAGCCCACAAGAAGAGCATGTTGAGTTGTGTGAGGGAGGAAGGAGGAATGATTTAGGAAATTCAGTTTGGTCCAGTTTGCATCATGAAGTTTATAACCTTCCTCCTTTGGAGAGCCCCTTGAAGGCTCAAAAAAATGATGATATTAGTTACACACTTGATGGATCAGCCACAAGTGTTATATCCATTCGTGTGGAATGGAACATTATTGGTTACATTATGGTTAGTCGTGCATCATCTACATTGGAAGGACAATTGCTAAGAGCAAATAAAACATTTTGCTTTAGAGAGTTGATTAGGGGGACTAGGAGGTTTATTACTAGAAAGATCTTGCATTTTGATAATTGTTGGTTTATCTTGCATACCACACCTTGGAGTTTGCTAGTAAAGGACAACATATTAGCTATAGAGGTAATGGTATGGATTAGTAAATGGGGCAACATATTTCGACATCACGTGAGCATGAATCCAAGCTAGATGGTTGTGAAAAGAAGTGTAGCATAGTAGACATTCATGAAAAGATAGATAAGCATGAGGTGATGGTGGGAACTTCTACTTGCCAACAATCTAAATTCATAACAATAGTGGGAGAAGAACATGAATGAATCAATAGGTATGTTGATGCCTCACCCTTATGATGTTGATACTATGATTGAGTATAAGGATGTCATGCCTTCAAAACTTGACATGCTACAAGATTGGGCTGCCAAGTGTATGCAGATGTGCACTTGCATTAAAGATTTCCAGAGTAATAAAATAAAAAGTACAATCAATATTGAATCCCTAGTTTGGGATAGCAGTGTTATACTTTTAAATCTACATGAACTTACAACCTCTATTCATGCAGTAATTGGTGACAATGAGTTTCCCAAAGATAATGTACATGATGCATTGGTTAAGCATGGCTATTTTGATGTTGTTTCTTCTAGGAGGATTGAATTTGTTTACCTTACAATAACAACAATAAATAAATCTAAAGAAACTCGTAACATACACCAGTCCATACATGATGAAAAGCAGGATTTCTTTAATCCTGAGTTTGTAGTTGATATTATCAATATTAAGAAGAATGAAGTGGTGTTAGGTATTCAATGGTTGAAATCTCTTGGAAGGTTTGTCCAAGACTTCAACAAGATGGTGTTAGAGTTTACTCACATGGGTAAACATATTGTGCTTAAGACACTAAAGAATGAGACAAAGGATGGGACAACTAAGAGTATGTTCATTTGCTCTAACATGGATGACTTGAGAAGCATGGATAAAAGGGAAAGATTCAGTCCTAGTTTTCTGATTTTAAATAGTAATGGTATATCCTCACTTTCTCGTGATATTACAGCTTCATTGGAAAACAAGTGATATTGATTCTACTTTGATTGGTACACAAGATGTATGCATTGGACATGGTATTCCTCATACACATTTGCACCCTTTCAAAGAGGCTTTGGAGTTGATAAAAGAAGACTATTTACAAATGGTTAGAAATAGAGACATGGTTGTCCAATTGGTGAAAGATCAAGATAGAGAGATTGTTGATCTTTGTCTACTTTTGAATGGGCATAATCACTTCTTTCATAATTTAGAAAATCAACCCTTTATAGTAGCTACTCCTAGGGTACAAGATGACAAGGCAAATGGTGTAGAGTTGAACAAGTTGAGGAAAGGATTGAAGAATCATATAATGAGGTACCTTGCAGCCTAGTGACATTTAGTGATGAAGACTTCTTTGAGCCACTTCCACCCCTAATCACTTGGGAAGAAGATGAGACAAATCAAGACTTGATGGTGTTTAATGACTACAATGTAAGCATAAAAGAGGATTCCAAATGTCTGATTTGGAACAGCAATATTCTTCCTCATTCTTATGAGATTGCTACTCGTACACATGGAAGAACTATTGAAAATGAGTCTACAAGTGTTGGTACACAAAGTGTAAGTGTTGGGCTTGAAATTTTCAATGGAGATGCACTTGTGAAGCTTGAAGACATGGCACAAGAATATGACAGGTATTCTGATTTTTATAATAGCTGTCATATTCCTTCACTCCATCACAAGATAACAAGTTCACATAAGGATGATAGTACTATAGAGTTTTCTATGGATGGTGCTAAAAAATTGGGTGTTAAAAATGGAATTTGTGTAGTGAATTCAAGTCCTAAGAATTCTGATTTTGTATATCAGACTTGAGAGGATGTGGAAAGGACACAAATTTGGTGTGATATATGGTCACAAAGGGCCAAGGAGGCTAAACTAGTGGCTGCCCATGAAAGACAACATCTTCAACAAGTCAAAGAACATGTTCACTACTTAGATTAGGCAAAACAAAGGGAGGCTTATCTTAGATTTCTCTTTCCAAAGAATGATGTTAATGAGGTTGAACATGTCATGAACAAGCCTTGTATGACAGCCAAACACAATGAACGAATGCATTTATATGAATCAGAAATTTCATGTTGTTCACATGTTTGTTGTGATGATATTGATGAGACATATCATTTGGATGGTTTAGTGAAAACTTCAAGCATGATGGAATATGATAGGAGAATGCCTACATGTTTTGACACATGGATAGAAGAGGATAATTCAGAATTTTCAGTTATTGATCATTTCTTTCGTGGAGTAGCTGATTTTGTTCTTGACACCCATAGTGGACCAACCACTCAAGAGTTGTTTTTGATGGATGTTGAAGGCATCCATAACTCATCTTTGGTTATGTCATTGATTTATTATGATATGGAAACTTTCTATTTGTTGATTGGTGACCTCATCTTCATTGATTCGTCATGGGTTAGTAGTTGTCCTACTTGGAACTCCATGGCACTTTCAGATTTAGCATGGTCTATAACAGCTATTGAGTTGAATGGGAGTGTGTGGAGACATGTCTTCTTGATGGACATTGCTTATGAGGTGAATTTCTTGCTTCTACATGGGTATGATGACACCATTGACATCGATCTTAATGCTAGTTTGAGTTATCACAGCAATGTTTGGTGGTCTTGTGGATTGGTTTATATGCATATGAGAGTTCAATTTCACATCTTCTTATTGGCCTACCATAATGAATGGATGTTTCCTAGTGACATCGTGAGAAATTTCAGTTATAGCAGGTTGGATAGATTGGTTTGGGATCCTGGTATTGAATGGTTGGGTGCATCATTTCACATGGATTCCATTATGTTGTTTCACGAATTATGGTATATTCGCATTTCAATCAGAGTGGAGTAGCGAGTTGTATAGCGATTGCTTGAGGACAAGCAATCCCGGGAAGAGAGGACTGTAATGCCCATTCCTTAGGCAACTCAGTCTTTAGTGGAGGTTGGCCTACTATTACAGTTCTTGTAAGTCAGCAGAATGGTTAGAGGACCCAACTGGGGGCTATGGAGATTAGCTAGGAGCTTTACAAGCCTTTCAGTTTGGAGTTTAGTTGATGAATCTAAGGATAAATTGAAAATATTAAAGTTTGCTTTAGTGGAATAGTAACAAAAAAATATAAAGGAAATAGTGAAAAGTGCCCCCATCCTAGTAACTCAAAATTGTTTTTAAATATGGCCATTTTTTTTGATGAGGAAAGACCCTCAAGAGGATTATTTTATTGATTTTTATAAAAAAGCTCATGGGGGGTTATAAAGCAATATGTTGGGCTCATTTTTGGGCACTCTATTCACATTTTGACAAAAACAAATTGCAGGTTTGAGCTTTGGAAAAGAGTTTCAGCAGCATACAAGTCTTCTGAGGATGAAATCCTTTGGAGGATAGTGAATTGGATGAAAACCCAGTTCACAAAACAGGGAAATCTACTTAGGGTTTCCATTTGGGCATGACTGGTCTTCATCACAAGTTAATTTGCATTCAGAATTGATTGCAGCAGTGCGTTATCAGAATATAATTGCAAATTGAGGCTTCTTATCAGCAGATATCATCATTTCAATGCATTCACCAGCTAGTCGTCTTATTTGGGTGTCATTTTCAGTCAAACCCTAGCTGGCAATTAGGGTTTTCAAACCCCTAAGGAGCAAATTCAGTTTGGCCATTGTTGACATGCATGTAGTTGGTTATTGAAGCTCATATTGGTCTTGTTTCAAGGTCTGGATCAGCCACATCAAGTTTATTTGGAGTTGTATTGTCAAAGAAACCATCAAACTATCATCGGGTATGTTCTTGGCATGTTGAGAATATAAATCTTCCATTTGTTTGGGGTGTAATAGTGTTATTACAGCTCTGATAACTTTATATCAAACCTGTTATTATTGTAAATCACACATGATATAGATTGAATTAGGCAACTTTTGAAGTGGAATTTATGTTATATGTTTATGCAATCTTTGTTTACCATTTCTATACATGTTATTTTTAATTTGGCAACATTAAGCACTCCAACAAGGCTTCAAGCAACACATACACACTCAGAAATCAATCTCAGACCAGATTACATGCCAACCATTTGACGAAATGTCAAATGTTGAAAACTGAGTTTTTGGGTTATATCTAGCAAGGGATACTTCATTTATTGACTCCAAAATAATGTAGGATTTAACTCAAAATTAACTGTTCAATCCAATCCAATCCAAACATCCATTGAAGGACATTTTTAATGAAAATCCAAAAATTAATGCATCAACTCTAAGAAAAAAAAAGTCCAAAATTGCCAAATTTCATAACCACCCAAACTTATCTCAAAAGTTAAAAATAGCAGTAAAGCATTTCGAAAACCATGTGATGTGCATAAAAAGTTAAAAAAAATTGAAGATCTTAGCAATTGGGAACAGAAATGTATAAATGACTAGTCAGTGGTTCTTGACAAGCCTGAACTGTTGATAATCCTCATATAGAACCTTGGAATTCATAAAATTTTGAAATGGAGCCTAAAAGTTGTTAATTTTCTCCAGTTTAGGTAGATTTTGCAAGGCATTGGAAACTCCAATCAAGAGCTAAAACACTAGACACCATGACACTGTAAACTCAAAACATGATAAAAAAAATCTTAATTTGTTAAATGCTGGGAAACGAATTAATCTCAGAAGGGAGATGTATCTCTCTTATGTCAGTCTCATGAAATTATACGAGTTGTACTTGTATTATCTCTAAAAAACCCATTCAAACCGTAGGATAAGTATCAATTAAAATGGGAGTGAAGTCAACATTAAGCTTTGCTCAAGCAGCATAGCTCAAACTATGAAAATTCAAGGGTGATTACACGGTTCATAGGATGGATTGAATGACTTCTTTGTGACATGAATGGACCAAAGCTCATGACATCAATTATAAACAACTATAGTGACAAGTTAAACAAAAATCTGTATTGCAAAACATCATAAAATCAGGCCTTATTAGAGGGCACAACTTAGGGATAATCTTAGCTTTGGATATGTATCATGGAAACTTCTGCAGTAGACATCTTGCAGAAATTCAAATCAGCATAAACAGTTATGGAATTCTAACATATCTTAAAAGACAAAATTAATACTTCACAATAGAAAGAGATGGGATCTGCAACCGTCAGCTCATATTAAGGCAGAGAATTCATACAAAGAGAGTTTCTGTGTAAGTGGCTTCACCTTCCTGATGGTAGAATGCCTGCTATTGCAGATTATATAGAAAATAGCTAGAAAACATACAAAGATGTCACTGCTATTCTTACTATTAAAATTTAATATGAAACAATGCCAATGATTGGACATTTCAAATAAGGGATATGGAGGAGAAATACTACCAAGTGAAAATGAAAATCTGAAATGATAACTGACAAAAAATAAACAATCATTCCTGGCATTCTGAATACAGATTTCAGAGAAAATTAAAAGATCAAAGAAATGGTCGTGATTGACCACAAATTCTAGGCCTGTAAGTATTGCCATTAGAAACAAAAAGGGAAAAGTCTCCTAATCAGAACAAAACAAAATCACAATCCGACATCCATGCACTTGCAATACAAAAATATGCACAGAGGTGAAAAGTTAATGTTAGGAAATATTATTATCTGCAAAAATGCAACTCGTCTAAAAGAAAACTCATTTAAGCGTAATCATACTACTCAAGTTCACATATTTGTCTTTAGAAACATTGTCAAAGATTTAGAATATAAAAGCTAGCTAAATCTTTTACAGTTAATTGTCTGTCTGATTTTGTTTCCACTGGAATACAGATTAAACTTTAATCCAAGTTGGGACATTTTTTTTCACACCCATAGAAGTCCCAATAGCTCACTTGTTATTTGGATTCCAACACATGAAAAATTAAAAAAACATAGTGCCAATTTAACCAAAAAAAAAAAATTGAAAATATTTATTCATATTTAGTTTATAGCTAAAGATAGTTCTGCAAAAAGCTTTAGACCTTTACTGACAAGAACTATCCTGATTTGAAGTTTCAATTCATAAATTTTTTTAACTGTTTTACAATTTGGCTTAGTAGAATTGGCAGTTAGCATATTTGTGAATGCCATGTGCTAATGCTAATGAAGATATATTTTTTTAAATTTGTGACCCAGCTGTGATAATATCTTTATTGTTTGCTGAAGCAGAATGTGATAGTTTATTCTGGGTTCTTCAGGAACCAAGAATGTTGTTCACCTTATAAAAATGATGGATACTTTGCGTTTTTCTGCTAGTGCAATAAAGGCAAAAAGAATAATATACAACTAAGCAAAAAAAATAGCATTTCTCAATAATACTGAAATATACTTTACAACCTCACAAGTAGAAGCCAAGTGAACACACACAAGTCAAACCAAGGAGATCAATGATTCATACAAATGCTCACAATATGGGTTGTCCCTAGTGTATGGGTATCCTTCATTGCAAGTCTGCTTGGAAATTTGGCTTTTCACCTTGGCACAGAAACTCGTCACAAGCTGAGGCAGTTCCCCAATCTCTCCTCAGTCTTAATATATCATCAGTAAATGTGGATCCAGATGTCCCAATGAATACACTTGCTAGTGCACAAATTGTTTTATCAAGCATGGCAAATACCTTCATGATTTACATATGCATAGATATCAGTCCAAAGTTTGTTATGACATGAAAAGGCATAAAAGGAAAATCACAATCTACAAAAGATAAGAAGAACAAGCGTAGGCATGCAACTGACTAGAAGTTAAATTATATTTACTGAAAAGAATTAACATGAATATATCCATGCACAAACATGCATTTTAATGCAATCTATATTAATTCTCCAACATTTGAATGTGAGAAAACAACAAATACTAGAAAGAAAGGTGGATCAACTGAAAGTAACTAGAACATATGAGTATTTAGGAATTGAAAAGGATAAGAGGTTTTCATATTACTTTGTGGCTGACGTTAAGCAGGAAATGAATCTATTTGGCTTGAATGCATAAAAAAGATTACTAAAATATGAAAACATGTTATTGAATGGAAACCAATTAGTACAGAACTTCCAAATTACATCCAAGCCATCAGAGTAAATTTGTTCAAAAGCAATAGAGATTCAAAAGAGACCTTTTTGAGATTGAAGTTAAGGATAGTTGCTCCAGCCTTTCTGAAATAGGTGAATGACTAAATTCTGCTTTGTTAGAGTGACCTACCAGACTTGTATAAGAACTATACAGAATCCCATGTCCAAGGACAGCCCTGAATAAATAATCATTTTATGGTTAGAAACTTAGCCATATGCACTTTATTTAGTTGGAAGCAATTGTACACAGTACAATTTTTTGTTACATTAATATTTGTGAGGCTACTTATTTTCTTATTTAATTGTTGCATAAAGGCGGTAAATTAGCATAGAAGTATAAGCTTCTACACCATAGCAAGATGCAGATGGCACTTAATCAGAGAATAGGGAGTGAATTTGCAGCAACAAAATATCCTTATGCACCTTTGTGCCTTGCCAATTACCCTGAGAAATCCCGAAGATACTTGACTGTGACAGCCAATTTTGCTCAAGGCAGCAGAAATACAAATTGGGTGTTGAGCATATTTCAGACGATAAAATTAGTTGAACTTCAGGCCTAATTTGACTAAGTGATCCCTGAATGCTCAGAGAAATCAATAGGGAACAAATTTGGAAAGATGTCAGGAATTTTGTAGAACAATGGCACCACTACGAAATGTTCCAAGGTATGTAGTTCTGATGACTTCTTTCCATAATTGGCCAGTTTTGCAAATCCTTACTCAATCCCAAAAAGAAGCCAGGATGGAAAGGAGATACTGGTGGCATCTTTTCAGAGCATTTGGATCTGACATCTACCTAACAACAGTGAGGGAATCCAGAAGCCATCAATTAAGTTAGAACTAATGGAAAAGATAGCATTGGATCCCTCCAATGTACAAGCAGCAATCCCTAGGAAGGTTGGCCCTAACATTTAGCCTGACAACAATGAAAACCTCTGTGAACCATTGATCTCATCTAATTCAACAACCATCATTCATTTCCACCTTCTACTTTGCTGAATGGCTCCTCTGTTTGCTTATATACATTTCCACTTCTGCTTCCATCTCATCTGTTCCTGCCTCCAGTTCACCTATATTTTCCTTTTCTCCATCATCCCAACCCATAACACCAGTTCTGCAGATCTCAAAGACTGACATAGAAGCATTAGTCCAACGCAAAAAGGGTCAAGTGTGCATAGAAGAATAATGTTGAGTCCCTTTCAAGGTACAGGTGGTTACTTCAAAGCTTCTGGTCTTGACATAGGAAGAAACCCTAAAAATTGTTACTTCAAGGTACAGGTGGTTACTGCAAAGCGTCTGGTACTGATGGGCTCTCCCTACCATGTGGTGAACAGAAGTTGGCTCTATGGCATCCCAAATAACAAGTGTCATTCAAAATCCACCTGATGAATTGTCATCATCTCTATAATGATTCCCATCTAAGGATGTTAGCATTAAAATTCCCTATCCAGTGGCAATCAACCTTGACTCATGAATCAAAGAAATAGCTGCTGCCTCCTAAATTCCCTAAAGGATGATCTCAATAGGTATCTTGGGCATATTCGCTCCAAACCACAGCACTATCAACCAAAATCAATGAAGATTCAAAGTACAATCAAAGCCAAAACCAGGTGTGCTCTCAACAAACCAGAAAAAATAGAGCATTAACAAGAATATGCTGAAGATGTAAGCATGGCTTGATTAACCAACAACAGCAGTTGGCAAAAATTGACAATCAAATCTATGAGAACTGAAAATTTTGAACCTGGAAGCAAGCTCCTGCTCTGAATATCACATTCCAAAGGTTGCTTCTTCAGAATATCACATTCAGACTTTCCAAACTCTTGAACTAACTGTGAGGCACACTTTTAAGAAATTGGAGAATTTAGCAATTTCAGCATACAACAGTGAACAAATGGTTATAAACAGTTGGATGGCCATGACCTAAGTGACAACAGCTGGCCCTTTAAAAAGAACTTCCACAATTTATACAAGGTCCTCCCTGTAGTGCTTTGTGTAACTGAGCACTACCTTGAAATAAAGCTTCAAATGTTATAATCTCATACATCATTCCTGATATAAACTTTTACATTTATTTTGTATTTTTGCACCGGTAATAGAATTTCTGTCATTTCCAGCAGCAACATCTGATAAAGGGTGTCCTTAAATGACTCTAAATGGCAGTTTAAGATTCCTAGGGTTTTTATGGTTGAGATTTGGTCCTATTCCATTTTTTCCTGCCTTCTTTATTCTCATAGAAGTTAGAGTAATGCCCTTCACATTTCTTCACTTAGGAGCTATTGGAGATGTTTCAACTTCTTTAAGATTTGATGGATACCATGATGAGATCTACTTAGCGATTTTTGAGATTCTTAATATATATTTTCCCCCTTACATTCCAAGCCTGAGCTGTGCTGCTAAAGGTAGTCCTTCCATCCTCTATCCCTCTGCAACCCCCTACTCCACCCCAACCCCCCCTCCACACCCTACCACCACTGCCCTCTCAAACCCCAACCACTCCCAATAACTAGAAAATTCAAAGAGGACAACATTTTCCCTGGCAGGTTTAATGGAAAGTATTCTTAGAGGGATTCAGCTCTGACTATCTCAATGGGCTTGCTAATCTTATCTTCCCTAGGGAAACTTCAGTTCAGATTCAGGCTTGCTCCTGCTCATATGCACCTTCCTCTAGAAGTTGCCACCAGGCAGACATTCTGGGTCTTAGGATGGCAACAGAAACTAGACCTTGAATGTACAATAAATTAGATCTATTTCATAGGGCTAAGCTGATTTCATACCCTGTTTATGATTCTAATTAAAGATATGTTTCTTTTATTTTAGTATAGGGTATCCAAGTCTTATAGGCAGGAATGTTGGAAATATTGCCTTTGATGTCAAAGGGAAAATAGGAAATAGATGTTGTCATTGATGTCAAAGGACAAGTCCTAAAATCAAGAGATTGCTAAATTATTGTGCAAGTCTTGTGCCAAATTTATGGCACCATTATCGAGATATTGTGAGCAAGGAGGAGAGGCAAAATGATGGTTTATTTTCTACATGGGCCGACCCATGTCCAGCTCCTTTGGAGGAGCTTAAAAATGCAAAATAAATTTAGAAAAATTGGGACAACCCCTCTCAGAGAGTCGCCCCATTTCTGAGTGTTTAAAATTGCAAATAAAATTAATTTGAAAGAGGGCCGACCCCACTTGAATGGTGTGCCCACCTTGGGAATGATAAATAAGTATTATTCAATGATATTTGGGCCAAACCCCTTTTGGAGGAGTCACCTCCCTTTGAAGGGACACATAGTGGTATAAAAGAGAGATGTGGAGGGCAGTTTTGAAGAAAGAAAGATAAGAAAATCAGTCAAGTATTTAAGCAGACATACAGCAGAGAATATGAAGTGTAATTCAGATTTATATCTGAATATATGAAGAGAATGCTAATGTTATTTGATGCATAACTTAAGAGCAGATTTTTGAAGGAATATAAAAGTAGATCTGAAAGTGCATGTAATAACCACCCCAATTTTTTCCACAAGTTTCACCCGTTGGTGTTAGCTAAAATGCAATGATAAGCAACTAAATAAGCGACTCCACTTTTTGATCACCCAGATCCCGGAGTGGGCAAGGTGAGAGCATACAGTGAAAAGGGAATCTTGCAAATACTGGAAAGACAACCTAATTGGAAATCAACACCTCCCACTTTCTAATCACCCAAATCCCAATGTGGGCAAGGTGAGAGCATATGGTGGTTGGCTTACAATATTGAAAATCCTCTATGCTACTACTTCTTCCGTGGGGTGAGTAATCATAATCAAGTGAATGAAAGTAAACATCCACTTATTCAACGGGAAATTCAAGAAAGGAAAATGCACTTGGCAGCAAGCCGACCAACTTTTGCTTGTTCAACGGGCAATAACAAGAAAGTAAATAAGAACTTGACCACTTATTCAACGGGAGTAAAAAGTAATATAAAGTAAAGCTCGACCATTGATTCAGCAGGAGCACCACTTGTTCAGTGGGGTAAGTATCCAAAATAACAAGAATCAAATTGCTGATTGGTACTACCAATTCAACGTTACAATGAGTGTTCAATACAAGATATTATGAGAAAGTCAAGTCAACATGATAGCCCATTGAATCAGTAAACAATCCTTGCAACATAGGAACAAAATTAGACATCATAAAACATAAGAAGATAAAGGAGTATCAAGTCTGATATGACTGGTGCAGCAGTCTGATAAGCACAAACAGCAAGCACAAAACCCCAATCAACAACCTTCAAACAATCATAACTCCTCCAATACTCAACGGAATCTCACCAAACCACTTGCAAATGATCCCACAATGCTAGGCGTCCAAATCAAAGTAGTAAGCTGCCACAAACAAGACTGATTAGCACTGGCACGAGTCCCAAGACCAGCCAAGTGGTACAACCTCCTAGGTAGGTAGACCAGCTCTTAACAATCCATTTCTCAATCAAAAATTTACCAAACCTTGGGCAAAGTGGCGCCCAAGCATGAGAAGAACAATGAGCCAACACCCACAAAATGATATTCACTTCTTCATTCAACGTGAGCAAAAAGGTGGATCAGCTAGGCACGAACCAGCAACGTCAAATCCTTATATAACACACCAAACATGCCTCCAAGTTGCAAACCATCACACACACACCAAAATATATCTAGAAGACATCAAAACTAGCAAAAACTGAAAGGAATAAGATAGCCATCACCAATAGAAGCTCAACTGAAACCCTTGAGATGGAGCTACAACACTGTTCAGCTAGGAGATATCTCTCAATCTCAAAACTGAAGTTGACTTGGAGGGATTTCGTCCTCAAAGCCCAAGGAGATCACTCTGCATTTCGGCAACACTTCATTATATCAAAATCAGTATGAACAAATGAGAGCAAGTGAGGGCATTATATAGCCTTTGAGACCCAGGAATTTGAATTGTTTTTCCCTCTCAAAATGGGACGCCACATTTGGAGAATATTATATTTTATTAAAATCACTTAATCCTTTCACTTTTGGCGTCCACCTTTGAGTATGCATAAATTTAACTTTTAAAATGCTTAAGTCTTCAAAATTGGCATCCAAACTCATAGTCCCCCTTTTAAAACAACTTAAGTTGATCATCCTACTAGTGGGGGTCAAAAAGTGACATTATCACTTAAGTTATATTTTGCCTTTTTTATACTCCAAAGACAATGGATGCGAATACTGCCAAAAATATCAAGACTCAACAACTGAAACTGCCACCACTACTAAAACTGGAAACTCTACACTGAACTGCTGCCAAGACCATTGCCAGAAATAGCACTTGCTAAAAATAGCATACTGTTAAAAATAGTGACTCCAAACTCAAAATAAGCACATTTTGAGATGCAATTGTGACTTACTGAAATAGTATGTCCTAAAAATAGACACTACTAAAAATA
Source organism: Sequoia sempervirens (assembly GCA_007258455.2). NCBI lineage: Eukaryota > Viridiplantae > Streptophyta > Pinopsida > Cupressales > Cupressaceae > Sequoia > Sequoia sempervirens. The sequence goes on along the minus strand of VDFB02047230.1, from coordinate 253,263,762 downwards.
TAAGTGACTGTCCACCAAGATCTCAGAAAACCTAGAAAAACCCAAAAACCCTTATGGCAAACTCCAGCAACAATCTCCTAAAAAAAAGTCGAAAAACCTCCAAGAATATTGTAAACCATAAAAACGCTTCCAAGTAGCCTACGGGTCTTCGAAAATAGCTAACAATCACATAAATGTCTAGGACTACGAAGGGGACATTACAGTGCATAAGAGCAGATTTGAGAAAAGATAAGTGCATATTTGAAACTATCATCGTGATCAGATTTGAAGGAAGACATTGCCATAGATCGGATCAGATTTGTGAAAGAAGAGTATGCATCATTTGAATCAATTTGTGAAGGAAAGTGTATGTGTATGGATCTGATTCATGAAGGCAAGATTTACATCATTCAAAGTCATAGATGTTGATCAGATTTGTGAGGGAAAGCATATCTACATTTAGATCTTGTGAAGACATTTTATCCATTGAAAAATTTGGAAGTTGGTGCCTAGCAAAGAAGAGATTAGTGTCTCTTGCCAAGTTGGTGCTCAGTTGTGGGGATTGGAGTCTCCAATGGGTTGGTGCCTACAATTATGTAAGTGGGGATTGGTGTATCCAGTGGGTTGGTGCCTACAAAAGAAGTTTGTAAGACAAGTAGGTTGGAGCCTGCCAAGAAGATATATATATATATATATATAAGCAATATTTTGCCATGGTTTTCTCCTGCAAGGGTTTCCATGTAAATCATGTGTTCTTCCTTTGCTCTTAATTACCAGATCTTGCATGTGTGTTATTGCTATGGATGATTAAGTTTTAAAGTATTATTGTTGTGGTTGATTAAGTTGTGAAAAGTAAAAGATTGTTGTTATACTGATTCAGTACACATTTTTAGAAGACTCAAGTGGGTATACCATGCCTAAACTGGAGGACGAGCAGATTATGTGTGGTCAGAAGAGCCAAGTTAATAGGGTATTCCACATTAAGATTCATGGTATTGCGAATGCCACTGACCCAGTTATGTCTACGTTGGAACAGGTCAATATCTCTACCAATGATGTGTACTGTCCAGCCTTTGATTGTTGGGAGATGGCCCCGCCAGGATCTGGTATTGCACGTTGGAGGTTCTCAGAGTTACGCTAGTTCCTTACATGTTGTGTGTTTCTATTACATAGTAGAGGGTTCTTGTTTAGGGCTATAGTCTTAGCTAGTTTTTGCTTGATGTTATATGCTGAACGTTGTTTTGGACCTTTGGTCTTCCCTGCTACACCCATTCTCTGGGTTGTTAATGCAGTGGCTTTTTATAGTCTTGTTGAATATTCCTGTTTGCTAGTTTGGGGGGTTGTGGGGGAGGGGCATTAATTGAAAACCTATTTTTTTATGGAATCATTGTGCACTCTGTATGAATGCCTGCTTTAAAGTTTTGGTGCCTCGTATGTATTATCAGAGAGCAAGTTTGAAGGCTGCACACACACTGTCTCCTGTTGATCTGCAAGGTACCCTGACAATGAAAGATTATACTCAGAAGGAAGCTGATAGCATGATCTATACTCTTTCCAGCTATTTGGTAAACTGGTGGAACATTTTTACATTTAGACTTCTTACATGTGGTTTATTAATTCCTAGAACCAGATGCAGCTCTATAAGCATATAAAACATCATTGCATAAATTTGAGAAACAACAAATTTCTGTGAAAAGAAAAGTCCTGCTTGTGATATATTTTTTATCTGGTAAGATGTGTAAAGTTTGAAATTTAACCAATGGATAATTGCCAAGTAAGTCACAGATATCAAGATTCAAGACAATATGCAGAAACTCTGACAAAGATGTAAGTGTGATCAGAAATAAGTATTTGTGAAACATACGAAAAATTTAAAGCTAAAGTAAAATACAACAAAATAACAGTATATATTTTCAGTATCATCCCCAAAAATTTTGTTGGTCAGTGTAGTGCACAACTAGCTATAGGATAATGTATACAAGAAACACAAACACACAAACCTGATCATCAGAATGAAGATGATGTCGATAAAGAAGTGCATCCCACTTTATCTTCCCATCATGAGCGGGTCTTTTGACTAGTGGAATTGTCTGACCATTTGACACCATAAACGATTGTAAAAGATCAGTTTCGCTTACTGCTGCATCAGTCGAGAGGTAAATCACAGGTGCATTGGAAATCTGGACTTTCCGAAGAATGCAAGATGCAGCCTGTGGAATAGGAAAGAAGCAACTCTCTTCTTTCGAATTACTGTCATGAAAGAAGCAGCATGATATTAGTGCTTGCTAACAAGCTTTCTGATTTCTCTTCTAAAAAATAAATGGAAAGAAACACACCCACAAGCTGAAACAGACCAAACTAAACTAAGACCATTTTTTTGCTAAAACTAGAACCAGGTACACTTCCAAATACATAAAACACCAAAATATTCCAACAACCAACTAAAGTTTGATCATTTAGTTAACACATTACTTATTCAAAAACATGACAACCACACTTAGTCACACTATTGATTATGTAATCTGGAATTCGTATGTGAAGATAGGAAAGGCTGCTGGAAAATTTCTAAGGATAATAAGGGGTTGGGAATTTGGGACCATAGATTTTCCAAATGTATCTAATCTTTGCGCCTTTTCAATGTGACCTTTCCAACCCCCCACCACAGACCTTCGTATAATAGTCAGTGACACTAGCATGAGATAAACTTGAATTTCATTTAAACACCAGCAAGAAGCAAACTCATGTGAGTAACCGCAGCTAAATCTTTTCTACAATGCCTTTATTGATTATTCATATACTCCCCATTTCCTATTGTTTATCTGCCCTCTGTACCATGCCCACAATGAATCGTTTAATTATGACACCATAGAGGCCAACTCCAAACAACAAATATGTATTTGAAAGAACTAATTATAGCACAAATGATATTTTGATAATAAAAAACAGAATGTACAGCTTACGGTCATAGAAATGGCATAGCATGCAATCTAAACATGCCCTTCTTATAAGCCATGCTGTTGAACACACATCTCAAAATGCCAGTCAAACCCAGTAATTAATAGGTCAAGTCCGTATGCAATTAGAAAAAATATAAGTTATTCAACACAGGAAACACACATAATTGCCACAAGAATGCCATGCTACTGTGGTGCAGAGACACCATAATATCCATGATCATGATTGGAACATATGATATAATGAGGCATGGAAACATATTGAAAATACAAAATAAAAATTATACAGAAGAATTCATTGGTGAAAAGAACTGTCAACTAAGCATTTGATGACAAAAAAATCCTGCATACTTAACAGGTCAAATTGATGTAAGAAGTTGTCAAAAGCAAACTATTGCATAACTATAAATCAGCCCTTAACCTCATAAAAAACAGATTTTTTTAAACATGCTGCAGCAGAAACTCAGTAGTCTGAATTTCCGTAAGAAAACATTTTACAGCAGAAAATAAACCTAAGTTGCCAGTTTGGGTAGATTTTTCTCACAGGTTCAGCCTGGCTGAGTACAGCTGCACAACATATATATATCGAGAGAGAGAGAGAGAGAGAGAGAGAGAGAGAGAGAGAGAGAGAGAGAGAGAGAGGTATATTTATATATACTAAGACACCCATAATTTGCAAAAAAAAAGAACTGATAATTCAATGTTAAATATCAAATCAATACAAATACAATTGATAAATATATATGTTACACACACACACACACACACACACGCATATATAATACAGAACTGAAAACACAATTAAAAGTGATAACGATAACTATGCTCCACGGGCACATGTCCTCGGGGTTTTCTCAAGCATACCCACACCAGGGATGCAGAGACTGCTTGGGGACATTTCATAGCCATCACCAATCCAAAAAAATTGCCGAAAAATGTTTCTGGTATGTTGAGATGGGAAGGAGACACTGCGGGGCCAACCGTCCATCCCCGTAGCTGTAGGTCACTTTTTCTTCAAAAAAAAGGCATAGATGTTTTTAAAAAAAAGGAATTTTATGTTTATTTGTGGGCCCCCACACCTTTCTAAGCCCTAACATAACAAAAGGAGGACTCTGAATGAAACTTATGTTCATTTTACATGCAAAATAAGTTTGCAGCCAAGTTAGAAAGACAAACCAACAGGGTTTGAGGGTGCAATTGAAAAACCAGCATTGGTTAGCACCAAAGGTGAAGAGTGAGGTAGCAAGAGAAATGAAAGAGGTACAGTAAACTTTCACTTGTTTTGTTTTTTTTTCAAAAAATTTCAAAGTTTAAAAGATGAAATGTATGATTTTTTAATTTTTTTCTATTTTCGGTTTTCAAATTCCACTTGCATATTGTTTCATAAAACAAAACAACATGAGCAGCAGTAATAAGAGTGGTGGGCATGATGAGATGGAAGAAAGAAAAGTAAGCCAACTTGGGGGTTCATCAAGGTGTGGGAGTGGTATGGTTGAAGGGGAGCAGCCACAAAATCCATTTGATTGCCCTTCTGAAGTTCTAAAAACTCATACAAAAGGCCCCTTTAATTCCAATAAACCTCTTCTTCAATTTGTGACAGCCGTAGGCAAAGATAAAAAGTAAAATACAGGGGGGTACTAGAGTGTGGTTCTATCACATTTATGAAACTGAATTTAGAGGGAGCTACACAAAAGTGTATTGTCATCTATTGGGCTATACAAGACAACGGGTGAAAGTCTGTAAAGAGATAAAAGAGGATAAGAGGGTAGAGTGCTATAAATTGCATATGGAGGCAAAATCAACTCTGGGTTGCCAATGCCAACACAATCTGCACAATCAGCTATGCATATGCCCTCTATAGTTGGTAGTGCTAGTGCTAGTGCTAGTGGTGATGTTTCCACAAGAGGGAAGCAGAAGACTATTACTAGTGAGCAGCCAAGCATAGTTGTAGATTTGTTCAATGCGCATGCACAAGATGTGGCGGAGTCTTTCGTTGCCAAATTTTTCTATGCCCATGCCATCCCATTCCATGTAGCATGTTCTCCTTCAAACAAATATTAAAAGATGTAGCCTTTGTTGGTCCCTCATTAACTCTCCTGGAGAACATAAACTACACACTATAGTCCTTGCCAAAGAATATTCCAAGGTGAGTTTGGTGATGGAGGACATGAAACAAAATTGGATTAAGATGGGTTGCTTTGCTGTATTTATCAACATCACAGTCACATGTTCAATTGGCTCTTATTTTCTTAGAGCTATTGATTGTTCTAGGAAGTGCAAGGATGCAAAATTCCAATTTCATATTTTGAGAGATACCATAGAGGAGGTTGGGGCCTCAAATGGTGTACAAGTGGTCACTAATTCGGCACATGTGTGCAAATTAGCTGGTATGATGGTGGAGAGTGCTTACAAGCACATCTTTTGGACCCCATATGTTTATGGTTGAACAACGCATTGAAAGACATAGGGAGGATAGATTGGGTGCAACTGATGGTGATAAAAGCTAGAGATATTTGTGATGAGCCTTGCTAGCTCACTGCTCAAACCCCTATCTTTTTCTTAAGTCTAATTGTGTTTTTAGTTTTTTAGAGAAATTTTGTAGACAGAAGAGAAGGGGCGCATCATATAAAAGCTCACAGAATGAAAACTTGATCAAATTTAATCAAACTGAAATTGTAGAAGGTGTTTATTATCATCAACAATGGATTTAAAACATACAAACATACCCGAAAGCCTCCAGATTTTTTAATTAAAAAACGAAGCCAATTTGCCAGTCTATACATGAAAATCTGACAATATTCAGCATAGGATGAAACAAAGTCTGAATCCAGCTGTGAAACTGAAGCCAAAGAAGAGGGAATGCCTAGTGCTGAAGATGATGGAGAGACCCTCAAGAAGATAGGCATTTCTCCAAGAAGAAAACACGCCCTAGCTCAAAAACCAACACCCCTCAAGCAAAAAGAACTAGAAATCATCTCTGAAGGTGCGCCCAAACAGCCATGAAGTCTGCCATGGTGAAGGAAGAACACCAACCAATAAAACCCTCTGTTTCTGATGAAGAACACTACAAAAATCTGTTGAAGCACTGCAAAACTTCTGAAATGAAGCTCTCTAAATCTGCACCAATTCAGCTGATCTCTCACAGCCTCACAAGTGCTCACACTGAAGAGATTCCGTTCTCCAATGGTGGATTTGCTGCAAACCTGATCACAGGATGAAAGCAAGGGAAAAAACCTTCAAGGCAAAGTTGAAATATTCAAAAAGATGAGTTTCTCATTGCCCAAATCCCTTATATAGCAAAGGAGGTGAAAACCCAAGGAGGCCGTACATTTTAGGGTTTTAGATCATTTAAATTTATGGAAATAAACTTAAATCACTTTCCACAGTCTAGACTTTGATTTTTGGCGCCTCCTTTAAGTGATTAAAAGATATACTTAAAATATTCACTTTAGACTTAAGTCATATAAGAATTATAAAGTCAATTTGACTTTATAAAAAGACTTTAAGTTAGAATATAACTTAAATCACTTAAGTAAGCCTATCTCCCTCAATTCTCAACAGAATTCAATGCCGTCAGAAGCAAAGAAACTCCTGTACTGCCAAGGCCTGCAATGAGCCTATCCACGATCTCAGAAAATGAAACCGACCGAACTCTCCAGAAGGTACCACTGACCCTCTAACCAATCCAGTTAGCCCACAAGGGTCCGAGAAAAGGGCTAACACATTGCATCAGGTGACTGACTAGAGTGGGGACATCACAATATTCAGATATTCATTTGCAACCATCACATCTCACTTGCTCTCTTTAGTACATTTTCAAATAAGGAATTCCTCAAACTTGTGGAAACAAGGTATGCCAATAATTTTATTTTATTAGGGAGGATGCTTGAGGTGCAAGAGTGTCTACTATTGATGATGGTTAATTCGAAGTAGAGTAGATGGTCTACTACAACACTACGAAAGGAAAAAGCATTAAACAAAAAAATCTTAATGATGGTTGGTGGTTGGTGGTCCAATGTGAGGTTAAAAAATGTTGATTTTTAATAACTTGCTGATTTTATTAATAAATGTATAATTTGATTGCTGATTTTATTAAAAAAATCTGATTTTAATTTTCTAAATTGTCTTTTTTCAATTTTTTGTTTACAAATATATTTTCTCTAATAATCTCAACCATTCTAAGTAATAATCTCAACCATTCTAAAAAGGATCGATGAAAGGTTGATTTATACAGTGATTCACAAAAAGGCATAAAATTAATAATTAAAAAGGGTTTAAGGGCAGCGCTTGGTTATGAAGGGATGTATCCCTTTCTAAGATAAAAATATTAAAGAAAAGTTGTGACTCTCCCCACCATGGAAGATATATAAGGGAGAATAAATTACTGGGGAGAGACATGAAGGAATGAGATTGGAAAATGGAAAATAAGAAATTGAAACATAAGATATATGTTGGAAATAAATATTGTTTTCAGCAAGAATATTATTGGGAAGTTTGCGAATATAAATTAGGAATACCAATTAATATAGTAGATTCCTTTAGCAATCTACTTTGAATTTATATAAGTGTTTTGCAAATAGGGAGGCTGATCAACCTTCGGAGACCACAGGAGGTGAAGAACTGGCCTTTCCTTCATCAAGCATGCCACCACGAGATGCAACCCTCATGGGTCAGGAGGCATATTAGTGCTCCTAGGCTTGTTGAGGAAGGCAGTCTTCATACATCTTATCCAGCACACCACCCCGAGATGGATGGAATGGAGCTCCTGCCATGCTCGTGGGCTAGGAGGCGAATAAGTGCTCCTAGGTTTGGTCAAGGAAGATAAAGTGCCTCCAAGGTGGACTGAGGGATGGAGTGGCCCTGAGATCTTTCCATGTTCATGGGCTAGGAGGCAAATGAGTGCTCTTGGGCTCATGGATCTTCTCAAGTACACCACCTCGAGATGGATGGACAAGAATCCACCCATGCTCTCACAATACAAGGACAACTATTCTTGAGATTGTGGTTTGCAAAAATTTCAAGTGAATTTCTAATATGATTAGCTATAGGAATATGCCTTGAAATAATAATTAATGATGTTAAGATATTTTGAATTCAAATATTAATGATGCTATGAACTATCGATCTAACTTTTATGATGTTTTAGCTATGATATATTCCTCTCAATATTGTAATATTTTATGTATTAATTTGAATATTATCATAAAGTTGATACTTGTTATTTCTAATATCAATTTTAAGTGATTATTATTGTTGTACAGGCCTAAAACCAAGAATTTACCAAAAGAGGACATTACAATTGGTATTAGACCCTTGATCCCGCCAACCTGAGGATCAAGAAGAGTAGTTTATGCAATTCAGCCAAAGAACTCAAAGGGCATTGGAAAGAAAAAGAAGGAAACTTGTAGCAAAATACAATCCTACTCAAAGCATAAACTGGGTGAACTAGGAGATGAATTGAGGGCCTTCATGGAAAAAAATGAGAGGGCAACTCATGCCTTCATGGAACAAAACGAGACGACAATCAAGTACTTCTCCAAACCCTACAAAGCATGAATAACACAATCAGCAGACTTAGACCCAACCAAACTAATGGGAGGGATGTCAACTCTAATCACTTGAAGAATAACAATAGATCACCACTAGGGTCAACACCTAGATTAACAAGACCCTCATTCTAACCTAGGTAAGGACCAACAAGTGAAGAAGAAACCAATCCACCAGCTAATGACTTTGACGAATATGTTGGGGCCTACTCAAGGCTGGATCCTAAAACTAGGAGAAATATCTCATTTGAAGAATATTGTGATGCTAGGGAACAAAATACACATAGAAAAGAAAAAAGACAACCAAATGAAGACTTATGCCAAAGGGTGAGTAAAATGACTCTCCCCAACTTTGATGGATCAAGAAAATTCATTGCACATTCATGGATCCAAAAGTTGGACACCTATTTCTCCCTTAGTCCCATGACCGGACAAGATGCTACCAAATTTTCCATTTTACATTTGGAAGGGGTTGCACACAATTGGTGGCATCATGGTATTATTACTCAAGGGCACCAAAACATAACAACCTATGATGAATTTATACAAAAGCTCATAGATCAATTTGATCAAAAGCATCTTGAAAGGCACTTCAAAGAACTAACCCAATTGAAACAACAAGGATCAATAAAAGATTATGTGGTCGAATTTCAATAGATCTCAATCATGGTACCTAGGATTATCAAGAAAAGGCTAACGTACTTATTTATCGAAGGGCTATCAAAATCAATTTATGGTTTGGTGAGTGCCCTTGACCCCACATCTCTTCAAGATGCAATCCAAAAGGCCTTGAGGTTAGAAACCACAAAAACAAAAGAAAGGAGCTATTCAAAGAATATGCCTTCAAGGTCACATAACCAACCCTACTACAAAGGAAACTACCTCCTCGATCACACACAACATGGGAAGATAGGATAAAGCTTCAAAAGAAGGGATTGTGTTTTAGTTGTAAGGAAAAATGGATGGCAGGACATAGGTGTGCAAAAAGAGGACAAGCACACAACTTGGAAATAGTAATGGATGAAGAAATGAGTGAAGAAGAATTTGAAACCCAAAATAAGAAAAGGAAACAGGATGATGAAGAAAATGCAAGTGATGCCTTAGCCACACTTTCAGGAGCACCTAAATATCACCCCTTTTGAATCCGTGGTGTTCTAAAAGGGAAAAAAGTGATTGACCTAGTGGACAGTGGTGCCACCCACAATTTCATTGATGTTTAGTGACAAAAATGAAACTAGAAACTGAAAATTTTGAAGGATTCAAGGTATCCATGGAGGATGGATTCACTATGCCTTGCACACAAATGATTCGTCAACTAAGTATCACCCTGGGAAGATATAAAATAAGTGAAGATTTCTATGTAGTGAATATGGGAGATATGGATACAGTCTTAGGCATCATATGGCTACATTCCTTAAGAAGATATTATCAAGACTTTCAAAAGATGGAACTTTGTTTCCAACACAATGGCCATGAAGTAATTCTCTAAGGCCTATCGAATGAGTCCCCAGGAGTAGTAGCATCAAAAAGGATGGAAAGAGCTTTTAGGCATGGACAAGTAGTTACCAAGGCTATGAGACCTACAAGGTCTTTTGGATACAAGTTACTAGCTCATAAGATTCCCAATGAAGAAACAATCATTCTCTAACAACTCAACAAAGTTAATGATAAAATCTAATGATATAGCTCGACTTTCATTTATCAAATAGAAATCCATATGTTGCCATCATTAGTTGTAATGGGGTTAGGCATAACTTAGATACAAAGATGGATTTAGATTTATTTCCACATTATCTTACTTCCAAATCTCAAGATATAAGTGCACAATGATATCATCTTGAACTAAGACTGTCAATCTCTTAAAAAGCCAACCAATTAAAGTCCACAAAGTCATGATTGTATTCTTGAACAAGGAGTGGGCCATTGTGAACCTTCAATGCATCCAATGCTCCCCAGTGACCTGTTGTGACCTTTTCACACATCGCCCCATTCAAGATGGGGACCCCTAATTTTTGCTCCATTCTGGTCGTTTTGGCTTTGGTTTTTGTGTCTCTCTCTCTCCGTCTGTCTCTTTTCTATGGTCTGCTTCCTGGGGACGTTCCCGTCTGCAAGCTTCAACATGAATTTGGCTAAGTCTGAAAATTAGGGTTTCATTGTTTCTGGTCAGTCCAAGGTCAAGTAAAGTGAATAAATTGAAAATTGAGCTTAACATTGTTGTCAGCATGTTTCCAGCGGGCTCTCAGCAAAATTTATCAGATTCCGAGATACTTGCTATTTTTAGTAAGTGTGAGATTACAGGCAATTCGTCAACATTTTTGAGATTCCGACAGTCACACGGCACTCAGAGTATATCGGACTGCTTGCATGCCAAATTTGAGCGAAAACAGATAACTTACTATTTTTAGCAGTCCGGCTTCCGGCACGAATTTCAGGGTGCAGATGCAGAGTTTTTCTTTGCATGTCTGCATATCCCTTCTGGGTTTTTCAAGACCTTCGCAACGATGTAACATGCAAGTCGAGATGACTACTTTCAGGATTCAGCCTTCCAAGGCTATTTTTAGGGTTTGCATGTCAGAATTTCTTTTGCATGTCAGGTGATTCCTGATGGGTTTTTCGAGAGCTTCGCGATGGTGTGACATGCAAATGAAGATTCTCACTCAGTAAGGAACTTGCTATTTTTAGCAGGTGTGTCCCGACAGCCGCCACCCAGCAGTTCAGAATCACGAGCTGATCGCAGTGTCGCGGAAACGAGAGCAAACAGAGTTCATTTGATACGCATGCAAAGCAAATTAGGGTTTCCAGCTTCGGAGCCTAAAAATAGGCATCAAAAGTCAAAATCTTCAAAATCCGGTGTAAACCACCGCGATCAGCGTCCTTCAGGCTATCTGCTGGTGAAATTTCAAGTCAAACGGAGCACTTACTATTTATAGTAAGTCAAATTAGAAACAGGCTAAAAATAGCAGGGTGATTGAAAATGGCAATGTCGACAGGACAACGGAGCTATGAGGATGCTACGTTCAAAATTTCAAGTTGATCCAATCTTCAGAAGTGCCAAAAACGAGAGGCTTACTATTTATAGTAAGGCATGAAGAAGCTGGCGAAAAATGAGGAAAAAATTCTAAGTCTGGAGCTTCATCCAGTTGCTATGGCAAAATGCGCCCATCCTGGCTGGAGGCAAAAAAATTTCAAAGTGATGTAAATTCGTCCTGCTCAGGGGTCAAAATGCGCCCAAGTTGGTGAGGTGGAGCATGAAAAATTTTCTAAGGCAAAGTTTCATCCACTTGCCTAGGTGAAATGCGCCCAGCTCAGGGTTGATAGCAAAAAAAATTTTTAAGGCATGAAGTTTATCCTTCACCCTTGCCTAAATGCGCCCAACAGCAAGCTGGTCAAGGGAAGTCAAAGGTTTTTTATCCTCCATCAAGCGGAAAATGCGCCCACCTCATGAAAAAGTCAAGGAAAATTTCTAAGTAAGGTTCATCCTTCTTGCATGGCAAAATGCGCCCAAAGTGGGCCATGTAAAGACAAAAAATGGAAGCTGAAAAGACGTTTGAGATGCTTCATCCTCCACCTACATCAAAATGCGCCCAAAAGCTGCAAGTGAAGACAAAAAAAAAAGTGGCTAAGTTAAAATTTCGTCCTCCTCTCATGTTGAAATGCGCCCAAAAAGGGGCATGTAAGGACAAAAGCGTGGGAGATGAAAGGGGACACTTGTTGATAGCGCTTGAAAGTTTTCATCCACCACTACCTGCCAAATGCGCCCATCCCTCTCACCCCCTCAAATGCGCCAAGAAGAGGAGAAAGTCAAAGAGGACGTTGAAATAAAGACTTCATCCTCCTGAGTATGGGAAATGCGCTCAAGCTGAAGTCAATAAAAGGTGAAAGTAAAGTTAAAGGATAAAATTGTTGGGCGCGCCTAAAGTTGAGATGTGAAAGGTGTAAAAGGTAAGTAAATCAAGTAAAAGGGTGAGAGAATTTCCTAGGGCGTGTGAAGTAGTAAGGATAAATGTGGGGCGTGACTTTTTTTTTTATTTTTTTTCTCTCAAGTGTGTGGCGCCAAGGGTGATAAGTGATGAAGTGTTAGAAAAGTTCTTAAGGCATAAGTGTGAAAATTTTCTAAGGCGTGATTTTCCTCTTCAAGTATAAAGGTGGTGAGTGATGGAAAATGAAAATGCTAGGCGTGATTTTTAATTTTCTCCAAGTGTGCTATGCGCCTAAGGTGGTAAAATGAAATATAAGATGGGGTGATGAAGATTTTTCCTAAGACGTTGAACCTTCAAGTGAAGATATTTTCCAAGTGTGAAATAAAACGTAAGGAGAAGCAAATTGCCTAGGCGTTGAAATTGCCAGACAAAAAATAAATCAAGTGTGGTGCGCCTTCAAGAAAAAATTTCTAAGTGAAAGTTGGTATTTTCACAGGCCAAATTGATCGAGTCGGATATAAAATTTTCTAAGGCAAAATTTTCGAAGTGATTCAAAAAAATTTCTAAGGCACAAAATATTTTTCCCCTTAGAAAAACGCTTAAGTCTAGAGAGGTGATGGAATTTTTTTCCTAAAGCACGAGCAAGTTTTCAGAGGCAAAGTCAGAAGATGTTGGCAGTGCAGGAATAATATTTTTCCAAGTTAGAGTAAGATTCTCAGAGGGGATCGAAGAACAAGAACTAAATTGCTGAAGAATATTTTCTAAGGTTCAAAATTCAGAGAAATAAAATGAACCCGTTCGTTGTGCACCCATGGGTTCGATGCGTTCTGGAGAAAATTTTCTTCTGGGTATCGAAGATTATCGATGAGGAGTTGATCTTAAAGCCTTCCGTGCTTTGCTGCGGCCTTCAGGATGGATATTTTAAGTGGGCACCAGGTTGATGAGATTTCATAATGGAATTTTGAAAATTTTATAAGGCAAAAATGAAGAAAATGTGTTTTCAAGGTGAAATCCTCCAGGTGATGGATTTGAAAGAAACTGCCTAGGTGAATTTGCTTCAATCCTTCGTAAGGATAGTTTTCTTGAGCCAGAGATGAATAAAATCAAGGTTGTCAGAGCTCCAGCAGGTGAAATGAATTTCTCAAACATGAAGTTTATCTAAGGCATGAACTTGAACACAAAGTTGGCGATGCACGCTTGGAGGTCAAAGCATGAAAATCAAGTAGGTGAGTTAAGTTTATATCATGAAGTATTCTAATACCCCTCTCCTTGCTCGTTTTGCAGGAGAAATGTTGAGGCCAAGCGTTGACGATTTAAGTGATCCGCGATGATATTACAACTTTCAGAGGAAGATGAAGTTACGAGTTTCACATGAAGGAGGAAAATTTGCAAGAAAATGGCTAAGTGTTAAGACTTAGTATAACTCAAAGTGACGAAGATGAAGACCCTCAAGTGGAAGAAGTCAAAGAGCAACGCCAAGAAAGAAGATCGAGAGCAGTGTGAACGCGTCTACAAATGGAATCTTCTAGAAGGATGATGGTGGACATTATGGCACATTTATTACCCCACTCTCCTCTGTGGCGGTTTTTAGGGCAATATTATTTAGGGCTGAGGTGGCACGATTCTAGCCACTCTATTGATTGTAACCCTAGCCGTCTTTTGGGACTTGGCTAGCTATATAAAGGGGGAGTCCCCCTCATTTGTAATTCATTAGATTAGATTAGACATTGGAATAGTAGACATTGAGAGAGTATTAGCATTAGAATTAGATAGTGTAGCATTGTAGAGCATTTTGCATAATTTGGAGAAGAAAGAAAGTTTTCCCTTTGAAAACTTTTGAGGAGATTGTTGTGTAACACATTTTATGATAATAGATCTTTTCATTGATGATGGAATTCGCTTGTCATGAAATGCTAGCAAGGTTTCTTCTTCCTTTCGTATCCAAGTAGCTTAAATTCATGCAAGTAGCTTACTTTGGTGTGTGGTGTTTTATTGAGATAGCCGCTTTATTCCATACCACTAGCGGCTTGTTGATGATAAGTTCGCCTTGTGTGGTCAACTGGACATTACATTGAGTTTAACTTCGGTTGTGATTTATATGCTTATATGCGTCGTTGTGATGGTGTATGCATGTTAAGTCATAATTTGAACATCTTTTGCTATTTCCCTTGAAGATTGCACCGATTTTGCTGAGGCTGTCCGACGGAGGCTAGGTGAAATCCGGTTGAAGTCTATTGAAATGAAGCTCCACATATCCTGCATTTAGAATAGAACATAAACTTCTTAGGCCCTACACCCTTTTAAATTCAGTTCATTTCCGGTTAGAATTAGGAAACTTGCGCTCACTTGCCAAATCATTTGAATCACGAAGGCCCTTAGTCTACTGTTTGTTGTTAGTCATCGAACAATTGTGTAAGTCCCCTTGAAAATACCAAATATCACATCGAGCCAAACCGAGCCTATTCGCACTTAAGGAACCTTGGAGTTGAAAGCATGATCTTACTCGCAATCTTAGCATGCTGAATACTTTGTTCAAGAGAGGATAGAGCGTCCGTTGGGAGACTTTATTCTGTGTTGGTGCGGTCTCAAAAACCACGTCAACATGACCAACCAAATTGAGTAAAGTCAGCTAGAAGATGTGGACAACAACTCATAAATAGTGCTTGACATATTTGGTAGTTCTTTAGCAACTTTATTCTTTCAATCATACAGGTGATGTGTAATGTCCCATTTTCGATGGAGTCAATTAATGGTAGACATTCATTCTGGAACCATGTTCAAGTATATTGTTCTTCCATTTTGGGCGATGAAGGTGCTCATACTAAATAGACATTTAATCAGAAGTATTAATATAGATGTTGATCGATGCAAAATACTCAATCTCGAATTGTATTTGATATCTATGCAATTATTTCTATCACTGGTATGTATTGTATGAGTGCATATTCAAGAAGATCAACGAGTTCTTGGTAAAATCGTATTGTGGGCCGATGAAGTTCCTGAACCATATCATCTATAAAGTGGATCATACTAAGAGGGTAGACGGGTTTATATTGGACGAGTTTTGGCATTCCATTTAATACTATTATTGCACCTTCATTACTGCGATAGTATCGATGTTATTGAAGTAAGGGGAGCCACCTAAATCATCAAGGTTGTCATTCAACTATATGTATCAGGGAAAATATTCTTTTAATAGTCAAAGCATCTTCAAACGTTGTGTCGATGTTGCCGCAGCATATTAGGAACCATCACGGATTACTTCCATCACACCCTCCATGCATATGCAAGCCATCAAACTCCAACATCATCAAAGGCTGTATTACTATCGCTACTTGAAGAAACCATTATTGGATCAAGTATAAATAATTAATTAAGACAAAGGATTAATATTAAAATGACCAATATTAGTAGAAGACAACAAGACAACAGTTAATCATCCTAGGCAACGCTTATACTCAAGGGGTGCAATTAGTTAAATGACATATATGAGGAGATACAACTTCTCATATCAAGTCTCCTTAAAAGCTATATAAAGAGATCAAAAACCTGTCCAAGGAAAGAGGGAATATATATACTCAGGCTTTGAGTGCTCCTAAGGAGCCTGTATTCAGCCAATTAAAGATGCATAATTAATGAGCAAATTCAGATATAGCATCCATTATAACTTGCATGAGTATAAAGATAACTTCAGAAACAGCAATCTAAAAAGGCCTAACCTCTTGTATAAGCAATGCATGGTTCTAAATTAACATATCAGAGACTGCTGTATTTACATGTATATTACTATTATTAAAATAATATTTATATCAGGTTTCTTAATTCATATCATAAACATATCAATATACTAGTGTTTATCAATTGCTCTTAAAAAAACCAAAGTGCATCATCTTTACCATCTTTAAAGTTTTTGGCAAAATTTGACATCTTTATATAAATATTGGATGACAACTTTTGTCAATCCAATAAGGAATAAATCGGAAATCTATTGATCCATAGCTCGGATAATTACATGATGAATTGCACCCAAATTTCAACAAATTGACGATAATCAAGATTGATTAACTCATTAGTGATTACAATCAACAGCAACCTCAAATTCAAGGCCAAAAGAATCTTAAAACATCTATGGATAAGACTTACCATGTAGCAACACCATGGGTAAAGCCTAAGACATCCCAATAAAGAATTACAGTCATCAGTGAAAGAGCCCGCATTGACCCCTAACATTCTCTAAAAAGCATGCAAATACATAATTTCAATTATCATCAATTGCAATGAACCAACTTGATTCCTGCTTGAGCCCAAAACCATTCCAACTTGTGGGAAACTTATTACTCGCATAAAATACGACCCCTTCTACATTATGCAATATGCTTGTGAGACAAATATGCAAGGAGAAATTGGAGAGCTCCAAAATAAGCTTGATTTTGTAGTTAATGAAAGAAAAGTGTTGAACGCGAAACATGAGGAATTACACACCAAACATAGAAATGATAAAAGTGAGTCAAGGAAATACAATAAAAGGGCCCAGATGGTCAAGGATCAGAGAATATGGGATTTTAGTAAGGTGGATTTAGGAAGAAAAATTGTAGAACTACAAACTGAGATTAATGAAACAAGTGTATTGAGCCAAGGACATGAAGAAAGGCACACAAAGCTAAGACCAGAACAAAATGATTTGGAAAACACATTGAAAGAGTGTAAATAAGAAATTACAAAAGAAAATGATTGAAAAATATTACAAAAACAGCACATAGAAAGTTAACCAAGATTGCATAATAATCTGTTAAGAAATAAGGAGCAAAAGCATCCTTCTATAGGATTACAAATATCTTATCCACAGAGGATAAGGATGACAAATATCTTATCCACAAAAGATAAGGATGACAACTCATAAAGCAAAAAGGTAAATCTTATCCACAAAGGATAAGAATGACAACTCATAGGAAAAATATCTAAAGTCAACATGACTTTATTAAAGAAGATTCCTAAAGTCTATCCTAAAAGCTAATTGACCATTACAAGATAAAACATTACTTTAATACCCTCCCTTAATGGTCATTCTACTAACTACACCAAGTTTATCCCGAAATTTTATAAATTTGTCAGGACTCAAAGACTTGGTAAGAATGCCTGCAATCTAGTCTTTAGTTGGACAATACTGCAACATCACTAATCCATCTTCTACAAGTTGCCTGATGAAATGACAATGAAGCTCCACATGTTTGGTACACTCGTGGAAGATTGGATTCTTGGCAAGCTTTAGCACCCCTTGATTGTCACAAAACAAGGGTGAAGGCCCTACTTGAGACATTTGCATGTTTGAAAGCATCCTCCGAAGCCATACTTCCTCACATGTTGCTTTGACTGTTCCCTGATACTCTGCTTTTGTCGAGGAAAGAGCTAGCACCTACTACTTCTTACTAGTCCATGTGACTACACTCGTACCAAGACTGAAAACATATCCAGAAGTGGACTTCCTGTCATCAACAGAACCTACCCAATCTGAATTTGTGAACCCAAGCAGCCTAGGATCTTTGCTTCTACCATACAAAATGCCAAAGTCAAGTGTCCCTTTCACATATCTCAGTACCCACTTTGCTGCAACCCAATGTTTTGCCTTTGGGGTTGTCATAAAACGGGAAATGTAACTCACAACATAACTCAAATCAAGTCTAGTGGTTGTAAGATAGATAAGGCTGCCCACTAGTTGTCTAAATGCTGACTCATTGATTACTTTTGAGAAGGCTTGGCTGAAAGCTTCAACCCTTTCTCCATAGGTGTAGACAAAATTTTGCAATATGTCATTTTGAACTTGTCTAGCAAATTTCAAGCATATTTAGATTGAGAAATAAAAATACCACCATCTATTTACCAAACCTCTACACCTAGGCAATAATGTAGGAGACCTAAGTCTGTCATGTCAAAAGCCTTACACAAATTACATTTGATTTCTTCAATCAAATGTGCCTCACTACCTGTAATGATGATATCATCCACATAAATGACTAGAAGGATGATTTCATTGCCTGTGCTTTTGACATATAAATTTGGATTTGAAAGACTTCGCTAGAATTCCTGTTGATCCAAATACCTATCAATCTTTATGTACCATGCCCTGGGTGCCTGCTTCAGTCCATAAGGATCCTTCTTAGTTTGCATGCCTAATGCTCCTTTCCTACAACTTGAAAACCTTGAGGCTAGGTCATGTACACTTTTTCCTCTAAGTCACCATCAAGGAAGGCACTCTTCACGTCCATTTGATGGACTTTCTAGCCAAACTGTGCTACCATGGCTAGAACTAACCGGATGGTGCTCATCTTTGTTGTAGGAGCAAAGGTTTCCTCATAATCAATGCCTTCTCTTTGCGAGAACCCTTTAGCCACCAACTGTGCTTTGTACTTGTCAAGTGTACCATCAACTTTGTACTTGAGTTTGTACACCCATTTGCAGCCAACGGGTTTCTTCCCTAGTGGAAGATTGAAAGATCCCAAGTCTTATTTTTCATAAGACTTTGATGGTCAGTTTCCATGGCCTTTTCCCATTTAGATTTATCTTTTGCCTCAACAAACACTTGTGGTTCATACACTCCCTAAATATTGGCCATAAGAGCAAAGTTAACTATGTTCTGCTTGCTCTTGCCTCTAGATCATCAACCCTCGAACATCACCAATGATTTTTTCCCACCACTTAGGTCTCTTTGTAGAAACCCTTTCATCCAAATCAGTGTGGTTATCATTACTTGGGCTTCCTATTGCTATGTCATTTGGATGCTAATCCAGGTTATCATCAATAAAAACTGGGTTTATTTCCTCGTGCTCTAAATCCCTCCCTTCAAGTAGAGCTTCTTGAAGCTGAATACCTGAATCTTGAGGAAGAATAGACTAGTTATCAATAATCTGGATCTTAGAAGATGTCGGAAAAGGCCCTACTTCCTCATCAATCACAACATCTCTACTGAAAGTCAAGCGGTCAGTGTCAACATCAATCAACCTGTAGGCCTTATGATTTTCACTATACCCTGTAAGCATTAACTTCTTACTCTTAGGATCTAGTTTGGTTCACTTTTCATTTGGAATCCAGACATATGCAATAGAACCAAAAACCTTAAGACGACTAACTGTCAGTTTCCTCCCAAACCATGCTTCCTCTGGGGTTTGATGTTTCATTGCCTGTGTGGGAGACCCATTGAGCAAATAAACTGCAGTTTATACTACCTCAGCCCAAAATTTCTTGGGAACATTCTTGTTCTCCATCATACATCTGGCCATCTTTGTGATAGTACGGTTTCATCTCTCAACTACTCCATTCTGTTGTGGAGTGTAGGGTGTGGTAAACTGTCCTTTGATGCCATGTTTAGCACAAAAGTTGTGGAATTCTTTAGAACATAATTCACCTCCATTATCAGATCTAAGAGTGGTTATGGCACAACTAGACCCTTCTTCTACTAAGGCCTTGAACTTTTGAAACTCATTACACACCTTGAATTTTAATTTTAGAAAATATACCATAATTTTTATACTAAGATCATCCACAAACAAAAGAAAATGCCTACACCGAGTGACTGATGTTGTGTTCATTGGTCCACAAAGATCTACATGAACCAGTTGTAGGACTCTCTTGGCTCTCCAAGATTGTCCATCATCAAAGGGTGTTCTATGTTGATTCCCAGCTTGGCAAGCCCCGCACACACCTTGTATCTGTTGTTGAATGTTAGGAATGCCATCTACCAAGTTCTCTTGGGCCAATTGAGAGATGTAGGACAAATTGAGGTGTTCATACTGTTGATGCCAAAGAGTAGTAATGGCTGATGCACTCTTGGCTACCAATGCATGTTCCTTGACCTGTCCATTTTCAACTAATCTATACAGTCCATGATCTTCTATACCAAGAGCAATAGTCTTCTTGGTATCCTTGTCAATGATACTACATTCATGTTTGCTGAAAATGACATCTAAATTAGGACTATGTCACATAATCTTACTTGCTGAAAGTAGATTGAGCTCCATTCCAGGTACATAGCACACATTGAGAAAAAGTAAATTTTTTCTTCTAGAGATTAGCTGCACAATCCCTCTACCTTCAACCATGTACTTCTCACCACCACCAAAGATCATTGAATCAAAGCAAGCAGTGTACTATGTGAACCAGTCTCGCCTATTGGTGAAGTGACATGATGCTCCTGAATTGATGTACCATGTAGATGACTCTAACTAATCTACCGATCTTCGGGCCATGAAAGCATAGAATGTTGATGCCTTCTCTTTTGAATGCTCTGCGACATGAGCCTTCTATTGAGGCCTTCCTTGGTTGGATTTTTATTCAAACAACCTCTTTCTGCAGTGCTTCTTCATATGACCCAACTTACCACAATAATGGCATGCAATGTTTTTCAAATTCTTTGTTGCATCCTCGTTGTGACCTTGTCCTTTCTCGTGTGACCAATTTCCCATGCCTTTGTCGTTGGCTACAAATGCTTGTTCCACACTCACTGTTTCACTGCTACTACCAAACTGTTTCTTCCATTTGTCTTGTTGTAAGAGCTTATTGCATAGGTCTTCAAACTTCAGGTCAACATCTGTAGCGATCATATTGAGCATCTCAATGAAATACTCATAAGCATGTGGTAAGCTTTTCAATGTGATTACCACCATGTCCTTTTCTTTCATTTTTCAACCAATGGCTGACAACTAATCCTTGATGTCCTTGATCTTGAGTAAATGCTCCTTGCAAGGACATTTTCTCATCCATTGTGATTGAAAAAAGCATATTCTTCAAAAAGAAGGCCCTACCTTTATCTGAAGTTTCATGAAGGTCACACAAATGCTTCCAAATCTCAACTGAAGTTGTCCTTGTTTGGACTTTAGGAAGCATGGCATCAATAATAGATAATTTGATCAACATGACTGATTTTCTGTCACGTTCATCAAACTTGTCTTGGTCTTTACCTGCAACCGTTAGCCGAGTGGTGGTACCAAGGACAATCTTTTCAAGGCATCGGTACTCGAAGATTGTTAGCATGCACTGCTTCCAAGTGTTGTAATTTGCGCCAGTAAAACGCTGACTACCTTCCAAGATGATGTTGGGTAATGAAGCCATCCCTCCCACAATTCAAAATCACAGAAAACGAACAAGCTTGCTGCTATTAGAAAAACCACTGAAATTTTTAGGAAAAAGTTCTAGAAAAAATGCAAAAAAATCTGCAAAAAAATTCTGGAAAAAAATTGCAAAAAATTCTAGAAAAATCTCCAAAAAATTCTAGAAAAATTTGCAAAAATTCCGAAAAAATCTGCTACAGAAATTCTAGAAGAAATATGACTTTTCTAAAAAAATGTCAAAAAACAGGTCTTAAAACCCTGTGTGATTTTTAACTATTAAAAAACCCCAAAATTTTGTAAATGAAATCCACCAAAAAATTACAGAAAATAGACCCACAATTTTTTTTTGAAAAGTAATTGTCAAAAACCTTTGTACAAATCCATACAACTTCCTTTGACACGTTCTTCTATGTCTCTTGCATGCAATTTGTCAATGCCATAGTCCGTAGAATTCACGCACTCATTAATCCCACGAATTTACAAAACCCGAGCTCTCATACCATATTACAAAAACAGCACACAGAAAGTTAACCAAGACTGCATAATAATCTGTTAAGAACTAAGAAGCAAAAGCATCCTTATATAGGATTACAAATATCTTATCCACAGAGGATAAGGATGAAAAATATCTTATCCACAAAAGATAAGAATGACAACTCATAGGATAAGATTGACAACTCATAAAGCAAAAAGGTGAATCTTATCCACAAAGGATAAGGATGACAACTCATAGGAAAAATATCTAAAGTCAAAATGACTTTATTAAAGAAGATTCCTAAAGTCTATCCTAAAAGCTAATTGACCATTACAAGATAAAACATCACTTTAATAAAAAAAGGTTTCTTATTTGATGCTTGTAAGGTGACGAGGGAAGAAAGAATTGTGGGGCTGCAAGATGTGTTTTTGTTTCTTCTCTCTGAGGATGAGAGAAAACTTGTCTTAAATTATGAACCTTGCTAGTAACCAACTCTTGTTTTTGTTATTGAGGGTTATTAGGAAATATACAAGCCCAAAGAATATCCTCACACATTAGCTGATGGTATCAACCTTATGATATTAAAACGACTACATTGGCAGTTTGGCAATTACATTAACAACACTTCAAAGACATCACTATAGTACAAAGTTGGACATAACCAAGATAATGAGAGAAAACATCACTTGATTTAGAATTTCCAATTCCTAATTATATCAAAGTGTCACAGCAAAAGCAAATTACATTGCAAGGAGAATCTAGGGATTACAAAACCCCAAAGTTGATTTGGGATCCTCATATTGACAAAACTGATTTAATGACAAACCCAAAACTGACATTGCTTGAGGGCAAGCAATCTTTGGAAGGGCGGACTGTCATGCCCCCGCCAAGAAAGGAATCACAACCATAAGAAAAATAAGATCGATGTCCAAAATAATAATCTCAGCCATTCTAAAAAGGATTGGTGAAAGGTTGATTAATGCAGCGATTCACAAAAAGGCATAAAATTAATTATTAAAAAGGGTTTAAGGAAGTGAAGGGATGTATCCCTTTCCAAGATAAAAATTAAAAAATATTAATGAAAAGATGCAACTCTCCCCACCATGGAAGATATAAAAGGGAGAATAAATTATTGGCTAGAGGCATGAAGGAATGAGATTGGAAAAACGAAAAAAGAAATTGAAACATAAGATATATGTTGGAAATAAATATTGTTTTCAGCAAGAATATTATTGGTAAGTTTGAGAATATAAATTAGGAGTATATATATAATATTATAATTGCATAATGATAATTTATTACCAATTATTATAGTAGATTCCTTTAGCAATCTATTTTGAATTTATAGAAGTGTTTTGCAAATAGGGAGGCCAATCAACCTTCCAAGTTCACGAGAGGTGAAGAACCAACCTTTCCTTCATCAAGCATGCCACCCCAAAATGCAACGGTCATGGGCTAGGAGGCATATGAGTGCTCCTAGGCTTTTGAGGAAAGCAGTCTTCATGCATCTTATCAAGCACGCCACCCCAAGATGGATGGAAAGGAGATCCTACCATGCTCGTGGGTTGGGAGGCGAATGAGTGCTCTAGGTTTGGTCAAGGAGGATGGAGCGCCTCCAAGGTGGACTGAGAGATGGAGTGGACTTGAGATCCTGCCATGTTCATGGGCCAAGAGGCAGATGAGTGCTCCTGGGCTTGAAGATCTCACGTACACCACCCTGAGATGGATGGACAAGGATCCACCCATGCTCTCGCAATACAAGGACAACTATCCTTGAGATTGCGGTTTGCAAACATTTCAAGTGAATTCCTAATATGATTGGCTATAGGAATATGCCTTGGAATAATCATTAATGACGTTAAGATATTTTGAATTCAAATGTTAATGATGCTATGAACTATCAATCTAACTATTATGATGTTTTAGCTATGAGGTATTGCTCTCAATATTATAATATTTTATGTATTAATTTGAATATTACCGTAAAGTTGATACTTGTTATTACTAATATCAGTTTTTAGTGATTATTATTGTTTTACAGGCCTAAAACCAAGAATTTACCAAAAGGGGACATTACATTCCCTTTCATTTCACCTATTGTGGATGTCATTAGATATTTTGATATAGACTCTCCTAGTCTTGGAGAGATTTATGGGACATTTGATAGCATGCTTGGGAAAATAAAGCAAGCAATTTGTAACAGGGATCCTAATTTGAGATTATGCGAGCAACACATTAAGCCCATTGTGATGCGGCGGTGGAACACTATGAATACCCCTGCTTCATATGGCAGCCTTTGCTCTCAATCTCAAATGTTATGCACCAAAAGCTGGTAGGTTGCCTCCTTATGATGACAAAGAGGTGAAAGAAGGGTTAGTAAAGGCCCTTCAAAAGATGTACTCAATTAAGGAGTCAAGTTTACTTCGCACCCAATGGCTTGCCTTTACTAATCTTCGTGGTGCAACATTCAACAAACTAGAGGCAAAGACAGAGCTACATTAGCTCAAGCTCATCCTATTGGATGGTGGACATGGCATTGCAAAGATGCACCAGAGTTGAGGATGCTTGCTATTCACCTCCTTTCACAAGTTGCTAGTTACTCTATTGCAAAAAGGAATTGGTCCACATACAGCTTCATTCACTCTATCAAGAGGAATAGGCTAACCTCTAGACTTGCAGAGAAGTTGGTGGATGTGCATAGTGCTTTGCGACTCCAAGATCATCAAACTTCACAGTATCAGCAAACTCCAACTTTATGGTGGGTTGTTGATCCAAAGGATGCCAACCAAATTGATGAGGAGGAGACATTGGAGGGATTGGTTGGCGTTCCATTAGATGAGCCAGCCCCTCATAGTGGCAATGACTCAGAGTTGGACTCTAATTTCGATGCAATGTTGGGAGATGCCAATTAGAGGCAGCCTCATACTTTCTATCACTATGTTTTTGTGACTTTGTCATTTTGACATTTGTAGTGCAAAATTGTAGCCTTTGGGCATCTTGGTGTATACAATATTACCATTTTTTAATTTTATATCATACACACATTGACAATGAAATAAGGAAGCAATTAAATATTAATTTGTTCAACTCTAATGTGAACTCTATTGTTGTGCTTTAAGGATTCTATAATGTATATGTCAATATGATGAATGCCTTATCAATGTTACCCATGTTATCATATGAATATTTGAAATTTCCCTATATTTTTAAAAAATTATGTATTTTTATATAGCTATCCCCTATGCCATCACCTACCACCCCAAAAATGGCCTCGAAAAATCTGTCCTGGAAAGAACATCCCCCTGTCCTAAAAACTTGGTGGAACATAGGATTTTGTGAATATGCTCCTAGGGTTACTACTATTACTCGGGTTCAATGTTGACCTAAGACCAATTAAGATTCCTCCTCATTTGAATACACCTTAAGTCACTCTTTTAAAAGTGAGAAAGGGCTTAATTCAAATTTTATATTTCACAAAAAAGATGTTTTTAAGGTTGTTATGCATAGAAAAGTCATGAATGTGGATAGTAACTTACAAAAATAACATTAACATAATCATTTTTTTTGGAATTAGGAAGAAATTTTGTCCTTGTCCCAAAGGTCCCAAACATTCCCAAACAAGACACAAACCAAATCCACAATGCTGATGTAAATGAAATCAAATAGAATGATTACCTACCGCTTTTGAAAAAAATCCCCCGAATGTCTATAGGTCTTTCCCATTTGCTAAAAGGAGCAAGGTCCCAAAGGTTCTAAACATTCCCAAACAAGAAGAAATTGTGTCCTTGTCCCAAAGGTCCCAAACATTCCCAAACAGGGCACAAATCAAATCCACAATGCTGATGTAAATAAAATCAAATAGAATGATTACCTACCGCTTTTGAAAAAAATCCCCCCGATGTCTATAGGTCATTCCCATTTGAAAATAATCATGGTGCTTCAAACCCTAATTTGCAAAAGGAGCAAGGTTCCCATCAGATAGATCTCCAAGCATGTTCAGGTTACTTGTTATATTGCTCCTATTACCCCAAGTCATACAGCAAGTATGGCATTCTCTGACTGCAATGGGACTGTTTTGTCTCATTCAGACATAATCCCATTAAGTGGTATGGTTCCCTACGCTCTTTCTCTTGTGGTGGCACAGACAAATAGGAAGTTAGAGCCAATTCAGGCAAGGTAGATGTCCTGCTAATCTCTTTCAAATAAGTCATTTTCTTCTATTGCTGTGGGATAGGAGACAGGTGCTATTGTGTCTGCAGATGCGGCATTATTGAGACTAATTTGAGAGATAAAGGGCTTGTAGGTTAAAGACAGGGATGTGCTGATACCCCTCAAATGCTCTAAGATGTTCCCTGTTTTAGTATTTGAAGATGAAGTATTGGAAGGAGAATCTTAATTCTCTAAAAAAGATTTGGTCTGTAGATTCAAATGCTTGTGGCCTGATGTCCCTGAAATACATAAATGGATGTCAAGCAACTAGCAGCCTCACATGGAAAGCAATCTAAAAACTTACAGCAATGTGTGCAACCTTTTTTATTGCAGTGTTTGAATTTCCCAAGTAAAGAAATTTTATTCTTAATGATCAGGTAATAATCTGGGGGAAGCATTTGCTCCTCATGAAGCCTTCAGGTTCAGATACCAAGCCCTTGACAGAATCTTTCAAGGTGATGCAGATATGGCTTAGGCTTTCAAACCTCCCTCTGCAGTTTTGGATTGATTCTTGCTTGGAGGCAATAGGTAACTCCCTTGAGAGATTTTTGTCTTTAGAAATGGAGACTTCTACTTTCTCACATACAATGTTTGCCCATATACAAGTTGAGATGGATGTTTTCAAAGATCTCCCAACAAATATCATGTTGAAAGTGGAGGATCACATGTGAAAGTAGCATTTTGAATTTTGGATCATTAGGGTCTTGCTTTCCATTGTTGCAAGTTCTATGTTGCTGCCAATTGTTTTAGTCTTGAACATAGATCTTCTAGCCAAGCATCATGGTGGAGAGATGCTCAACACCATCATCTATCTGTCCTGGGTCTTTGAGTGAGTCTCTTATTCCCTCTAAGCCTTTGAAGTTGGCTACTGAGGTTAAAGAGTCCTGCCAAAGGGTTTCTTTAATTCCCTCTTTGATTCCTACTGAGAAGTTAACTTGGGTGACTCCTTCGCTGGATTAAATTTTTCCTTCATCCCCTTCAACTAGTGCTGTGGAGGCTGCAAGCCAGCCTCCGGTGTTTGCTGGGAATGTATCCTTGGATCCCCACATTAGGCTGAATAAGGTAAGGCTCCCTTGTGGGGAGTAGCAACAGATTCTTAGGTCATTGAAGTGGAAAGAAATGGAAATATCAGTAGGGATGGATTGGACTTTGGTTTCGAATAAGTAATCAGGCAATAGAAAGAATTATTCTTATATACTTCTGAGATCTGGTGGTAAGAAACCTAACAGATAGATGGGGTAATTTTATCCAGCTTTGTATTGGTTCATATGCTTTTAGCCTTCGTTTAGCTTTATCTTGTGGCTGTGGACCCCTATAGAACCCACAGCTAATTAATCAAAAAAGTAAATGAATAAACTGACAAGCATATGATTGTAAATGGCAATACAGTGAATTCATCCTGCTCTTTCTTTGCTTTTCAAATGCCTGTCCTTTAAAATTTAGAAACGTTCCACTCTGGGGCAAGTTTGTTTCCAATAAACAAATCTATTGTGGGTATGCCTTCAATTAAGTGTTTTTTCCTGTGAACTTTATAGTAAAAGGTGCTCGGAAACCAAAAACTAAAAGCATCTTCCTGCAATCTAACACAAAAGAAATGAAT
Source organism: Sequoia sempervirens (assembly GCA_007258455.2). Taxonomy (NCBI): domain Eukaryota; kingdom Viridiplantae; phylum Streptophyta; class Pinopsida; order Cupressales; family Cupressaceae; genus Sequoia; species Sequoia sempervirens. The sequence continues at coordinate 253,235,978 of VDFB02047230.1, read as the reverse complement.
AAGAATATTAAAGATGCAACATTTAATATTCTTATCCAAGGAAAATATACAACTGAGTAAAATACTACCAGAAATGCTAATGGAAACAAATCAATGAAAATATTCTTACTTTATGATGTAGTAGAAACAACAGAGAAAAGTTTACATTGTCCATCATGCAGGAGTTGAAAATTTCTGATAATTCAAGATTTTGATGCTAAGGCACTCACCAATAAAATGAATTCATTGTCTACAAAAAGATCAGGATCTAATTGTTACATGTTGCTGATTTTCGTCTAATACTAGATATTAAGCATAGTTTTCAATTAAGAGCTATTCAAAAATTGAGTTACTGACCAGAATTGTAGAAACCCGTATCGGCGAAAATGCAGAGCTATAAAATTCCCTCCTAGAAAAGTTTGCACAAATCGCTGAGCAGTCAAAACAATGAGACGATTCGGCCTGATAATTGTCTTGCAATGGTGTGCAAGGGGACCAGCTGGCTGCATTACCCATTTCTCCTCAACATCTGCAAAGAAAACATCACCAATTCCAATAACTTCATCATTAACAGAAAACCTTTTCACAATGTCTTCGGCATGTGGATGTGAGGGATAGCCTTTCCGACGAGCATCATCAGGCCAAGCAACCTCTGTTTTTAAAACAGACCACCCTACTGCTTTAAATTTCTTCATGTGATCATCATCCATAAAACAAGGTGGTGTAGCCATGTAGCAAATCAATCTATTAATGTGTAAATGCTCCTTCTTTCTATTAGAGAACTCCTCAAATGTGATCACAGTATTGCTTCCCAAACAGTCGGTCATGTGCTGAATATCCAAGACATGTTCATACTGGTAATCAAATTTAGGGCTAGGGAGAACAAGAATTCGGTCGAGCAAGGCTGCAAAGAACATGTGCTTCTCCAGACAAATCAGATGGTTTGACATTTGGCCAGATAAGCAAATTGCTACGAGATACCGATCCTTTTGTGGTTTCCACTTAATTGTCTTCCTTTCTGGATTGAGGCTTAGTGGCTTGCATCTGTTGTTGTTATCACCGTAGTAATTGAGAGGTGAATCAACACCGGATTGCTCTGAATCTGATCCATTCCCAGACCGATAAGGTGACAATAAAGTCTGTTGAAGCTCCTGGTTTAGCCTAATCTGAGCTAGTAATTCCGTGGCAAAAGCTCCGGATAAAAAGCTTGGGTTCAATGCAGCACTATTCTCAGAGCCGACATTAGGGGAAGAAGGCACATTGGAAGTGGCATTGAAAGGCGGTATTGGGGCAGGGGAAGTGTTATTAGAAGACGCATTTGAGGAGTTACTAGAAGAGGCATTGGTTATTAAATGCGTGGAATTGGGTGTCGATAAAGTCATGTTGTTATAATAATTCCAAAGTTTCAGAAGGCCCTGCTGCTGTTTGTGCAGCAAATACAGGGCCCTCAATTCTGCCTCTTTAGGTTGGTCAGGAGCAAACTGGACCTTGAGACCAGATGTGGAACCAAACCAGGTGTTTAAATTGGTAGAAAAATATATAGTAAGGAACAACGCTGGGAGAGCTAAGGCATACCAATACCTCTTATCAATGGATGCAAGGTCTATTCTTCTTCTTCTTCTGCCTCTGCTTCCACGTATGCTCTGCAATTCTGCGTCCATCTCAAAACCGGCCCTTTCAGCCTTGATCTGAGCCGCATTATCGTTGTTCCCATTATCTTGTTGTTGCTCCAAAAACTTATCTCGTTCTTCTTCCTCGTCCATTTGAGTGAGAGTTTTAATACAATGCCAAAGCCTAAAACTGAGTTCAGATCTTCACATTTTATGTCAATATCTCCCACTTGATACCTGTTTTCTCTGAGATCTGAATTTCAAGACCTGTGTTATAAGCTCGTCTATTGAGGCTCTGAAAGGGGGACACACGTATGTAGAAGTCCAGGGAATCATTTACATTGTCGGGCTCCAAATTGTTCTTTACTTAATCTGGGGACCACTTCGTGGGTTTGGAGCCTGAGGCATTTATGAGACCTCCTTGGAACTCTGAAACGAGATTTATATGTTATTTATGTATAAAGAACTGAGGTTAGTTTGGACTTAGGCCTCTTTCACTTGAGAAAGGCTTCTCTCGTACATTATAAATGATGTAACACGTTTACCTGCTGGGTGCTCAGTAGTAGTCCCTGCCGATCCTCCGCAGGCAATTTTCCAATTGCAACATTATTTTATAGATGGGCTCCGCAGTGCGGTATTTGCCTCAGATGTTTAGTCGCTTAGGAAAGGTTTTTATGAATTATCACTTTGTTTTTCAATTTAGTTAGATGGATTCGTTGGTTGAGACTAACCCTTAAAAATGAAGTTTAAATTTTTGGACATAGTTCCGCAGTTTTTATTTGTGGAGGGGAGAAAATTTTGCGGATTTCTCAATTTTTTATCTTCATATTTTTTTTGTTTTTTTTTTTTTTAAATTATAGGGTAAATGCTTTTGATCGAAGCTATGAACCGGGGAGGTCATATATGGGGGACTTCATCCCCAACTTGAATACTCAACAATATCACTTCATAGGGGTTTGAACCTACACCACGACTTAACCATCACATTATGTCATTATCGGCTATTGTATGGATGTTAGTAATGTATAGTTTAGTATTTAATTTGTTTGACTCAAATTTTTATTATATTAAATTATAAGATTTAAAATATTATTTTTTTATTTTTTTAGATTAGATCATACTTTATTAGTTTAGATAAAATTATGGGCACAATCTGACTACTCTTATTTAAATTTTAAATTTATTTCTTCCAAGATCAACAACTTTGGATATGGTCATGATTTGTTAATAAATGTGTTAAAAGTTTCAAATTATGTGTACAATTTTGCATTTTAGAATATTGTTGATAAAGAGTATGGAGCATACACTAAGTTCAATCACACACTCATAAAGAATCAATTCACAACTCAATCTCAATTTAAATCAAACACAACAATTAGCAAATCAACATCCATTATCAACTTTTCTATATTCTAATTTTGTCAAATCAACATATGTTACTTACTATAGTAAAAGAAGTTAGCCACTCTTTCCTTTGTGCATAGTAATCCCCTAATTGTGTGCTTTATCACCACACTTTCTCAAATGCTAGCACACTTAGTGGCAAAACAAGTTTTGCAATGCAAACTCAACAAAGCAGAAAATCATGTGCACATGAGACAATCCCATCAATCAGACTAGATCCAAGAGCAATCTCATCAGGGGCATCACGTTTAGGCATCACGTTTTCACACCTTACATCGCCTATTTTTGGTTTGGAACATTTTGATTTGTGTTTTGGCTTTAGTTTATTTGGCTTGGGTTAATCCTTGGTCAAGTTGCATGGCAGCAAGAATTGAAAACCTTGCTTTCTCCTTAGACGATATTCTTGGTGGTTGGAACGGTTGTAGAGGGAGGTTGGGTAATTGACCACGGCTGAGCAGTTGAACAGTGCTGCATGTACAAAGGAAATCGGTTGTCATGGAGGCAAGATTCAAAATAAGAAAAGAAAAGAGGGCAACGTTTCAGTTTAGTGTTTGGAAGAATGGTTTTCAACCTCTATGCAGGACAGGTGTGGAGTTTTGCTTGTGAGAAACAAAAACAAAATCGGTTACTGATGAAGTTGAGAGTGACATCGAACTGTCGAAGAGTTGTTGCAAGGAGCCGAACAGTGGTGTAGAAGAAGAATGGTTGATGGTTTCTCAAGAGAGAAATTGTTGCCACTAAAGAGAGGGGCGGCTTAGAGCATGGGTCGATTCAACAGTTGAAAGAAAGGGCGAACTGTGGTCGAGTAAAGGAAACCTATAGAGAACATCCGAATGAATGGCAAGAAAGCAGTGTGGACACCGCACAAGGAAATAGAACAGGAAGAATGCAGCGGTAGAATTTGGCAGAGGCTCAACCATCTGTGTGATTGGCTATTGCACAAATTTGGACTTAGTAACATTTGTTTTGTTTTCATTTTCTTATGTACCTTGGAAACTTTGAATCAGTCAATTCGCTGAAGGTGCAAACCAATTTTTAAATTAGACTTGATTGACCTCCATGGTGCTTCTCCATCTGCATGAGAATGCAATATTTTAAAGGTTGATTGTTGAATGAATATTGATTGCTCAATTCAGCATAAGGACACTTGAAGAATCAACCCCCCAAATGGCTTATGAGAGAGTTTATTTATAGGAGATGTCTGATTTGGATTGACGGTTGAAAATGAATGTCAATAAGATATCTTAATCAATGGCCAAGATTGAATGTTGTAGTATGGACTAGGGTTAGGTCAAAATTAGGGCAATGACAAGAAATGAAGGATTGAGATTGAAATTAAATCAAGGGATGAAATTAAATGAGATGTCAAAAGATAAGATTTGATCTTGAAGATAAGATTGGCACGAATAAAGAGATGATAGGAGAAATTAATTTAGGTGGCCAATGAATAATTAAATAATTAAAAAATTATTTAATTTAGGTGGCCAATGAATAATTAAATTTTTAATTATTTAATTATAGAAAAATGTGACAAAAGGAGTCATTTTAAATTAAATAATGATTTAATTTAAAATTCAAGAGAGTGGACTAAATTAAATAAATATGAGAGAAGAGGCTAATGAATAACTAAAAATAATTATTCAATTATAGTGGAAAGTGGACAAAAATTAAATAAATAAGAATTTATTTAATTTTAGAAAGAAGAGGACTTAATTAGTGACGTAATTAAAAAAATAAAATTGATTTAATTAATCAAGCAAGAAATAAAGATAAGAATGAATTAATTAAATAATTAAAATTATTTAATTAATAGAAGACATAGACTTTAGAAAATAATTAAATAATTAAAAATTATTTAATTAGCAAAGACAAAAGGGGAAATAATAGAGAATTTAGAAATCGCAAGCCTAGGACAATTTTTAGTGTCTACAACTTTCACTCATGTTTCTTTCTTTCTTGGAATAAGGCATGAAATAGCATTTTGGTGGTTGTTCTATTCTTCTATCGCCAGTGGTTGTATAATTTGTATGATGAGGGATTGAATCTTTGTTGGTCATAGTTGAAGATTGTTGGATTCAAGCAAGGCTATCATCATTTGGTATCAAAGCCCAAAAGATCTGGGCAGGGGACACTAAGTGTGTTCTTGATTTTTTTTTTGATGGGTATTGTTGTTTGGGTATTCATATTTTTTTGGGAAGTGTGTGTGTTGCAAATTGACAGATACCACAAGATCTGGGCAGAGAATATAGAGGGTGATATTGGTTTTTGTTGAAAGATGAGATTGTAGTTTTTTTGTGTGTTGCAGATTGATGAGGTAACAAAAAAGGAGTGGCACAAAAAGATTGGGCAGAGTGGAAAAGAAAGAAGCCTTAGGTGAGGTGTCAAAAGATTAAAAGATACAAAAGCAAACTGGGAAAGAAAGTCTCACAAAGAGAGACGAGGAAAGAAATCAAGAAGGAGCAAGATGCAAAATTTGAAAGAGAATTAGCAGAGTTGAGAAGGGATGTAGAAAAATATAAGCAATGGCTTGAAGAAAGAACCCAAGTTTATGTTTGGTTTTGGCCAATGACGAAGAAAGTAAAGTGGCCTGTGAAGGAGATTGTGAAGAAAAGAAGTCAAGATATGGATGCCTTAAAAAGGGAGGATAAGAGTATGAGTGGATCCCAGAGAGATTGAGATAGTAGAGAGTTTCCTATTGAGCAACATGGACCGGAAGAGGTCAAGGAAGTTCTCATTGTGGAGAACATAGAAAAAGTCAAGAAGTGGAACACCAAAGTGCAAGAAGCAGCATTTGGAGAAGAGGGTAAAGAGAAGATGAAAGTGGCTATGAAGGAGGCACTTATGGAGACATTGTGGTCTCTTATTTTCTTGACAAATGTTGTATTTGAGCATGTATATGCAGGTATGAATAGCATTATAAGGGAAGTCAAGAATGAGACCTTCGAATGGATAAAAGAAGGGTCTAGAAGAGCACCCATAGAAAGAAGTGAAGATGACAGAATAAGAAACAGAGTTGTAGTAGTTGGTGGAGTCAATATGCAAGGGCAGTTTGCAGCAGTTTGTTAGGAAGAAGTACAATACAACGAACTCAAATATGAATACGAGAATGGTATTATAGTGTTATAAGATGATAATGAAAATGTTGAAGATGCCCTAGAAGTTGTTGTGGATGAAAGCAAAGAAGCCCACGAAGGGAAAGAGGTAAACAAAGAGGTCAGAGATGAGAACAAATCGGAGTAGCAGAGTATTGAACCTATAAATGTGAGTGTGAGTAATGGTTTTGGTCAAGCAAGTAGAAACAATAATGTTGGATTACAAATGAATAGGGAGGAAAGGGAGATGAAGCTTTCGCGTCTTACAAAAGATCATGGATACAAGGTGCCTAGTTAGCAAAGGAAACCTATTGATATGGGGCAGTAAACAAAGGTTCAAAGTGAAATTGGAAATCATGAAAAGAGGAAAGTTATGAAGGAATTCAAGAGGACACCAGAATTTAGGAAGAATTTTCCAGCAAGGAGGCCTAGAGAAGATGATTTGAAGTTGAAAACATAGAATGGATTGAGAAGTACAAGTGCAGCGATGAAGGGACAACAATCCAATAATAAAGTATGGGTGGTAAAGCAAGTAGCAGCAAACAATTGTATTGTTGAGAAGACAATGCTCAAGAGTTGGGGACATGAAGAAAAGAACCAACCCCACGAACAAGGAGTTATGGTAAAGGATGAAAAAGAGAATAAAGACCAAGGGCGAGCAGTAGCATTTGAGAAGAAGAAGCATAGTTCAAGCAAGGTAAAATGTCAGTTATTTGATTATGATGATGATGATTTTGAGGCTTTGAATGAAATTTATGAATGTGATATGGATATGTGGAGAATGATAGATGAGAAAGGTGGGAGAAGAAGTAAACATCATAAGAGAAAAGAAAGTAAACACAAGAAGATTGAGATGGATGGAAGGGGAAAAAGCAAATTTAAAATGGCTATGAGTGAGGAATTAAAGAAGATCACCCAAAGGCAAGAGTGTGTAGCAAATATGAGAGTACGAAAAGATGAAGGACCGGAAGGAGATATTGGGACAACAATAGAAGACAAAGAATTTCATGATGAAGAGGGCACAAGGAGAAGATTGAATAAGAATGCAGCAAGAAGTAAGGTTGATCATATTGGAGCAATAATAGTCAAAAATAGAGAAGACAAACAAGAGTATGAGGAAGAAATTGCAGACATGGATATGGAAAAAGAAGCAGCAACTAACTACAAAGAAGAGGATTTATGGAAAAGATATGTAGCAGTCAAACAGGAGTGGAATAATAAGCTTAAAGGCACACAGACAGAATGGGCAGTGCCAAATGTGCAGATGGAGGTTATAGCTGAGGATCAAGAGATTGTTGTTGTGAAAGAGGCAAATTTTGGAAAAAAATATTGTGAGTTGGGGTGTAAATAATGAAGCTGATAATAATATCTTGTTGCAGCAGTTGGCTATGGAGGAAGTATGACTGGAAAAGGTGTTAGGTGAGGTGGTAGAAAGTGGAAATGAGGTAGTATGTGTAGCTGAGATAGGGGTTGATACGCAGATGTATGGAGTGAGTAAACTAGAAGACATGGAAATCTTTATTTTCCTTGCTAATGACTGGATGCAGAAAAATAGAAAGAAGATGATGAATGGGGGTTATGTTTTCGAGAGTGAAGATTTGAGTAATGGACCACAGTATTGGAGGAACATGGCAGCAGTGCCAGTAAGATGTTACTAAAAGCGAAAGAAAAGAAGAGTTGATTGTGGATTTACGATATCATGTGCAGGAGCACATGCAATTTTTGTCCCCTGCGGAGCCTAATGCAGGGTCATCACATTTAGGCATCACATTTTCACACCTTGCATCACCTATTTTGGTTTGGAATATTTTGATTTGTGTTTTGGCTTTAGGTTTTTTTGCTTGGGTTAATCTTTGGACAAGTGGTGTGGCAGCAAGAATTGAAAACCTTGCTTTCTCCTTACATGATATGCTTGGTGGTTGGAACGATTGTAGAGGGAAGCTGGGTAATTAGCCACGGCTGAGCAGTTGAACAGTGTTGCCTGTACACAGGAAATCAGGTGTCAAGGAGGCACGATTCAAGAGAAGAAAAGAAAAGAGGGAAACTTTTCAGTTGTGTTTGGAAGAATAGTTTTCAGCCTGTGTGCAGGGGAGGCGTGGAGTTTTGCCAGTGAGAAACAAAAACAGAATTGTTTACTAATGAAGTTGAGAGTGACATTGAATCGTTGAAGAGTTGGTACAAGGAGGAGTCGAACGGTGGTGCAGAAGAAGAATGGTTGATGGTTTCTCAAGAGAGAAGTTGTTGCCACTAAAGAGAGGGATGACTTAGAGCATGGGCCGATTCAACAGTTGAAAGAAAGGGCGAACTGTGGTCAAGTAAAGGAGACCTATGAAGAACATCGAATGAATGGCAAGAAAGCAATGTGGACAGCGCACAAGGGAATAGAACAGGAAGAACGTAGCGGTAGAATTTGGTAGAGGCTCAACCATCTGTGTGATCGTCTATTGCACAAATTTGGATTTAGTAACATTTGTTTTGTTTTCATTTTCTTATGTACCTTGGAAACTTTGAATCAGTCGATTGGCTGAAGGTGTTTTGTGCAGAATATTAAGCCCTGAAACTTTATTTACTTTCACTCATGTTTCTTTCTTTCTTGGAATAAGGCATGAAATATCATTTTGGTGGTTGTTCTATTCTTATATCGTCAATGGTTGTGTAATTATACGATGAGGGACTGAATCTTTGTTGGTCACGTTTGAAGATTGTTGGATTCAAGCAAGGTTGTCATCACATCCAAACATCTAGAAAACTTGAGATTCATTCATTGCAAGTCTTTGTTCATTAATCCAATATCAATTTTGTAGTTTGTAAATATTTGTCATAGCATATCAGTAGTCAAATTCATCATTGCATTAAATTATAAGTAAGTTATAATCTATTTAAATCATTTCAACATATCTTTGTCCCAAATTATTCAACATTTAAGTCCACACTAGTCAACCTTAACCAATAATCTTAATTTAGGGTTTAATCATTAGATCAAATTAAATAAATTAAACATAAGGTGAGTTTTCTTTCCCTACAACTAGATATTTTTGTAATAGTGAAATTTTCATACCTTGCACTTTTCCCTTTGTTTTGGACTCGTTTTGATCAAATTAGCCTTTTTGTAACGACTAGCATACAATTGGCATAATTTTTATGGAAAATTAGTAAAACACACAAGCCAAGACTAATCCCAACTTACCATATCTCAAGATTCAAGATTTGACTTACAAATTACTTATTCCCCACCCTAGTTCAATTTTGTAATGGAAAATTGGCCTATACTTCTAAATTTAGTTTTTGAAATTGGTTTTGTTTCCTATTCTTACTAGTTATTACTTGCCTACTTGAATGTGAAATAGTTCAAATTGTTTTAGGGTTGTTCAAAAGGACAAATCCTAATTTATTTTTTAGATATCAAGGATCTGTGAAACATTGGACTCTTCTTACACACAATAAGGTAGATCATTCAAAAAAGCATTACATAAACATCTACAATAACAATATATAAGTATATTGTATAGTTGTTTGTTATCTTCAATCTTTTACTCATGAGTCAATGAATTGGTCAATTTAAGGGCTTGACTAAATAGAACGTGACCCTCACTTAGAAATTTCTTCAAAGCTATTTGTTAACACCATCAATTCCTTATTACAATTCTTGATAATGAGGTGACACAATGTGGTTTTAGATTGTAGAGTTCTTAACATATCAATTTCACCCAACACTACTTGATTTTGTGCACAAGGTTCTATTTTGAGCCACAAATTTGAACTAGATCAATTTTGTACAATGTTTATGCCCTAATTAAAAATAAAGTTTAGTTCCTTATTTGTTAGATTATTATTGAGCCATATCTGATATCAAAGTTTCATTTTGGATCACAAAATGATAGTTTGCAATTCAATGACATCAAACTACATTTAAAGCTATGTAGTCCCGATCCCTTTTTATCATTTTAAAAAGTATGCTTGTTTGTTTTCTATTTACTATCTCAATTCAATACTCTAGGTTATTAATTACATTTAATTACGACATCTAATTTAATAACTTAGGATATTGGTGAAGGTTTGTTATTTTCCTCCACAATATCAAAATTCAAAGAGTTAAAATATTGATGATAAAGATAAGAAAGAAAGGAATGATAATAACAATAACAAATTTAAAATAAAAATATGTATTTATATATGATTAATATTTAAACTATCTATTTGTAAATAATAAACTACTTCTCTACATAAATCATTTATGATAAATTAATCAATCATCATTAACATTAAATATTAAAGGAATAAGAGTTGGGAATGATAAATATGTTAAATTTAATGCTTAAAATTTTCAATAATAAATACAAGTACTTATCTTTTGATTCAATGTGGAACATGATTATGCATAGTGTCTTAAGATGATTTGTCATTATTGAAGAAATTTAAGACTTGTTAGATGTATGCATTAGAATTAATAAAATTATTATTTTTTATAAGGATTATTTCTAAAATTACAAAAAAAATCATTAGTCTAAATTTGAACGAAGCCCAAAGGCCTTGTATCTACTAATTTCTAAAGGTTTGATTTTGACTTGTCTTGAAGTCCTCAATCTAATTTTCACATAAAAAGGTTTGTTTGCTCAAGATTTTGTACATGACAAGATTTTTTTTTTTTTTTGTACCAAACCCTTGTAAGTATGTCAAATTAATAGTTTTAAGCAAGATCAAGGACATCAAGCATTCATACAATATATCTTAGAATGTTGATGTAGTCTTAATATCACTAATGATTTTTTTTAGATTGTAGCATGTACTGGAAGGTGTTCACTCCATGTGTTCATTAGATATTCTAAATTAATCAGGGTTAATATTTTTATAGAACATCACAAGTGTCAAATGAAATATTTTATGCATCAAGTTAACACACAAAAACTAGGTGAAGGAAAAATAAGTAAGCCCAAAATTGAATTTAAATTTTAAAGATTACGAGGTTATTTAATAAATGTGAAAGTGACCCCAAATCACTTTCATAAATGTGGACCTAACCTAGAATAGGAAATTAGTAGATCTACAAACAAAATTGATTCTTAGGAATCAGTGAAAGATGATAATAATCACAATTCAAATTAAGACCAACGTTTAGCTAAAATCACATCAATTGTACACTTGTTATCACTTAAAAGGGTGACCTAGCCAAAGTAAATTAGAACAAAGAAAAAAATTACAAATTATATAATTTTCACCATTACACTATTAGAAAAGAAATATCTTTATGTAATAATAAGTTTTGACATCATTTGATTGATTTGTAAAATATTTTTATTTATTTTAGAGAGTTAACTTAATAGAAAAGTCTTATATTCTAAAATTAAAATGATGATAGATATACACCTTGTTTAAACAATATATAAGTTAAATTAGAAAATTATAAATTTATATAAATATTATATTAAAAAATATTATAATTATAATTAATATAATATACTTTTTAATGCATAATATTAGAGAGGGAAAATAACTTCTACATAAACTTAATTTAGGTTAATTAAAAATGTAACAAAATAGTAAACAATTAACCTATATTAAATAGTTAGGTTTGATACTTAAGATTTATAAAGATTAAATATTCAATTCAATGTGAGAATTTGAATAAATTAATTGTAAGGTACTTAGCTCTAGTTTTCTTGTAGATGGCTTTGTTTCGATGCTAGAGATGCATGTGTCAAGGTTTTAGAATTTTGTGCTTTGTGTTGGGTGAAAATTATGTAATCCTCTTTTCAATAGATTACACAACTAGGACTTCAGCCACAACTATGTGAGATAAAATCTCTCCTCTCAGAAAGGGGAGGCGCCCTTCTTACTGCTAATAGAAGCTACGATAAAACTGATTAAAGTATTTACACAATACACATTATAGTTACAAATGGGGGGTGTGTGTCGCATTCATGCTTCTCTCTTTTTTCGGAGAAGATGTTTACAATGCTTCACTATTGGAAGTTCTTAATTCACGATAACTCTAAATGATCAACAAGCAGTAATGCCAATACCTCTATCTTGTCAAAGCAAAGAGTAGAGGTACTAGAGGTGATTAACAATAAACTAGTAAAAGGAAAAGGAAAGCTCATGAAAGCACAAAGTCGTTTTGTAGCTTTTTCAATGATGGATCTATGAGAGATGTGTCGTTTGTTCCATTAGAAGCAAAAAGTATTCTTAGACACAGCAATTCCTCGAACAACATGAATGATTACAAGCGCAAAGTCTTGTAGATCATTCAACCAAAGTATCCAAACAATAAACTCAAATCCAAAAAAGAAATACAACACAAAGTTTACATAAATTACTTGAAGTCCTTCAAATATCATTCAATAATCACCACCAAATACGATCAACTCATAAGATATTGAATCCAACACAAAGTATGGTTTGCAATTGTCTTCTTTATTGATCAATTTTCATTCGCAAAGCATGAACACAAAGTTTCACAATTTTGCTTCAAAAAGGGTAGCACTTCGTTGCTAAATACTAAAAGGTAAAGATTACAATAGAAATCCCTCTTATTTATAAAAGAGAGGGAAGAGCAAATCTAGGAAATCAGTTGAGTAAAATTAAGAAAGTTAGGTGAGCTAATTAAGGAAAATCTCACCTAACTTTGACTAAATTCAAAGTGTAATTTGTCTTCAAGAAATTACGTCTCTGATTTTCAGTGTAATTACATTTTGAGAAAAGACATTTAAAATGTCAGAAACTATTTACAAGATGCATAATGGAAAGCATCAAAAATTTAAACACTGGAGATCATGAATCTTCATGGTTCCTTTCTTGGGCGTGCAAGTCTTCATATTTCTTCCTGGTCTCCTACATGAACTTTTCATCCAGACCAATGGTGTAATCCACAATGGTGTGAATCCTCGTGATCGATCTCATGGCAGATGAGTGAACCTTTTTGCACCTATCAAGATGCGTCTTAAGGTTATCAAGTGTAATCCTTGTATCACAAATGGCATCCAGAGAGGCTTCTAAAAATTATGCACTGTCTACTAGCTTCATGATGGCTTCTTTGAAGGTTTGGGATAGTTATGTGGCCGACAGGAAGATACGATTCTCCTCAAGAAGTTGCCCTGGTAACTCCTTGATTCCTCTTTCAAGAATAGCATGATGCTCTTCGATATCTTCTTGTACTTGGTGGAGATCTTCTATAAGAGATTCAATCACCTTAATACGATGCTTCAATGATTCTCTTACCTCTATGTATTTCTCCCTGTCGAGCATCACCCCAGCTTCCACCAATTTGTTGAGCTTTGCCTGTTTCATTTGTGACCACAACGACAGGCATTTTTCCATTTCTCTGCGCCCTTGGGAAAGTAACTCTCCTCCTTATCAAGCTCTGTTTTGAGCTTGGTTATCAAAGTAGCTTTTTCATCAGCAAGAATTATAATTTTAGAACTGTGTTCTACAATATTTTTGATGAAATCATACAACACTCTCCCTTTGGAGGAAAACTTATTAGCTTTCTTGACAGATAGGTCCTCAACACTTACCATTGCTAACGGTTGTGCATTACTTCAGGATCATGCAAGTCTCCTTACAATAGTGGCATAATGCTCTGCCCTTTGTTTGTACATGTTTCAAGCTTGCTCCATTTTGTCCTATCTTCCAGCTAGTATATCCAAAGTCACCTGTGCATCTGCTTTTGTACTTTCATTTGTGACCTTGACAAGCTAGACCCTTGTCACTGTATAATCCTCCATATTGACATCTCCTTCTTCCTAAGGGGGTACGCCAATTTCTACATATTTATGACCAGTCTTGTCAACATTCAACCATGAATACACTTTTTCCTTTTTCTTCTCCTTAGCTTTTGGAGGAACTATCTCTTCAAGATCGAGCTCTTCTGGAGAAATCATTTGATTTTTTCACTTCGATACTTGAGATATCAGCCAAGGGGGAAGAGAGGAGGTACGAGCAATTGGGTTAATCGTCAACTCTCTTGTCACCATCACTTTTGAAGTAACAATTGGTATCGTGACAATGGGTGTAGTATCTGTCATAACTACTCCTGTAGTTTTTGCATTGAGTTGATCAGGCATGGATTCATTCATGAATCTATTAAACTCAACTTCTTAAGTGATATAATAGGATGGCGATGACAGGCTAGGAATGGATGATGGAGGACTTGACAAAATGTCAACTGTTTGTATACTTGTCACTGAAGGAGTATCAAGTATGGTTGATGTTGCAGGGGTTGGTGAAATATCCAATGTGGGTATTACAGATGTAGGGATAGGTGATGTAGGAATAGGTGGTGGAGGAGTGTTTGGATTTGGAGGTGTACGGGGAACATTTGAAGTTGCAGGCGATGGTGTCATGGGAATTTCTTCAACTACATTTGCAGAAGGAGACATAGTTCTTTCTTCATCATGCTTGAGTTCATGTTGATCATCCTCTTGCTCTTCTAACTCTAGTTCACCTCTTGATCACTTTTAGACTCTTGTTCACCTTCGGAATCTACTTCCTCATCAGAGTCTGCTTTTGTTGAATCTTCTTCTTCAGCGGATTGATCACTTGAATTTTTTTCTTCATCGAAATCTATCTCTTCAGAAATAACCCCCTTTCCTTTGGAGCAATATGGTTCAAATTTCATAGTTTCTCCTTCTAGGATGGCCCATGTGTCCTTCTTGCTGACAATAAACTTGATCCTAGGGGCTCTTCATGAAGAAGTGGGAATGGTCGCAGGTTTATCTTTCATGCAGAGTTCTTGCTGTCAGCTAGCTTTTGTTGGGGATTCTTCTCCTTTAGAATCTATTTTGAAAGTTTTCATCTCAAAGTCATGCTTGTGTAACCACTTTGTAGTGTTAGACAATATTGGTGCCAATCTCTCCCTGATGGAAGCGCTTTGCTTTCTAGACCATTGAATTGCAGAAAAAGGCCTCTTGGCTATTTCTTATTCATCGTAGGCAATGTTCATGATGTCACCGGGATCTGTGAAATCCTCTAGTAGGTCAACAACACCAAGATCGTTGATCTTTTGTACAATTAGCCTACAAAAATCCATCTTATGAATGGCCTCTTCATCTCTGTAATCGACCCAGATGTCCTCAAAGTAGTACCTGTGTTGATGACCCTTTTACAACTTCTTGATATTTTGGTAGTCAAAATCAAACCTGTATCTATAGGTCCTGATTGTCATGACTTGCATTTATGTATAGATCGATTTGGATTTTTGTACACTTTTGATCGTATACCTACTAATTGTCAATGGGAACTTGAATCCCAGCTTGTGAATCTTCATACATTCGTTATGAACTAAAATCAATTGTTTGCACAACTCCATGAGAATCCACTTGTCTGAGGGGTATTTGGGAAACATGTAAGGACACACAGTGTAGCACCCTACTCTTAGGTAAGTAAAAGTTGAGAATTGTAGAAATATGCATCCAACTTTACTTACCACTTTGCAGGCCTCATCAGATACTCTCTTCTTTTCAAGAGTCGAATCAAAGCTGAAAAGAAAAGGCACAAAGAAAGCATCAGTAACCCTCTTGAAATGGTGAAGGCTTTCCTTCATATCCAGTTCATAGAAAAATTTGTACACAAGTACGGTGTGCCGGCTCCCTTTTTTGGATAGACCCGGAAATTGCCTCATTACGGTTGTAGCATACACCAGGTAAGAAGTTATGTAGAACTTCAAGGTGGTTGGTACATTGATCAGTTGTTCATGTATTTCATCACTGATTTTTTTGCCCCAATCAATATGAACTTTTTGTGTCCTTATGATTCTGATGTGATGATTCGGGCAATCCCTTCACTCTGCTCAAAAGTTTGATCATATCTTTGACATCTTCCTTGAAGTCACTTCGCAGAAGTCCCATCAGCCATCTTGAAATAGTGTGCCTAGGTTCTTTCAACCATTGACTATTAATTGGGTATTTAGCCTTGTTGGGATCTGAGTCATAGACCTCTTGTGCTTGTTGTATTGAGATGTCAGTGTACTTCTCCATCTGTGGAACTCTAAAAACAATATCAAAGAAGTCAGGGTCAAGTCTCAATATCTCATGCCCAGAAGAATCAATCACACTTCTACTTTCCCTGATGTAATGGGATGCAAATTGGAGGACAAATTATGTATTATGTGCAGAAGTAGGGAAAGTGGACACCAAATGCAAATTATTGTGCACAATGGCTCTTAGAGAATCTTCAAGAGGCTTCTTCTCAGTTCTTTCCACGAAATCAACTAGGTCTTGATGACCGACCTCAGTGTCTTTTATCTCATCCACCTTTGAAATCACTATTGTTGGTGGATAAACACCTTGGTACTTGTATTTCATTTTATTTTTAGCCCTTGAAGATGATGGAGGTCTTTTGGCTGTCATCTGAGATCAATTGAATCAACAAGAAACAACTTTGAGGATCCTCCAACGAGATCTGAAAAGAAACTACAAGATGTGGAATCAACAAACGTTAGTCTAAAAATAGCATTGGGATGCGTGAAGTGAGCAACAATGTTGAGCAAGCATGAAATGGGTGATGAAGCACGAAAAATGATGTGAGAGCCTAAAAATGGGGTTTACAGTGAAGCTGGAGCAATTTTGGAGTGATAGAAGCAAAAGCAAGAAAAAGTGTAAGGGTGCATAAAATCAACACCCTTGCACTTTGAGGAAATTCAACTTGGTGCAATGACGCTGATTCTCAGTGCCCTTGCACTTGGAAAAAGTTAGTGAAATTTTGAAAATGAGATGGATTATAAAAAACCCGCTTGAGCATTTTCAATGATTTTCTTACATTTGATGAGGCACAAACTTAATGAAATGATGTTAAATTTCAACGCCATGATATTTGTGAATGATCTTGAAATGATTTTTTTCAAAACCCACAAATGTTTTCTCCTCTTTGGCATTTGGATAGAACTTGTGAGAAGAAAGAGTTTGCAAGGAATGACATGAAACAAGCAAGGACGTGTGTATGAAAACAAGTCAAAAACCCCAAATGAAAGCAAGAGGGACATGCGACTTAGAAGAAGAGGGCACAATTTGAATCCAAATGCGTGGAGGAAAGAGAGAAAAACTAGGCACGAACTTGAAGAAGGATTAAGGTTAAAACGTGTGAAAAGAAGGAAGGAAACGATTTCAAAAATAAAGAAACCAAAATCCAAATCAGATCCAAACATCATTTACAAACTAGGTGTGGAAAATACAGACAAAATCAAAGAAAATAAAGCAGAAATAAAACTCGCGTATTTGGAAGAGGAAACACGAAAACTTAGCTCGACCCAAAGTTAGATCCTCACAAAAAATGCATTTTCCAGGTGATAGATGTGCGCCCAGCAAAGAGGAATGATAAACAAAGGATAAGAATAAAGTGGAGTAACTTAAAATCACTTTTAAGTGATTTAGAAGTGTTAAAAACTAACTCAAGTCGTTCCATTAAAATGAGGCATAAAAAGTGGCATAATCAACGGAAAGTGCACATGAGCCAAAAAAATACCACCCCAGTCATAAAATGACTAAGTCAGGAAGAAAAGTGCAAAGGCACTAAAAATCAATGCCTTTGCACCAAAACATAAAATCACCTAAGTGCACGGGTGTTGAAAAAGCCCACCCCTACACTTTTGATACTTAGTCAAATTTTCATCAAAAGTTGGAGTGTTGTTTTTTGGAGCAACTGCACTTTTCACAATTTCACTAAGTATCAACAGTGAAAGCTCGCGAAGGTACTCATTTCAAGGGTCTTTGCAAGGAAAACATAGAGGGATGCTCAAATTGACTGTTTGAGGCTTTGGAACGCACTTCAAGGTGGATTAAAAATCACCTCATTTTGTGTGCTTGAACTTCATGAACCTAGGAAACAAATAAGTTTCGTAGGGGGTTATCCGTGGAACGAGCGTTGCTTGATTCTGTGATAATAGTCGGCTCTTGTTGGGGATCTTCCTTCAACTGTTCTTCAAAATGAATGAAGGGAGAAGAACTCTAGAATTTAAGTGCCTTTTTCCATCCATTGGGATTGGAATCAGGCGATGACAATGACGCAACTTAAAAAAAAAGACACAAAGGACTTAAAAATAAAAGTATTTACATACCAATGCCAGTCACTTTATTGTATAAGGTGCTTGAGATATTGCCCATTGTGTGGAAGGGAAAATGGTTTTCCATCTCCATATGCTAATAGGAAACTGTTCTCACCATGCAGCTGATGAATTTGGAAAGGTCTTGTCCATAGTGAGTCAAATTTTTCATGCATACCTTTTGGTTCTCTCTGTTTGTCCCAAAGGAGAATGAGATCACCAATTTGAAATTCTTGAGACTTGGCCTTCTTGTCGAAAGGCTTCTTCACTTGGTCCTAGTGTTTTGTGATGCGGTCAGCCACTTGAACTCGGTTCTCTTCCAATTCAGAGCGATACATAATACACTTATCAACAAAGTTATCAAAAGTCTCATCCTCAATGGCTTTAGCCAATTTGAGGGCTGGAAGTTCCAATGTTATAGGAATCTCGACATTCAACCTATACAAGAGTTGAAAGGGAGGCATATCGATTTCCTGCTTCGGAGTTATCTTGTCTTCCCACAAAGCATCATACAAAGCCTTATGCCACAAACGTTGATTCTCGTCTACTAGCTTACGGATGATAGTCACTAGATTTGTGTTGCTCAATTCAGCCTGGCCATTACCTTGTGGGTAATAGTCAGAAGAATGTGATGAGGTTATGTCATGTTCAAAATAGAACTCAGTGATCTCGTTTGATGAAAAGGCAAAAGTGTTGTCAGCAATGATCTTGTTCAGCACGCCGAACCTAGAAATGATGTTTTCCTTTAAGAAATTGCATACCACTTCTGAAGTAGCACGCTTGGTAGGAATTTCTTCCACCCACTTAGTGAAATAATCAGTAACAGTCAGGACGTAGATGTGTCCTACACTTGATGATGGATTAACTGCACCGATGAAGTCAATTCTCCACTATTGGAAAGGTTCTTCAATCACCACGGGTTTCAATGGCAAGGCTACCAACTTGGGCCTACCGATGAATTGTTGACACAATTCACACTTACGCACCCAAGAGTACGTATCTTGAAAAAGTGTGGGCCATTAGTACTTAGCTCTCAGTATTTTGTGAGCAGTTACTAGTGCTGAGAAGTGTCCTCCACATGCCAAGTCATGGTATGACTTCAACAGTCTTTGTTGTTGTTCTTTATCAACACATTGAAGAAAAGTTCCATCCATTGCACGCTTGTATAGGCCATTGTCCCACAAAATGAAGTTTGTTGATTTTAGCTTGATGGTTCACATTTTTTTTTGAGGTCAAATGATCAGGACATTCCCCATATGTGAGGAAATGGGCAATCTTGGAATACCATTCATCAGTGGTGCTGACGAATAGTACCATTGGAATTTTACTTAGATCTACCTCTTCATCATCCAAAACTTCTTCATCTTTTGAAATTTCTTCATCTGGATTATTTTCAGCAATAAGCTAACAAAGCCCATGCCCACTTATCAACTTGGTGGGTTTTATTTCCATATCATATTCCTGAATCTTGGCAATCCAATTGCCTCTTTTCGTTCCAAATTCCTATTGTGTTAAGATAGACTTAACAGTTGAGTCTGGGACTAGAACTTTGACATGGCTATTTAGAATATAGAACCAAAAATGCTTAACAACTTTGACTACAGTGAAAACATGTTTTTCCATCTGAGAATATTTCAGTTCGTAATTCTTTAGAGGGCAGCTCATGAATGCAATGGGACATTCAAATCCCCCACTGTTTTCTTGCACCAGAATCGTCGAAATTGTATGCTGGGAAGCATAACTATACATGATAAATTCTTTGGTGTAGTTGGGATAGACCAACACGGGCGCATGGGAAATGGCCTCCTTGATGTCATCAAATGTTGATTTCCCTTCCACCATCTAATGAAATGTAGTATTACCTTTCATCATATTTACAATATGATGAGTTTTCTCTGCAAAGTTTGGGAGAAACCTTCTTAAGAAGTTTACCTTGCCAAAGAAGGAATGGACAACCTTCTTTCTTGATGGTTGGGTAAGAGATTTGATACCGTTGACTCTTTTTGAGTCAATTTTGATTCCCTCTTTGGACACAACATGACCAAGGAGTTTACCTTCTATAACCCCAAAAATTGACTTTTTGGGGTTCAAGGAAATACCATGCTAATGACATCTCTCCAAGATTTGCCTTAGATGGTATAAGTGTTCATGGCACTTTTTAGAGAACACCGTAAGATCATCAAGATACACCATGATAAAATTACCCATCACGTCATAAAAAGCCAATTCCATAGCACGTTGGAACGTGGCACTAGCATTGATCAAACCAAAAGGAATCTTGTGATACGCAAAGTTACCCCATGGCGTTGTGAAAGTTGTTTTGTGCTGATTGCTTTAATGAACTTCAATTTGATTGTAACCGGAGAATCTGTCTAGCATGGAGAGCATTTCGGATCCGGTCACGTTTTGTAGGACTTGGTCCATCACTAGAAGAGGATAATTGGCTTTGAGTGACAACTGGTTCAGATTTCTAAAATCCATACAAATACGGATTTCACCATTCTTCTTACGAATGAGAAAATGAGAACAATATTTGCTATCCATGTTGAATGGTGGATAGCGAATATTATTGAAGTGTTGAGCATTTTTTGAACTTCCACCAAGATTGGTCCATAAATCTTTGGATTGTACTGCTTTTGTTTTTGTTTGTAAGGTGAGGCTCCAACTTTAAGAGGGATATTGTGTTGCACTTCCTTAGGTCGAAAAGATTTCATATCTTCATATAAATATGCTAAGACATCCATATATCCTTGTAACAACTGGGAAAATTGTTTCCTTTCTTCAGTCGTGCAACACTTACCGATGTTCACCATCTTAGGATTAGCTTCAGTCCCCAAGCTGATCTGTTCCACTTCATTAGATGAATTGGAATCTAAGAGTTGCTTCTTGACATAGTGATCATGCTTATCAAAAAGCTTCTCTAAAGATACTAATCCCTTGGGAATTTTATTCCCTCTGTGTTGCAAGTATTCTTCACTTGTAACAGGATCCATATTGAACACAAATTCTCAATGTGGAGAATCACTTCCTTCAAAGTACAATTCATCAAAGTTCTTTTCTTTCTCCAGAAAGACAATAATCTGATGATCATCGTTGAAAATATGCCAATTCTCTGAATTATCAAGGACACTTGGGCGGAAAACCAATTCAATGGTGTAGGTGGAACCCTGAAAGTCTTTATGTGGTACCAAGAGCGTGGCTGAGATTGCTCAGGAATCAACTCTGGTATTATATTCTCTAGGGACAACAGATATATCAAAAGCTTCAAATTTCTCAACAAAATCCCAAACCAGATTGCGATAATGCCTGAGTCTATCATTTTTCGTCTAATATAGATTCCTCACTTGACATACTATTAGCTTAGCATCACCTTGTGCATGGAGATTTTTTATACCCTTCTTTAGCACAACTTGCATTCCTAATAACATATCCTCATATTTGGTGGTGCTATTAGTGTTATCAAATTGTAATTTGAAAGAGAAAGGGAAAAAATTTCCTGTAAGGGAAATAAAAACCATTCCTGCTCTAGAACCAGTGCAAGAGTAGCTGCCATCAAATTCGAGCAACCAAACACCATTTGGGTCACCAAGTCTGACAGTGTCAAAGTCTGAAGATTCATCATCTGATGAAGAATCGTGATTAGAGATAGACAAATCACCTGATGATGATTCATTTGAAGTTGAGGAAGCATCGTCATTCTCTGACTTATTTCTAGTTGAGGATTTACCAACCTCTTTTGTTTGCAGATAATAAGTTCCCACACCTAAAGACTCAAACAAGCTATGAGCTCTTGGGTCATCTGATTGAGTTACTAAAAACTTTGACTCCTTTCCAAGAATCAATTTTTGCATTATACCTTTGACAGGTATTCTGGCTTCAAACATATCCATGCTTAGTTCTTCTCAAACATCTTTATAGAAATTGCGTCTGAGGAGAATTTTGTATGATGTTGGTACATCAGCTACAAGAACCATCATTTTTATTTTCTTCTCTGGGTACGCAACAAATGCATAGTGCATCTTTGATCTAGTTGATTAAAGGCACTTTTTTATTCTCCATGGAGAAACAACAGCTGAAATTTTTAGTTAGATCCAAACCTAAGGCAGTAGTTACCTTGGCGGGCATCACATTTTCAAATGCACCAGAATCTATAACATAGCTACTTAGTTTAAAACCATTGACAAGTAGGGAGATGAAAAATGGATCAATGCGTCTGGAGGTAGTTGGAGGAGTGGACACAAGGTTACTCTGTGATATTTTGGGCTTAGGAGCAACAGGAACGTTAGGAGGTGTATCCTGACTTGGGGTAATTCCTTTATCATTGACAAACTTAACAAGCCTATTAAATTGGTTGGGGTTGGCTTTGAGGTATTCAGCCTCAAACATTTGGACCTTGTTTTTCTTTGCATGGTCGATAATATCAAAAGCTTGGAAAAAAATTTGTAAGTTGGAAGTCGTAATTTCACTGATTGGTTTAAGGAAAGGCACACTAGTGTTTGGAACAGGAAGATTAGCTTTAGGAACAACGAGAGTTGATGAAGAGGGACGAGGTGTGCTTACTTGTGGATTTTTTGCTTTCTTGGGTTGCTAAGGTAGAGGAGATCCTCTTTTAGTAATCATGACTAGCGGCTTCTCCTTTTCAGATGGAGCAGTAGCTTGAGCTTTATCAAGCTGGTTTTGTTGATGCCGCGTGAAAACAACATAAGTGTCTATCACCAAGTCATCTTCTTCCTCTTCTTCCACCATTTGTAAGTAACTAATCTTGGAGTCACTAGTCAATTCAATTTCTTCTTCTTGGAAGAGGTCGACATTTTCTTCTTCAAGGTAATCTTGTTGTGCATAATCATCTTGTTCAACCTCATAATATCCTGCGACATTATTAGCGGGTGGGGCTTCCAAAGCAAGCTTTCCTAGGGGTGTTGGGAGATGATTTTGATTTCTATTGCCAGCATAATTAGGGAAAGTCCTCCTTGGGACCTCCTTGTAGTTGCTATTGTTGTTGTTGTTGGAAACTTGCTTTTTCAGAGACAAGAATTCATTTTCCAACCTCTGGACCATGGGATTCATAAAGTTGGAGTTGGTCTTGCATCATTCGGTATCTGTGTCACCAGTTTGTTGAACGTAGTTATGAACTCACGCATGGGCTTGTGAGCTTCTTTGTGCATGGTGGTGAGTTGCGCCAGCAAAGTGTGTGAATCTTCAACAAGTTTGAATCTTTCTTCAAACTTCGTGCAAAGAGTGGCCCAGTAAGTGACGAAAGCATTAGGAAGAGTATAGAACCATTCGGTTGCAACCCCTTGAAGGGATTCAATGAACAATCTTACAGAAACTTCTTCATGCTCAATGCCGAGAACACCACAAACGATGTAGAATGCGGATATGTGTTCATCAGGATGTTATTTTTCGTCATCATGAAAATTTGGAAGATACTTTCTTGAAATGCGTGGAAGTTCGTGTAGAGGTGCGGCCAAACAGAGGGGACCAAAACCATTTCCCCACAGTCCTACAAGTGGTGCAGCCATAACTGGTTGCACAATAGGTACTTGAACGGGACGGTTGCGGTAAACAGACCAAACACTTGGAAGAGGAGATCTTTGGCTATGCGGAGGGTAGCTTACAACACGTTGCAGTGGTGACCTTACTCGTGAAGGAGTAAATGGAAAATTATGTTGCAACAACTCTTCGAAAAGTGGATATGCTACTTCTTGAGCCCTCAATCCTCATGAATATATTTGGTCCGCTAGAATGTAGATCTGAACAAGATGGAGATTAACAATAACAATATACAAAAGAACAATAAGAAACTAGATAATTATCTACTTCAATCAAAATCGTGAGGCTTAGATTGCCTATGTTGTTCCCCAGCGGAGTCGCCAAAAAACTATTGGATGAAAATTATGTAATCCTCTTTTCAATAGATTACACAACTAGGACTTCAGCCACAACTATGTGAGATAAAATCTCTCCTCTCAGAAAGAGGAGGCGCCCTTCTTATTGCTAATAGAAGCTACAATAAAACTAATTAAAGTATTTACGCAATACACATTATACTTAAAAAATGGGGTGTGTGTGTTGCATTCATGCTTCTCTCTTTTTTCATAGAAGATGTTTACAATGCTTCACTGTTGCAAGTTATTAATTTACGATAACTCTAAACGATCAACAAGCAGTAATGCCAATACCTCTATCTTGTCAAAGAAAAGCGTAGAGGTACCAGAAGTGATTAACAATAAACAAGTAAAAGAAAAAGGAAAGCTCACAAAGGCACAAAATTGTTCTATAGCTTTTTCAATGATGGATCTATGATAGACATGTCGTTTGTTGCATTAGAAGCACAAAGTATTCTTAGATTCAGCAATTCCTTGAACAACATGAATGATTACAAGCGCAAAGTCTTGTAGATCATTCAACCAAAGTATCCAAACTATAAACTCAAATCCAAATAAGAAATGCAACACAAAGATTACATAAATTATTTGAATTCCTTCAAATATCATTCACTAATCACCACCAAATACGATCACCTCATAAGATATTGAATCCAACACAAAGTATGGCTTGCAATTATCTTCTTTATTGATCAATTTTCATTCACAAAGCATGAACACAAAGTTTCACAATTTTGCTTCAAAAAGGGCAGCACTTTGTTTCTAAATACTAAAAGGTAAAGATTACAATAGAAATCCCTCTTATTTATAAAAGAGAGGGAAGAGAAAATCTAGGAAATCAGTTGAGTAAAATTAAGAAAGTTAGGTGAGCTAATTAAGGAAAATATCACCTAACTTTGACTAAATTCAAAGTGTAATTTGTCTTCAAGAAATTACATCTCCGATTTTCAGTGTAATTACATTTTGAGAAAAGACATTTAAGATGTCATAAACTATTTACAAGATGCATAATGGAAAGCATCAAAAAGTTTAACACTGGAGATCAGGAATCTTCATAGTTCCTTGCTTAGGCGTGCAAGTCTTCATATTTCTTCCTGGTCTCCTACATGAACTTCTCATCCAGACCAACGGTGTAATCCATAATGGTGTGAATCCTCGTGATCGATCTCATGGCGGATGAGTGAACCTTTTTGCACCTTTCAAGATGTGTCTTAAGGTTATCAAGTGTAAGCCTTGTATCACAAATGACATCTAGAGAGGCTTTTGAAAATTCTGCACTGTCTACTGGCTTCATGATGGCTTCTTTGAAGGTTGGGGATAGTTTTGTTGATCCGGTGGATATTTTTAGTGAAAATTGAAGTTTCTTCATTCTCTCCAGAATCTACACCATTAGAAAGAGCTCAACGTCCTAATTCCAATGCAACTTGAACGGAGCGAAAAGGAGTCTGTTTGCACAAGTTATTTCTAGTCAAAGGCAAGGTCAAACTGGGATCAGAGGGCGTCCAGAAGCGAAAAAAATGACATCGTCAAAAGTTGTCAAAGTTGGCGTCATCGCGAAGAGCTCGTCGCAAGCTTTCCAACGCAACTCGTCTCGTTGAAATCCGACATCGTATGCACGAGATATTGTCAGTCAAAAATCATGCTATGAAGGGTTGACTTTGCCCGTACGAATGATGACGTCAGCATTCCGTACTATACGGATAGTGAAATGGTTCAGTCCGAATCTGACACGTGGCATCCAAGTCACACTGTACGGGTCCAATCAACAACTGACATGTGGCATCCGTACGCCAGTCAGCGGACACGTCAACACCCGTCAGCGTACAGTCATCGGCACAGTTGGCAGGACACGTCATCATCCAGTGGCAGACACGTAGGCATCTGTGTCAGCGACACGTCTTCATGATTGGCCAATGAGAGCTAGCCATGTGGCACCCTCCTGGTGCGACACGTGGCCCTGTCTTCACTTCTCTTCATTGGCGAGTGAGTTGGTTTTTTGTCAAAAAGGTTGTTCGGCGGATTCGAAATCCCGACCTCACACATAGCAAGACCGTTGGCTACCAATCTGGCTACAAACTCGAACCTATCTCACATGCGTCAGTCGTTGATTTTGATGTTATTCTTTTTTGGATTAGTTATTAAAAACTTACTTATTTAGCATCGGTTACTTTTGTTAACTGTTGAAAACCGATTGCCTTTTATTTAAAAACAAACTCCCTAATTCAAAAAATAAAACAAACAATAATCCTTTTAAAGGATTAAATGAAAACCTTCTCAACCATAATAGCCTGAATAATGCTAAGTTGAAGGGCTTAATTTATATTATGGGATTTTTTAAATGATTTTTATGTGTATAAGGGGGTTATGTCAAAGATTTTTATGTAATTTGGAGAGATAAGGTAGATTTGTAAAATCAATTGGTTAGTAACCAATTTGAGCCAATTTTTTGTATTTAAAGGGGTGAAAGGGAGAGAGTTAGGCTAAGTGTGATTTGAAGTGTTTTTGGAGGAGAATTTTGGCTAGGTGTTTTGTCTAAGCATTTTGGAAGGAATTTCTGGTGAAGCGAGAGGAGGCTATTCTGGAGATTTTATTCTTCATTCCTGCACTTCGAAAAGTGGCATTGTGCGGATAGGGGTGATTTTTGTAACTCATTGTACACTCTTTTTCTGGAGATTAATCAGATCGGTCGTACTCTATTGGAGCCAACCTGGAGACGTAGTCACGTTTGTGGTGAACTCCGTAATCAAACTCTGTTTGCATCTCTCTCTTTCTTTCTCTCACTTTCTTTCATTCTGTTGTTATCACATCGTCATTTTAAATATTGTAATTATTTCAATGAGTTAATTTTGTTCTAATTAACTTGGAATAATCATTGTAAAAAAATTAAGCATTCAATTCTGCAAATAGTCTAGATCCTATATAGATCATTTGTGGCCGACAGGAAGATACAATTCTCCTCAAGAATCTGCCCTGCTAACTCCTTGATTCCTCTTTCAAGAATAGCATGATGCTCTTTGATATCTTCCTGTACTTGGTGGAGATCTTTTGTAATAGATTCAATCATCTGAATACGATGCTTCAATGATTCTCTTACCTCTATGTATTTCTCCTTGTCAAGCATCACCCCGACTTCCACCAATTTGTTGAGCTTTTCCTGTTTCATTTGTGACCACAACGATAGGCATTTTTCCATTTCTCTGTGCTCTTGGGAAAGTAAACTCTCCTCCTTATCAAGCTCTATTTTGAGCTTGGTTATCAGATTATCTTTTTCATCCACAACAATTATAATTTGAGAACCGTGTTCTACAATCTTTTTGATGAAATCATACAACACTCTCCCTTTGGAGGAAAACTTCTTAGCTTTCTTGACAGTTGGGTCCTCAACACTTACCATTGCTAACAGTTGTGCATTACTTGAAGATCTTGCAAGTCTCCTTCCAACAGTGGCATAATGCTCTGCCCTCTGTTTATACATGTTTCGAGCTTGCTCCATTTTTTCCAGTCTCCCAACTAGTATATCCAAATTCACCTATGCATCTGCTTTTGCACTTTCATTTGTGACCTTGCCAAGCTGGACCCTTGTCACTATATAATCATCCATATTGACATCTCCTTCTTCCTAAGGTGGTACGCCAATTTCTATATATTTATGACCAGTCTTGTCAACATTCAACTGTGAATACACTTTTGCCTTTTTCTTCTCCTTAGCTTTTGGAGGAACTATCTCTTCAAGATCGAGCTCTTCTGGAGAAATCATTTGCTTGTTTCACTTCGATACTTGAGATATCAACCAGGGGGAAGAGAGGAGGTACGAGCTTCTGGGTTAACCGTCAACTCTCTTGTCACCACCACTTTTGAAGTAATGACTAGTATTGTGACAATGGGCATAGTATCTATCATAACTACTCCTATAGTTTGCACATTGAGCTAATCAGGCATGGATTCATTCATGAATCTATTAAACTCAACTTTTGAAGTGATATCATACGATGGCGATGATAGGCTTGGAATGGATGATGGAGGACTTGACAAAATTTCAACCATTTGTATACTTGTCACTAAAGGAGTATCAAGTATGGTTGATGCTGCAGGGGTTGGTGAAATATCCACTATGGGTATTACAGATGTAGGGATACATGATGTAGGAATAGGTGGTGGAGTGTTTGGATTTGGAGGTGTACGAGGAACATTTGAAGTTACAAGTGATGATGTCATGGGATGTTCTTCAACTACATTCACAGAAGGAGACATAGTTCTTTCTTCATCATGCTTGAGTTCCTGTTGATCATCCTCTTGCTCTTCTAACTCTGGTTCACCTTCTTTATCACTTTCAGACTCTTGTTCACCTTCAGAATCTACTTCCTCATCAAAGTCTACCTCTGTTGAATCTTCTTCTTCATTGGATTGATCACTTGAATTTTATTCTTCATCAAAATCTATCTCTTCATAAAAAGTCCCCTTTCCTTTGGAGTGAGATGGTTTAGATTCTATAGTTTCTCCTTCTGGGACAGCCCATGTGTCCTTTCCAACAGTAAACTTGATCCTAGGGGCTCTTCGAGGAAGAAGTGGGAGTGGCCGTGGGTTTATCTTTCATGTGGATTTCTTGTTGTCAACTGGCTTCTACTGGGAATTCTTGTCCTTCATAATCTGTTTTGAAAGTTTTCATCTTAAAGTCGTGCTTGTGTAACCACTCTATAGTGTTAGAAAATATTGGTGCCAATCTCTCCTTGATTTAAAAAAATTCCTTTCTAGACCATTGAATTGTAGGCAATGGCCACTTGGCTATTTCTTGTTCATCATAGGCAATGTTCATGCTGTCACCAGGATTTGTGAAATCCTTTGGTAGGTCAGCAATACCAAGATCTCTGATCTGCTATATGGTTAGCCTGCAAAAATCTATCCTACAAATGGCCTCTTCATCTCTGTAATTGGCCCAGATGTCCTCAAAGCGGTACCTGTGCTGATGACCCTTTTACAACTTCTTCTAGACATTTCGGTAGTCAAAATCAAACCTGTATCTATAGGTCCTAATTGTCATGACTTGCATTTCTGCATAGACCGATTTGGATTTTTGTACACTTTTGATGGTATACCTACCGATTGTCAATGGGAACTTGAATCCCGGCTTGTGAATCTTCATCTATTCTTTATGAATTGAAATCAGCTGTCTGCACAACTCCATGATAATCCACTTGTCTGAGGGGTATCTGGGCAACATGTAAGGGCACGCAATGTAGCACCCTACTCTTAGGTAAGTAAAAGTTGGGAATTGTAGAAATATGCATCCAACTTTACTTACCACTTTGTAGGCCTCATCAAATACTCTCTTCTTTTCACGAGTTGAATCAAAGTTGAAAAGAAAAGGCACAAAGAAAGCTTCAGTAACGCTCCTGAAATGGTGAAGGTTTTCCGTCAAATCTAGTTGATAGAAAAATTTGAACACAGGTACGGTGTGTCAAATCCATTTTCTAGATAGACCCAATACTTTCCTCATCACAGTTGTAGCATACACTAGGTAAGAAGTCATGTAGAACTTCAAGGTTGTTGGCACATTGTTCAATTGTTCATGTATTTCATCACTGATCTGTTTGCCCCAATCAATATGAACTTTTTGTCTCCTTATGATTCTGATGTATTCATACATCCAGTCATGAAAATAGGATGATTCAGGAAATCCCTTCACTCTGCTCAAAAGTGTGATCATATCTCTGACATCTTCCTTTAAGTCACTTCGTGGAAGTCCCTTTAGCCATCTTGAAAAAGTGTGCCTAGGTTCTTTCAACCATTGACTATTAATCAAGTATTTATCCTTGCTCGGATCTGAGTCATAGACCTCCTATGCTTGTTGTATTGAGATGTCAGTGTACTCCATTTGTGGAACTCTGAAAACAATATCAAAGAATTCAAGGTCAAGTCTCAATATCTCATGCCTAGAAGAATCAATCACACTTCTACTTTCCCTAATGTAATGGGATGCAACTTGGAGGAAAATTTTTGTATTATGTGCAGAAGTAGGGAAAGTGGACACCAAATGCAAATTATTGTGCATAGTGGCTCTCAGAGAATCTTCAAGAGGCTTCTTCTCAGTTCTTTCCATGAAATCAACTAGGTGTTGATGACCGACCTCAGTGTCTTTTATCTCATCCACCTTTGAAATCACTACTGTCGATGGATAAACATATTGGTACTTGTATTTCTTTTTTTTTATCCCTTGAAGACGCTGGAGGTCTTTTGGCTATCATTTGAGAGCAATTAAATCAACAAGAAACAACTTTGAGGATCCTCCGATGAGATTTGAAAAGAAACTACAAGATGTGGAATCAACAAACGTTAGTCTAAATACAACATTGGGATGTGTGAAGCGAGCAACGATGTTGAGCAAGTATGAAACGGGTGATGAAGCACGAAAAATGATGTGGGAGCCTAAATATGGGGTTTGGAGCGAAGCTGGAGCAATTTTGGAGTGATAGAAGCAAAAGTAGGAAAAAGTGTAAGGGCGCTGAAAATCAGCACCCTTGCACTTTAAGGAAATTCAACTTGGTGCAATGGCATTGATTTTCAGTACCTTTGCCCTTGAAAAAAGTTAGTGAAATTTTGAAAATGAGATGGAGTATAAAAACCCCGCTTGAGCATTTTCAATGATTTTCTTACATTTGATGAGGCACAAACTTGATGAAATGATGTTAAATTTCAACACCATGATATTTGTGAATGATCTTGAAATGATTTATTTCAAAACCTGCACATGTTTTCTCCTCTTTAGCATTTGGATAGAACTTGTGAGAAGAAAGAGTTTGCAAGGAATGACATGAAACAAGCAAGGACGTGTGTACGAAAACAAGTCAAAAACCCCAAGAGAAAGAAAGAGGGATGCGCGACTTAGAAGAAGAGGGCATGATTTGAAGCCAAAACACATGGAGGAAAGAGAGAAAAACCAAGCACGAACTTGAAGAAGGATTAAGGTTAAAACGTGTGAAAAGAAGGAAGGAAACGATTTCAAAAACAAAGAAACCAAAATCCAAATCAAATCCAAACGTTATTTACAAATTAGGTGTGGAAAATATAGACAAAAGCAAAGAAAATAAAGGAGAAACAAAACCTGTGTACCTGGAAGAGAAAACATGAAAACTCAGCTCGACCCAAAGTTAGATCCTCACAAAAAATGCGTTTTCCAAGTGATAGATGTGTGCCCAACAAAGAGGAATGATAAACAGAGGATAAGAATAAAGTGGAGTAACTTAAAATCACTTTTAAGTGATTTAAAAGTGTTAAAAACTAACTCAAGTCATTCCATTAAAATGAGGCATAAAAAGTGGCATAATCAACGAAAAGTGCACATGAGCCAAAAAATGTCACCCCAGTCATAAAATGACTAAGTTAGGAAGAAAAGTGCAAGGGCACTAAAAATCAGCGCCTTTGCACCAAAACATAAAATCACCTAAGTGTAGGGGCGCTGAAAAAGCCCGCCCTTGCACTTTTGATACTTAGTCAAATTTTCATCAAATGTTGGAGCGATGTTTTTTGGAGCAACTACACTTTTCACTATTTCACTAAGTATCGTCAGTGAAAGCTTACGAAGGTACTCATTTCGAAGGTCTCTGCGAGGTGAACGTAGAGGGATGCTCAAACTGACTGTTTGAGGCTTTAGAACACACTTCAAGGTGAATTAAAAATTGCTTCATTTTGTGTGCTTGAACTTCACGAACCTAGGAAATAGACAAGTTTCGTAGGGGGGTTATCCGTGGAATGAGCGTTGCTTGATTCTGTGATAACACTTTGTCATTGGTTTGGAACTCTAACTATGCATTGCATGGTTTTAGATCCGGGTGTATGGAATTGATACTTGCATGTGTGGAATCAAAACTAATATGTTGATATGAACACCTTAAACTCATAGGGATGATCAAATAAATCCTCCTATAGTGATCCAAAATGTTGATGTAAAATTCTTTCACAATTAACATATTGAAGCATTATTAATCAGTGATATGGACTATAGAAATATTATCTCTCATTAAATCCTTGTAGTTTTTAACTTGTTTCACCTTGCTATTTGAGAATTAAATTCAATAAGGATGGTGGTGTTTACAAATATTTTTTAAGGAATTTGTCAAATCATAAAAATTATGTTCTTACAAAATGACTTTACAATTTTGAGCAAAAATATTGAGGTCAACAAGCAAGCATGCCTTGATCCTAATATGATGTTATGTTGATGTAAAGTCTCTTCTTATCCTATTTTAAATTGGATCTCTATGTGGTCTCATTATTCTTTTCTTTTCATTAATGAATCATTTCATTAGGGTTAGTCTTTAGAAAACCACCCTCACATGTAATTTAGTGCAACTTCTAATTTATTATTTTCGTTATAGCTATTATAAAAGGCAATAAATTTTTGAATTTGAATTTGAATTTTAGAAATGTTTTGTTTAGATCCTCAAGCACAGAGTTGATGCAGATTACTTTTGCACTTTCAAACCCGAGCCAAGTCAATGAGTGGTGAAATTAAGGCATGAAATGAATGTATGGGGATGAGTGATACGAAGACCAAGAGTTGATAAATCCATTTGCCAACTTCAAGGTGAAAATTGTGATTTTACACACTAGTTGATCTAATTAAGAACAAAGTCTAATCATAATGGACCTAAAACATAAGGGAAAAGGACATGGGTGTGGTTTTCACCATTAAATGTTTTCCTCACTTTGACTTGCATGTGAGCTATGTGGAAATGCATGTTAAATTAAAATTATGAAACCAACATGGAAATTAAATATTTTTCTACCACTCAAAGTATATCCATATAAGACAACAATTCATGATGTAGATCATGTGAATTTTCCATCTCAATGATTGCTCCATCACAAAGAGTTGTGAGCATATATTTTACAATGAATAATGCTTGTCAAGCATTTAATAGTGATCATAAATCACAACTTTCTAAAATATTTAAAAAAAACTAAAAGAGTAGGGTTAGATATTTCACATATTACATAAAGTGATAAAAATATTTAATTGTGTTGTAAGGATCTAAATTTATTGATATCTCAATGTGATAAGGCGAAAATACTTGTTAGAAAATGAGTAGCAAACAAAACAGTGCAAATAACAAATACAAACACCCTACACCTCAAGATTGGCCTAGTTGGATAAGAACAACGTAAAGATAACAAATGAAGTTGATTCACCTTGTCTCAAATCGATCCTTTGGTTGGCCCTTCGATATTTGATGTTGTATGCTTCTTTGATGGCAAAATATGCAAGTTGTGAGATGCAATGGGGATGGAAAATAGGTGAAAATGGATGCAAATGCAAGAATTTGGCTAAGTATGGCTCAAGAGAAAATTTTGTAAGAGTTTGGCTAACATAAACGATCTCTTCTAAAATGAGAAAAAAGAGGGGGTATTTATAGAGAATTTGGAATTCTCTAGAGAAATGGATGGTTGAGATTAAACCAACAAGGCCAAGATGTAGGGCTATGGTGAGTTGAGAACTCACAAGCCTTCACATCTTGACATGTGGCATGTGAAGTGGCTTGAGAAAGGTGATGTGTAAGTGAGTTGGAAGGAGAGTACATGACATGGAGGTACTACATAGTACCTTAGGATTTGGAAAAGATCTCCTCATAAAGGATGTCCTTGTCCCCATGTGGGTGAGAGGACATGTGAGGAATTAAAAATTCCCCAAATATCCACATGGAAATAAGAGAAAGAATTTAAAATTCTTTTGGAATGCATTGGGGGATTAAATGTGAATTAAAAATTCACATGGGGAATGGAGTGCCTTCTCCAATAGGAGAAATCCTTTAATAAGGTTGAACTAGGACACATTCCATAAATGACATGGAGATTAGGTTGACCTAACTGAGTGATTAAGGTTGTGCAAGTACCCAATTAGACAAATTAATGACATATTAGAGGCAAGTGGGAAATTATGGAGGATGTGACCCTAATGATGATTAGGGGTGTGCACATTTTAACCATAAATTAATTATGATTAGAAGAGGGTTAGATGGTTAAAAGGGATTAGAGACCAACTTGCAAAAGTTGGAGGATGTGACAATGAGAGAGAAAGTGAGGAATTTTAAAAATAAATTTAAAATTCCAAGAGGTAATATGACTAAATTAAATAAAGTGATATAATTATTTAATTTAGAGAGGAAAAAGGGGAAAAGTATTTATTAAATTAAATACTTTGGAAACCTTATGCAGGACACGAAAAATTAATTAAATGAATGATTTAATTAATATCAGCAAAGAGAATGAAGTGGATGAGCAAAGGGGTGGTTAAGGAGGCATCTTTGACCGTATGGAAGTCGTCAAATTTAGATGTCTACACCCATAAAAGGGGTTCCAACTTTATGGATGAATGTAAAATAACTCTATTTGGATATGGATGAGGTGTCAAACATGTCCATATAGACACATAACAAGATTTGAGTCTATAGATAACACAATAAAAGGTCTCTAACTATGTAAATATATTTTATCTAAATATTGTTATTAAGATTTTTTTGGTATCGAAAAATGATCATATCTACATTATTATTATCAAAACTATGATAGATGTTAGAGATAATGTATTTCCCTCTAATTGGTTGCATATAGGTGATGCAAGGAATTAGAGGAGATGAGAATATATATAAGCATGATAAACCATGCTTTTTAGAAAAAGATATCATTGTATGATAATCCTATGAACACATAAGTTGAAGATAATCATTGGGACAATTATTAAATTTTATCCTTGATAAAGGAAAATGATAAGTCAAGGATAGCTATTTGATATTCATATAAACATATCAAGCACGTAGTAATCATATAAGGTACATCACATGTGTAATAATAGAGAATGTAATAAAATACACATCAGAAATATACTAATCATTAATTATAACATCATGTGAAGCAATCAATCACATAAAAATGGTAATGTAAGCACAATAAATATGTAAGGTGTATCAACATATAACATCATGTAGTCATAGTAAACATGTGAAACAATGGGTGTGGCATAATCATGTAAGTGCATAAAATCAAGGTGATGAGATGCTCCTAATGTTTCTCACATTGACAAGGAAACCATAATAAATATGATCTAATTCCTATGTGGATTGGAGGGGAAGCCTATAATTAGGTGATAATCTACAAGTTTGCAAAATATATAAATGAGACCCTAAGATAGAATTAAATACACATTGTATAGACATTGAATTCTTAAAAATAAAAATGTTATGTTGAAGAAGATATGTACAATGACATGTATACAATAAATATGTTGGTTTGGTCATTCATTTCTTATACCTTGCATTTCATGCCCCAACTTTCACACAACTAACAATACACAACCACCAATTTTTTTTGAATAAAAACATATGAACACTAACCATTAGCATTCACACATAACACAGTCACATAGTAATGATAAAGTGAATATTAAATACACCTAGCAACATAGATTTTAGTATTATATATCTATATTTATTCTTAACATCATTACTCATAGCAACATATAAATTTACTATTATTGCTATTTACCCACTGTATATTTGTCCACCAATGTTTACATGATTATCAAAATTTCTCTCCCAACTTGTTAACTCTAACAATTGGTCACTCATTTCCTATACCTTGTACTTATAGGTATTTATACAAGTGGTTCATCAACTAGTCATTAACAATATGTTGACATGTGTCACATGCATATGGTACACACTATCATATACACAAGATATTGATAGGTGTTGAACCTACATGATGCTCATTGTTTGATGAGAAACCTAGTTGTATCAAAGGAATGTGTGTCACAAAGATTGTCATGTGTCAAAAACCTATGGTTATTAAATAGCCATTAACTAATAATTACATGTGTAACCACAAGCAAGGCCACATTATATATTCAAGTATGAATATTTAAGTGCCACTACAAGAAATCTAAAAAACTAAGGTTACATGTAAGGTGCTACTTGGATTATTCACCTCTTCTTTAGAAAAAATGGTCCTCACTACATTGATGTTGAGGTAAGGAAACCATGTGAGAAGTTACTATGATTTTTACTACTTTGATCAACATACTATCTAGTTCAGACTATACAAAATAGTTGATGTGTGTTGATATAATTGTGTGCCATCGTGTCCATGATCTCATCTATTATAGTTAGATTGGGATAAATAGAACACCTATGTGTGGGTGGTGACATTATTTATTATCTAGGATATGGGATATTGAATAAGAAGGCATTGACTAAGGGGGTTACATTAAACATGTCAAAATTGGGAGTTACAAAGCATCTTCTCAATTTGATGTATATGACATAAACATTAAATCCCCTTATAGAACACCTAGTATTTAATGAAATAATCTATGATATTTGTGACATATAAGAAGGGTGTAAGAGATGTAAGAGGATTCAATTACTCTTTTGAGATGCTTGACCATGACCATATAGGTGTTACATTTTTTCCACGGACAATGGATTTGACTCATGCTTTTGGATACCACTTGATCATTTCTTGTTTCAAAATTTTATATATTATAGGAATAGGATAGTAGATAGTAGTGTGCTTTATTGTAAATACTCCTATATTAGGGAAAATGAACTGTATTATTGTACTGTGTTGTTTGGAATAATAAAATCTCAGATCTCATTAGGGTGGAACCTTTTCCTACAAGGGCATATCCACGTGTATTTGGTGTCTATATGGTTTCAATTTACAATTTTACTAATTATTTAGAATGTCTTTCCATTGTTTCAATTAATATAAATTTATTGGCTTAATCATGCATTGTAATTGGATTAAATCACTACATTGTAAATATTTAACTATGGTGTTTACCTTTTTATTTCAATACATGATAGGATATGTCAAGGGGGGTCACTAGTTGGAACCCAAGACATGTCTCAAAAGGATTATGCCTCGTATAACTATGAAGAACTCTATTGTAGTCATGCTATATGTAGGGCAAGCTATCATCCCAACTGTGTAGGTGCACAATTTTATGAATGAGCACGGGGTAATCTCATAATAATGAGTCCCAAGTTTTGGCCAAGATGGACATTTATATCAATATTTTTAACTGAATCTTCACCTTCTGAAACCTACAACAAATAAACCGTTAAGAATTTGAAGATGATGTGAACTAGTGATTTGTGGTAATTTATGTGTAGATTCTTTTTCTTTTAATTTTATGAATAAATCATGAATATTTCAACATTTCCTTTAATAAATAGTTTTAAATAGAAAAAAAACATTTTCAAAAAGTAACATTTATGTCGTCCAACATAACTTTTTTTCTAGAAAGGATGAAATTCTAATTTTTAAAATATAGATTCTTAGCATTAATATCTAGGACAAGGATATTTTTTCATAATTTTTTGTTACATTTTTTTTTTAATTAATTTTTGAAGTCACTATAACTATAATTTGGACATAGGTGTATGTCGTCCAACATAACTTGTGTATATAGATCGAAATCCATTTTTTTTGGGTGAAATAAAGACATCAATACCTAGGGCAAAGGTATTTTTTGATTTTTTTTACAATGTTTTACTATTTGTCCACCTCCATAGAATGAAGAACTTGATGTTCAGTGAAAAATTTATGTTCAGTGAAATTTAAAAATTAAATACATGATAAAATGAAAATATATCAAAATTATACTTGTCAAGTTAAGTACATCTAAAGGTCCAACCTAGGGTTTGAAACTGGATTTTTTGAGGAAATTTTGATGTAGAAACCAAAGCTATCTAGCTAAGGCCCTTAGGTCGAAGGTACCTTCAACTGAATATTTTACCTTCGATCAAAGGTACCTTTGAATGAAGGGCTTATTGCTCGAATACAAAATTATTATTAAATTGCCTTTGATCGAAGGTCATAAAATTAAATAATTTTTATTTAATTTTAGCAACTAACCTTTGATTGAAGGCCAATTTAGCTAATGTTCCAAAAGAATATGTCTATTCGAATTACATGTATATATACAAGGTCAAATTTTGGGATTTTAGTATCAAAAAATAAAGGAAAATTCGCAAGGTATGTTCAAAAGGTCATTTTTTTTTTAAGTGTTTTACAAATTTGGAATGTGGAATTGGAAAAGAATTATCAAGATCAAATTTTACAAAGAAGATGGGAAATCCAAAGAACAGGAAAAATAAGGTTGCATGATATCATTCAGAAGAAAGGAAACAACAATTGCATGAAAGAAGGATGCAAAGGTATTATCCTCAAAAAGATCAAAAAGAAGGTATGTATATTTTATATCATAAATTATGAATTTTTTTTCAATTAAATCTTGTTCTAGATAATATTAGGATTGGTACTTGATCAAATTGTTTTCACAACTTCTTTTACTATGTTTTACACTCATTTTAGATGTCCACTTTGTATTTTTTTAGCCTTGTTTTGAATTTTTTTTATCCCTATCTAACCATGTTTATCCTTGTTCATCTTATATTTGAGTTGTATGTCCCCTTATAAATACCTCTTTGGTAATAAAAAAAAGATGAAAATTCACCTTTAGCCATGTTAACTTTATCTCCTTAGACTTCCTTATAGAACAAAGCCTCCTAGCGTTAAATATTAGTCACACCCCTAGTGTACATGTCTGAGCCATGTCTTCTCACATTCCTTAACTAGAGGGGATAATTTTGATGAGTTTTAGCCACCAAAATTAATGTGTCTCATTTATAATCCACCTATCATGAATCCAATGTTCTCCTACCCTAAAACCCTTAGAAAACATATAAATAGATCCCTCTTCCTCCACTTCTCATCATCATGTATCCATAAGAATTTTGTGTTGAAACAATGAATTTGTTGTGCAAGCACTCTTTACATCCATCTCTTATCCATCCCAAACCCTTAGAACCTCCATTTTCATTCCCAATCTACATACACCCTAGCTACTATCCTATTATGTCCAAGGCCATGTAACCTATGGTAAATTACTAAGTTAGAGCTATTTCTCTAGTAGGGCCAACTTTGCAGAGTTTACCTCCAAAATTTCATGGAAACTTCCCTCAACATTTCTCAACTCAAATCAATTTTCAATCTTATTTTTCTATAAGTGTATCTGATGTTCCAATTCCTCTATTTTCTATTCACTTTTAGGTAGTATTATTTTTGTACAATAACCACTTTTTTTCTTTTTCTTTATCTCTATTGTGTGCAAGACCAAGTGACAAGTATTTTTATACTCCACAACACTTAACTAGTATAAATATAAATATTTTCATGTCATCACTAGTATCCATAAGACACCAAGGACCTCTTTGTAGTACCTTTAATATATATTATTTTGGAGACTAATGTGTGAATATATTATCCTACCTTTAATTCTAAGATATATTTT
Organism: Sequoia sempervirens; assembly: GCA_007258455.2. Taxonomy (NCBI): domain Eukaryota; kingdom Viridiplantae; phylum Streptophyta; class Pinopsida; order Cupressales; family Cupressaceae; genus Sequoia; species Sequoia sempervirens. Next base: position 253,196,625 of record VDFB02047230.1, on the reverse strand, counting down.
ATTGTGTAAAGTGATGATGTAATGTGATATCTAAATGACCTAGGGGTGACTCCCTTAAATATGGACCCTTTGAAATGCTCAATACCTTTTAAGACCCCTTTAAGAATATCAATGTTTGTACACATTAGTTAATTCTAGGACACCCTAAAAATAGAAATCCATGTTTAAATTGGTTAATTGTAGAAGGACCACTTTAAGAACATAAATGTGTGTCAAAAGCAAAATAAAACAAGAGGAAAATGTGTTAGGATGTGCACATTTTTCTCTACACTATTATAGGAGTCCCATATATTTTTTCCCAATTATTAACTTTAAGTTCCTAATTATTAACACTATCTCATTCTAAAAGTTCATAATCACCTTGATGATCGGGCACCTATAGCAACATAATCATCAACAAGTGGATGGGCACATGTGTCGAAGTGGTAGAATGGCTAACTACTAGACTCTGCAAATCTTCACTATAACACTGACCCACAAATGAGGTAACATCTACCAAGGGGATCCCCAATTGATGAGATCACACCATAAAATCTCATTAGGCTATCAAACAATCTATAACATGTATCCTTCAAAATCTGGGAATCATGTGTAATATGGTCTATATCAGCTAAATATGGGATGCTTGTCACAACATATACATCTGAATGAGTAGGCAACGATCTACATGTATGTTTCATCAAATCTCGGCCCACATGATCTGTAGATATTTGTTGAGCCTAGACTATAATATCAATAATACCATGAATGAAACAATGGCAACTTGATCTCCAATAGGGCTAATGGATGGAGTGACAAAAAACATCCTCTACCCAACCAAGGCCCTATAATTTGGGGCTTATCGATCTGCATGTCGATATGCATCTCTATCACATACCCTACCACACCCCTATCCCAAATGATATGGTAAATCCAAATAGTTAACACTAAGGACTAAATGGATCTAAACATATAACTATTGTGCAGAATATAATGGAATCTGGTCATTATTTGGATAACGAACGTGTGCTACAAGAAATCATGGATATATCAAAGGGGCCATCCTAGGATCTATGCACCTAGTACCCTAATACACCCTCACCTAAGATCTAGTGGAATACTAGGGAAAACATTCGGTTTTGATAGTTTCCTTTGGCACTCTAAGTTGGACTGTACTCAAAGGAACATCACTTGAAACCTCATCCCTCATTCGAGTAAGGACATATGCTAAAGTGTCCCTAGAATACGCATACACACCTCCTAATGACTATCTAATCTTAACTAAACTCTCTAAAATCTTCTCACAATTACTTCTGTAGATCCCCATGGTTGAAGGGTCAACTAAAATCAAGCTCAATCTCTAAATATCTGCATCTATATGTACCCAAAGGTCATCCATATCGATGCACTACATAGAAATCAATTAAGTTCTAATTTTAACTCAAGCACATGAATGTACATAGGCCTGGATGTATGTGATATGACTTGAAAATTTAACTTTAGCTAATGTTAATTTAGAATAAAATTAAAAAAATATGCATATACATTGAAACATAAATCAAACTAAAATAACATATGAATTAGATCTAGAACATGATGATTGGACATTTAAATGAACATGAATTAGAAAATGTATCATGTTTGTAATTTTTCAAGGAAAATTTGGCATACTTGGATGAACTTTAGGACCTGTGTTTTAAAGAGAATATTAGATAGCTAATCTACCTAGGTCTATTTTAGACTAATATTACCTTGATTTTAAACAAGACAAGGCCTTCAATCAAGGATCACTTAAAGAGGCTTATAATACTTTTTAATTAGAACCATGACTATAGAGATCAATTTAAAATAAATACACTAAATTGATAAGTGATTATATACCAATGGACCTAGATTGTGATATTTCATATTAAATTATGTTCAAGTACATATTCTTAAATAAGGAAACCAATAACACAAAGAAGTTGAGGCCAAATGTCAAATGAAGTGACAATAGGAAAGCCTAAATTGTTAGCACAAATGGCTTAATGAAAATACAAAATAGTACATGGATAGAGAAGATAACGACAATATTTCCAAGGAATTATATTAAAACCACTTGGTATCTCAAATAAGATGTGATATATGGAGGAAATGGGGTGGTGATTGGCGGATAAGAAGGGGTAGCCAAACTACCAAAATTGGTAATAGGTGAAGGGTTATTCTATATAATCAATCCTTGGCACAAATTGAAGATCCTATTCTAACTATCAAATGATGCCTTGAACTATTAGGTTATTATGCATGTTCCTATCAAATCTAATCCATCCAATTTGGTATGGACCATCTTATGGAAAGAGAAAATATGGAGCTAGCCTCAAGTTATGATGCTTGTGATGTGAGAACATGCATATTCTTATCCTAAACTCAATGTAGATTTAATCTCTAAATCATATCTTGATGATTAATTGTGAACATAATATTTGTATATTCATGTAAATTGGAAATTCAAATCTAAAAGTGCAGTCCTAAATTCTAAAATTTATGTGTATATTTTGAGACAAATGCCTCTAACAATAGGATCTTTGAATATAAATTTTATTGTATGTTAATTTACCATGTACTACATTGAGGTCCTACATGGAGTACAAGTAGGATAGCTGACTAAAGGGTAAAAAATCAAGATAAATTGATTGAAGGGTAAAATTTCCAAGATAACTAAGTGAACCTAAGAAAAACTCATGAAAAAATGGGCTAAGTTGAGGTAGTATATAATTTTAGTAATGGAGGAGTGAAATTACAAGAATAAATGAGGATTGAATTAAGAGAATTGGGAATTATTTAAAATTTTTGGTCAGGTAACAGGTGAAGGCTTATTCTATATAATCAATCCTTGGCAAAAATTGAAGATCCTATTCTAACTATCAAATAGTACCTTGAAATATTAGGTTATTAGGAATTCCTATCAAATCTAATCTCCTTTTGAGTTTTTTTATTCTTGCCCTTCTAGGTCTCCTTTGAATAGTATTGCACATCTACATATTTGAAATTTGGTGGATAGTGCAATCATGCTTGACATACCATCATCCTCATCAATTATAGTCAAAAAATTATTTACTACAACCCTTTGGTCTTACCCTTCTAAGTTTCAATAAATCCTAGGACATTAAAAAGTGTATCTATAATGCTCCAAATTCATGATTTCTTGAAAACAACAAATTATTAGATTCTTAGGTTCAAATGGAGATAGACTAAATTGGATCTTCTATTAATTTGATACAAGCATAATAATTCTCTAGCTAGAGACTTAACTCATTGGGACTAGAACCAATTCCTAAATTACTCGTTAAAAAATTAGTGTTTCATATTGGAAGAGTATAAAGGTCTCTATCAATTAAGAAAATGCATAAAATATTTCAACTTGTGTATGCAACTTATATATATCCTAATTATATATGATCAATGCTTCAAAATTTACATGTGGCATGTATATGTAAATGTAATATGATAATTTAATATTGCCTAGGCATCATCTTCAAATATTTAAATATATGACACACTTATGCATATTGAATTTTACAAGTGAAACACTTCCTACTTAAATTGAAGGACTAAAGAAGAGAGAAAATATATCAATTAAAATACATGTTTAATCAAATGAGACACTCTAAGATCACTAAATCCATGACATTCCCAATGAGTCACTATAATCATGAAGATGCATAAAATAGACGACTATGAGTTAAAACAACATGCTAAGAAAGGGTTTTAGGAACATGAAACAACAATATATATACAACCAGGTAGAGAAGACCTACTAATCACAAAGAGAAAATGTTGATAGTTTTCATAATATTTATGAAAATCACCCAAATACATAAATATTACCATGCTTGATTATAGGATCCTTTTGCACAAAAGCTATCATGCATAATTGAAACCAATACTTCAACCCTCTTATAAAAGATGTCCATAAGTACTTGTTAGAACCACATTCCAATTACAAAATAGGATATCTTCATAGGTGCATCTAGGGATAAAATTTTTGTGGCAATTGAGAAATTTAAATTGTTTTAGCATTTATTAGTATATTCAAGTAGACTTAGAACAACACACATGTGATGTACCCATGTGCTAATGGTATATATGTCAAAATATTCCTACTTTCCTAGAAAAATCTAGTCTAGCAAGGGAATATTTGATGGACTATTGTCTTTGCAGGGAAGAGGGCCTAAGAAGTTATACTAACTTAAATGATTAATTGAATTAGGTGCCACATCACTTTTACTCACTTTTTGAGAAAAATATGCATACTTGATGCACTTGGTTGATAGGTTGATCTAGGTGAGACCTACATCTATGTTTCAACATGCACATAATTCACTTGGTTGTATTGAATATGTCAAATCCATATGGTTTCATTGTAAATGTGGCACAATAATTATCATTTGTGAGATGTCTATGGCACGTCATATATTAAAATTGTATGGAGCCATTTCCCACATGGTGCATATCTAGGATCAAGTGCACTATTTTACATGTATGTTATTGATGAACCAATAAAAATGAGTACACAAGTATATCATATAATATACTATGATATTTATTATGTTTATGATACAATTAGTGAAGATATATAAATCCATTGAACTATTGTGTGAGGCTACACTTCAATTTGTGGGGATGAAAAGGAACCTAGATAAAACCAAAATAAATATGATATGTGCCAATGAAGGGAGCATTAGAAGAAATTAATGTAGCCTGTTGTGAACAAATCATCATTACCACAAGTAAAATTGAGTTATGAAGGAGCTAACTAAAAAGGTAAAATGGGATTGTGAAGGAGCCAACACAATAGAATCAACATTAATTAGGGTGTGAAGAAGTCATAAAAAACAACATAGACCAATTAAGGATACAAAGGATCCATTATAATAATTATAATTTTTTTAAGGAAATAAAGGATGCACCAAAATTATACTTGTCATAATATATATCCCCTAAATGATTGTGTTTAAAGGATGTAACAAATTGGAGCTTGGGAAGATAAAAATTTATCCCCTAAACGATTTTACCTTGCAGGGTTTCCAATGGAGAGAATTTTTCCACTATATTAGAGGTTGGAGTTTTATGTGGGAAACAGAGAGATTTGGCAGCCATGAAGATATTTTTGGGCATAATGACTACCCAGTATGGAGGGATTTTTATGGTTTTTTTTTTAATCAAAATGAGGGAATTCAAGAGAGAATATGCATGAGTAGAGGAAGCATAATAGGGAAGAGTTGGAAGGGAATAGCTCAGATAAAACAAAGTGAGCGCAAAAACTTTTCCATGGGTATGTATAGTTTTCATAATTTTGTGCATAGAATGAAAACCCTGAAGGTCTTTTTCATTCAACTCATGATACTAGTTGTAATTGATTCCTTTCATGCATAATTCAATATAGTTAAATGTTATCTCTACTCTTAAATTTTCTAATGTCATGATTTTACTAGCATTGTTGAAGGAATGTTAAGTTAATGGTTTTTAAGATTTGCATGCATGTATTTCAAGGTAAGTGTATCTAGTAGGAACATGAAATTATTCTATGACTAAGAATGAGTTATATATATAGCAGATATATAAATTCTTGTTTCATATCTAACCTTGTTTATTTACATTGAAATGTATTAAATGTATGGTTTACAATGCAAATTAATTTATAAACCCTAGTTTACAATACAAATTTATTTATGAACCCTAGTTTACAGTGCAAATAGATTACTTGGTAATTAATTTAACCCTAAATTACAATGAATTTAACCTAAATAACAGTGAATTTAACCTAAATAATAGTGAATTTAACCTAAATAATCAGAATTTAACCCTAAATTACAAGCATAAATGGCAACGCTTATCTTAGTCTACACAATCTTCCTTCACTATAAGCAGGCACCTGCTCACAACTTGGTCAAGTATTTCCCTTACAGCTCACAACAGGGACCTATTGAAAGCTCAGTTGCTAGGTAACTTGTTAATTCTTCCAAGTTTGTAAAGCTCAGTTGTCAGGTAAAGTTCCACCAAATGAACCAACAAACTATTGTTGTTGGTTCATATAATCGCCAAAATAAAAACAATAAAATAATGCCTTCGATCGAAGGTGTCTTCGATCAAAGACATTATTTAATTTTATTTTTTAAATAGCAAGAGACTTCGATCGAAGGCGTTTATGTGCAGACCTTCAAATAAAGGTCCTTCATTCAAAGAAAAATCTTTAAATAAAGGTTTCTTAGTAAATCTTCTACTGTCCCTCCAAAAAATTTATTGTCCCTAAAGTGGAACTCATTATTGTGATTTCACCCCAATAGGTAAACCAATGTGCAATTTACCACTTTGGTTTGACCATTAGTCTAAGGATATAAGGCTATGGAATGGTTAAGCTAAGTTTCCAACATGTCCAAAGACTTTACCAGAAGTGGTCACAAATCTTGGTTCGTGATCAAAGACAATGGATATCAAAGGCCTAAATTGAATCCACACATGATGGAAGAAGACACGCATGTTGATAGTATTCATTCTAGTAGCCATTGCATTCATTTTGGATAATCTATCAACTAGAAAACATATAGTCAATTTTTTGTTTGGTGATTGGTAGGTCATTAAGAAAAAAATTGGTGATAGGCTCCAAAGGGCACTAGGGTACTACTATAGGAGTACAAAGGCCCAATGTCATGTTGGCAGGTTTGATGATGCAACAAGGTATACAAGACTTGGTATGGTTCTCAAATTCAATGTGCATGTGAGGTTGGTAATTTTTTTGCTGAAGTATGGAAAGTGTTTTGCTGATGCCAAGTTGAAATGTCATCTTGGAGTAGTGCAATTACCAAATCAAGCATTGGTGTTGCATGCTAAAGGAACACAAATATATTTGAGCTTTCAAAAAATATTTTCAAATATATAAAATCCCCATTATGCATACACTTAACATAGGCACTATATAGGTCTTCAAAAAATTAGTATCAACACAATATTATGGTGCCTGCTCATCAAAGTTATGGTTTTGTAAGTATAACATGGTGATGAGTGCATGGATTGATGACATATTGAGGTAGTCTACAATATTATTAACACATCCCTTCTTACCATAAACCACTAGGTGGAACTATTAAAGTAAATTCATCCACTTTATATTCCATGCATTATCCAATTTGATTTATGTGTACACGAATTAGAGTGGTTGATAATAAAAAAAATGATGGTCTCTTTGTCAAGGATGTAATGATGCCATTGCTTAACTACTTGAACACTAGTGATTTTGATAAGTAGAGTATCTTCACAAAATGTTGAATATTTTAGAGTTGCATGTTATGTGTTCATGATGAAGGAGAACTATGTCAAATGCATAGTCTATTGTAGTTATTTGAATCTCAAAGGGGTGGTAAATATCTAGCAAGGTCAACATGGGTAAAAAATAAAGGAATTACTTGATATCTTCAAAGGTGATACCTAATTTGCTACATATAACCTAATTAAGGGTCCAAGAAACATGTGAAAACCTAATAATGAACCTATAGTAGAAATTGGTGAGGTTGAGAAAATTGTACAATTTAATGTGGTTCCACAAAATAGGCTAGTCAATATCACTTTAGACTTTCTCAAATAAACATCAATGCCAAATTTGTTGATGATTTAACCAAGTTAATGGACTCTATGGTGAGAAAAAGTGCACTTTTTATTGTCTTGTAATTTTTCTTGATGTAGTATTTTTAGTACTTGTGAAATGTGTTCCACATGCTCCTCCCAAGTCTTGTCAAATAATAGTATGTTGTCTAATTAAAGGTTGAAAAAGTTGGTAAAATAAAGTAGGATTTCATTCATCAATGCATAAATGTGTATGATCATTAGTTAGGTAAAAAGACATAACCATCCACTCAGATTTTTCATGTCTTTTTCAATGCAATATTCTAGATGTCTTCAAATTGCACTAGAATCTAATCATATTTTGACTTAAGATCAAACTTGGTGAGATAGTGTACACTACAAATATAATCCAAGACATCATAAAAGTAGGGTAGGGATTCCTTTTTTTACCAAAATTTTATTGAGTGTGTGTTAGTCAAGAAAAAGGTGTCATGTGTCATCCATATTTGGTGCTAGCATAATTAGATGATTGAATGGGGAAGAGCTTGGCCTAATATTTCCCTGATTGAGAAACTATTATGTTTAGCAATGAATTTTTATTATTATAACAAATGGTGTATTGTGGAATGTGTTATAAGAATCATGTGATATTTGAGGAACTCATTACACCATTAAAGTATTGTGTCAAGTTATTACTACTATGATGTGTTGGGTGTGGAGTAGCATGTTGTGAGAGCGTGCTTGACTAATTACATTTATTTTTTTCATAAACCAAGAGAAGAATAAACTTTTAATTGTGCATAGTAATCCTACAATATTTATATTTTGAAATTAGAGTGATTATAGACTACGGTGACATTTCACATAGGTTGAAGTATATGTTACCAACATGAATTTTCTACCATTGTAGCTCAATATTATAAAGACCTTCCTAGTCTTGTGCAAAGGGTCTATGTATAAATATGATACAAACCTCTAGAGGTGTGGCATTACAATTGAATATGTTTCATATAGGTTTAAAATTATAATTTAAAGTGCATTGGTGACTTACTTGGATCTCCTTACCTTATTCTAGTTATCCCAAATAGTATGGGGTTGGATGCATGCTGGTGGAGAGTATGAGGCATTCCACTAAGTTTTATGTAATCATCTTATTTGGATGATGCTTTTGATGATGAGATGCACAAGTTGGTCATTCACTCACACTTAGTGTGGAAAAGCCTCTCACATTCTCCTAAAGTGTGTGCTAGAGTTAGAGCTTTGAAGCATTATGCCTCTTCATCAATCTCCTCTTTATCATCAAGATCTAGTGTTGTCTATCCAACAAGGGTTTTTTATGCATGAAAATCTATGTTTTTAACAGAGCTAGAGAAGTATAGGCTACACCATTATTCACCATGTGGTTGTTACCCTTTGCCTCTACATGTGTTGGGAAATATAGGATTAGTATAAGCAATCATAAATCTTACTATATATTTTGCACAAACATGTTTTGGCACATGATGCAAAAGGCTTCTCTAGTGTAGGTGTGTTCTCCCATAAATAAATGTGTTGCTACTTCATCTATATTTTGTCTTCTAATTTGGATGCATTACAAAAAATTTAGCCTAAAGTGTTTGATGTGAGGAACTTCGTGTTGGTGCAAATTAGAGGTGTGATTTTATTTATCAAGTAATGGTTATTTTTTAAAACCCTCGGTGCATTTTCATCTTGTTGTACAAATGGTTGTTATTTCACCAAAATATCGACCTGTTAATGCCTGATACAACCACTAGAGTTAATGAATCCATAGGAGGCGGTTAGGCCATGTCACGAACCCGAGTGTTACACTGCATACCATAAGGAGACCAAGGGCACACACCTTGCAACAATCCACCCCTAGCGCAAGTGAGGGGTTCAAACCCATGACCTAGGATTTGATACCAATTGTTGTACAAATGGTTGTCATTGCACCAAAATATCAACCGTTAATGCTCAATATAGCCCCCAGAGTTAATGAATCCATGGGAGGCAGTTAAGCCATGTCATGAACCTGAGCACTGCATTGCACAACACAAGGAGACCAAGGGAACACACCTTGCAACACATCTACCATTACAAAAAACTATTATTGGTGTTCACAAGAATGCTCAAATGTTTAACAAGTGTGTGATCCTTTTGTAAATATTGTGAGTGCATCTATGTGAGCATGTAAATAAATTTCCTTCTCTAATACCAATTATTTAAGCCCCAAGTGTATTAGATTATTAGAGAGAAAACCTACATATTATATGGTATTATATAAGTTTAAAAAATATATAAATGAATCCCTAAGATAGAATTAAAATACACATTCAATAGGTTTGGAAGACTTTGAAAGGAAATATTGGGGAAGATATGCATAATGACATGTATGCAACAAATATTTTGATTGGTTTTCCTTTGCAAGTACATTGTATCATGTAGGTATTTATACAAATGGGTCATTAGCTAAGCCTTAATAATATGATAACAAGTGTCATGTGCATATAGTGTGCTCTATGATGTGGACAAGGAAACAATAGACCTGTTGAACTTCTATGCTCTCAATTGTATCATAAGAATATATAATAAAAATGTTACAAATGTTAGAAATATGTGGCATCAAATTGGGCATTAACTAAACATGAAATGTGCAACCATTAAAGGTCACATTATGCATGCAATTAGGAATGCGCAATGACACAAAAATGTTGTGCACAAAAGACAAAAAATAGAGTTTTGTTATATAGTGTGAGTGTTGAGAGGTGTGTATTAAGAGATATTGAGCTTACAAGTGATACTGTTGGAAATGTGAAGACTAAGGCTATGTGCGATGTCATACCCAAATCATAATAAGAAGTATAATTCATCATAAGTATAATAAATGCAAGTATTGGAATGCCAATTAAGCATTTCCAAATGATCATAGGATGTGAAGTAATTATATGAGAGGATCACCTCAAGTCACATATATAGCAATAAGTAGCTCTTAAAAGGATGTCCCTTGTGATCATTTAGGTCGTAAATGTAGATTTGGTAAAATAAGGAGTGTAGTAAATGCACTAGCATGTATTTTTATGAAAAAATATGTCAACATTATATCATGATCAATAATATTTTTCATTGTGAATAACATCATCTTGTATAAAGCATAGAGGGTTATGTTAAAAAAGTTGCTTCATGGTAAATGCAATTCCACTAGATATAGGAGATTAAACTATGATAATAACATTTAATTTGTATATTCACATTTTGTAGCGAAATTTTCTAGACTTATCAACATGGTGCATCATGGAAGCCATAATCCCATTTGCACTAACAAAGTATTAATTCAAATTGACATTAGTGACTTGTTGAAAGAGAGAAGCATCATTTTTTCTCTTTTTTTGTAAAATATTTCAAATTTGACAAGTGATCAGAGTAGCATAAAATTAGGCTAGATATTTTTTATTTTATACTATGATATCCACAAATCTAATCTCATTCTTACAAAAGAAAACATGTATTCATGGGTCTATTTCAGATATGATTCACGGGTATGACTAACACCCATGAATTTGAACTGAGTTTATCAAATTTTTAATTTATTATAAATTTTAACATTTTTTTTTCTTTCATGGGATTTAATGATTGATTTTTAATCATTGTGTGATGTAGGGTGAGATTGAGGTGCATGAGAAGTCTAATATCTATTAGTTTCATAACCTTTAAGAATTATTTCTTATTCTAGTTGATATTTAGATGGTGAATAAATGAAGTTAGAGCATGCACAATATATTCCATCATTTTGTATATTGTGAATGGGTTGAAATTTTTTTTGAAGAGGTTGTAGTCAAACATGAACACCTTTCATTTTTCCCTTGGAGAATTGATAGTCACACTAGATGATGTTTAGAATATATAGAGACTACCCATCAAGGGTCAACAAGCGACTATAAATTATCATACTAATATGTAGTAGAAAGGTAGGGCTTTATACCTTATTTCACAAGCAAGCCTAGTCATGCATGGGATGGAGTTCCATTATTATATATTACAATAGGAAATGCATCTAAAAAATGAGGTTCATTAATTTCTTATGGTGTCATTCGTTTATTTTCAAGACGTGGAATGCCATGATACTATATAATCATGGTGTAGGTACATGATGATGCATTTATATGATGACCTACATACATTTATGGAGGGCCATGATTAAACACTTCATTCCACAAAAATCCTACAAGGATGGGTGTATGAGCACATTTTTATTCCTCATCCTTTGAGTAGATCAAGTGTTATAAAGGATGAGATGCCAAGATGTTATAGATGGGACATTAGTTGCATGGGGAGATGGAGACAACATACCACTTGATTTTTTTAGAGGTGTATATTTGATAGGTTGACCATATAGAGATATGTCATGATGAATAGGGGATGTAGAATAAATGAGCATACTATGGTAATATAAATAGTACTATGGTCACACAATGACATATTTAGAGTGTTTTCACTATAAGTAAATATTAAGGTTGTTTGGGATCCAATAAGGCATGCCCTTGAAGCTTCATATTTATAGAAGAATCAATGATCATTTATTTGACAGGGGGAGATTGATAGGCCATCTTTAGAATATGATAAGTGATGATGAGGTAGTTGACCTTGCTATAACCATCCTAGGAGATGACATGGGATGTTTTGTTAAATATCGATATTATCAATGGAGGATGTGCCCCTTGCCTCTATGTCTATTAGATGTGGGATTAGTAGCAAGAGAAGCAAGGGATGAGGTATAGGTAACAATAAGTGGAAAGGAGGGAGACAAAGGAGAGGCTTATTGTGAAATGAACCTATTATATTTGATTAGTGAAGATGACTTAGGTACATAATATACATTCCCCTCATAATATAAATAGTGTTATTTTATGATAAGTGTTATGACCCTATGTGTGATGTGCAGGTACCATTGACAACTCATGAACTAATCATTTTCACCATAGAATTTTTAACTTGCAGTATACTTGTGGTACCTTACATGCATATTACTCATGACCATGTTCATGTCAACCATTTTTATCCTATCTTTGATCCAATTATCCAAGTGTAAGAGGCAGACACATAAGAAATAGGTGAATGTACCTCCTTATAGGTAGAGAGGGATACTAGTTATATAGAATGATGTAGTGAGGATGAGATAAAATTTTGGGAGAGAATAAGAAATATGTATTTATCAATATGTTATTTATGTGCAAAGGGATAGAATTAAGGCAAAGTTGGAATAATTCAAGACATATGTAGTGAGGTATACATGAGGAGGTGATGTCATGACTCTCGTGGTATTATCATAGCCAGAAGATATAAAATAGAGCAAGTAGAGATAAAAAAAATCACGAGGAAACATTTCTTTCCAAAAAAGTTTTTGGGAAAAGTATCAACATATTTTAGTAATGGCGTCGAGCAGGAAATCCTCCGGGGGTAGTTTTTTGAATCCTGACGTAGAGGAGGGTGATGGCAACGGAGATGGGGATGGTGATAGGGTCTCTGTTTGGGGTTTTTCACATCCTGCTCTGTGATTTTGAACGGTTGCGCAAGTGGGGAAGGTTCGTCGGGTCCTTGCCTTGCCTTGCTTGTGTGTTCCTTGTGTTTTTTATGCAGGGTGTTGTGGTTCTGAGGCTTCCCTTCTCTGTCAGGGTTTTCTGCTCGCCTTTGCTAGGTGAGTTGGACTTCGAGTTTGGGGATCCTATTTTAGTTTTGAGGTTTGTCAATTGCTTGGATAGCATTCGTTGGTGTTCGCTGGAGGTTGTTGTTCTTGCTTGTTGCAGAGATGGGGTGTCGGGTGCCCTTCGGGCCTGGGCTATCTTTGGCCCAGGTGCCTCTCTACTTCTAACCTTTCTATTTGGGTGTGCCTCATTGCACTCTACGAACTCTATCTATGTTGTTTTGAGGAGGTTCTTTGCTTGTCCATGGACTGCCTTTGTCTTCTCCTTGGTTGGGGTCAGTGCTCTGTTATGGCTGTTTGGTCGTTTGGTCTGGACTATCCTTATTGGTGCCTCTCCGGGACTTAGCTGTGGGGCTATTTGTTCTTGGGGAGATCTTGGACCTTTTCTGTCCTATGGTGCTCGGTGTGATTTGTCGACGAAGGGGTTTCCTTTGTTTTGGGGTGGCTTTGGTGCTAGGATATGTTGAGTCCTTGTCTTGGCATATTCTAAACTAGGTTTTGGATGTTGCCGATTTTTTCTCAATGTTTTGGGTGTATGTTCTTGGAGTTGCTTCAAATCATCTTGGTCTTAATATCTGTTTAGCTTGGGGAAGTGTTCCTCATGGGTGGTTGCATTTTCTGCTCAAGTTTATGGGAGTTTCTATGGTTTCCCATAACATGGTTAGCTGCAATTGTTGCCACTGTAGAGGTATTGTCTTAGAATCTTTGGGGATCTGGCTTTGGTTAGGTTCTCTGTGGTTGCTCATGATTTCCGTGATGTGGGGTTTGGAAGTTTATGTGGCCATCTTTGGTATGCATTTGGGGAGATGGGGGTTTGTTGATCATGTGATGATGCTTGGTTTGTGCTGGTGGTTTTGTGTTGTTGGTCCTTCGCTATAGATGTGTTGGATGGTTGGCTTTAGTGCTCCTTTGGAAGCCTGGTTTTTTCTCACAACCCAGGCGGGTTTGAGGGTTACTAAGTTGGTCCTTCTTCCTTTCCTGTTGTCGGGTTTGCTGAAGTGTGATGTGTTTACTTTTTCTATGGGAGTGGTGGCTTTCTCCTTGATTCTACAGCCTGATCCTATCTAGGTGATTTCCTCTTCTAGCGAGGTGAAGATGGGTGCTGCGGTTTTGTTGGGAAGCTTCCTTTTATGGTTTTCTCTCCTGCTATCCCTTTTCAGGTGGGATGTACTCCTATGGAGGTGGATTGTCGGGTTGTTGGAGATCTTTGGGTCCAGTGGAAAAGGTTTTCATGTGATCCTCTCCATTAAAGGGGAGCTCTCTCCTTTCGAGGTGAAGTTTGAGTTAGCTTCCTGGTTTGGCTAGTGTTTGAAGAAGGGATCGAAGTTGTTGTTAATGTGCTACAGGTATTCTGCTATCTGTAGGTTCTATGTTTGGTTTGGCTCTTTTTGGTCTCTTTTGAGTAGAAGGTCTGGTGTAGTCCAGCTGCTCCAGGTGGTTTGTGGCGGAAGGTTTGTTGTTCTCTTGTTGTCGCATGCTGTTGGTTTTGGGTTTGCTGATAGGGAGCAGGTGCTTCCTATTCTCAGTCTGGTCCTCCTAGTTGGGATCCTGTTTGGCTTAGTTATGAGCAAATTTTTTGTTGCGGTTTAGCTACTGCAAGTGGTTAGTGGCCTGATTGGGCTAGGCAAGTCCTTTGGTGGGAAACTGTTAGCATCAGTTCTGAGTGAAAAATCTGTTACAATCCATCTGCTACAAGTGGTTTGTGGCCTAGTTGTTTCAAGTAAATCGTTTGGGCTTACTGTTTTGGGTACTAGAACAGTTTGTTTTCCGTTAAGCTCAGTTTTTCCAAATTTGAGTAGGAGGTCTGCTGTAGTCCAGCTGTTGCAGGTGGTTCATTGCCTGGTTACTCTAGGACGTTTATTGGGCCCTCAATCCTATGTTTTGGGTGTAAGTTTTTGTGGCTAAAGGCCTTTTTGTTCCTATGGCTTTGACTTAGGACTGCTGGCTGTTCTAAGTGTTTTTTGCCCCTAGTATTTGGTGCTAGGGAGGGTTGTTGGTCTGTGGTGTGTTTGCAGTTTTTTCGTTGGTTCTGCTTTTTTACTTGTCTCTTTTTGGCCCTTTGGGCTCTTCGTGTAAAGGGCACGACACCCTGGAAATTTTGCTTATCTTATAAAAAACAATCACAAGAGGAGGTTGGTAGCTTTTGAGGCATTACATTAGTATTGCATAATAGGTCTAAGTTAAGATTAATATCATAAATGAGGACATGCATGATAACATATAGATTGAAGTGGGGGATGGGACCTTGAAATACCCTCCTTGTGAGTTCAATACATTTGTTGATTATATTATGATGATGATTTTATTACTAAGACACTTCAATATTTAGTGTTGAACTCTTTTTACACTAATTTGGTGTTATAGACACTCAATGAGTTAGATGGTTTTCATTTGTAGTTTTGGGTATTTTCTACTTCTATATGTTTTATATTTTATATGTATATATGTGTGTAAATAAATGATGTAGAACTAACAATGAATGTGCATCCTTTTATTTGGTAATAAATGAACACTACATGCCATTATATAGTCCTCATAAAAATAAATTATCCAATGAATCAAAAGGAATCAGATAATCATGATCAAAATCTATATGATTAAATGAACAAGATATGCCACTAAAACTCAACGAATTATGAACCATAGATACTTTAGGTTGCTTTCCTTTATTTTTTTCTCTTCTAACCATTATTTCATGACATTATATATATATTTGATCCCTTTTATAATTCTATTTATTTCATTATACCTCATTCATTTTTTCCAAGCCCTTTATAGCGTACCCAATATTTTCCATAATTTTCAAGCCAATACCATATAATTGTTCAACTAGTGGAGAGGAAGAATACAAGTAACACACTCTAAGGAACTATTGCATACACAAACTTCTTTCTCATCATTATTCATAATATGTCTCAAGTGGTTTCTCATAAATGGATGGATCCATATAACATAACATGATGTTATAATATTTTGTTTCAACATGATACTCTCCAACACCACAAAGCATAAAATCAAAATTTCACCAATCATCCTCATTTAAAGCATTATCATTGGACAAGGAATCTTTAAAAGATTGTTTTTTTGTAATAAATTATTTAGAATTGTTCACCATCTTTCAAAGACAAAATATTGAGGATCAACTCAAATGTGACATTTTTTACCATTGTGCCAAAAATTAATACATGAATGTAAGGTAGAAGGAACAACTTTTATAGCGTGTAACCATGGATGCCCTAATGAAATATTTCAAGGGAGTTTCCTAGGAATCACATGAAAAAATGTGTATAAAGCTCAAGGACTAGTTTTTATAAGAAGATTACTGGTACCCAAGGCATATCTACCCATATTTTAAGGCATTTTATAGGGATATCAAATAGATACAATTTTGATGTATCTATCTTCAATTGTCTTAATCAATCTTTAGTGTGTATAGTCAATCTAGATCCATCACCAACTAAATAGTGTTTTATGTTCAATTTACCATATTTATCATAATGTGTAAAGGACCAATGCTTCATTAATAAATTACTAATGTGGGAGTTCAATTTCATCAATTCAAATAACACGATGTTCCTCATGTCCAATAGATTTTTGTAAAAACCATCTCTCGGTTCCTACTATTTTTTTTCATAAATTTTCCAACTACGGCCATGATGATGACTCTATGCTACCACTCATATACTTACAAAATAGTGTGGTAATATCCCATTGTCAAGGTCATACCTAGACTCAAACCTATAGAGTTCATTTGTAATATCCTTTCCTATGTATCCCTTTTGGTTATTAGGCATACATTGATAATAAAGAAATTACATCCTTACATCTATGATAAGATATTTGACCTCAAGTTACCACTACTATTTTTTGAGCTTATCTTTTAAATTAATCCAATTACAATAGAATGATAATAACCACATTCCCATAAAATACCAATTCCATGCCAATATTTGTGTATGAAGACACACAAACCACATAGGAACCCTATTATTCCAACATATAACGTTTAAATAGTGATTCTAGATGAAACATACATTATTTGTACAAAATGTGGCTAGATCATGCTTGTGACACTCTTACATAAATTATTATCTCTTATACACCCCACATGTACAAGTGAAGGTTAGTTCAAGTATACACCACTTATACACATGGTGACTAGCTCATACCCTCATCATAGGTACACATGATGAATAGCTTAAACATATATCACATATACACAATGTGATAACTTGTGCATGCATTAAATATATAGAGTGTGGCTAGCTCACACACCCAAAACATATACATAATGTAAATAGCTTAACAACCTAACAAAAACACTTAATGACTAGCTAACAAAAAATAAGTAGTTGCATCCTTATTGCAAGCATATTTTCTTTCTCCTACTTTACTAACACATAAGCCCATAAGTACATCTCATTTAAAAAATGAATGTCAATGCATCCCATCATTTTTCTTAATCCATCACAAAATATGATGTCAAGAAATCAGCCTATACTACTTGATGTCATAATTGGCAATGACATAAGTATAACAACATGCACAATACCCAAGCCCATTTTATATAGTGATTGAGTCACACCTAAATAGTGACCAACTAGAATTAGGAAGTGGATGTTATACTACTACATGAATCTTATTATTACCTAATCAACTAAAATTTACCTCTGAACTGCATCCCAACCAAAAAATGAATATCATGGCATCCCATACTACATCATAGGTCTTGAATAATCCTTTCCCAAATTCTTTGCACCAACTATAATGATGGGAAAGCATCCCATACTACTCATGATCATCATTAAATAAGATGTTAGTGTAACAACACACATCACATGAGACCATTAATAATATTTTCATAGCTTAGTGAACCTTTCAAGTTGGTTGATATTGGCATTTATCACCTCTATGCCACTGAAAAATGTTGATTTGACCTACTATGGGGCAGCTCCTAGCATTTATTTCCTATATGATAATGGTTAAAGTTGGTTAAGCCCTATCATACCAAGGGTAGATCGAGGAATCTGCCACTTGCATGCTACTATTCTAGCAACTTACTAAACCCTAAGATACAATGGCTACCCTTGGCATCCATCACCTACATCATACTGATGATAATGGAATACATTTTTATTGCATCATATCATGGGTAGCTATTGCCACCCTTAACCTCTATGCTATTGGCACAACATTTGACTAATCCTTAAGATATAATGAATAACACCCAACATCTGTCACCTACATGATAATGGTGATAGTTGGCTATCTACACCTATATTAGACTCAATTTTGACATGCAATGCCATCTTATATGCAAGTACACATAATGTAGACATCACCAAGATCCAAAAATACTAGGTTGGTTGACTTGGTTATGTACCTTGCAATAAGTTATCCATAAACTTATGTGTCGGGTCTTGTAGATCTAAAGGTCAAATTATCAACACACACTTGTACCACATTCAACCCATGTGACCAAGTTTTTATTCAAATAAATATATACAATAGTACAAACTCTTAAATTAATAAATATCCATTCACTTTATCCAATTATTATTTAAAAATATATTATTTATTAGATAGGAATCAATTCATAGTAGTATTATTAAGGAATGTTCTACTTCTGAGTATATAAAATTTTGTATAATACCAATCACATTGAGGCTTATCATACATTTATCCACAAAATAGATATAAAGGTAAAATACCCAACCATATTCAATAATATTTACTATTAATTACCCGCAGTTGGTAAAGGTAGTCATAAGGAACTATGTCCTAAAATCAACACTAGATCGAGTATATATTTAGCACAAGTAGACTATCCATACTTAGTGAGAGACGTTCACACCATGAGATCATAATGGATTAATTCAATGTTGTCATTAAATATATGTCAGTCAATTTCCCTAACTCAGTCATAGCCATGTCATGACCAAGTTTATCATGCCCTTATTTTGGGAAGAATAGACCTCACTAGGTCTTGAGGATAACCAATACTTTCCTATACTTGTAAACATTCCAAGACACAAGGCCATAGAATTCAACAAAAAAACTTTGATTATTTTAGTTTTAATGGATTAGAGGCATTCTCACAAATTCAGAGTGATACAAACCATGATGATAGTGACTCCATATTTCATTCAAGATTGGAATAGATTTTGGAAAGCCAAATACCACAAACCTTAGAGTAGATAATATTGATGACAATGGATTTCCTTTCATTGTATCAAACCTATATAATGGGGACATATTAATTGAAAGGGTGATTTCACAACTATTTGATAAAAAAATAGTCTCCATTTGAAGCATACTGAAAGGGGAGATATAATCAAGTTTAGGAACAACCCCAAACCCTCAAGCTATTCCCTAAGCCCTCCCCTATGGACTTGGGTCACATGGACATCCTTCACCCAAGGATTGCTTCCATACCTACTTGCAATTGAGATTAAATTTCCATGTAGTTCTCTTCACAATAATCTCTCAAGAAACACACACATAAGCTCCCATACACAGTTTCATAACTACTCAAGTAATATTAATCATAGGAGTGAAATATAAAGCATACTATATAAGGAAAACCATAGAAGGGATTAAAACCAAATAGTGTAATAAATTATTATTCATCAATATCCATTTAAAAACAAGCCATAACTCACCAAGTTAAAAAATTTATATCAAACTTTAAATTTCTAGAATACTATTTCATACTCAAACAAGGTTCCTTTTAATGACTCCCAATAATTAATAAGTCTTAATGATATATAGGGAAACCCAACCGAGTTCCTAATTTATCAAACCTATATGAAAGCATTTCTGTTCAAGGAGCACGAGATATCAAATTAGAAATCTCCATCATTTTGATTCATAATTCAATATGAGAATCCAATAATATTTTAAGTTCATCATATTAACATAAAGGTTGATTTGATTACTTATCAACAAGAATTTTTCCTTATTCATGATGGCATATTGTGATCATTATCATATATCTTAGTCACAAACGTCAACAAGCCATAGAGGAAATATTGACAACCTCATTGGTCTTACAACATATATATATCCTTACCTTATACATGAATACTCATGTCATATCTATAATATTTAAAACAAACTTCATTTATGAATTCAATCAAGGATCTTACAATTAACCTAGGCCATTAACAATTCTAGTAGATTCAACACCATATACTAAATAGGCGTAGTAGCAATATCATACATAAAATTTATGCGCAAACTAGGTGTGATATATCTAAACAAAAATTACTTTCCATATAATATAATTGACACATGCCTTCTATATGGGACCTTAAAGAAAATTTGCACTATCTAGGTAAAATTCATTAATATCATAATACAAGGTGTGGTAATAACAACAATTGCCATGGCATAATATAATAAGATATTAGATTACAACCAAATAATAATTTAATATTCATGATTTAGAATGAATCCCATCATAATTATAACATTTTTCAATAGTATAAACACAACAATAATTATGGTTTAACAAGTTACGATATAGTAACCATCCCAAAAAATTCAACAAATAGACAACTTGAAGGATGTTTCCTGATATAGGATAAATGAATGGTGTCATGCACATATACTCTTATAGAGGTCCTTGATAGTCAAAAAAATAAGTATAACCATTCATAGGGTTTATCAAATTTTGATAGGTGTGAGTTGGTCTATTAGCCCTTGTACATGCCCCCCAAATCCATCAAATGCAAAGAATATTAACATTTGAGGTAAAATACCTATACATAGTTTCTTACCATGTGAATAATGTTTTAAGTAGGTTGAGAATAATTAGGGATGCCAAAGTATACAATGATATTCCACCAAAACCAACACATATGTAAAAGAAAGAGCACACACCAAGTACCCAATTTGTTTGACACAATTCCTCAAGGAAATTGAAACATAAAAAAATAGGTTTAAAAGAGGGGGGTTCACCACAATGATAAAAACTATAGATGGACCTATTTTCCTTTATTTCATTAGGAAATGAGATCCACAAAAAGAATTGAATTACAACCCTTAGGTGAGTCAACTCAATGAGGAAATCTAATGATTTCCTTATGATTGAGGACAAGGGTATTAGCTTGAATAACACTTTAGGGATAAAAAATGAAAATAGTAAATCAACTCAATCATGCCCATTCAAACTTGAAGCATCAATATAAAGCATAATACAGAAAAAAAAAAACAAAAAAGTTTCGACAGATCTGGAAATGGCAGAGTGATGTGTACCTGTCACTAAAATACAGATTTGGGAGGTTGACTGGGACTCATTCGCCTATAGGCGAATGGGTGCAGGGTTTTCAAACAAATTTTGGGAGCCTATGATGTTAGTCTACAAATTTTGTTTGATCCAGGTTTCAGTGTTAGAAAGTCATTCAAATGAGATATGTAGGTGAGTTTCTATGAATTGATGACAACTTTGACAATTTTTTGCAACTTTGACAACTTTTCCAAATTTTCTCTTCAAGAGATCTTCAATCCTTCTTCAACCTAAGATCTACAACACAAACACGAGAGGGAAAAATGTTTATTTTGGGTGAATGGGGGTTTTCCTTGGTCAAACCTCATTTTGGTAATTAAACCTTGAATTGAAATAATGAAAGGAATGATGAATGAATAATACAATGTTGCAACTCATCAAACCCTTAAATAAACCTTTAGAATACTGAAATGTTGATCTTGATCTTGCATGAAATGGCTTCAATGGATGTGGATCTTGATACTTCAAATATGACTTGAATGCTTGCTTGGATCTTTGAAACCTACATCATAATGTTAGCTCCAAAAATATGCATGATTTCAAAAGACTTTTATATCATGCTTGAGATCTTGATTGCTGCAATAAATCACTGATAAATCTACTCTTGAATGCCCTTGATCATAATATTTTCTTTAGAAATACTTGCATGAAAACTCTATGATTTGAATTGATGAAATAACCTTATATTTATAGGTATGTATCCTTAATTTCCCAAAAATTAAACATTACAAACCAATATTGAAATTTAGGTTCAAAGGCCTAGGAAGGACCCATTTTCCCATGGGCGAATGGGTCCTAGTTCCTTATTCCAAGAACACACATTGTAACGCCCCGCCGTGTGAACCCCAAAGGACAATTAAACAATAATTACTACACAATTTTTTAATTTTTTTTTAAAAGTTAACATAACATACACGTAATACACATTAAGTCATGACATGAATTTTATTTAATTAGATTCGCTAACACATACATCCCTTGGGGTACACAAGGAGTCATTACGCGACTTAGATCCACACAACGACAATAAAGAATAAAATCCAAAGATATAATCCATTACAAAGTAAACATTAACAAATATAACACATACATGATAAATCATTGATAAGAAACCATCTGTGTACGTAAATACAACATATACATGATTAACTCAACACATTGAATAACAACCGCCATGGCCAATAGCCACACAAGGTTTAACGTTACATTACAATACAATGCTCAAGAGGTACAATGATACAAAAGTGTTTCTAAATATGAACGGAAGCCATACAACAAGATAACATGATACAAATGAACAGATGAATACAAAGTATCATAACTGGCCCCAAGACAAATACAACTCTGGAGTCGCCGCAACAACACCAATCCACACCTCTCGATCCTTGACTGGGGCCCAATGGGGTGCTTAGCACGTTCCACTTGACCACGTGGGTCCGAAGACCCACCCCCCGTGCTAAGGAGCTGACAAGAAAGAGACCTCAACCAAGAACATCCAAACAGGGAACCACAAGACTCAACGTCATACAAAAGTATCATAAAACTCAAGGATTACAATGACATAATCAACAACATCCAAGAGTCAACATAATAACTTAAAGTCATAAATCTCATCACATAAATCAAAGCAATGACCAGTAAACAAGTAACCAAAGGATGATCATGAAACACTTCCAAATCAAAGAATTAATAAACATAATACAATTCCAAATTGCAATTAAACAATACAATAACATCACATCCACACCATAAGAGTACAAGGTCATAAGTCAAATATCAATGAGATCATACAAGACCACAAAGTACACCAAAGATGTATCAAGGCAATACTCCATAAATCAATATAAGTCCATTCAACCACAATCTAAACCAACTCCCATAACATACTTCCAGAGGAACACAATAAAGTAAAACACGGGCAACTAGGGGAGAGTGTCATCGCATAGTCCTACATGGGCTATCCTGTGCTCTTCCTCCCAATTGGAGGCGCCGGTCCCATCTATGGCTATCCTGTGCCCTTCCTCCCAACTGGAGGCGCCGGTCCATAGGGTGACTCATGCGGAGCCGTAAACCTCTCGTGAAGACGAGGTCACGACCTTGCCGACCACGACCTTCTCAGCCTTCCTTTAGTCTGTGGAAGCACTAATGAAGACGAGACATCTATTTTTAAATCTTATAATGATATTACTACCCAACCCTCCTAAGTTAATTATTAGGTTTTCACTTGATTACTAACTCACTCGTGGGTTATCCTGTGCCCTTCCCCTTAAACGGGGCGCCGGCCCCCAAGAGGAGCCACTCTCCCTAGAGACCCAACAACATCAAACTAAAAAAACCAAGGGTTGTACCACATAACAAGAACATTAGATCACAACAGAAAAGCATGCGAGGCATTACCCATCCCGCTATAAACACATAATCAAAGTCTCAACAATTCTCGTACAACCCTTTTCAGAATCATGATACCAAAACACTTCCCACATCAAGGGCACATAAAGAGAGAACATTAACTGACAATCCATCTCAAGCCTCTGGAAGCCAAAAAAAATGAAAACCCACAAACGAGGGTAAAATGAAGCAATGAGAGTTTTTCCCCAATAATTCCAACACAAGGATAAAATTTCCCTCAAATATGAGATTAACTCAGAAAAGCCACACAAAGAAAGTTTCATCAAACCCCATCCACAACTCAATCAACCCTAAAACACAATTACAATCCACATATCAACAATGGTGTCACCTCGAAAGAGATTCACAAAAGAAGAATCAATTTTTTAATTTAATAATAATCACTCAAAATCCAAAAGCCTCCAATTAGGCATTCCACGGGAGGCCTCAATTTTCTCCTCACAAGAACCCCTTATAGTGGCACGTAAATCACACTCATAAAATCAGCAACATGGAAACAACAACAATTATCTATTCACATCCTCAATTAAAAGAACCAACCTACTCAACAACAAAACAATTACAAACTCAACAACACAAAGTTTCCCAACATTCTCAAAGACATGACTATAAGAGAGTTATCCCATAAATTTCTTCATTTCAAAATCACACTAGAGCACGACTCATTACATAGAATCTCAAGATGATGCTAATCGCAAAAGACAAGTGAAAAAAAATAATAATAAGAGTGACATAAAAACGAAATCTTCAAACTTAAATAGAGCTGACATTATCAATCAATACAAAAAAACAAATCAGCCAATAGGGCATCTAAAGGAAACCTCCATATTCTCCTTACAAGATACCCTTACCAGTTGGCAAATAAACATCCTTCAACGAGGTTAACAATCATGAGAACAATAGCAATAAATCGAGCACAACTTGAGATGAAAATCAATCCACTCAATCATTAAGAAAGAGACAACATTTTCACTTTTCACATCACTCTCTATCCTAGCCACATAATTCATTTGGAAGGCAAAATAACTATAAAATTAATAACATACCCATGATACCAATACTCCAAGCATATATGTTCACAAAGTATCAACACTGAACAATTAAACGTATAATCCTTCACAATCTGCTCTATTCAATATTTCAACCATAAACTATAACTACTTTTAAGACTCAAAGTATACCGATTAACTTCCTATCATTAACTTAATGAAGACAAATTATCCCATAACTTGTTTAGCATCAATTATTTCATCTAAAAACATGTTGCAAAAGTTATTATTTTCTCTATTCATTTTGATCATTTACTAACTCTATGTTTTACCAAATCTTTTATTCTTTTCTAAAACTAAGGTACACATAAATGTATGCATGTAATAGGCATTTTGCTGTTAGAAATACAGTGTTTCAACTCTAAATGTTGTAACTGTGACAGGTTGCCAAGTATATTAGGAAGTGGATATTGGACTTTGGAATTATCGCCATCTACTTGCATTATTATCAAATCCCAAATGTAATCCACAAGGCTGAAAGGTAGGAGAAAGGAGAGGTGTAAATACGTGACTTATGAGAAAGAGAAATAATGTATAACTTATTTTTTTTGAACTTGACGCATTTCTGTTTGATGGCGAGCTTCCAGAGATGTGCTCCAGTTTGAAGTTTAGAAATTAATCTTCAGCACGATCAATAGACAGCTCTCTATTATGTTAGTAATTGACAATATTTTATTTTCAAGTGCTGGAACTGCGACAGATTGTCAGAAGAAACAAGCAGGATATTTAAATCTTTAACATTTCCTATTAAGTTCAAGAGCTGCAAATGAGACAGGTTGACAATGAAATCAAAGAGATTATTTAAACCTTAAAACTTATTCTGAACGCTTGATCTAGACAGTGAACTATTTGTCAGGATGCCAGAGAGGAAAGTTATGATTGCAGGATATGCACAAATGGTATATCAAGGGCAGAATTTAGAAACTCTCAAATAAGATGCGATAGGTAGGTGTGAGGAAAATCATGGAGCGGCGTCCAATTCAATGCTTTAATTGCATGAAACTTTATCTGATTGTATATCGACCTACAGGGCCAGAAAATGCAACTAGAGTTAGCTCGAGAGAATACACTAATGTTACGTCCTCATTTGATGCCAATGACAAAGACGAGAGGGTGACATTAAAACCAAGGCTGAGGTAATTGGAAAATGGACTGTAGTTAAAACCTTGTTTCCTAAACATGAATTCCATCTCCCAGTAATCAAACCGATTGCATGTGAGTGCAGATTAAACGAATAAATTAATATGCTCGGAAACAAAATAATATCGATGTTGGGGATGATTTAACTAGCACGCAAGAGGGTGTAGGACCTTTGGCACATCCATCTGACCACCGGTGAGTGAATATCTAAGCGATATCTAATGATTTCATTGTGGGTTCATCCTAATTGATTCTGAATAAGAAGGATCAATATCCGGTTTCAAGCAACATGCATGATGGTTAAAAGCAAGGACGCATTGTATCCATAACAGGTTTTTACTGTATTCAGCCTTAAGAAAGAAATGGCTTCTATAGGGAAATATTACTCCACATTCAATGACTTTTAGAGTGGCGTTTAGAACTAGCCATCGAATACTCAGCAAATTACCACATAAATTAAAGAGCAACTGCCCATTGTATGCACATATATATCACCCGATTATTTTACTATTTGGCTGATGCGTAATACACTTCAAGTACACATTTCTATAGTCTCAAAGCATGTTTTGACACACCAATTCCATAGATATTAACAACCTTCAGAAACAGATTCATAACATTTACTAGAGTACCGAGTACCGTCTACAATCCACCTATAATTGTTATTATACGAAAACTTACAATTACAACAGAAAAAGAAAAGCAGTGCAACTATTAAATGTTACAGACACAATCTAGTGAGATAATAGCAATAAAACCTCTTTGATGCGCTTGACAAAATAGGAATCTTGACACAGCTCTTCCCAAATTCCAACCTCCGCCCTCTCTCCATTTCTCCCCTGATAAGCTATTATATAGGACTTTTCATTCCGTCTTCCAGTTTTTTCTTGTTTTAAAACACTTCAGCTTCCTAACTCCTTATCCAATCCGTATTCACTATTCTCCCCCCGACTTGCATGATAGAATCTTCCTAAAAAAAAGATTGCATTTACCCCCTTGCAAGGCGGTTACAAAACCGTTACATGAAAAAAAAACTATATTTAGATCTTGCCGAAAACTGACTTAATAATGCATTGTTTACATTTAAGAAGCAACACCACAAATTAGCCTACTTTCATCTATGAGACATGCAAATCATTCAAGGCAAGTGGACTTTCTTCCATTGTCAGTTACAAAAGCACCCAATGCATGCTCTTTATTTTCTTCTTTATTTTTTTTTTTAACCTCACTTTCAAATCTTATCTTTAAGATTTATTGACACCACATTGTTTACCATATTAACATTATTATCTTCACAAGATAATTAACTTATCAATTATAATTAGGTACCAAACTTTTAATGGCTTTTCTCGCTTTTACCTTCATTCAAACTTAAGTACAATTTTAATATTTAATCCTCTCTAATATTTTCTCACTTTTAAATTTATTAATTGAATTTAATCATTAAATGATAATTATCTTTCCTCATCTAATCCGTTTACTTTAAATAACTAACTCCCAATGATAATTCAATTAATGTTTATTATTGAATCTAATTCTTTATTTAATTCCAAATAAAACAACTAACCTTATAATTAAATTAACTTTATTAATCAAAGCCAAGCATATTATTAGTGTTATCTCATAACCTTAAAATTAAATTAAATAATAAAATCACCACATCATCATGACACTACCAAACAACTAATAACACTTTTAACAAATGAAAATGACATGACCAACCAACAACAACTTACTTGACATCAACGACGACCGAAACGGAGGGCACTACACACATTGCTCAAGGTAAAGTGTTATTTGTTGACATTAATTGTCGTTAAGTTTCCCATTTGGAAAATATAATTTATTAGGCTTGTAGATGTAAAATAGGGCTTATTAAGGCACAATTAAATCCAATTTAATTGAGGGGACCCAAACAAAGAAAAAATATAAAGGAGTACATTTTTCTACACTATAAAAATACAAACTATTAGATAAAATATCTCAATAATTATAAAGTTATTACATATAATAATAACTCATTCACATAAGAGTATCAATTATCATGCCAAAAACTTGAAGTTAAACTTTACATCTCAATGATTAGACATATGCTTTGAAATTACTCTCCAACCCTTCCAATAACAATGATAAGATATCTTCCAAAGGCCTCCTATATTATTGTGTTTCTCCTTATCCTTAGAATTCAAATGATATTTCTCAACTATTATCTAAAATTCGAGAAACTCCCTATAAATTTTTCCTACACTTATTGAATTGATACACCACTCCATGGTAAGGTTCTTACAAATTGATTAAAAGTTAATAATAGAAAAAAATATAGAAAATGTGAAAATCAATTGGTGACCTCCCTCCTATTCTTAAAAATAGACTCTTAAAATGCCTCAACATGTTACATATATATATAAAAATAAGGTATTATCTCCAAAAAATGATCCCAACACCTTTGAATGTAGCATGTCAAATATTCTAAGTAGTCTCTAGGTAGATTTGGTTTTTTTCCCATCCAACACCTTGATCCTAAAATTTAACAAATTAAAAGGAGAATCTTGAAAAGGATTTTTCCCAATAAGGACCTCATAGAAGATCATAGAAAAGTTGTATACATATAATTTAGGTGAGTAATATTCTCTGGTTATAATCATAGGTAGATGATTTTCTTAAGACCTCCTATCCTTAATTAGGTGTGTCTACCCTTTTCAATGTTCACTAAATGGGGAACTAAAGCTTCTCTTTACCAACATCTTGTTGTCACCACAATGACTATGCCTCCATCTTTAGTCTCACCTCTATTTTCCCCTATATGTTCCTACCAATCTCCATCTCCCATTCACCTATTTTTTGGGTCATGACCACCACCATTTTTTAATGTTTGGCGTGTGTCCATAACCTATTCTAAAGCTCTCATTTTGGCTCAGGTAGGGGGATACCAAAAAATATTGTGGATTTTGGTTTTGCACTTTTCAATTATGTTTGCTTAAAAAAATTTAATCCTTTTCAATGAATCAATTTATAAACATCATGCATTCTTCGAATTCCACGATAAGACTTTTTTTAAGGGTTTTTTCCTCAAATTTTTTGTGCCTCTCATTTCTTATATACCAATGCATGTATTATCCCAATTAATGGTTATCAATGCAAGCTCATACCATATCTATAGGCCCTTCCTCCTCTTGTCCCTACAACCCATATGCCATAATTTTTTGTCCCTTTTTCCCCCTCTTCTTCAAGAACCCATACCTCACTAATTTGACCCTATTGAGACTTTTAATTTATTTTTATTTAATTTATTTAGTTTCCCACTTTCTTGAAATGAGAGATGTGACAATTATATCGACAAAGTAACTAATTTGGAGTAGAAATCATAATTTATTTAAATACTTTCTAGAGATTTTTTGTATGATATCCTTATAGAAAGGTGATATTTATACTATATCCCAAAGAGATATCATAGCTTTTATATTTTATCATTATTCAATGGTGTCATATTACTTAGATATAATTTTGGGCACAAATGAATGACGACTCTAAAGAAGGTAAAACTAGTTGTGAATTTGGAACATTTTTTCTTTGGGGTATGTTCTAATATATGTATGTTCTTGATTCTATGATTACTTTGCAACACATACTTAGCCTAAAAAATAGTCATATCTATAGAAGGATACAACAGACATGAAATATACAATGAGTAGTACATAATCCATATGGATAGTAAGAGAACAGAGTGAATGAAAATTGATAGATAGGTCACGAGAAGGCTTGACCATGTTCATGCAACTCTCGAGCACACTGATAAAAGATAAATAAACAATAAGAGAAAGTACTAATTTCATAAATGAATGAAAACATAAATAAAATCAATCAAGCTATTGCCATTATTTACCACTTAAATGAAGTCTAAACTCAATAATTAGTAAGATATTATCATCTAAATATTCATAATTATCAAGAAAAAATTTACATGTGAAGGCACATAAAAAAACCATCTTAGTTTAACCATAATGTAAGAAATCCTCACTAATTTTAATAATATCATGATGTAATGAAAAATGAGGTAATACAGTGTCTCTTATATCCACATAAGAAGCTAAAGAGCTATCATTGTGATGTATGTTACCAACTTAGTAGTTATTACTAGGTAAAAGAGTATTGTGTGTATCCATAGGGCTCACGTGATATGTTAAATAATGATCATCACAAAACATATCATCTATGAAATAATGTAAATCCTATTAAGAACATGAATCTAAGGGGATAAAAATTTGGCTATCATGAAATGTAATAGAGAGATCATGTAGTACAATGAATTTAAGGGTAGGTAAAGAATATTTAACATCATCTATATTCATTATGTAAGGTGTATCAAAATCACAAGGTAAAGCCTCACTAAGTACATGTTCATCACCATCATGATACGTAGGAGAAAATAGTATCACCATGGACATCATGAAAAAGTGAGAGGAATGAGTTTAAAAAGAAAGGATAAGAACTATCCAACTTAATAAAGGATGAAAAATAAGTGCATGATGGAACAATAACTCTATAAAAAAGACATCCTCATCTATAAAATAAAAATTCATAGTTTCATTGAGGATGAAAGGATCATAAACCACAAGAGATAAGAACATATCAAAATCATAAATATATGCATGTATGTTAACTAGAGATAATGACTTACATGGATCCATGATGATAGAATATTCAAGGTGGGTAAGCGACATCAAATAAATATACCACTATGCATGCTCAAACCTTTATTATGATATGATAAAAAATATATAAACAAAAGTGAGTCACAACCATTGGTAAATCTAAAATAAGAGGATGTAGTTAGGAAATTAGATTGGAAAATGATACCCTAGAGATCAAATCAAGGATGGGTAAGATGAGTGAAAGAAAACATGACAATAGGAATCCCAAACAATAAGGAAAAATATAACCATGAAGTGCATATAGGAAAGAGAGAAAATACTTAATGAAAAAAGAGATAAAGCACTTAGAAAAAATAGATGTGATAAATCCTCATTTAGAAGGTAAAACCTTAAGGATAAACCTTGTGATGTATAAGAATGAACGGGTTCACCAAAAATGTAGAAAAAAATTAAGCCAACATAAAATAATTCTAGTCTAATCAAATAAATGCAACCAACTTGATATCAATTAACCTATATTAAATAGTTGAGAATAATACTTAAAATTTATAAAACTTAAATGTAAAAATTAAATTAAATTAAATACAATATTACTTACCTCCAGTTTTGTTTCAAAAGGTTATACCCAAGTGTCAAGATGTATTTTCCAAGTTTTTATAATTATGTGGTTTGTCACAAGTCTAGAAATTTAATTGTGTACTATCTCGATTTAAATCTGTGTGTGTGGACTTGAACCTAATAAATAGATATGAACCTATAACTTGTGAAGATGTTCTAATAAATCCTCACAATATGCAACCTATTTTGTCTTTCTATCTAACATTTGAATTTAATAAGGAAAGAAATTGAGGACATTGTCAAATTAAGTGTCATCTTCTCCCTAGTGAAACCCTTGATAGACCAACTTTATGGGTCTAAGAAAAAATATTAAGGATAACTAGAAAGCATGTAGTGATCTAAGATGATGTGACATTGACGTAAATTATATATATATATTTATCTTAAATGTATTATGCAATTATTCTTTGTCCATCCTCACAAATTCATTCCATTAGGGTTAGTCTTTAAATGCACCACCTTATGGTATAATTCACACTTTAGTTGGTTTATAATGACTATTGAAAAATATAATAAAGTGTTAAATTTGAATTTGAATTTATATTGGAAATGTGTGGTTTAGATTTGTGGGGCTAGAGTTGATCTAAATAATTTATGCTCTCATGGACTTGAACCATGTCAATGAGTAATAAAATTAAAGCATGAGATAGATGTATGGGGATGAGTGATGCAAAGATCAAGAGTGGATGAAGTCATTTGTTAGATTCAAAGAAAACATTACCATTTTACACACGAGTCATTGTAATTATGAACAACTTAGTTTTTGCGGGTCCATAACCTAATAGAAAAGGGCATGAGTATACAATTTTTACCATTTCAAATATTAACTAGTGTTGATATTTTAAATACAACTATCTAAAAAATACCAAAGCTATTTTATTTACTTAAAAGTTATTTTATTTTTACTTTGGAGCTATTTTATTTCCTACATATATGGACACATAAAATTTAATTTTTATTTAAGAGATAGTTTAATTTTATTTCATGAACTACTTTATTGGTAATACATGTGTTTTACTTTTGTATGAACTTTTAATTTTACTTTTGGAAAAGTCATTGTTCATTATTTCCATAATTTTTTTGTTTTGTTTTTTCTTTGAAAAGTGTAGTAAATATTGTATGTTACTTTTTAATAGTTTCATTTGTATGTATTAATATATTTTAGAAAAGTGTAATGTCTTTACATTTAAAATATGTGTCAACTTTAAATAGTTTTTCTTTAATGCCCACAAAATCAAATGTTTCCAGCCCTGTTGACACTATAGGTTATGCATCTCAACATAATTAAAGAAGTGAATACTAACACATAACCAAGTATTTTGAGAAAGCTAAGAGTTTTGTAACCTATATTAATTATAAACTACTTACTATTTAACAAATTAGAGTAAACAATGCTTAGGGATAATGATTTTTAAAAAATGTCATATATAGGCTATTGTTCTATGGAAGCTTTTTTAGTAATTTTGTTGAGAAAATTTAAAAGTATTTAAAATTAGGGGGTCTCATAGATCTTATAGACATATTTAATGATTAAAAAATTAGTTAAAATTTTCAAAAAAACCAATAATTTTATAACTTAAAAAATTATAATATTAAAAGAACAATCTTCTCTTTAGAATTTACTTCGAAATTTACTAAAAGAAATTCGAAAAATTCAAATACATTCTAATAACACCACATGGATCAAAATCTCTAAACTCTCAAGAAAATTTTCTATATCCAACCTAAATTTGATCAAGAAAAAGAATGACAATTACAAGAAAAACACCAATAGATTTGAACTTTATGACTTAATAATTTTGATTTTGAATTGACATTTTAACAACTATTTCTATAATTAGCCTAACCAATTAAACATTCCTCGCCGCCTGAAAACAAATCATGACTCGCATTTAATATTCAGATCTCCGAATCAAATTGGATTTCTGTCGCACGCATCAAATCTTGTTTAGATCTAAAAACCCAGATATTTTTAGACCCAATTTTCGTTTCCCGTGAATAGATTGAAGCAGAAGGTGTATGTAGGGAGATTGGTTTTCATTACAGCTTCGTAGTTTTTTCCTGCAAAATCTGCCCATTTTTTCTCATCGGCATTGTTGACAACACTTCACAATTTGTGCAGAATCTTGAGGTAAGTCACTTGCCATGGTCTCAATGAATTTTATTTTTTGAGAAGGTTTATGTTTTACAGTGGTTGATAGCGTTTATGCTTAGCTAATATTGGAGAACTTGTGACGGGGCGTATGAGAATCAGAGCGCAATTTGCAAGGGCTTCAAGGGATTGACGTGCTTTTCAAATGGTAAGAAATTGTGAGAGGACATGATTTTTCATGGGTTTGTATGGATTTGTTTAAATTGTAAGGGAGGATTTTGAGTATTGTTTGTATTTTGCAGGGTTAATGGTGCATAATATTGGAGAAGTTATGAAGGGCTTTGGGGGCCTGTGGTATTGTCTGTGCGATTTAAAAGGAGTTTCAAGGGTTTGTTCTACTGTTCAATTGGTAAGATTTTGTTAGGTTTTAGTTTTTCGTGGGTTTGCTTGGATTTGTTTGTTTTTTTTGGATAAGAGTTTGGATTTATTTAATCTATGTTCTTTATGCTTTGATGGATGCCCATACCCTGTTCCGAATCTTCTATTTTGGCACAGGCAGGGAGAATGCTGGCAAAAGTTATCCACTCTGACTTTACACTTGCAGTAGTGCACATAGTTCTGTAAACTTGTCAAGGGTAACGAAGGAAAGTTGGTTTTCGAATCTTCATAATGTGCTTTCTAAAATGAATCTGAGACAAAGTGACAGTAATTATGTCATTTGGTTTCTCTAGGTATTCTCAGTGTATGTTCTAACAAGCTTATTCACTAGGAATAGCACTGTGCAAATGTATCTGGTGGTTATATGGAGATTGTCTTTGGTTTCATTTAGTGAAGGAATCTCTTAACAAAGAATAAACATCTTCAGAAGGAAGCATGTGGTGAAGTATAAAAGAATTCATGGAGAAAATGCAAATGCCAGTACGAAGAAAGTATACCGTGGTAAGGTTTATGATCACATCAAACCCTTTTACTGAAGACTGGTCGCATGTATAAAAGATAACTAAATGACTGATTTCTGCTGAGGGAAAATATGGTATAAAAAGTTAAAACAAAACTGCTAGGACGGCAGTCGTAGTCAAATTGAGCAGAGATTCCTCAACTAGGATATGGCACATTATGAGTGCAAATCCATATAAAGTATAGGTGGAGATATATTTTGTGTTATTTGAATAAGCACTTTCAATTAATAAGCTTGAAGGTTGAATTGAAATAAAGGGTAAACCATAAATGCACCATTTAGTAAAAAATTATGTGATATTGGACTTATTTTTGATGCCTTTGTGTTAGTTGGATAGTGCTCTACGAAAATGCGGTTTAGAAATATTATTGTATACCTTTTGGTTCCATAGCATCATTGGAGTGCTAATTCTAATGATCGTTCTGGAACATAAGAGTATTTAAAATCTTGCCTATGAAACCTACTTTTAGAAGCTATTCCAGTACCGTGAATCAAAATTTCATGTGTGCTTCCAGGTTGGTGCTTATCTATTTGGAGAGTACAGTTACTTTCTGGCTAGAAGGCCTGGTTGTAGCCCAAAGGAAATTTTTGCTGTCATTCATGATAAACTCCCAATTGTGTCGTAAGATTTTTTGAGCATATTTACTTATTATTAAATTAGTTTTCAAGCACCAAAACCATCAATTGATCTTGACCTCCTAACATTTAGAATGGTGGCCACAGAATCTCCACTGTTGCTCAACACCTATGCAAAGATACTGATGCACACTCAACCTCCAGATCAAGAATTGCAAGAACATATATGGGCAGTTTTTAGAAGTAAAAAAAATCAGCTCAATTTTGTTTACAATATTTTAGTAATTTATAATATTCTGAGCTTTTTGCTAGGAATACAAGCAGCAACTCTTCTCTATTTGAAGCATTTTGTTACTGTTGTAGGAGTTAATTAAAACAGTGCTGACATAAACAAGGTTGCAGGTATGAAAGCTATATTGATATAGAAATCCAACAACGTGCAGTAGAATATTTTGCATTGAGACAGAAAGGGCCAGTTCTAATGGACATACTAGCTGAAATTGCCAAATTTCCTGAACGTCAGGTATGATGGTTGAGATGTTACACTATGCAATGAACTAAGAGACTGAGTTCCTAAATACATTTGAAAGTCCTTATTACTACATGAGTCATCTGTACTCAGCATCAGTCTGCATTATTGAGGAGAGCAGAAGATACAGAGGTACATACGGCTGAGCTGAGTGCTACAAAATTGCGAGTGCAACAACAAATGTCAAGTGCTATAGTTGTATCAGATCATCGTCCTGCTAATGGATCTCTACCTACTGGCTAAATAAAGATGCCTGTAAGACTTGTAATGCTGTTAGGAACATGATGTTTATTTCATTCTGTTTTGAGAAAATATTATCATTTAACACTCTTGTTGTGCATTCTTTTCTGTGATTATATTGGGACCATTCTTTAAGGTGTAATTGTGTACAATATCATATTTGTAAATGCTGCAGCATGTTGGTAAAGTTTGAACAAGGACCATGCCAGGCTAATGGAGCTCTTTCCAAGCAAGATGCACAAACTGCACCACCAGCACCTGATCTATTAGGGGATCTTTTGTGTCCACTTGCTATTGAAGGTCCTCCTGCTCCAGTTGTCTCAACCCCTTCAAGCTCATCGTTGTCTTTAGAAGGTCCTCCTGAAGATTCAGATCCTTCAGCCCTGACAATTCTTGGGGAACAGCCAAGTTCAATACAGGTAAATATGTTGGAAATTCTGTACATTGATAAACATGGATGTAGATGATGAATAAATCTACATTTTCTGCTTTGGGATGCCTCCCTTTGCTTGGATGTTTAGGTTTGAACTTGTATGTAATTTCTAGGCTTTTACCACCTTTTTTGATGCCTTTGTTGTTTTACTCATTTATTTATTTATAGAGATGTTCATGCCACATTTACAGTATAAGATAGTTTTTTTTTATCAGCTATAGTTTGTTCGGTAATGCTTAAAACAAATTCAAACATTATAAAACTCATGGCCTCAACTGCTTAACTTACAGCTGCTATATACTCAAATCATTTTAGCAGGCCTTTCCCTTTGGTATTCTACAACTTCTGCTCCATACAGAAAATCTAGACAAACTCACGCACTTTTTTGTATGATTTTGTGCTTTATTCTGTTCAAGAACCCAACTTTTCTAGAAGTAAATTAGAGGAGATCAACCATAAGCATATTTCATGATATCTATGGTATCATCACGGAAGAAAATATATACAATACTAAGCTTTTAGTTATGGCTAGGAAACTTATGACCGTCAAAAGTTTCAAAAATTATGAAACACCAGAAAATTTTACAGATCACTCATATGAGTTGAAAATATCACGACAAATTTTTAAATACAGCACAAAGGGAATAAATACCCACACTTCTCCGATGATGAATTGGATGACTTAAATGGGAAGTATTTATAGCCTTCTCTTGTCTCTAGAGTCTAAATCCCCAGTTTACTGTAGTTAGGCTGTCATCATGACATCCCATACTCAAAGCTTAACGTGGTGGAACCGTGGTTTTTCAGCCTAATCTGCCCTCTGTGCTCAAACGACAAACCATAATTTAATAAATTTAAAAATCACAGTTGTCACAAATGGTACTCAGCATTGGTTTATAATGGATAGAAGCTTGGGCTTTAACACCCATCTACTTTATGATATGATGTAGAAACTTGTCTCCAAGCAAATGGTCCTCATCATAAATCTGTCCGGTTATGATGTTAGTGTTTGTAATTGTATTCCTCATTTGCACAATACAAAGTAAAGTGAAGATAAATTTCGGTTACTTTAAGACATGTAACATTCATGCTCTTCTTTGATTTTGGAAGTTATATTAGAGTGCCTTCTCTTTCTTCTGCTAGGATAATCTTTCGGCTCTTCTGAAGTTTTCTCTGTGACAATTAAATATAAATTGTTGTTTCTCGATCCATTTCCCTACAAATATATTGTTATCTTAAACTTTTTCATGTTTCTGTTATTGCCTAATGTGCCCAAGGTTGCTTAAAAAATTGCAGTAGCACAGACTGAATGAAGCAGCAAATAAGTTCACACCCTACTCAAATGATGATATTTCATAAATTCAATTATACGCAGAAAATCACTTTGATTTTTCTAAGGTTTAATTTGTATTCAATGTTTTTCTGCATAACAGCTTGTGTTAATTTGGAATATTCATCAATGTCTTTCTCATTGTGTTTGTCTCAAAGCATGCAGGTACACTTGTTTGGAGGTCAGGTGACTTCTTGGAAGAATGAACGACAGGAGGAATTATTGTTTACAAGTAGTAAGGTACCCAATTTCAGCATTTTTGTGAAGAATAGATTAATGATGTTTTCCTCTATCCGATGAAATCATTTATCAGGACAATCTGTATTGAATGGCAGCTGTGATGAAACAGCCAACGAATTAAAGATATGAATTTTTCCATTAAAGATATGAAATCACTCACAATGGAAACACTCTGGGTAAGAATTCCATTTAAAGATATGAAATTTTTCAAAAAGTTTATGTAAATTTTTATCAATATTTCGGACCAGATTTTATAATTCATTATTAGAATAAAGTAATCATAAATCTCTATTTTTATATAATTGGACAACATAATTATATTCCATCTCTTTTTTAAGATAAACTTATATGTTTTTAAGAAATATATACTAAAGCTATGGTGCTAGATCTAAACATTTCATGAACCAAGTTATAATCACTACAAATTGTATGAAGGGTTTTCTAAGACTGTATCAGCTTGTTGCAGAGGGGTTATTCAATGCTGGTGTGGGAAGTGCGCAGAGCAAAGAAAGATCAGTATGCAAGGATCCAAACAGATATGTGTTTTGGAATGCATTTCATCCCACTAAAAGAGTTCAAAAGATAATTGCAGAGGAAATACTATTCACCATCTACTCCACAGGTAATTAGTTTCATTTAATAGATCATACTATTCATACTGCAGGGAGGGAAATACAAGTAATCAAATGATACACAAATTTGATTGATACTAATCAATTACAACTTTTTCCCTTATACAGGTGGCCAGTCAAATGATCAAGCAAAGAAATTTTTTAGATTTGAACCTTTTCTATTTTTTTTTTTTTTTACTTTTGATTTTCCCTCTGTTTACATATGTACAAACATATTTATAAGTTATATTTTTTTTAGCTAACAACATTATGTTGCAATGCATACAAATTCTAGGAATTCAAAAAAGGAGCTAAAAAAATACAAACGAACACAATTTGCTGCTACTTGTTCAAAAAGAATCTAAGTGTTTTCAATTATATCATGGAACCTATCATATATAGATTTGAAATTACACACCGAATTATGTAATGTTCACATTCATTATTGTTTTACCTCTAATTTCCTATCGGTGTATTCCTTGAACCTCCTATGGGTGCAAACTCAACCTAATTTTCTCATCAGCACCTTTAAAGAACTCAGCCTAATCTGATTGTAAAAAATGCATGATGATGAGTTCAAACTAGATATCTAGGTATTCTGTAGAATGTTTGATCCAAATTTTATTTATTGTATTTAAATTTTGTTTTCCTTGTTCAAAGGTTGTTTTTAAATTTATGGCTGGTGGGTTTTGCATTCAATAGTCTTCACATTTTGGATTCAATTTTTAGTTTTTTAATGTTTTCTCTTGGGTTGTAGGGTTTGCTAATTTGTTGTCATAGTGGACATATCTTGGATCAACTGGATTTTTATTTATTTATTTTTATATGTGTTAATTCATATTGTGAATGCATCACAATGAAGTGATATAAAATTTTCGGGTGCTGTATAGTATCTTTAGTCTGAATGCTATTTATTAGGTTCTAACTTTATTTGGAAGGTTAGAGGTGGTTGCTTCTGTTTTGTAATTTTTGCATTTTGTTTCGATTTAGATCATAGATTTGAGTCTGGAACTCTACATAAGCTTGGCAAGCTATTTGGTGATTCAAGCTTGGTGAAAACTTGCAATCTGTTTTGTGACAGCAACAAGAGAGATATAATTATTATGTTCAATTTGTATCTTAGAAATACCATGTGACTTGTACAGTTCAAATTTGTAGTTTAATACTTCATTTAATTTGTCTAACTGTTATTCTTATATTTTTGTTGTAGTATTCTCTTTAATGTAAATATTAAATTATATTTAAATTTTATCTTTAGTTTCCTATCGGCTATCCCTTGAACCTCCTATAGGTGCAAGTGCTAGTTTATATATTATTATAGCTTGCAGTTGTAACTATACACAACACTTTCTTAATTTCGTTCTTAGAATTTTCAAGAGAATTCAATTAAAAAATGAAATTTAAAATTAAAGTTTAGGTACTTTTTAACAATCATAATTTAGTGTGGTGTTGGGTCATATCAAATGACGCTTTAACAATAGGGTACCAAACAATATCAACTTTACCTAACTTTAAAGACATGCCTATTTGGTAATTGCAAATGACCATCTAATTTAGTGTTTATCCTAAATTTTAACTTTTCCCAAGATCATTAAAAGTATTGATTTCCTAATAATTCATAGTCAAAATCCATTGGAAAAAGTGTCTCACTCATTATGTGTGATTTTTTGCATGGTTATCTTGAAGTGTTAACAAATAATTGTATATTGATGTTGTTTGTGTTTTAACCTAGAACATAATCTTTCAATGAAACTATTTTGTAACACAAATAATTATCTAATTATAAGTTTGATTAATGTTGATGCTTGACATCATTTAGATTTATGATTGTAAGGGAATGAAGCATCTCTAGGGTGAATAAATGTGAATATCTAATAAATACTTAGATAATAGAGTTGATATAAAAATGTGTATTTGATTAGATTTGAAAATATAACGGATCAATGATTTTGATTCAAAAAATTACATAATTTGATATATTGTGAAAAATATTTCTTATTTATCAATATAATGAAATGATAAAAAGTAAAAGCATATTTTGATTTATAAAAGATAAATGATAAATTTAGATGTGATTGAGGTTTGATAATTGATTTTTGAAATTAAATTTGAGATTAATTAATTAAAATAACTTTTCTTTGCAAAACCTAAAATTTTATATGAATTTGGTTCAATCTTATAGCAAGAAAATTGACCTTTTTAATTTGGAAATGAACTTTGTGTAAATTTATTAAGGAAAAATACTTAGTATGCACCTTTTGATATCTTATGAATTTTTAATTAGATATTCAATATAGCTAGATATAAGCACATAACACTACACCCTTAATGTAGAAACATATATTGTTAATTTCCCATCATCAATCCCTAGAGAAAGCAATAATGTAGCTTTTAAATCTAAGTAAATTTCAATAGCTTAATGATATGCAAAATAACACTTTGAGAACATGAAAAGAGAAGAAAATAGATAGAAGAGAAGAGACACCAATATACATGGGGAAAACCCTTTCGAGTA
The DNA here is from genome assembly GCA_007258455.2 of Sequoia sempervirens. Classification (NCBI taxonomy): domain Eukaryota; kingdom Viridiplantae; phylum Streptophyta; class Pinopsida; order Cupressales; family Cupressaceae; genus Sequoia; species Sequoia sempervirens. The sequence continues at coordinate 253,155,667 of VDFB02047230.1, read as the reverse complement.
AGAAAATCGAGACACTCCAAAGCATTAAACCAAGGTATTAATCTATAACAAAAACATGCTACAATACCCTTGCAAGCTCAAAGCCTTAGCATGGAAATTACATCTTGCTCCTTTGGAGGATAATCAACAACATAACCCTACACAAAAAAATCATCTATGCCTCCATCTCAAGCCCTCAATATATAGACTCATGGAGGTCCAAAATACCACCAAAGATATTACCATGAACCCAAACAAGGTCCAAAAATACCACAATAAGAATTATCATGACTCACCTAAATTTGGCTCGTTATTTATAATTTACTTCTTTTAGAAAGATGCTTATGATGTGTCATAATATGCATGTCATAAGTGGGTTAAGATTCTTGACCCACTTTGAAGCTCCTTATTATCATGCTCTTGCATATGTTAATTTTTTTGTCACAAGTAACCCCCGCATCTTTTAATGTCATAATGACATTAGATGTTCTTACAAATTATTACACACCATAAGGTTTTGACATGTGGCAAGGAGTTCCACCTCAAAAATGTAATGTCCCATTATGTTAGACCACAAATATTAAATAAAAAATGCAATGATGTCCAAATATCTCTAAAAAAGTCCTAAATGCTAAATAAATAATTCTAAGAACTTGTAAAGATTGAGATACCTTAATTCCTAATAGATTTAACCTTGATACCTTCATACCTTATGTACTTGCAAAATAAGTTTTGGTTGCACCTCTAACTATCACAAGAGATATGGTTGTGTTGGGGAACACCAAAGGATTTTGATACAAGGATCTTTATGTTAGACAAAACCTCATTGATTAATTCAATGAATTTGATAAATACTCAAAGAAAATAGTCAATAATTATAAATTATAATGATTCAATGTGATGGTGTTAGGTGTTTTGAAATTTGATACTTGAACATAAAGTAAAAGAGTGGTACTAAAGACCTATTGCATGAACTAGATTTTATATTTTATTAACAAAGAGATGATGTAATCAAAATGGTTGATTTAGAGTGGTGCTATGACAAGGGAAAGAGTGATTTTGAGTGGCACAAAGCCATTGGTACAATATTAATTAGATTGTCAAATCAATCAAAATGATGTATTAGAGCTAAGTACTTAATACACCTATACAAAGTGGTGAACAATGAAGTTTAAAAGTGTAATGCATGCACTTTTCACCCTTATATCTTGTCCCCACTTTAATCTACATGATCACACCTAATTTTTTTTTTTTTTTAAATAGTGAGAGCAATGATCTAATGTCTACCCATAAATTGTATGCAAAAAATTAAGATTAACTCATTATAATATTCCTCCTTAATTTTTTGTGTGCCACAAAGGCATACACACAAATTAAGAAGAAAGAGAAAGAGTTGATAACCATAGAACATGATAAAATGATAAATTTTATATAAAAATTAATCATAGGCATGTTAAATCAAGTATAAAGCATAATCATGATAAATTTGAGCATGAAAAATCTAAGATAAAACCTCCAAAAATTATAAATGAATATCTTAGATACTTATGTTCATGCTACCATTGCATATGTGAGATGACGGATGAGATATACCTCCACTTTATATCTCCCACTTAGGAAAATCATGGACATGTGTAACTTACTAAAAGTGAACAACCTTAGCCCCTAAGTGGCATGACTAAGAAGTGAAAAGCATGAAAGAAAGTGGTATGTGTAAATAATTTTTTAAAATAAAACTAGATCAAATAGAACCACATAGTATATTACCTTAATTGTTAGATCAAATAGAACTACATAGTATATTACCTTAATTGTTTGACCTAATGAGAACATTTTCTCTCGTGTCATGATATAAAGAGGTGTGATCTACCAATTTTTATTTATAAACAATTGTGTCAGGTAGAGATGGTACTTTCAATGTAATATTTGGAAAACTTTCCTTTTCTTTCTCTTGATAAGTATCTTGAAATATATCTTTTGTAATCATTACGTTCTTATTATATATATTTTTAAGCATACCACCATAAAATGTTCCATTGACATACTTGTACATAGACTGTATCTTTATATTCAAAATCATTTGTAACTCCCAAGATGTAACTCATATGATTGAGAATGAAGCCTCTAAAGATCAAGTGCATAAATCAAAACTCCAATGGAGAGGGGTAGGTTGGGAGGAAGGTGACTTATTGATGTCACAATGAATCATATCAATTTTTCAACACATCCAATGGAAAAAATATGCCTAAGATTGCCAAAATATGCCTCTAGGTTGTAAAACCATTATCCAAGAGCCTAGAAATCAAATTCTTTATTGAATATCGTTATTTAGTAGCATGGAGACCACTTTTCATACAAGGGAAAAATTATTAGTAAATGAACAACTATTTCACAAGTTGTTTAGAAATTTTGTATCTTATTGCCAATAGAAAAGTGTAGCCATTGGGTGGTATTAGGTCGTTAGTGAGTTGTGGTGGGATACGATCATGCCATGTAGTACCCACATAATCTATCAGACATGCCTTATAGGTACAAGGTACTCTACAATACCTTATGGTCATTAACACCTACTTGCATATGACTTTTGATAATAAAAGTGTATGGATGGAAATGTAATCTATATGGCAAAGGGGTAGAAAATTTCTTTGAGGGTCTAGGTCAAACCTTTACAAATTTGATTAATTGATAGTCAATATTTAGGTTATTGAACCTTTTGGACACAATGGTAGGGTCATACCCAAAATACTCCAAAATTGTCGCTGCCTTTTGGATTTGGAAACCACCTTCCAACTTCAAATCCTTGTAGTTTAGCCTCTAATTTATAATTTGGATAAATGAAAAGGCTAAAATAACTTTCATATACACTCTAAACTTAATGGTGAGGTCAAAATTGTATCAGCATGCTCTAAAATGAACTTGAAATACAAAGCCATATAAAGGAACCCCACAAAACCTAAATTTTTATCAAGTTTTTTAATTCTCCAAGTCATTTTGATGTAAGAGAAGAGAATAGTAAAATTTTCAAGAGCAACAAAGATTTTGATTTAGGATCTCCCAAAAAATAGCCAAAGGCACTCAACAAGATTGGATACCATGTAAGATTTGGCTAGAGATAGCCACATAAGATCTAAAGGCCTAATATAAAACACAAAGAACTCAAAAGATCAATATGATGAGAATAAATTATATTTCTATCAAAGAATATAGTTAGAATGTATGTACAATGTATGAGAGACCCTTTTTTATATAGGCCAAGTTGTGACATAGGACAACATAAGATTATAATTTATGATATGAGACATAAAAGGATACACATCATATTCGTACCCTAAGTAAAATTGAGTAGACTAGTGTGGCTAGGACCTAGGTGGTGAAATAATTAGGTAAAACAACCTATTCTAACAAACATATTTTACCCACAAACAAATACTAAGATAAATAACCAATTTTTATAACAAGTAAATTGTAATATGCACATGTGTCATTACCACATGCAATAAAACATCTTATGCCAATGATGCATATAAGAATTTTCCAACTTGTGCTCATGGAGTTAAGGGTAAAACAACAAAAGGACACATACAATTTATGCTTCCAAGAATAGCAATTGCAAGTTGATGAAATATCACTAAATGAATGAACCATTCCAAGATGGTCTAGAAGAAATTGGGAGAATGAAAAGACCCTTCACAAGTAGTAAGAAGATGTTAAATACGAGAGATGAATTCATGGTTTTAATTCTAATTAGTTTTATGTGTAATATATATCCATTAATATTATTTAATCCTTTGATGTGAAAGCAAGGAAGTGAAGGGATAGAATACATTCATAAATTTTCTTGAGTTTGAACATAAGAAATAAATATAGGTTCAATTACTAATTTTTCTTTTCTTCAATAAAAGGCAGGTAAGCCGACTATTTATATTATATATTAGTAAAGGTTACAAAATGTTTTCCTTAGTAGTATCTAGATAAGATTTTAATACAAAATGTCAAGTGTTGCATTTGAATACAACAAAAAATTTATCAACAGTTAACTGACCCTTCCTATTGGATGACTAACTTCTTTCCAGAAGTGAAGTATTTTGAAAATGTCAACTGTGCAAAATAACAAAAGTAGTTGACTTTACAAAAAGCAGTAAGCAGTTATCATTTTTCTTCATTCCTTCTCTACAGAGAAACTATCTTCTTTTCCATCTTTTCTCATAATCTAATTCAATGGAGGGGATGTTTATGAGTTTGCAGTAATGTTCATATCAAGAACGATTGGCTGGCGACCATGAATGAGTGGCTAAACATTTGAAGGCCCTAGTGTTGCATTTGATTCTTCAGTGTCGACCTCTCTTTGTTGTGGTAGAATAGGATGACTTAGTAAAGCTGCATGATGAAAGTGATGTGTAAGAAGGAATGAGATTGCATGATATTTGGTCTTGAAGCTCCTTATCATATCTTTTCCCAATTCAACCTAATACCTGTTCAACTCTTTGTATAGATAACTTGAGGAGTTAAATTCAAGTGCCAACCTCATACCAGTATAAATTTTCCTGAAGCTCACTCTATGGTGCAAGTAGTGCCTAGGAAAGATACCCCCAATGTATGCTTCTCCATGCTAGAAGTCATACTTTTGAAAACTTGTGAGAACGACATTTTGTTGCAGAAAAAATTCTTTAATAATACCATTTGCTATCTTCTGCATATCATGATAATTGGGGTTCAAATCCAGGATGTTGGAGACAAATATGGATATCAAATTAGATGGAAAAATGATTCTCTATGCTAATGGTTGCAAAATATCCTCTCCAATTATATCCTTGACACATTTGAAAATAGGGATACAATCTGTCTTAAAAACATAAGACAATTGTTCTTTATCTAGCCCTTTGGAAAAGGGCACTTCCCATTGTTGCACTTGGAAGGGTTCCTTGTGATTTCTTGGAAGAAATTCCATTAAAAAAGCTTGCTTGATAGTCAAAAACACCTAAAAAACAATAGCACTAAACCCCCAGAGATCACCTAGAAAACAACAACAATGAGAGAACTTATTTGGATGTTATTTTGAAGGGAATCTTTTAGACTTCTTTGTTACAGCTTACCTCAGAGAGTAAGGAATGAAATCACACCATACCCATAAAGCATAAGCTAATCCATTCAACATAGATATATTTCATGAAAATGAAACCTTGAATTTCTTTGTGAAGAGCAATTTCCACATTGAAATGAAAACAAGATGAAATTTCACTTTACCCAATAACTAGTGCCTCCAAGTTAGAACTGCTACAATGCTTCTACTATGCTTAGGTGCATGAATGAAGGAGTGCACCAGCTTTCCCTTAGCCTTTCTGAGAAGCATTTTGTCACTACAATAGTTGCAAGATGTAAAAAACACTTCAAAATAGGTCCTCGTATAGTTATGGAATTTATTGTGCTATACAATTTCAAAAATTTGCTATGAAATCTACATGTCCTTGACAATGTTAAGACACACTTGTAATTACATCAAGGTATGCTTTTTTTTTTCTTGGTAATAAGATTTTATTTTATTCAATAGTAAAGTCAGAATACATCGTCTTTTTTATTTTCAAGAAATAACCACCTACCACCCGAAAAATCACCTCCAAATAACATCATTCTCATAGAATTAAGAAAAACAACATACACACCACCTTTCTCTAAACCCCTATTCATCTACTTCAAGTTCAAGAAAGACCTCAAATTTACATTCAAAACACTAACTTGTCACGAGACCCACCACCTTGCATTCAAAGGAAACTTACCACTACATCCCAATCAGGGCTTAACCCCCAAAATTCAACCAAAATGGACAAAAAATATTCAAGATTATCATTCCAGAAAAGATAGAGAAACTAAAAGACTCAGGTTGAGCTACCTGGGTCCACTCTGCCCTCTAACGCTCTTGTCACCTTCCTCTTCCGAGGAAAAAGCACTTTTCTTTCCCAACATTCAGCTTTTGCTTTAGCCTGAGCTAGCATCGCTTCCACCTCCATCAATTCCACAAAGAGCTTCAATGCCTCCCAACCACTTTGGGCCTCCTCTCTACAACGAGCTTTGAACCCCCCTTTTGGCCACCGCACAAATGGAATGCATTTCTCAAACTCTTCATTTTATGCAATCTCAATTTCTTCACGAACATCCAATCCTACACTCGAAATGGGCCACTCTATAATTGAGTCCATTCCATCTAGAAAGTCTCTATGCACAATTGCCTCGATAACCCCCTTCACCCTTTCCACTATCTCCCCCAAATCCAAACCCCACACCATTATTAAGGAATAAAAATTCATGTCTGTTCAATACCCGTGTCTTAAATCCCCAAACACCTTGCCTAGAATCAACTGCACACATTGCACCAACCTCTCATCAGAATATAAAAATATACCCTTCAATCTCCTTTCTGATGCTTCACCAAAAAATGGAAAAAGTTGTTGCTTAGTCAAGAGTGTAAAAATTTCCTCCATTGAAAGTCTGTAACTCTGGTGTCGACACCCAAATTTGAAACTTTCAATGCTTGTTCTCCTCCATAAAAATAAAAAGAAGCATCGAGAATAAAGGGAAAAGAGACTTTAATCAACTTTATCGCTCCACATTCAACCATTAATGCAAGGCGTACGAACAACACCGCCACCCAACTCCACCCCATTCCTTTAGTCACTTCAACCACTACGATCGGTAATTAATTCTTGCTCATTTATTGCTACGTACTTACCACCTTTCAATAACCCATCTCCTCCAAATCAAATTGCCTTAAATCTTCAAACCTCATCTCACTGACCTCACCAAAGGTTAGAGCCCACTTAGATAGGGTGTCAGCTTCCACATTCCTAGATCTCCTTATATGACTAACAAGGAAGTCATCAAAAGCTGTTAATTCCTCCACAATTTTAGTAATTATATTTTGAAGATGCCAAGCATCAATACTTCCCTTCATCATTTCCTGAATGATTATGAGAGAGTCACCTTCTAGATGAATTTTTGAGGCCCCCAATTTTTTTCCAAATCTAATAGCCGTTAATGCTGCTAAGGCTTCAACTACATTGTTTGTCCCAACCTCCAACTTCTTCGCCCCAAAGGCCAACACATTCCCTTTCCAATCTCGAACAATAAAACCAGCCCTTGATGGATCAAGGTATGCCTTTTTGAAATTATCTTCTTTGCCTTACATCAATTTCCTACAAAATGCTGACAATTGTTAGCAGTCATCATAATATACCCTTACGACATAAGATATGTGAGATGTATTAAAGCATGATGATGTCATTGGAATGAGATCATACCACACTTGCAATTACAGGTGTTGGCTTTGGCATAGCTTTGAACTTGAACCTTCCAAATAGATCATAAAAATGGAAACATGTAAGCATTTATTATTTCATAGATATGCCCATTTAATAGTTATATTTTCTAACAAGAGAATATAAAAAGGTTTAAATTCACGTCTACATTGTTTATGATTTACCTATTTTCATTTTCCCTAATTTACTTATGATTAAAGTTAGTCTATCTTCTCAATGAGAGCTAGAGAAAAAGATTATAAAAAATTAAATATTTTATTTATCCCAAAAATCATCATCTACCCCAACCCTTGAAAAAACATATAATCATGGTTAAGTTTAGCCTTCCAACAATTATATAAGGTAATAAGTGATTAATAAACAAACATAAAATATAAATCTATCTTTTTAACACTGCAACTAACTCATTTCATGATATTGAGACCAATCGTCAACATACTTGTCAATGCAAGTAAGGGCCTAAACTAATTTTTTGAAAAATTAGGTTAGTTCAAGATCCACTAAGTAATAGTCATTGATTACATAGTCACATAGGAGGAAATATTGATTTCAACAAATAATAAGCATAAGGTTGGTTACCACACATTAAAAAATGAAGATAGGAGCGAACAATATAATACAAGGTGATTTATGCTTTCAAGAATAATGTTTGAATGAATATTCATTAAAAGAGATTGAACAAGAGAAAGGAACCCTTTCATTCACTAAATATATTAAAATATATATATGTTCCACACCAAAAATAAATAGGGATTTAAGAGAGAAAACACCAAACATAATTTTGTTCATATTCAAATCCATTGTTAGAATTTAACCATTCATATTTTCAAAATGAACCCAAATTCCATTTTGATAAAACTCTTATCTATTTCTTTACAAGTACTACATTCAATGAGAGAGATAACAAGAGAGAAAAAGTGTGTTCACACATTGTTGAGGCAATTCTAAACAACACCATTACATGAATAGTAATGTTAAAAGTTCTCTACAAATCATATTCAATGAAATCTGTCAACTAGAATAGAACATAACAATATGATTCATTATCTAATTACTTCAAGCATAACAAGAAGAGAGAGAAGATATGAATGGTATTCATATTTTTAAAAGACAACACAAAACTAGTAAAAAAATCAAACATAGAGGTCAAGAAACCTTTGAAATATTTTATAGATATTTTTTATGCAATCATTTCATTTCTTTTGCATTTTATTTAAACAAATAGTAAAGAGAGAGAGTAGAGAGAAGCTAAAGAGAGAAATTAGCTACTTTGTCTATTTTAGAATGTTTAAGAGCATAACACAATGATTACATAATTTCATTCCAACATTTAAGAAATTCATAATATAGTAAATTTGAATAAAAAATTGAGATTTTTTTTTTTTTTTTTCATGAAGAATTTTAATTAAAATTAGAAACAATGGGAAATGACAATGCCTAATTCAATGTCATACCACATACACTTATTTAGCAAGATCATATCACACCATGAAATTGAAACCTAAACTATATTGTTAAATTATCTAAGTCACATTTTAGCTTACTTTTATTATTAATTACACAACAATTCAAAACTATTAGATTGTATCAACCACCCTCTTGAAGCTAATCACAAGATAAAATAACATATTATCACTTTATACAAGATTATACATTCAATGGTTTAATTACATTTAATTTCATCGATTAATTAAACAAAGTGTATTCAAGCACTCAAAACCACAAATATAAAATAGAGAAGCATACATGGTAGTTCTATTGACATTAACTTCACATTTTAAATGACAGATTTCCAATTTTTATTTTGAAGATAACAAATATAGTTTCTAATCTCAAAATACAAATTTGACCACTCCAAATATTTCTAAATAATTCAAACACACAAAATGAAAATTAAAAATTTGACAATGAATTGAATGAATAATTATGACATCTACCTCCATACAAAATTTAATTCTTTTGAACACGTCCTTAGTCATGAGGACCATCCCAATAAAGTCACAATTTAAAATATAATGAATCAATTTTATTTTTATAAAGAAAAATGCAATTTAATATTATATTTAAAAAATTCATAATAGACTCACCTAAGTTCAAAGTTAAGAAATAGATAAATAATGTTCAAAGAGTGAAAAATTAAAATGCCATGCATTTAAAATGATAAGGGATGAACATTGAATTAAAAAATTATCACATATAAAGAGAAGTTTTTTAAAATGATAAATTTATTTTTCTTACACTTCTCTTTGCATCAAAAGGTGGCTACAATTCCTCCTCGATCAACTCTCCACCTTGAATTTTCCTCCCTAATAGAAATTAAAGAACAATTATTTAATTATTTGCAATGGTGGGCCAAAGGAAAATGCTACTTAAGGTGTATACAAGTTGAGACTTTTATTAAAAAAATTGTTGGCACCACATAAAAGTGATAAGGACATTAGAGCATTTATTTTAATGTAAGTAAGAAATTAATTTGTTTTGTATAGGTAGGCCCACTCAACAAAGATGCAACATGTTTTGTGTCTTATGTTTTGGACATATTATAAATTATTCCATAGGTTTAATAGGTATATTGATAGTTTTGAGAAGAAAGTGTAGAATTTTTAGATGTATTTTTTTTAGAATTTTAATTTTTTATTATTATTTTGTTGTCAGTTATATGTTATTTACATTGATTATGTCTGTTTGACCACTCTTAATTAAGGTTAAATTTTTATTCTTAAATTTTGTTCAATACAAAAACAAATAAATAAAATAAGATCTTATTTGGTCCCTATCCCAAAGTTAACATTATATAAAAAAAGTACACTTTGTGTTTGTTTAATTTTGTTGAAAGATTGCAAAATAGCTCTATGATAAACACAATATTTATAGCCCAATAGATCATCTATTTTGGCTAATAACATGTTTATTTTAGCATAAATTTGTATACATTTTTCTTGAAATACTAAAACTATGTGATTGGATTAGGGGCTCAATTACTTTGGATTGTTAATCAAACCATTGGGATTTCGGGAAGAGGAAGAATTTGTTGCTAAAGCACACCATTATTGATTTGAGCAATAGAATAAATGAATAACAAGAAGGGACAAACCTTTCTTATTTGTTAAAATTGTACTTCAAGAAGGCCATGAACTTTCATTAGAGATCAAGTCTAGCTTGCAATCCTTCCAAATTTATGATTAAAGTGATTTTTTTTATTAATTGTATCTCAATACTTAAAATATATATTACTACAATTATTGATTGATAGACAATTAAGTCTAGTGGTTTTTTAAAAATTGTGATAAATGTCTCTATCGAATAAAGTACAACATAACAAAGAAATTAATAGCACAAAAAAATGGAAGTTGACAACACATTTAACCTTAGTTAACAATAACGTGCAAGCTTCAATAGCCACAACAAGTTTCTTCAAAATGAATATAAAAAAAGATAAAAAATATTTCATTGTTTAAATAGGTGTAGATATTAGCACATATCGGTCTAATTATAATTAAAATTTATCTACTGTACAACTATGGGAGATGAAAAGTAGTAATAAAGAGAGGCGTAGAATTTAATATGCTTTAATGCAAGGATTAATGGTTTGGAGTCCACAGTGACATTTTTATTATTATTGGTAAAACATGATCCAAAGTGGCATTGTTGACATCAATATGACAATTACATATAGTATATTATTTTCATCTAAAAAATATACCCATCTTTGATAATTACAACGCTCCAACACATAGTCTATTGTCCAACTTTGAAATATTGATAGTGGTAAAGATGACCTCTAACTTTCTTTAGAAATATTGTATGGCACTATGTATATGCATTCTAGGTTGTATGAAATGTCCTCCAAGCTCTTGGAATAAATTTCTAAACATGTGTAACTTTATGGAGATTTTAAATATTTTTTTAGGTAATAATTTGATATGTTTCAATAAATATGGGGATACGAATTTTAATTGGGATGTGTAGTAACCCTTTTTTATAGAATAGTGTAGTAAATTTTCATTATATTTGATTTTACTAATTTGAAATTTGTATAAATAGTATAGTAGTTTTTTTGTATTCATTATAGTTGAAATAACAATACAACATCAGTGGAAGTTAGTACATTGGTTTGGGGCCACTGCTTCATCCCATTTTATTTCTGTTGTCTTTCTACATTAGAACATTTTTACATTATGAAGGTAACAATACAAAGGTATAAATACAACTTTACACAAAAGTGCTATTGTCTTTCATTTTCCTTTTGTTCTCTATTCTTCTATGATTTAAACCTTTGTTGTTCAAGTAGTCACTTCTCTCAGTATTGTAGACCTCTCTATGTTCCAGCCATTGTTTTGCAAATGCCATTTTCTGGTTATTGTTTTATGTTTTTCCTTCCTCCATCAGTTTTTGGAATTTCTCCTTTGCTGCCTAGTTGTTGATGGATGCCTGCACATAAACATAGTGTAGAGTGAGTTTCCTATAAAAATCAGTAAGATCTCTTCTACATCCCTGGTAGATTTCTTTATTCCTTGCCTTCCAAATAAACCACAATATTTTAGTTGATAGAATTAACAAGAGTAAGTTATTAGTTTTCCCAAAGCCATTACATTTTCCCATTAAAATTTCTAACTTTCTTTCCTCTTTTGTTTGCTCATCTCTTAACATGTCAATTTTAAAGATATTCCAAATTTCTTTAGCAAAAAAATAGTCAAAAAATATATGCATTAAAGAATAATATTTTTTACAGATATTGCAGACAAGTGGATACTTGCTAGAGTCCACATTCGGTAGTCTTTACATCAAAAACAACCATCTAAATGTTGCCTTCTTGGGTTCCAAGGTGTTGTTCCAATTATGTCTAAAGATTAGGTTCCAATCTTTATCATTTAAATTTAACCCCCACTTCTAGTTCAAGCCTTCTGCAAGTTTTGGATTATTTTCCAATAGACCATAAATCTCTTTTGCTTTTAAACCTGCAATGCTATTATTTTCCAGCCAATTAATATCATGCACATTATTCTTCCTACCATTCATGTTAGCTATGGGAATTACCATTTTTTTCTTAATGGTTTCAAAGGTTCTTTTTTGAGTTTGAGGCAAGTCAAACTCAACTCTCAGGGCATCCCAACATTTCAGTCTACCCTCTATCAGGATTTTTCAAAGTGGGACAAACCTTTTTGGTTCCAAGATTTAGCAGTTCTAACACCCTTGCAATAAAGCCAATGACTTGTCATTATGGAATACATTCCACCAAATGGATCTTCCCAAGAAGATCTTGTTGATATCAATGTCAATTTGACATTTCTTTATGATTTTGTCTTTAGAAGATTCCCAAGCTTTCCATAGGTTTTTAAACACCCTGGACCCAACAAGGGTTGTTTCAAACTTGCCAAAGATCAAGTTACAAAGAGGTAAGTGCTTCCAGGTTTTGGCTTTTTTTGGTGTATCAAGCTTAATATTGTTTCTAACCAAAACTTTCCAAGGCTCATTTCCTATGAGAGCCTTGTAGATCCACTTTGCAACTAGTGCTAAGCCTTGTTGTTTTAGGTTCTTGAGTCCTAGGCCCCCTAGTTGCTTATTCATACATCAAATTTCCCACTTTATTACATACATTTTCTTATTACCTCTGCCATTAGACCATAAGAATTGTTTGATTTTCTTTTGAATTTCCTCAACTTGATAGTTGTTGAAGAGCCAAGCCGAGGAGTAGTAAATATTGTTAGAGGCAAGAATTTTTTGGCACACTTGAGCCCTTCCTGCCAAAGAGAGATACTTATTATTCCAATTGTTTAACTTTTTCTCAATCTTTCCCTTCACCCACTCTCACATGTCTCTCAGGTTGGGGCTGACTACAAAAGGGATCCCCAGGTATCTTACTATTTTACTTGGCCCCCCCCATTGCAAACCCAACCTTTCAAACCAAGGAGGATGATTTTCCTCCCAACTTAGCATGATAGAATTGGATTTTGAGATCTTAGAGCCTGCAACTTTTTCCAAGAATTCAAGTTTTCCCATGAGATGGCTCACATTTTCTTCTTCCAACTTTACCATAAGGGTTGTGTCATCTGCAAACTAGAGGTTAATTAACTCCTCTTTATTTGGAAGGAGAAGGTCATTTACTTTAGGGGTTAGATGGTTGGCTCTGAGGATATAGTATAGAGCATCAAAAACTATCACAAAAAGTGTAGGGGCTAGGGGGCAGCCTTGCCTTATGGATCTCTACAACTCAAACACCTCTGTCAAGCATCCATTTATCTCTATTTGTGCATTGGCATATTTCATAAGAGTTTCAATCATTCTATAGATTTTCTTTGGGAACCCAAAAGCTTCAAGGACCATGAATATGAATGGCCACTCAATCCTATCATATGCCTTTTCAAAGTCCACTAAGAGCATTCCCATGTTTTCCTTGATGTTCTTTCCCATTCTATTGCCTCCCAACTTGTTAGGAGGTTCTCCAAGATGTATCTCCCCTTGATAAAACTTGTTTGTGTGCTAATACTTATTTTTGGAAGCAATCCTGCCAACCTTATGGCTATAACCTTCGCAAAAAAATTGTAGGAGACATTCAAAAAGGTTATAGGTCTCCAATTTTTGACAAGTGCTTTGTCTCCCTCTTTAGGGGTCAGTTTTATAATGCCTTTATTAATTTTATTTCCTAGAGAGCCCACCTTAGTTGCTTCTGTGTATACATTGAGGAGTTCCTCACTCACCCATTATATGTTCTTTTTATAGAATTCAATGGGGATTCCATCCACCCCTGGGGCCTTATCATTATTCAGCGCTAGGATTGCTACCTTAACCTCTTCCAAGGAGAGGGGTCTACCTAGTTGGATAGCTTCTTGTTCGGTTAACTTATTTGGAATTATTTTTTTGCAATCATCTCTTGTCTTTTGGCTTTGTGCATTATTTCCTTCTGAGGTAAATAGTTCTTTGTAGAATTGGAGAAAGCAACTTTGGATAACCTCAGGATCCTTGCTTAGGTTGTCATTGTGCGAAATCAAATTAATCCTCTCTTTGGCTTCTTTGTTTTTTAGGAATTTAAAGAATAATTTTGAACCTCTATCCCCTTGAGAGGCCCAATTTAGCCTTGCCCGAGTTTTGATGCCTTGGTCCTTTAGCAGCTGATTTTTTCTCACTTCTCCCTTCACAGATACTAACACCTCATTTAGGATTGTATTTTTTGGTTCCTCTTGCAGGGCAGTTTCAGTCTTTAGGAGGTTCCCTTGCAATAAGCTCTCTTTTTTCCTTAGGTCCTTTTCCTTCTTCTATCCAATTGTTTGGAAGATTTTTTCTAGGCTTCCATATTGGTATTCCATGTTTTAATGTGTGAAATCCCCTTGTGCACCCATTTGTTAATCTCTTTAACTGTAAAAATGGCATCACAACAATCCTCATTCTCCAACAACTTTGTATTCAACATGAATTTTGCCTCTTTTTTCATAGTGGTAGGCTGGTCTTTTTCTAGTATTACTTTGACCGAGACTGGGTGGTGATATGAGAGAGTCCATGGAGTCACTTTGACCCTAGTATTGGATTCCTCCACTTTATCAAACTAAAATGCTCCCTTGTTTTCATAAAATCTATCCAATCTGCAGTATATTCTTTTCCCTCCCTTTTGGAAGTTGCACCATGTGAACCATATACTTTTCTTTTCTTTTATTAGTCCTTCTATAGGGTCAAAGAGCTAGAGTTTATTTTTCATTTTATACCAGAAGAATTTCTCATTTACTTTCCAGCCCATATCACACCCACCCGACTTGTCCTTTGTGTTTTTTGTCATATTGAAGTCTCCTCCAATGATCTAGGGGACCTCTTGTAGTTCACTTAGCCAATCCTAGAGTATACACCTTTTCCTATAGTCATTAGGTGCATACACTGAGCATATACCAAATTTTAGGTTATCTTTTTCAATCAAGATCCACACAACTCTATTACAAGGAGACAGGCATTGGTTAGTAAACCATCTGGCCCACTTATTTGCAACTAGAATTATGGTACCTCCTTTCCCTTTTTCATGCTTCATAGCAAAGTGAGTTGAATCTTTCCAGATAAAATTCAAGCTCGTCTCAAGCTGGAAGCTTACAGCTTTGAGCTCTCAAGGAACATCACAATGTCCTTTTCCTTGACTTGGTTTAAGTATCTCCTTCTATTATACTTCCTATTTGGGGACTTGATCAAGTCCCCTAATGTTCCATGACAAGAAATTAAGAGTCATTTGATTCCATTTTTTGGGGCCCATCATCCAAGCTTCTAAAGGAGTCAAAGCACTTAGGGAGGGTTGTCTTTCTTAGTTTACTCTTCAGGTAGGGTACATTGAGTCATCCTTTTGTTTCTTTCTTCTACCCGTTCTTTTTTGTTTAAGCATTTTATTCACTAGGCTGCCTCCTTCTTCATCTTCTTTATCACCTTCCTTTGGTTGGGGTGTGACAACTCATCCCCCTAACTACACTTCCCCATTGTACCTTCATCTTTGGTTGGGGTTGTAATATCCCCTTCTGGGTTCAAGCTATTTAAATTGTCTTGGAAAAAATGCAGGGTGTCTTGATTTAAGGGCTTGAAATTAGAGAGGTCAAAAGCCCCCTTTTGCTCATCTTTTTTATTAGACCCTTTATGTTTTTCTGGTTTAGAAATTTTAATGTCAATTAACCTACTACTACTATGGGTGGAGATACCCTCCTTGTTCATGGCCTCACTAGGGGAGTTAATTTCCTCCCCTCGTCTTGTCATTAGTAGAGGGGGGTCATCCCCATCCATAGTAGGAGTATTAGAAGTTTTTTCAATTCCAAAATCTTTATCAACTATCTTGGGAGAGGGATCCAACTTAAGAATTTTATACTCTGCCTCCTGAAAATATTTTACTTTATCATTCCTTGGATCTACCTCCATATTAGAGGTCCTTTTAAGATTAAGGTTCTTTTTCAGGGTTTGAGCTAGCTTTTCTTCTTTAGTATTACAACCATGCCACCTTAGATCCCTCATTATCTTTTTATTTTTCTCTATCTATTCTCTCATCTATTGCATGACCATCTCTTGTGCACTTAGTTTTCCCCCAAGGGAAAGGTGGCCACCCATTCTTTGGTGGTCCTTCTCGATAAAAGAATTGATCAGGGGATTGATCTTCCCTCTTGCTTTTGGGTTAGTTTTAACATCTTCCCTATTTTCAATACTTTTATTTTCCACCTCCGACATCCCTTGAATTGGGGATTTTCTAAAATTCACCATTTGTTCTTCTTTGGTTAGCACTAGATCGAAAGAACCTTTCATCCTCAAATCTTGGGGTGGGGCCCGAGTGGAATCTGTAGTAATCTCCGCCCCCTAGGATTAGGGCTTGCAAATTTGAGCCCGATTTCTAGATTCAAACCCCCTCTCGACTCAATAGCATTAGGGATTATCTTTTTATTCTAGTTAGGATCTTTCACTTTAGCCCTCCCCACATTATTGTTTCTTAGGATCGCGCAATTTTTCCTTCTATTCCATTCTTTTTTGTAGAGGAAGCACGCGTTGGCACCTCCTAGGATTTCAATCTTGCAATTTAAAATTGCATTTTTTGTTTCGAGTTCAATTTCATCTAATATTTCCACCTTGAGAATGATAGATGGTAGTACGCGAGCGTCCATATGTAGGAGATTATTTTTTGTTTCCTCAACGCTAATGGTTCCCCCATAGTGCGAGAGGAGTTGTGGGATAACCCTCCAAAGTACAGTTGGCACATTCTTAATTTGTATCCATTTGGCACTCGATGACTAGGCAACTTCCCTAAACACCACATTTCCAACAAACCATAATTATTTGTTCGTGGCCTTTTTTTTCATTTCTTTATCCCTAAAGAATATCAGAAAAAGACCTTTTTGGATTAATCTAGAGAATGAGTGTTCAATTCCCATTTTTTTTATTCCAGACATTCATTAGCCAGTCATCAAATAACTTTCTCGAGGGAGTTTTATTACAGTCTAAAGCAGCAAAAAAAATTGTAGTATTTTTGAGCCTTTTCTATTCATTGTCAAGAACCTTTGCCATGTCCTATTTTGGAATAAAGTAATCTACCCTAGGGAATGTGGAAGAGACCTTACCTCCTCCAGCCTTTGATATTTGCGTGCCTTCTACCCTTTAGTCACCGATTGCAATGAAGGTAGTCGTCATAGGCACGGTGCCCCTTTCGCTGCCAGTAACGATATCTTTAAAGGACTTGACACCATTGTTGACCGGTTTTGCCACCTCCCCTTTTTCCCCTTTTTGCAAGCTATCGGGGGGTTTTTCAGGCTTTGGTCCACTCACACCCATCGATGGTGTTTGGTTCATGTCAGAAGGAGTGAGTGGGGGGTTGTAGAAAGTCTTCCTCCACTAGGGTTTTACCATAGCAACAAAGAAAAAATGCACGACATATGCAAAAGAGTGAAGCACAATGGAACATTTGTCGAGAACAATAAAACACATTAGAAGAAAATCTACTTCATATTGTAGAACAATATCTTACAACAGGTGAGAGAATACTTCCTTAATGGCTTAAAGCCATTTGGAGTTTGCCTTCATACAAAGTCGCTCAAGATAAAATAATTAGAGAATCTAGCCATTATTTTGCATTGGAAAAATTGTTGCTCTCTTCCAATTGGCAACCAACAAATTTGACTAGTCTTAGTGATCCATGCAATAGAGAAAGCATTTGAAAACTAGGTAAAGATTGACACTATTTTGTAGCAGCATTGCTAAGGAAAAGTTATAACTAGGTTCCAAAATGTCCATAGTATAGTATTTTTTATTTTTATATATAAATCATATAACAAGTTTGATGTAATTTCATTTATGACTATGCAATTATTATTGTTTAGAGTGTAATAAAGAGAAGGTGTTTTTTACTATTTGTAATTAATATTTTTTTTAGAGGATAATAAATATGATGATTTTTAATGTTTAAGAAAGAAATTATTTTCACAATGTAAACTTAAGATTTTTTTGGTGGTAGTCCTTTTAATCTCCACCATCAATCTAAGTGTTTCATCACGAAATTATAAAATTTGACAAAATCAAATCGAATATGCTAGTTGTTATCTAATCAAAGATTTTATTTTATCCTATGTTATAATTGGATATTGAAAGAACAATCACCCTCAAGTGATGTTGACCTAATTTGACCTTTTTTTAGTATCACATCATGCTACATATTGTTTTCACTCTCACAATGTTGACTAAGAAAATCAAAGTGAAGGCATTAAATCATCAATAACAACCACAAAACTATCTATTTCAAACTAAAAAGACCCTAATCTAATAATGAAGCACAAAATGATAATGGAAATTACATAATAAAGCAATATACCTCAAATCTAAAGCCAAAGTTGATTCCACTCCATTGCTCTTCTCAAATTTTCTTGTTTGCTCTCAAATATGAAATGTGCACAATCTGCAATAAGCTCAATGTTAATGAATGATAGCAAAATCTCAAAAATATATGGTTAGATTGAAATGAAGTTGATAGCTTGGTTTTATAGAAATTCATATTTGATGAATGGTGGAGATTAAGAGGTGTAATGATCAGATCAATGGTGGATGATTGTTGAGAAGAATATATCAATCAATTAACTCAATGCTTAATAAGACAAGTGATCTAAATATAGAGTTATCTCAGCTAATTATGGAGATGACTGATTGCATGAAAGATGAACTAGAAGAAAGTGTTAGATAGAAGATAAATTTAGATTTGCATGAGAGGATTAATAATTAATTATTATTGCATGTGCAAAGTGAGCTAAATAAATAAAATGAATAATTTCATTTATTTAGAGAAGAGGTAAATTTAGATTACTTAAATAATTGAAATAATTACTTAATTTAGAGGGTGGTTTATGAATAATTAAATACTTAAAAATAATTATTCAATTATAGAGGAAAAGGATAATGAATAAATTTTAAATAATTAAAAATAATTATTTAATTATAAAGGAAAAGGGGATGATAAAAAATTAAATAAATAATAATTTATTTAATTACATTAGCAAAAAATAGATAATTAGTGATGTAATTAAATAAATAAGATTTATTTGATTAATCAAAGAAGAATAAAGATAAGGTGAATTAATTAAATAATATAAAATTATTTAACAATAATTTATTTAATTAAATTAGCAGAAAATAGATAATTAGTGATGTAGTTAAATAAATAAGATTTATTTAATTAATCGGGAAAAATACTTTCACCCAAAACTATAAAATTAAAATTTTCGCTTTAAAATTATGAAATAAGCCTCAATTTACATGTAAGGTTTCAAATAAAACCATTTTGGTTGAAATTGTTTCGACCAAAATTTTCTCGACTGAAAATGTCTATGTGGCTGCCTATGTGATAGCTTAACTCTTTTTGGGGGAAAGCTTAAAAACTTCAACTTAAACTCTAAATTTCTCCAATTAGGGGTAATTTCATGAAAATAAAAAAATACCCTTTTGTAGAGCTTAGAATCTAGAATATATATAGATTAGTTTTATTATGATTTTTTAAAACTTACTATGAGTAAGTTTTTATAATCAAAGATGAGGCTGATTAGAAATTAAAAGAAATAAAAAAATATCCATTTTTTTAAAAAAATATATGGCACACTAGAGGAGAGAATCCTCTTCAAAATCATATAAGTTTTTCTTAAATAATAAAAAAATTATACAAAAGTTGACGTCCCATGAAAATTATGATGTTCTAGTGAAGTTTTATTTTAAAATGTTATTACAAATAAAATATTCATCGATTATTTTTTTCATGCATAGATATTGAAGTTAGCTATTTCGAGGGAAAAATTAGGGGAAAAAAATATTTGCTCCTTTTTTTGTGACATCCCATCGACCTCACTTTTTACTAAAATTTTTAGTAGTTCAAATTTTTCTCTTAAATTTACAAAATAACATGTTAAACAATTTTTTATTTTTCATTTTTTAAATTATAAGTATAAACTTCATCAAGAGTTCTATATTTCATAGTTTACATCATTTTGAAACTCAAAACATAAAGGCCACTTTTATGTGATCGAATTTGAAATTTTTTACATGTGTTGGTTGATTCCTTTATAATTTGTGCTTTTACCCATATGTGTGTATGCATGTTTGAATATAAGTATTATCCTCCTAAAACCTCCTTAAGGTGTGTTTCTTTATGTTTTCAACCTTATATTTCCTTGTGAGTTTTCACCATTGGCATCCATTAGGTTTTCATTTTGAATTTTCAAGCTATTGTGAGTGGTGTGGCTTTATCTTGCCAACAATGGAGGACATGACAAAAACTTAGATAAGGATGGATACATTAATTATCATGGATTGAAATTTTGATATTATACATCAACAACTTTGTTAAATAGGCATAGGACAATTGAGAGGGGGGGTGAATCAGTTGTCACACAATTCAAACTTAAAAATAAACACTTATTAATTCCACAAACACATTGTTCTATTATTAAGTAAGAGCATGAAACACAAATAACAAAAAGCAAATCAACACAATGAATGCCATATTTTTATGTGGAAAACCCAATGAGGGAAAAACCACAGTGAGGGTTAACTCATAACATAAAAGATTTTAAACATAATTCAAAGGCTCACTGCCAAGGGCTCACTACCCAAAAGAGGACTCACTGTCCAAGTACAAAGGCTTACTGCCTACAGAAAGGACTCACTGTCCAATAGGGAGGCTCACTGCTTATAGATACAAAAGAGAACAAAAGATCCACCACAAAAATTAACACACATTTGCAGGATGAATAAAGATTGCAGAAACCTTTAGCTCACCACCTTCAAGAATCTGACACAATGAAGAACTATTGTCTCAGCTCACTCACACACACACACTTCTGCTCTTATGATTTGTGGCTCACTTTCATCACTTTGCAACACACTTTCATACAACTCTTCACAATTTGACTTGCTTTTATACCATCCTCATCCTTAGAAACTTTCTCCAAAGTTGGCCACAAATACCTCATTTTATAAATTCAAAATAGGTCGGCAACTCAAAATTCCCGTGGTGCAAAGGAATAAGAGTGGACAAATAAAAAACATTTTTTAAGATAAAAAATAATATCTTAAAACAACCACACGCTTCCTTAATTAAATTTTATTCTTCGAATGAAGTGTAAACACTGGGTCAACCAAACCTAAGGAAAACACAAATGGTCATTGATGTACATGCTTTCCAACAAGAAGATAACATGCAGACACAATGAAATTCTTCCTTATGCACGAGTATACACTTCAAAATCTTCCAGATACATCTGCATCAAACTAACAAACTTCAATCATTGAACATCTTTCACCAGTCCAACCGGACTGTATAAACTCACACTGAATTACTGAAACATGACTTCCGGATCACCAATCTTCAAGCCATTTTGCCAGAGTACAGAAAAGACCTTCACAAGACATATTCCAAATCCGCAAGATTTGAAATGAAACAGAGGAAAATTGCAAAGCAACAATATTTCTCCCAGTCCACATAAGACCAACTTTACCAGAACAATTCACATACTGGTGAACATAACTTTCATGTACCATCAAACTAGAAGTTAAAACTCAGGAGATAACACCACTAAATCCCCATTATCAAACCTTCAGATCCACACAAGCATAGGATCAACACATGAGAAATGAAGAGCACATACCAGAGCACGTTTTGAACATTTTCATCATTCTAAATTCTCTTCTTTATTTAATTTTCTCAAAAGCACTTGGAAACTCATCAAACCAACACATCTGCTACACCATAGAGATAGATCCATGTACTCACAACATCTCAGCCATACATGTACAATCTACAACATATTGAACTGTGTTGACATCATTGACAACACCACCAAACTTTCTCATACTTGCAACAAACTCATCAATATCATAGTTACTTTTATAGCCATCTATTATGTTTTAAAATTTATTGATTATACATAGAAGCACAAGGATGTAAAATTTTTATTTTTCATTTTAAAATATGTCATAGAGGATATTTGGTTCTTTGAGTTCTCCACCAAGGCCTTTGATGCCACTAAAAATTTCATCAACTCTCTATATGTGGCTTGTGACATTTTCATCTTCATACATCTGCACGTTTTCAAACATGGTCTTCAAGTTCTATGTCTTAGCTTCTTTGACCTTATCATCTCCTTCATAAATTCTTTCTAACTTTTTGTTACACCTTGTTGTGTGTTTACCTATTTACTATTACTATGATTGGTTAAAATATTGAATATATGAATGTGTTTGCAATTCTGATTGGAAATCATGTGCTTATACTTTGTTTAATTGTATCATTAGGAGAATAATGAATGAACGTTGATTTGATTTGATACATTATATTGAAATGAATATGTACAAAGGATGTTTATTGAATTTGATATTTTAATGATGAATTATATGATGCAAATGATGGTATTGTGAATGGCTAACTATTATTGCAATTGTGTTAAGTTGAATGCAGATACAGGGATCAAGCCTTCGAAAGAGAGGGGGTGTATCACTCAAGAGAAGGATTTGGTCTGGTAACCCTTAATGAGGCCTAAACTAAACTCTCACACACTCACATATAGAATGGTTAAGTCAAGTTGTAGTTTTGGTAAATTGGTAAGTCATTCCTTAGTATGGTTTGTTCATGTATTAGATAGGTTGTGATCTCATTTGTGAGTGTTTGGATTTGTGTTAAGTGCTTGGTTGGTGAAATCTCTTTCTTATATTTTCTTTATGTAATTGATTAGAAACATATATATATATATATATATATATATATATAAAATATATATATATACAAATATATATAAATAAGTTTATATTCTTTATAAATCGCTCAAATGAAAGTATTAAAATGCTATTGTAACATAGCACACATATGCATATAATACCCGCACCATGGAATAAAGAATCCAATGCATAAAGCATAGCAAGTAAACATAGTTTGTAATATGAATATATCACAAGTGAATAATACATATAAACATGAGAATAAAACTTCAATGAGGGTGGTTAAATCAATATGCATGCATTAAATGTAGTCGACACCTTTGTTAAGTGTTGAGTGTAAAAAAAAGACCAAGTCAAGAGCTTTAAACACAAAAATAAGAATAAGACTTATTCTATTGTTCAAGAACATCAACCAAATTAATAGGGAATGGGGTGTTTTCGTGGAACCAACTTGTGAATTGCTTAAACCAAATAGAAGTTTGTTGCTGCAAGTCAAATTGTTGATTGATAAACATGTGCTAAAATGACCTGGTCAAATCATAGCTAGCTCAATAAGAGGTCAATCTATTGTTTTATTAGCTGACTATTTACTTGAATTGTTGCCACCTTTTTCTTGGAAGTGTTGAGTCAAATTATATTTTTGTGTGGTGTCGATTTGCTTAGCATACTTGTAGGCATTGTTGTCTCGTGTTTTTATACAAATAGATGAGCTATTCTCCTCATTTGGACACCCAACTCACTTTCATTTTGATGCATTTTATCTACTTTGTTTTGCTGAGAGTTTTCATTATGAAGAGAGTTTATTGTGAGGATAGTTTTTGAGAGATATTTTATTGAAGGACTGGAAGAATTGATCTTGGAGGGGTTAAGCTAGGAGTCAACTTGTTCAATTGGAGTTAGTGTTTTACAAGCATGTTGAATATGTTCTTTATATCTATGCATGCTTTGGAAATATTGAATGTTATTGTTTGATTTGTGTGGTAGTTCATTGATTTACTAAATAGGGAAAGATTATGTTTATTTCTTTGAAAATTGAAAGGAACTTTATTTATACTCCATTTTTGTATGAAGCTTGTTTGAAGTGTTTGTACATACTCAGTATTAAGGAGTGATTGTGTTCTTAGTATTTAATACTAGGAAATGAAGAAGCATAATTAGGTATGAAGTTATTTGTTACAAATTGTTTGTGAAACCAAACTATAGGTAGTTCATAGGTTTTCTTACAAGATTAGTTAATCCTATGATGGATATGTGTAGAATGAACTTAGTAGATATGTTATAAACATAAGAGGAATAGGTTATGTAGACACTTAAATAGTCCTGATTGGTATTATGCATCTAAATCTGATTACTAACAACATTCTTCCTAAATCACTTTTGCTTTAACCATTTAATTATATAATCTCTATTATTTAATTAAATTCATCAATTTCTACTATTAATCAAATAATTAAATTTATCAGATTAATTCACTTTCTTCTCACTAATGTCCATTCCATTTAATTAAATAAATCAAACTATTTAATTAAATCCCCCATGTCTTTTGATTTGATTAAATAAATCTAATTATTTAACAAATGTCATAAATCCCCTAACCCGCTTAAGTTGATTAATTATGAATTAATTAACTTTAATCTCCTTCTAATTCTCATTACCCATTTCTCTAGCTTTTAACCTCACCAAGGTTAAATAAACCTATGATCAACTAACCAACATGCACATGAAATTTGTTTCTTTTAATTACTAATTAGCCTATTTTCCCTCACAAAGGCATATTCTTTGGAATATTCCCCTCAACTACCCATTCATTTAATTTCCCTCCAAAGGCTTTAAAAGCCTCTTACAAAGGTCTTAAATGCCTCTTACAAGAGCATTTAAGTCCACTTACATGCCATCTTGTCCCTCTTATACCTTCAACCATATGCCTTCAATTCTCTTACATACCCTTACAAATTCACCTACATACCTTAACTCTTTCCATTTTAAAAAATGTGCTCCATACATATACCCATGGCTTTCATTAGACTTGTGACAAGTGTCACAATACTATTGGTCCCCATTTTAGTCCCACATTGCCCAATTTCATCCATTCTTCAACCCTTCTCTCCTATAAATAGAGGCTTCCTCTATTGAATATGGATCCATCATCTTAGGCATTGTTACTCTACTTATTTTCCATTCATCCACAACTTCATGCATTGTTACTATACTCATTTCATTCATCAATTGCATACTTTTCATGTCATTTTAGCTTGATTCTACCATCTTTTTGCATCAATTTCACCATCTTCACATCAAAGGATCTTGGAGCTTATCACAAGTGATTGGGAAAGGGACACTTTCCACATAAAAGTGACACCAATCCCCCTATGGGATGGAGGTTTGATCTACTTAGTTTGTTTACATGTTTTCATTTTCTTTGTATTTGTGCTTTTATTCCATGCTTTCATCTCTTTGTTTGATCAAGAATTTTATATTGAATGGTTGTTTGTGCTTACTAATGTGACTAACTTGGTTTTTTTGTTGTCTATTTGTTATCTAGGTACAAATAATCATTCACATTTTGGCACTAGAAGGATTTGGTTTAAATGATTTACATTTTGTCTATTTGTTAGCTAGGTACAAATAATTATTCACATTTTGTCTATTTGTCTATTACTACTTGTCCCTAAGGATTCTATCTTTAGAGGATTCTAGATATTTAGACTTATATCTAAATTCACATAATTCGAAAGTAAACCTAAGGAACTATAGTTTTAGCCTCTTAATTTCCACACCGGATGAAAGATGTTCAAAGTTGTAGACATTTAGTTTGAAACTTAAGCAAGACAAGTGGATGTTGTAAAAGAGAGTCATTAATCAAGATTAAATCAAATTGAACCCCACACGTGCTTGTCTTATGATCTTCGATGCAAAACATTGGTCTTTTAGTTTGAGTTACTCATAGGGTAAAGCATGTTCTTCAATATCTTGGTATTGTAAACAAATTCCCTTTAGGTTCATTTAGGATAAAAAAATATATTGCATCCATCTCAAACATTTATCATTCCTTCTCACAAAAAAATTTAGAGCTTTGAAAACATCATTATGCTAGGCTTGGGTAAATCATTTAAAACATCATTATGCTAGGCTTGGGATGGACATTTGATCTACTTAGTTTGTTTACATGCTTTCATTTAGTTTGTGTTTGTGCTTTTGTTTCATGTTTTCATCTCTTTGTTTGATCAAGAATTTCATAGGGAATGGTTGTTTGTGCTTACTAATGTGACTAACTTGGTTTTTTTGTCTATTTGTTAGCTAGGTACAGATAATTATTCACATTTTGTCTATTTGTCTATTATTGCTTGTTCCTAATAATTCTATCTTTAGAGGCTTCTAAATATTAAGACTTATATCTAAATTCACATAATTCCAAAGTAAACCTAAGGAACTATAGCTTTAGCCTCTTGATTTCCACATGGGATGAAATATGTTCAAAGTTGTAGACATTTAGTTTGAAACTTAATCAAGACAAGTGGATGTGGTAAAAGAAATTCATTAATCAATATTAAATTAAATTGAACCCCACACATGTGCTTGTCTTATGATCTTCGATGCAAAACATTGGTCTTTTGGTTTGAGTTACTCATAGGGTAAAGCATGTTCTTCAATATCTTGGTCTTGTAAACAAAGTCCCTTTGGGTTCATTTAGGATCAAAACAAACATTGCATCCATCTCAAACACTTATCATTCCATCTCACAAACAACTTTAGAGCTTTGAAAACATCATTATGATAGGCTTGGGTAGATAATTTAAACCAAATAAAAATCACCTTGTTTAGTTAGGTGTGTGGGAATGAATCCTTTCTCATACATTTAGTTAAATTAGCACCCCTTTGAACAAGCTTATTCAAAGACCACAAGTCTATCTTAGGATTTACAAGTTCATTATCCAAATCAAAACATAAAAATAAAATCCTAAAGTCTAGTATTACCCAAAGTTCTTAGAAGTTCAAACACCCATATCATTCATCCCTTCATCCTTCATACCATGATCATTTGATCCTAAAACATCCTAGAGGTATTTTTGTACCAAAATTTAGATCACCCAAAGAAGCTAAAACCATCACAAATACTTCTAAACATTGATCCCAAAACTTTATGGTCCAAACAAGATCACAACACAAGAAGAGCATAGAGCAAAACAATGAAACATCAGCCATGAGTGATTTAAGCCAAATTGAATCCTATCCAAGGGAATCTACCAATCCTCGACCTAATCTCCCTCAATTACAGTAAGATTCTCAAGAGGGAGATTTCCAACTAAAGGATGTCATGGACACTTACATCCCATAATGAATTGCTCTAATTAGTACAAAATTTAGACACCCAAAAACTTGTCAAAATGATCATGAAACTAAACCCAACCCAATACATATTTGCATTGGAAAAAGAAGAGGCTAAACTCCCTTCTACTTTTGATGTGAGCGCCATTATTGAGCAACCTTTGGGCACCATAGCCCACACATCTTTCACACCATCTTTTCCAACCATAGTCCAACCCATCTCCCAAACATTATCATCACATGCACCAAGTCAACCCATGATCACCAAAGGAAGTTTGCTACTTCAAGATCTTCAAGGCAACCCACTTGTCAACAAACAAAACTTAGAGGCTAACATAATATTTAGTATCTCAAACACCAACACACCCCAAATTGATCTACATCTGTATGTACCACTCGTCTTCCATGACAAAAACATGTCATCCACTTTCCATGCCACACCATCACATACCCTAGATACACAAGGATATACTCCTAACATATCACAAGGGAAAATGGATCCATTCAGACAAGTGGGTACCTTTGATGCTTCATCTTCACTCCTACATGGAAACACATAAAATACCCACTAGCTCCTATCATAACTTCGTCACCTATCTTAATCCAAGGTTTAAAACAAATCGCTTCATCGAGTACCTTGCCTCAAAATCAAATCAATCAAACCAACCTATCAAACACCAATCAAACTAATTCATCAATCATGAATCCAAATATGCCACTAATATCGCAGCACCAAGTGGCCTCATCCCAACCATTGATCACATCATCAACAACATCCCAAGCACCACATAGTCAAGTCTCTCAAGGCTTAGGCATGACAAATACAATCCTAAATCTACCATCTATCACCCAACCCCTTGTCATCACACAACAACCACCTCAACATATCATTACAAAAAAATCCACCACCCCCACCTCAAAATCCCAATACAAAAAATTAGTATAGCATCACATTGCAAGCCGCACAACAAGAATACCAAAAGGAATTGAAACAATTTAACACACAACAGGCACAACAAGCATCTCAAGCACAAGTGCAAGTCTTGCTCCAACAACAAAAACTACAAGTGCAAGCTCAATCCTTGTAACAACAATAGGCACAACAAGTGACACAACAAGCACAAGCACAATACCAAGAACAACAACAAGTTCAAGCACAAGTTTTACAACAAAAAGCCTATCAACAAGCTCTACAACAACATGCACAACAACAAGTGTTCGTAGCACAACAACATGCACTATTAGTACAACCCCAACAACAAGCCCAACAACAAGCATTGTTGGCACAACAATGACAACATGCATACCAACAAGTGTTCCTCACACAACAACAAGGCTTCCAGCAACCCTTCACAAACACGTAGAAAAATTCCTTGAACCTTAACACACAAGGAACTTACCCCACCCCATCATTCACACAACAAACCAATCCCCCACAAACGTCACATAACACCTTCAACTCGTCAACCATACCGCCTCAACAAACGTATGTTACACCACCCAATCCACAAGATGATCTTTCCACACATGTCATATTTCTCTCACAAAAAATACAAGACATTCAATCTGGAAAGAAGAAAAAATCATACGCCCAATGGGGTTTGTGCCCCTATCCCTTTGATAGGAACATTTCCATGGTTCCATTCCCACTAAGATTTGAAATACCAGAATTTGATAAATATAGAGGAAAAGGAAATCCTAAGGACCATATTAAAGAATTCCATGTACATTGCATGGAAGTAGCATATGACAACTCTTATCTAATGTGACTCTTTCCCTGAAGCTTGGTTGGTCCTGCAATTGAATGGTTCACCCGCTTACCTCCTGGAATCCAAAAGTTTCGAGACATCATAGACTTATTCATAGATCACTTTTCATTCAATCTAGTTATGGATGTGAGCTTGGAAGAGTTATCCTCCCTAAAAAAAGCTAGAGGGGAATCATTTGCAAAATTCTTACAATAATGGCAATCCAGGGCTAGCAGAAGCAAGTGGTCTATGCCTGAAGAGCAACAAGTAGGAACCATCATTTATAATCTTGAGGGAGAGTTGTCCTTCCAACTAAAAATTTAATGCATCACAACATATGACCAAATAATCCCTAAGGCTCTCAACATTAATAGAGCCCTCATAGCACAAGGGCATACACCAATATACAGGGATAATCGACCATCAACTAGTTATAATGACAAGCCTCACTTACAAGGAAGTAACTAATGATGGTGTTGTTGATGCAAAAATAGTCATGAATGCCCCACCACAAACAAACATCCAACCAAGGAACACACAACAAATAAACGTACAACCACAAAACAATCAATCAATGATCAATGTTGCCAATACTCAAAGGACACCACAAAGAAAAATAACAATACACCTAGATGACAATTCACTCCCTTAGGGGAACCTATGGAGGATGTGTTGAAATAGGTGATACAGGATAACCTTATCACACTCCTAGATTTCTCAAGCTATCAAGAGCCACAAGTAAAACCTCCTAGCTATAGAGAAGATCACTTTTGTGAATTTCACTGATACAAAGGTCACAATACACAACCTTGTTGAATATATTATTAAACAAGTAGACCTTGAGGTTGATCGAAAATCTAGAAACCAAGACTTGCAAATCTATAAAACCCCTATGCATGATCATAGAAAAGAAAAAGATACGGGGAAGGCATCAAGTTCTAATAACATAAACCATACCCATGATACCACGTTAGCACATATTTATGTTTCCCATCCATCACAAGAAGAGTAATTAGACAAGAATCAAGAAACATTCTTAAAACAGATTCAAGATCAATCATCGATGCCTAACAATGTTTCATATCAAAATGGTATTGTTGGTTGAAAATTTTGTATACCCTAAGGATATGCAAAATGGTGGTTTTAGCCACAGTGTGTGAGTTAAAACTCTCCTAATTAAGGGAAGGCTCCCCCTATCCTACTAACTAAAACAAATATGGGTGGAATGACAACATTTCCTTTTGTTTCAGGAAAGATTAAATTCTTTTCTCTTCGCAGAAAGTAGTATTAACTTTTAAATAAAAACTTTTACAGCAGTTTGCAATAAAACCCAATACATGTTGGAATTGGAAAAATAAGGGGCTAAACTCTCTTCCACTTTTGATGTTGGTACCATTATTGAGAAACCTTTAGGTACCATTCCCCACACATCTTTCACACCATCTTTTCCAACCATAGTCCAACCCATCTCCCAAACATTATCATCACATGCACCAAGTCAACCCATGATCACCAAAGGAAGTTTGCTACTTCAAGATCTTCAAGGCAACCCACTTGTCAACAAACAAAACTTAGAGGCTAACATAATATTTAGTATCTCAAACACCAACACACCCCAAATTGATCTACATCTGTATGTACCACTCGTCTTCCATGACAAAAACATGTCATCCACTTTCCATGCCACACCATCACATACCCTAGATACACAAGGATATACTCCTAACATATCACAAGGGAAAATGGATCCATTCAGACAAGTGGGTACCTTTGATGCTTCATCTTCACTCCTACATGGAAACACATAAAATACCCACTAGCTCCTATCATAACTTCGTCACCTATCTTAATCCAAGGTTTAAAACAAATCGCTTCATCGAGTACCTTGCCTCAAAATCAAATCAATCAAACCAACCTATCAAACACCAATCAAACTAATTCATCAATCATGAATCCAAATATGCCACTAATATCGCAGCACCAAGTGGCCTCATCCCAACCATTGATCACATCATCAACAACATCCCAAGCACCACATAGTCAAGTCTCTCAAGGCTTAGGCATGACAAATACAATCCTAAATCTACCATCTATCACCCAACCCCTTGTCATCACACAACAACCACCTCAACATATCATTACAAAAAAATCCACCACCCCCACCTCAAAATCCCAATACAAAAAATTAGTATAGCATCACATTGCAAGCCGCACAACAAGAATACCAAAAGGAATTGAAACAATTTAACACACAACAGGCACAACAAGCATCTCAAGCACAAGTGCAAGTCTTGCTCCAACAACAAAAACTACAAGTGCAAGCTCAATCCTTGTAACAACAATAGGCACAACAAGTGACACAACAAGCACAAGCACAATACCAAGAACAACAACAAGTTCAAGCACAAGTTTTACAACAAAAAGCCTATCAACAAGCTCTACAACAACATGCACAACAACAAGTGTTCGTAGCACAACAACATGCACTATTAGTACAACCCCAACAACAAGCCCAACAACAAGCATTGTTGGCACAACAATGACAACATGCATACCAACAAGTGTTCCTCACACAACAACAAGGCTTCCAGCAACCCTTCACAAACACGTAGAAAAATTCCTTGAACCTTAACACACAAGGAACTTACCCCACCCCATCATTCACACAACAAACCAATCCCCCACAAACGTCACATAACACCTTCAACTCGTCAACCATACCGCCTCAACAAACGTATGTTACACCACCCAATCCACAAGATGATCTTTCCACACATGTCATATTTCTCTCACAAAAAATACAAGACATTCAATCTGGAAAGAAGAAAAAATCATACGCCCAATGGGGTTTGTGCCCCTATCCCTTTGATAGGAACATTTCCATGGTTCCATTCCCACTAAGATTTGAAATACCAGAATTTGATAAATATAGAGGAAAAGGAAATCCTAAGGACCATATTAAAGAATTCCATGTACATTGCATGGAAGTAGCATATGACAACTCTTATCTAATGTGACTCTTTCCCTGAAGCTTGGTTGGTCCTGCAATTGAATGGTTCACCCGCTTACCTCCTGGAATCCAAAAGTTTCGAGACATCATAGACTTATTCATAGATCACTTTTCATTCAATCTAGTTATGGATGTGAGCTTGGAAGAGTTATCCTCCCTAAAAAAAGCTAGAGGGGAATCATTTGCAAAATTCTTACAATAATGGCAATCCAGGGCTAGCAGAAGCAAGTGGTCTATGCCTGAAGAGCAACAAGTAGGAACCATCATTTATAATCTTGAGGGAGAGTTGTCCTTCCAACTAAAAATTTAATGCATCACAACATATGACCAAATAATCCCTAAGGCTCTCAACATTAATAGAGCCCTCATAGCACAAGGGCATACACCAATATACAGGGATAATCGACCATCAACTAGTTATAATGACAAGCCTCACTTACAAGGAAGTAACTAATGATGGTGTTGTTGATGCAAAAATAGTCATGAATGCCCCACCACAAACAAACATCCAACCAAGGAACACACAACAAATAAACGTACAACCACAAAACAATCAATCAATGATCAATGTTGCCAATACTCAAAGGACACCACAAAGAAAAATAACAATACACCTAGATGACAATTCACTCCCTTAGGGGAACCTATGGAGGATGTGTTGAAATAGGTGATACAGGATAACCTTATCACACTCCTAGATTTCTCAAGCTATCAAGAGCCACAAGTAAAACCTCCTAGCTATAGAGAAGATCACTTTTGTGAATTTCACTGATACAAAGGTCACAATACACAACCTTGTTGAATATATTATTAAACAAGTAGACCTTGAGGTTGATCGAAAATCTAGAAACCAAGACTTGCAAATCTATAAAACCCCTATGCATGATCATAGAAAAGAAAAAGATACGGGGAAGGCATCAAGTTCTAATAACATAAACCATACCCATGATACCACGTTAGCACATATTTATGTTTCCCATCCATCACAAGAAGAGTAATTAGACAAGAATCAAGAAACATTCTTAAAACAGATTCAAGATCAATCATCGATGCCTAACAATGTTTCATATCAAAATGGTATGTCTAAATAGTCACATTACCCCTTCATATGCCTCCAAAATTGGCCACATTGAGGAGGTTCCAAGCCAACAAGAAGTTTTTCAAGCTCCATCCATAGACGTTACAACTTTTGATACATTATCTACCCAACGGTCATGTCAAGATGATAGTCTAGAAGATAACAAAAGTTTCTATGAACTAAGTCAAGATCAAGATACTATTTCCCCAAAACATTGTCATGTGCTAAATAATGATGTCCAATCTCCAAGTAATATTTTCTCAACCGTAAGTCATTCTGAAGAGATCAAATCCCCAAAGAATTATCATGGCTTAATGAACATTCTCCAATCCTTCCAGAATTTTGAGGGCTCACCATATTCCACCCATAAGATGCTTTATTTGGAGGGACATATAGACATTCATAAAAAACAAGTCTCCCACTCTTGATATTCCAACACAAGAGCAAGCAATGGTTGAGATTCTTGATTATTATAGTGATTGTGCATCATTGACCTCTTTTGAATCAACACCAACATCTTTGATAGAAAAATTAACAAATGAAGATATAATTGAATCAAAACAAACAGTTAATATTCTTGAACAACGGGAAACCATAGCAATGTCATGTGTTCATAACAAGTCATATTAAGTGGCTATGGATCAAAGGATATATTATCAAGGCCAAGGACTAGGTATTTTTATTACCTTAACAATGTTGGGGGCATTCTTGTCTAATGCAAACATCAACATAAGGGGCATAAAGGATCCTTATGATGAAAATACTGTCCACATTGCAACTAGTTGTATCATGAATCATCATCCACCCATCATCTCATATACAAAATGGAAGCAACCTGGAAAGAATTGTTCATGTCAAAGCAAGGAGAAGATCACCAAAGAAAATGTAGTAAAGCAAAGAGGACAAAACAAATAGAAATGGATACCAAAGAATACAAAAGAAAATCATCCCAATCATACTCTATTAGTCAAAGAAACTATGGGGAAAGTATCCATCAAAGATGTCCTCAAATACAAAAGCAGGCTTCTCAAGTAAGGAATAAAGTATATCAAGCAATTGTTCCTAATTCCACTCAAAGCTCCATTACCACCCATCATCGCTCATATTCCCAAGTTTGGAGAGTTAAAGGTTCCAAACCACTGACCAATTCATCTCATATTCCTTCATACATGACACCACACACCCCATCCATGATATCCAATTCTCACATTAACCGAGTGTTGACAACTACTCTTTGTAATAAGGATTCCAAAGGAACTTTATCATGATGTGTGCACATAGACAAGATTAATTTTGGTACCGATAAGGTAGATCAGAGTTCTTCAAAATTCCATTCAAGTGTTCATATCTTAGCAAAGCAACTTCTTCAAGTAGGATACTATTGGAATGCTATGATAGTGGCCTCTACATCAGTACCACTAGGTGGTTCAAGATGAGGGTAAAATTCTCAAGAAAAACAAAAAAATCAAGAAATCAAGAAAATAGTAAAAATTAAAAAATCGTCCTCCAGTGAAAACCGCATTAGTAGTGCTTTGTACAAGTACTATGATGAAAAACTAGAAAACATGCGTCATGAGTAGAATCAAGAATTTATATGGACCTTTTCAAGTGAAAGTATCTCATCTCCTTCATAAAAAATCCAGTATTCCCTCCATTTATCCAGTCCATCTTTATCCAGACCTTCTGGCATGTCTTGATCTTGACAAAGGTTTGATGTATACATTAACTTTCCTCATGACTAGAAGAATTTTGACACGGTCTTTACCATACATCCCATGTTGTCTTATTGTATGTCAAAAATAAATTAGATAGTTTTCCACCGATATGTTGATTTGTCCATTATGTTATGAAACATTGCTAGACACTGGGGGCAGTTTCTTGCACTCTCGATTTCGAATAACTCTTGATTCATGTCTTATAGCTCATAATGTGGTATCAACATCATGGTCTAGGTATCGTTTAAAATAGAAAATCCAAAAACATTCATGAAATCAAAAAATCCAAAACATATCAAAATCCAAAAATAGGTCAAAAACATAAAAGTCAAAAACATAGTCACCATGTTGAACTGAAAGCTTTTGTGTGTATAAAATAGGCAAGGCTAATCTATGATCAACCCTCGAGGCCCCTAGGATAGGTCCTTTAGGTGTCCATAATAATAAAATAGCAATCCATACATGTTCATATTTCTCATCAATAAGTGTCAGTCGAACTACGTGGTCTCTATGTGTATAATGTAGGAAAGTCTAATCTTTGATCAACCCCTGAGGCCCTTAGGATAGGTCCTTAGGTTAGGTTCTTGGTCAAAATCTCATAAAACACATTAGAAAATTTAAAAAATCAAAACATTTGTAAAACATCTCAAAAATCCCAAAACAGACTCATAACATTTCAAAAACTCCCAAAAACATTGAAATATTACAAAAAACCAAAAAAAATCACTCATCCCATTTCACTCTCACCCGCAATAAACATCCACTCACAATAAATTGATTTTCATCTTCAAACTTTGGTAAAGCAAGTATCACAAATCAGTCAAGTGTAAACTTAAACGTAAGGGTCTTGAGTCTAGGTCGATAGGTAAAAACTTTAGTCAACTCTTGGTATCAATAGCCTATCATCCCATTAGTTTTAGATTCATTTGATAAATCATGTCCTAGGATACATCTTTCCTACAATGGACATCAGCATTAGGCATCACTGTAGTTTAGTCTTGGCTAGAGATACGAAGAACATTAGCTTGTTTATTTGCTTGATCTTTTCTTATGACTTATCTTATTGTGCTCATTCCAATGACCTCTTGATGATGTCTACTAGAACAATTTAGAGAGAAAGGAATGGGGAATTGATCATTATCTTTCATTTTTTATGTTTGTTGGATATACTTGTAATATAACCTCAACGAATACTTGCTTTGTTAGATGTGTATGGAAGGTGTTTCAAATAGCTTGTTGACTATTACATTGATAGGTTATGCCTTTTCGTATTTTGGTCTGAGATGTTTGAAACTTCTGAAGTGCATCCTAGCAAAGTTTTTGTATGTCAGGTGTGAACAAGGACACTCCTATCTATTTGCTAAGTCAAATTCCATTGCACTAGATACCACGCCATCCTGGTTGTCTATACCTTGATGCATCGTATCTATGTGTTTTATCAAACATAAAGAAAGTTATCCCATTTGTGTCTCCATCCCTAGATAAGGAAATCAACATCACTCATCACCATATCTAATGAATTCTTGATGAATCATAGACTTGTTGGACTTCTAAATCTTCTCGCCATCAAGGGTTACTCTATCTTATTCTTCTTATTCTTCTATCTTTACTAACAATTCTATCCAAGTGTCGAATATGTGTAATATATCAAAATATACATGAGGCTACCATGGTCGATGACTATTTATACATCATCAAATCTCTTTACATCAAACATCTAAACTTTCTAGTCCTCTTTGAGCTAAACCTTTGTTGAATCTTGATCATGAGCTTGACCTAAAATTGAAATTTATACCTGATCTCTTGAGGGGGCAGTGTAGCAGTGTACTTCCTTGCATTGGAGCAATAGTGGGGCATCTAAAAAATAAGAAATTTTTGAATTTTGATCTTGGTAGTGTCATTCTTTCAACCAATGTAACAAGTACATCACTTCAAAGAGGGGGAAAATGTAGACACTTAAGTAGTCCCGATTGATATTACACATATGAATCCGGTTACTAACATCATTCTTCCTAAATCACTTATGTTTTAACCATTTAATTAAATAACATCTATTATTTAGTTAAATTCATCAATTTCTACTATTAATCAAATAATTAAATTTATCAGATTAATTCACTTTCTTCTCACTAATGTTCATCCCATTTAATTAAATAAATCAAACTATTTAATTAAATCCCCCATGTCCTCTCATTTGATTAAATAAATCTAATTATTTAACAAATGTCATAAATCCCCTAACCCACTTAAGTTGATTAGTTATGAATTAATTAACTTTAATCTCCTCCTAATCCTCATTACCCATTTCTCTAGATTTTAACCTCACCAAAGTTAAATAAACCTATGATCAACTAACCAAGTTGCACATGAAATTCATTTCTTTTAATTACTAATTAGCCTATTTCCCCTCACAAAGGCATATTCTTTGGAATATTCCCCTCAACTACCCATTCATTTAATTTCCCTCCAAAGGCTTTAAAATCCTCTTACAAAGGTCTTAAATGCCTCTTACAAGGGAATTTAAGTTCACTTACATGCCATCTTTTCCCTCTTACACCTTCAATTGTATGCCTTCAATTCTCTTACATACCCTTGCAAATCCACCTACATGCCCTAATTCTTCATGTTTTCAAAATGTGCTCCACACATATCTCCATGGCTTTCATTAGCCTTGTGACAAGTGTCACAATGCTATTGGTCTCCATTTTAGTCCCACATTGCTCAATTTCATCCATTCTTCAACCCTTCTCTCCTATAAATAGAGGATTCCTCTATTGCATATGGATCCATCATCTTAGACATTATTATTCTACTCATTTTCCATTCATCCACAACTTCATGCATTGTTACTCTACTCATTTCATTCATCAATTGCATACTTTTCATGTCATTTTAGCTTGATTCTACCATCTTTTTGCATCAATTTCACCATCTTCACATCAACAGATCTTTGACCTTATCACAAGGGATTGGGAAAGGGCCACTTTTCACATCAAAGTGACACCAATACCCCTATGGGATGTTGGTTTGATGTACTTAGTTTTTTTACATGCTTTTATTTGCTTTGTATTTGAGTTTTCGTTCCATGTTTTCATCTCTTTGTTTGATCAATAATTTCATAGGGAATGGTTGTTTGTGCTTACTAATGTGACTAACTTGGTTTGTTTTGTAAATTTGTTAGCTAGGTATAGATAATCATTCACAGGTTGTTCCTGTGGTTAAAGAATACCTCATGAATGGATTATCTATGCATAGTGTACAATTGATCTTGAGACAAATCAAGCTAGGGAAGTGTATGTGATCTAGGATGAATTTTTAAATGAAACTTTGGTCAAAGTAGTGTAATTTTCCATTGATTACACTTTCAATTTCACTATGTACTTTTTATGTATGCTAGTTCATGATTTCCATACAAGATAGGATGTATACAAGTTCTAGTCATGTAGGGCACAACACTGAGTTCAAATAGGCCATAGTTATGAGTTTATCAAACCAACTTCTTCGTTGAAGGGAGGGCCATCTTACCCTATGAGGTAGATGTGTGAGGAATCGCATAAAAGTCCATGGTTGGTGGAAAAGCGCTTGAGTGATTCTTCCCCGCTTCAGTTGGTAGCCAAACTTTGAGGGAATCTTCCCAGATCGTTGTATATCTATTACCGAAGGAAGCTTAGAAGGGCTATGTATGTTTTAATTGTAAACCATCTTTGAAAGGATGTAAATGTTTAAATGAATAAAATCAATGATTGGAAATATTGTTGTGTTATATGTGTTCATTAAATCTCTCTTTGGAAGAAATTTTTTAATTGCATTGGGAAATGTACCTAGTTTATTTACTTGAATGTAAATCTTAGAGAACTTATCTTTGTAGAACAATTGGCATGTTACAATTTTCTCAAATTTGTTTAGCAGTTTTCAAACCCATAACTTTCACCAATTTAGAATTAATAAAACTACTCAAAAGAGCAAACCTTGCTTTACCATTACTTTCATAGGCCTTAAATTCATCATATGTACTCAGACTATTTGCAAGCATAGTGTATCCATTTTGAACTAACTTCCAAACATCATATCCAAGATAAACCAAATAGCCTTCCATCCTTGATTTCTAGAATGCATAGTTTGATCCATCAAAGACAAGAATCTCCTTCTTGTGTGCCATCCCATATCTACCTCAAGAGGTTAATATTTTCTCCAAGGAACCTCACTCTAATACCAATTGTTAAATGCACAAGACAACTGAGAGTGGGGTGAATTAGTTATACATTGAAACTTCAAAACCCTCATAAACATTCAGATCCACAAACATTCGATTAACCCTTAATTTGTTATGACGATTTAGCATGAAAATAAAATAGCATAAACTAAAACAACTTAAACCATGCACAAGAGAACACCATATTTACATGGAAAACCCAAGATGGGAAAAACCATGGTGAGCATTAGCTCACAATATAAAGTGATATCAAAATCAGTTACAAAGGGCTCATTGTCAGAGAGAACACTGCCCAGAAGAAAGGAATTACTACCAAAGGATCACTACCAGAGGGCACACTACCCATAAGAAAGAAGTGCTCACTGTCAAAGGATCACTTCCAGGATAGAAAATAAGATAGAGAAGAATGATACACAAAGAAATCTATCTTAATGCAACAAAGAATTCCACCATAATGTCACAAACACCTTCGCAACTTGACTGAAGAATTGTAGACACCTTCTTCTCACTACATCCAACAATCTAACACATGAAAGCTCACACTACACTTCTCAATTTCGCACTCTAATACCCTTCAATTCACATCACACTTATCTATTTCTTCTATCACTCCATCCCTCAACAACTCAACTCACATTCATACCATCCTCAACCTTGAAAACTTTCTCCAAGGTCGGCTATGCACCTCAAATGTGTAAATTCAAATTAGGTCGAGACCAAAAAATTCCCGTGGTGGAAAGGAATGAAGGTAGACCACAACACACCTTAGCTAGGACCCAAATTCACTCCTACATGCCAAGCCATGTGACCACAAACAACAAAGCACCTTCACAATTAGTGTAAACACCAAGGTCGGTTGTTACCCATGTAAACACTATTAAAATTTTAAGTACATGCTTCCTTTGATCCACAACAACTTGCAAACAACAAATTCCACTTAAACATAATTTGGAATATTCCACAAACACCCTGAAATCCAACAAACTCCTTCACAACAACTTTCTCCTAATGAATGTACACGCCCAATACATCCAAACAATTCTACCATACATTGTTACTCAATAAACTAACTTTCGAGGCACCAAACCTTGAACCACTTCAACTGAAGAAAGATACCAACATTATCAACACACCTTCAGATTTGCAAGACATGAAACCAAACTATGGAGAAACATGGAGCAAAAACATAAATCTCCTAAACACCTCTATAATACACAGTTCACACACTAGTGAACACAACTTCCTCTGCATAGCAATCCAACACACCAAATTTTGGATATAACACCTCTAAACATCTTTGATCAACATATTTGAAACACATAAGCAGATTTTCAACCTAAAAGAAATGTGGAGAACCACAAGAACATAACTTTGCTACCCAAAACAACACTGCAACTGTTACACCCCTAACTTCAACTATGTTTTACTTTTTACTTTGAAGTAATTAGTAGATGATTATGCATGTTTCAATGATTTGACGTTTAGTTAAAATGGCTAGAAAAATCAATGTTTTCATGAGTCATGTTTATTTGACTAAAATTTAACACGTGTTTAAAAATTTTCAAGATGTGATGATCTCATGAGGATTATAAAAATGATTACTGAAACACTAATCTTGTGTTGTTGATTGCAAGTTGCATTCAGGAAACAGGTTTTCGCCCTCCGAGAAAGGGAGGGAGAGCATCATCAGAGAGAAGGGAATAGATACAAGGAATAGAACAGGTTGTCACCATCTTAAGTCTATTTCTAGTTGCTTAATGTCAACCTAGTCATTTTGGGGATAGTGACATCATCAAGGTTGAACATTAGTTGTTTTGCGACTAAGACATTTTTCTATCAAGCACAACTCTTCTTATGTTGTAATGAGTTTATGTCATGACATCAATTGCATAATTGGTTGTTCATTATTGTCTATTCTTTAAAATAGTTTGAATTGGCTTATTAGGTCGTGGAACTATTATTGTAGCCTAATTCCTTGTAAAAGGAAGTCATTATGACGATCATCCTTGAGTTTTTTTTATGGGGTGAATATGCTCGAGAGACAACAAAAAGATCAACGTCGTCGATCGTATAAGATTGTGTTACCAACTCTTAATTTCTGGATGATTTTTTAGTTTTATGTGTTCAATTTTTAATGTTTATTCTTGATGACTCTCATTGCGATGTTGGAAAATGGCATCTTCGTTAATATTGTTTCTCGCATTCATCTTGGGGATGCATGTTAAGATATTTTAATATAATTATATCAATATGATATTTAAAATTTGGCTATGATATTACGTTATTACTCTAATATAGTGGACATCATAAATAATGGGAGCTTGGAGCTCACCATAGACTAGCAGGTGTCATGCTTGTGCGAGCCATGATTGTGGTAGTTGGCCGAGTGGGAGAAACCACTCACGCCACCTTGGTAAAGAGAGGTAGTTTCCTCGAAGATAGGCATGTGAATTAGGATGTGGTAATAATCCTTTAGTCTTTTGAAAGGACCATCATTATTACCTTCGGTCTGGAGGGGAACAATTTTTGGCCAGCATATGGGATGAACAACTTTAACCACCAACAAAACGGTTCTTCAACTACTTTTGGAACTGAATCTTGCTCCTCAAGCTTGAGCCTTTGTTGGGCGACTGGGGGGAATCTTGATCCCTCCTAGCAACCATTTTGGAAGGAACCCAAAAGGGGAGACAAGATCAAAGAGTCCTTGGCCTATTCATGGATAGGAGCTTCACAAGAAAAGACACAAAGAGCAGGAGGAAAATGGAGGCTGAACAGGGAATACCTTCGCAATTGGAAGGACTGTGCTTAGGTAGAGTAAAGGATGTTATCTTGCATACATATTCAGTTATGAGTTCCTTTATATCAAACTCCCATAACATGCATATCATAGGGGGGTTGATTTTTTTACTGTGGTGTCAGTATCCCTGATATATTCTATATCGTAATGATTCAAACCTTACAGTCGAGTTTGAATAAGCTTTAACCTATTCTTTTCATTTCTGAGGCTCTAGACCTTACGACCGGGCCGTATTGCTCTCCATTCTTCACTGTGCCTAAGGTCAAGACTTATGGTTGAGATTTACTATATTATTTAACTTTTTGTGACTTTCTTGAGGCCAGGGAGGCCGAGCTTCAATATGATGAATCCCTTCTTATACTAAAGATCACAGCCGCAAAATTCAAGCTACATTGCAATGTTTACCACGTTATACCTGTAGCTCAAGGTCACGATGGCCGGTGAGCTTAATACATTATAATCCATACTATAACAGTGGATTGAGGCCATTATAGCTGATAATTTATATATTTGTCGACTAACAATGTCGATAGAATCAAACAAAGCAAAGTCTTGAGTAAGGAGTGGAGTCTAAGGGAGAATGCTTGATACAGTAGTAGCTAAGCACACCTCGGGTTCATGTTAGAGCTATCGACAGGAAATTAGGTATGAAACCTAATAGTATTAATAACTATTATGAAATATTTTACCCCTATGGCTTTTTGTTGTTAATTTTCTGTGTTATCAAAAAGGCCTTCGTGATTGTAAGCCTGGTAGTGTGTAGACCACACTATATGTATTTCTTTGCATGAATACCGTTGTTGTTAATGACATGCCAATGCTTGAATTGCAACATAAAGATGAGTTAATCTTGAAGCTTCCTTGTAATGCAATCTTGGTTGTAGCAATTCTTGAAACCAATGGTCGAGTTATATTAAATCAAGTTCCTTACTCTGTATTGG
Organism: Sequoia sempervirens; assembly: GCA_007258455.2. NCBI lineage: Eukaryota > Viridiplantae > Streptophyta > Pinopsida > Cupressales > Cupressaceae > Sequoia > Sequoia sempervirens. The sequence goes on along the minus strand of VDFB02047230.1, from coordinate 253,112,866 downwards.
CTCATGGCCATGAAGATCGAGCTTAAAACATCGATAGTCATACTATGTCATGGCTGATGGCTGATGCGTTCATAATGCAAAAATGTGCTAAGACACTCAAACCAAATGATGACTCAATTTGGATAAAGGACGTTTATGAATCATTATGGGTATTGAGAATACCATGACCATGCTTGTTACCTATGGCTAAGAAGGCGGTATGAATATTTATGAACATAGTTATTTCATGTGGGAGTTTGCATGCTAGTAAAGATACTAGAAATGAATTGCTCTCCTAATGTTAGCTATCCTTTATTTTATTAAGTGAGATTAGTGTTTACCACCTAAGCTCATAAAGGTATTTAGAGTCAGAAATCATGCATAATCACACTATTTAAGCAAGGTAAGGTATGCCCAGAATAACATGAATATGATTTTACCCTATGGAATAGTTTAAATTAGAATTGAGAACCATGGATAGACCTAGGATGGTGAATATGGTTCAACTTATGATATGATTAGAAAGTGGAATAAGGTGACGTGGAGTCCCAAATTCCCTATAGTAGAGTTTAACTGTTAATGATAGTTACTATGTTAACCAAGACACATCTTGTGTAATTGAAGGATATGTTGACTCCTTGTTGGATAAGGAGAAAATAGATAAGAGGAAAGTTGTATTGTCCTATTGGTGGCACTAAGTTCCTGCCTAGTTTATTGGTGGAACTAAATGTCCTAGGTATTTATATGCTTATAAGATATTAAAACCTAACTTATGTTGGAAGATTGACTTAGATCAAGACTATTGATATGGAATGAAAGTATTCTTTTAGACATTACATTGGTGAAGGAATGTACCTTGAATACTATGTTTATTCATGAATGTAAAATGTAAAGTCAAACAATGTCGAGTGGTGTAGGAAAGACTAGAGGCATTTTGTTCTTATGGTTAGTTACACTTATGTTATTACCTTTGGAGAATCAAGAATGATGATATTTCCATGCGTTGGGTTAGAGAAGCTAAACCCTAGAATTGAAACAAGGAGGATGTAGGAAATCTATAACTCTTATGTCAGATATGACATTGTACATATATATTTTGATTGTTAGTGAAAGGTCGAGAAAACTATAGAGCAAGATAGGAATTCTTTATAACACCTTAAGAGATTCTTCGATAATGTTGAAACTCAATTAAACGCATCGAGATGTTGGGTATTGAATCTTGAGAAGTAAATGATAGGACATCATAAACGCTAGATATTGCAAGAATGCAATAAGGGACTTTTGAAAAGGTTTGAAATATCTAAATCCTTACATTACATGTTTATAATGAATTATGGATTATTTCTAGGTTGGATTGACTAGAATGGATTTTCTATATAGACTAGTTGTGTCTAGAATACCAAATAAAGTAAGAAAAACTATAGGATGAGATAGTTTCTAAGATGAGTTAGAGGTGTGTGTCTAGATGGAATGACCAATCAGAATGATCATTACTTAGCTAGAAGGGATCTAGAGTTGTATGGTCGATTGAGTTTTGTAGGACACATCACTAGGACTCAGATGGTGAAACTTGACAATTCCTTATATCTATACCCTTCATGAAGGGTCGGGGCACTTCCAATTAGGAAGTGTGCAGGGGACCACTTGAGTCCACAGTTCGAGGAAAAGCACTAGGATGATGCTCTCCCTCTGTAGCAGAAGACTCACCGAGTCTCGTGAAGTTTGACATCAACATTCCAAATGTAGTAAACTCCATGTTATGGTTTATGGCAATCAACCTATGAGGTAAAACTATTCTTTATGCCAAGTATATCTTTTATGATATAAATGAATAGTGTAAGGAATTCTCTTGATTCTAGTTACAATTACATGTGAATTCAAGTTTGAATTTATCTGGAAAAGTTGTATTGTTGTACTCTATTCTTGTGCTTATAAATGTTTTAATTTTTTTTTAAAAAAAAAAATTCTCTCTCATGTTTACTAAGTTTATTTACCTTCTAGTAAATTCTTGAGATTACTTGAGTATTAAGAAGAGGGATGTTACAAAAAGAGTTGTACACAAAATAATTACAAAAGTAAAGCAGTTGACAAGGGTAATTCTAAAGCATTAAAGTACTACTTTTTTCTAAATGAAATTAATTCCTTTGCATTGAATGTGTTATTTAGTAAAATATGAAACATAATTTTGATTCAAATCTTCTAAATATGAAAAAACTGATTTGACAAAATTTGAGATTGATCAACAACTATTTTATTATAATTAATAAAATGATTAATTTATATCAGTAACATAATCTCATATAAATAATCAATACATTTGATATAATTCACTAATTATTTGATAGTGAATAATGAAATTTTACTAAAAAAAAATGCATATGGAGGGACACTTACTATATATACTATACTCACAATTACCAGAAATATATAAATCGTACATAAAACTTTGAGCTGGTCAACATTTGCTATAATTCACTAGTTATTTATATCCTTCCATAATACTGAATATGAAAGTTTATTCACGAAAATGCATAAAGAGGAACACCCACTATATATACTATACTCACAATTACGAGAAATAACTAAAACGTACGTAAAACTTTGAGCTGGTCGGCTTACAGTCTGTTTTAGTTGATGCATTCGATTCTGTGGGGAACACAGGTCTGTGCAATTCCTGTGTCCAAGGAGACACGTCTCACTTCCGACCTCAATAAATACAAATTGTAATTAAATATAATGGTCAACTTTAGAACGAATAATATTATAATGCAAGATTCCTTAAATCGTTTTTTGAAGAACAAGAAGTTCCATCGAGCGGCAGAAGCTTCGTTATCGCCATGTGCAGCCATTATAACTCCATCCTGCAATCCTTAACTCGCTCACCACTCATCAGAGAAACAAGCTTTCCTCATTGTCCATTGGTCCGTCAATAATGGTTTCTCACACAATCACAGATCAAAATGAGGACGAGGAAGTACCTCTCATTGATCTTTCTCTTCTCGGTGTTGAAGACCACTCAGAAAGCACGTACGTTCAAGTGAGAAAGGCTTGTGAAGAATGGGGGTGTTTTGTGGTGGTCAATCATGGAGTTACGAAGGAGATAATTCATGAGATGGATTCAGCTACTCGAGATGCGTTTACACTCCCCAAAGAGACCAGACAGAAAAACATTTTTCCAAGAAGGGACTTCAGCTACGTCTCTGGTTTGCCTGCAATGCCCTTTTACGAGAGCTTTGCTGTCCCTCGAGCCCCAGATCCTGATGCCATTAAGAAGTTTTCAGACCAACTGTGGCCTCAAGGGAACCCACATATCTGGTAATTCATTAATACCATTTCTTTCTCTTTTTTGTTTTCAGTTTTGAGGAGATAAAAGGTAAAAGAGTATATATGTGCTTAATAAATAATTTAATTTTATATTTATCTTCACAATTACTTATTTGAAATAAGGTGTTATGATTGATTTACTTTGTTTATATATTTCTTGGGGTTTTTTTAATAAAGCTATCAAAATTAAAAAATGATCTACTTATCCTCTCGGTTCATTTTCATGCTCATATATTTGATTTCTATAAGTTTAGATCTAATTCTTTACGTGGATTTGATTTGGGTGCATATTTGATTTGATAAAATTTAACTTATTTTTTATTTTATTTTTACTTTTATTTCTTGTATTTGACACAAGGGGTGTTCATAAACACATTTAGGGAATCTATCAAATTAGAAAGTTCATGTTAGTCTATATGAGAGCCCTAGATAAAATAACCTTATGAATATGTGTAGAAAGGTCTAGGACACTTAGCAATCATGAAGCAACACTAAGATGAAATGACCACCATGCATATGTAACTAGATTATTATATTTTCCAAATAGAAGTGCACTATTGTGAATGACTTAGGATGCCTTGGATGATCTTCAAATGGCCAAATGCATATTCGTGATTGTAACAACCAACAAGAAAAATGTATAAAAACTTATGCTATGTTGGCTCACAATGACTAGTGAAGTGGTCAAAAAAGATAAATTTACATTTTTAATAAGAAAATTTAGGGTTCAATTTTTTTTACTATAGAAGTGACATTGGTCAATTCCACACCAAATCCAAGGTGGTGAAATATATGGTTATGGATCATGGTGTGAATCTAGTTAGTGGATCTAGATATTTGATCCCATGAGTAATTTCATGCATAATTATGTGTTACTTTTTATATTTATAAAAATCTAATAAAACTAGGGCCAAAACATAAGAGAAAAGGGCATGATATAGTGGAAAGAGTGACTTATTGTCTTAATTTAATTTATATTATACAACCTTTTTCACCTAGGACAAGGGTGCATAGCACATTTTCGCATATGGGCTAGATCACACAATGCAACCTAGTCATCCTTCTTCCTTAATAAAAATACAATAACAATTCCCCTTTCTAGGCCATCTTGATTTTTGTTTGAGATCATGTGCTTCTAGAGAAATGTTGGATTTTCGTAAAGGGTTGACTGAAGTGGAATGGATCAAATGGATTTACTTCAAAAACCCTTAAATAGAATCTATTTGGGATCAAATAAAATCTTCAATAGATCCTCCATTGATATGAAAGCATCGATAATAATATAATTCTTCTTCAACTTTCGCGAGATCAAATAAATTCATTCAAAGATATCATTTTTGCAAGAATAGACCTCATAGTATTAGCTTTATAAAAAGTATGAAATTTATTTTTTGATAATATATATTTCAAAAAAATTTAATAAATGTCGCTTCATTAAAATAAACTAATGATCTATATTCAAGACACTAAGAATATGAAAAAGTTGGTTAAAAAAATCTCAAAAACTTACACTCTACATGGCTGTCCTTATTTTATTAATAATGTATTGATCTATTTATGCTAATAAAATAATAAGTGCTAGTAAAGTATGGGATTAGAATTCATGTAAGTACCACATAAAAGGATTATTAATAAATAAAATATTAGCAAAAAATATTTGTACACTAGGCATAAATGAGTTAATAATTTAATTTAAAGAAAACATTAATGAATTTTATTAATGAATATTACATATAATGATAAAGTTTCACTCAAAAAATAATAGAAAGAAAAAAAAAAATGACAAAAATAATTCTTTATTATTAATTTTTAAAAGAATCTACATGAAAAATTCCATAACTTATTAGTCTATGTAATACAATTATTTGATATAACTAACACAAATTGAAAAATATTGAAAAGTGGGACATAGTTTTGTTCTCACTCTTATATAAATCTTATTATTTTGAAAACGTTTTTCTTTTTTATGAGCTAATTTTTTAAAATTTTGTGACTATTGACATGTATTTATATATATCTCTCTTAGGCCATTAGAATCATATAGTGTTATCAAGAGAGGACATGAAAAGTGTAAGGAATTTGATTCAAGAACATTAAAAATATATATTTCTACATCAAGATATTGTACATCATCACTAACACATTGAAATTATATCTTCTTTATATGCTCAACATACTACAAAAATTGTAGTATTTTCTAAAAGCTTGAGTTCTATTGAGATAAGACTAGGTTCTCTTTAAGATTATTTTATAGTATTCTCCATCATAATTCTTTTATGTAATGAAATAAAAAATAAAGTAGAAATATGAAATCAAATCATATTTTTATTTAATCAACCTTACAACAAGCCTTGAATAGAAAGTGTTGATTAATTTCTTTAGATGTAGATGTGACTCAACAACATAATTCATTGATTTGATTGATGATATATTTTTATAAAATTTATTTAAATTAAGACATGATATTGTGAAAATGATGAAGGAATCATCCTATTTATAGACATTAAAAAAAATCAACTAGGAGATGAGGATGAGATCAAAAACATGAATTAAGTGAAGAGGTTGTGAAGTTGACTCAAGTAGAAAATAGAAAAATACTATTTCAAAGTTATCAAAAGATAATATTAAACTATTTAATTTTATTGATGGATAAGTGTCAAGAAAAAATTCTATTTGAAGATAGTGTTGACAAAAAAATGACATGAAAAAAGTTTCTAATAAACTAGGAGATGAGGATGAGATCAAATTGAGTTAACTGAAGGATTTTTTAAATCAACTAAATAAATAAATAGATAATTTTAATTTAGTAGTGATGAGAAGATAGTACTAAATTATTTAATTTGATTGATGGATAAAGGGGAAGAACACATTTATAAGGGATGGTTATCCATTTCATCTTCCCTTTTATTCTTTGGTCCTTTCATAGTTTCGGGTCTAAAATGGATATTTGGACCAAGGTACAAATCCATTCCCAATCTCTAATTCCCCTTACATCTTTTCTCTTCTTGATCCTTCTGGATTTTCTAATCCTTAATGGATATTCGGAGTAAGTTCCATGTCTATCCCTAAATTCTTTCTCTCTTCAAGTTCCTTTCTATGGTCTTGTCCTTTCAAAACTTTGGGTTTTGAACAGACTTTTGGATCAACTCCAAAATTCCATGTTCCTCCAAAGTTCATGTTCCCTTTCTTTCTTTTTTGATCCCCTTGATACTTTGGGTTCTGAAGGGACATTTGAATCAAATGTCCAAAGTCATTTTTTTCTTTTTTCCTCCATTTTCCTCTTTGCATCCTTTCGGGACTTCGGGTCCTTAGAGTCCCATTGTCCAAGTCCTTTACTATTTTACATCCCTACTTCCTCCTTTTTTCCTTTCAGACTTTTGGGTTTTAGTTGGATTTTTGGACATTTAGTCTAAAGTCTAATTCTAATTTCTACTTTCGCTCCCTTTAGGGCCTTCCCTGAGATATATTGGCATTCACAAGCTCGTGGGTTAATTCTCCATTTACCCAACCATGATTGTGAAGTCGTCATAATGTGATATTTATCGCCTATCGATTGTAGTGATTAAGCTCTTTGCACCATATTTTTTATTTTCTCAACACATAGGAAAAATGTGCTAGGCAGTGTTCGCAAAGGCTTGGCTACATGTTGCATCCTCATTATAGTGCACAAATCCATGTACACGATAAGTTCTAAAGTTCAATGCATAAGTAAAATACTATGGCTTGGTTAATGTTGAATTAAAGGGACACTTGGCACTAGTTCATTTGAGTTCATAAGTTCTTCATATTGCAATTTCTAATGCTTAGTATGTAGGAAAATGCACTAAAAAGTAGCACAACAACGTTAAACAGAATATTTCTACTCTATTTATCCTGAAAAAAGATAACTGATCTAAAACCACCTATCTTCCAAGGTCTTTGCATTTGGTTCTCAACTATGTTGGTGTGATTCAATGGCCAATGCAACTGTAATATTCAAGGGGCCTACTGGTAAAAAGGAATACAAAATGCATCACACAAATTAACCTACATTTGGGGGGTGTAAATAAACATAAAAAGATAGGGCAAGGATTTAGAACAAGAAAATATGAATATAAATCTCTTTACATCCAGACATGTATCTTAAGAATGAGTGTTTCCTCAACTAACCAAAACTACAAAAATAATACAATACATAGCATGACCTATACTATTGCATACATTCATAGTGAAAAATTAAATAACCATAACCATTCATCAAATCTTAATTTCAAAATGAAAACACATCACTAACTCATTGCTAAAATTAACAGATCAATAGATATAAACAAATTCCATTCATAGGTAACTCAATGAAATAGTCTCAGATCCGGATTCTTCTATTGATTTGCATCAAATAAGAAATAATTATGCACATTATTCACTGGCATATGAATGACTATGATTCATCAACATTATCACTTCACTAATAAACTTTTGAAAATGAATTAACTGCATAAACTGTAAAAAAAGTATCTCAAAGTATCTTGCTTGAAAACTTGTAAAAATCTTAAAACTATGACAACACTATCTGTCATCTCTCTTTAGGTGACTAATCCTTCTTCAATTAGACAAAATTTACAAAATGGAGAGCTAAATTACATATAGACAAGCTTTGCATTAATTCCTCTCAATCAAAAAGTGAGAGATCCACCAATTAAGGAACAACTGGAAATTCATGAAATGACTATGCGGGTTGATCTTCAGTTTGCTTGTTGATGATTTAGTTGTCAAAATCTGACACACTAAGAGGGAAGGTAGATCTATTGGGGATATCTAGTTGAAGTGAGCTCAAGATCCTAAAAAATATGAGAGAAGAGAGGGAGTTATCCAACCAACCATGCCATTAGGTGTCTATCAGAAACAACATGTTCCACTGCCACCTCATTCCTACATATTTTGTTCAAGAAGATACTCATCATGGCTGGTGAACACTTGTTGGAGTATTTCTACATCAGGCCCATCTACCCATTCATCTTCAATTTTTTTATTTTCAATTCTGCAAAGGAAAACTCTTGCATATCTTTCAATTTAATTAACTCCCTCCTAGCAACCTTCACTTCAGATCCTTGATATCCATGAGTTTATCAAGAAAAAATTCATCACCATCCTCCTCTTTCTCCATCACCTCCTCAAACTTGTTATTCCACTTTTCCTTTAATTTATCAAGAGGAAGACCTTCTTTCGCAGGGATATCTAGATTAACTAAAATGGCTATCACTGCTTCCAATTCATCAATCTGCTCATTCATATCTTTACTAGCTTGTTGAACTTCATTTATATGTTCATAAATGAATGTGGATTTGAACCTAATAATGCTGATTGTCTTTTCAATGAAGTCTACATTATCCTCATTGAGGATAGACTGTTCCAAGGGAATTTTCTTTGGCAACTTGTTTATGTCTTTTAGCTTCTTTGTATGCTCTCTATACTCATCCTCTTATTTCCGCAAGACTTCAACATTTGAGTTCATGTCCTCAACCAACTCCAATGCACCCTCATGTTCCCTATAACTATCAACAAGCAGCTCAACCACCTCTTGGTTCAAATGATCTATCCATCTATCAAGCATTCCAACCTTACTCCTCATTTGTACAAGATCATCGGCCTCCTTCTTACTCAACAAAACTAGTGTTTCCAGAGCAAAAGATTGAGAAGAAACAGGGGTAGATACATCCTTCAGGAACCTATGTAATTGTTCTAATTGAGCCTTAAGTTCATCTTTTCTTTGTTTTTCCTTTATCATCCTATATTTTGTGGAGGATGCCACTATGTCAATAAGGTTCATCTACTAATTTCTTGTTGGTTTCCCCAAATTAGCCATACCCAATTGATAATCATTCAATTGCATATCTTTCCTATCCTTGTCTATCATTGGAATGGAAAATTTAGTAATGATTTCACCTTTATTTGTTAGCTTTGTGGAATGAAGGACCCTATCCTTTTTCTTTGGTCTCTCTTTCTCTATTTCTTTCATCATGTCTTCCCAATTCAAGGGATGAGGTTGGACTATTTGTTTCCTTTCTAGGTTGAGTTTCAACCATGTTGGAGTAGTAGGAGGAGTTATCACTTGTGTGGAAGAAGAAGTAGCAGTGGTAGAGGAAAGAGGTTGCAAAATGGTGGTCTTAGGTTGAGAATCAACCTCATGTGCTTGTTGTTGCTCCTTTTCTCCAGCTTCTTTTGTAAGCCTTTTAGTTTTAGCCCTCTCCCTCTCCTCCTCTAATCTCCTCCGCTCTAATAGGTCATCTCTTTCTTTCAACATATCATCCCTTTGCTTCTCTAATTGTTTGACCTTGTCCCATGCTTTCTTAGAATCTTGCTCATGTTTAGCAAGTGCTTCTGCCTCCAACTTCTTAAGCAAGAGTTCCTCCTCATCCTTCTCTCTTTGAGCTTCTTCAATAGCCTTGAACTTGGCCTCAAGGGCTTCTCTCTCTCTTCTTTGTTGAGCTTTTTCTTCTTCCAACTCATGGATTTTTCATAGCATAGCTAACTTATCCCTTTCTTCTTTAATCTTCAATTCTTGTTCTTTTTGTTGTTACAGCAAATCTTCCTTTTCCTTTTGTTTCCTTGCTAGCTCTTCTTCTTTAGCTTTAACTTCATATTCGTGTTGCCTAGCAAGTGCTTCAGCCTTGGCCTACCTTCATTGGATGAATCTCAAGATCATACTCCTACATAATGGCCATCCATTTTTGTCCACCCTCCCCCAGGTTCATGTTTGATGCACCTACACCACAAAACCCCAAACAACTCAATGAAGTAGAGGAATTACAATTATATAGCAACACCAAGGAAGTTAATAGGACCCACGTGAACAAGAAATGGATAAGGGTGGAAAAAAAATCCTTGACTAAGCTTCGTGATCAGCCAAAGAGAGAAAATTTCAGTAAGGAGATTGGTGACATAATCATGATGCTTTCTAGAGTGTTTTGAAAGAGAGATTCTTCACACTTTAAGGAATGGATGTTCCCATTCATTCAAACCATTTTGGATGGAAAGAAACAATTTGATTGGCCAATTATTTTTTCAAAGAGCCTACATAATCAGATTCTTAGAGTAGAGCAAACAAAGAGTTTCTTCATGACTTCTTATGTAGTGTATGTAGCTATAAGGAGGGGCATTTTCCCTGGCTTGAATGTAGTTGGAGTATTGGGAGAAGCCCTTGGAAAAAAGAAAGTGTGGGATTATTATGATCAACTAACTTTGTAAACAACAAAATTGCACTATAGAAGGGTTAATGATGCATTCTTGTATGTTATCATTAACCGGTTGACAGGTGATGCAGGGTATAGATTAAGTAGGGAAGCCATGGTGTTCATTGAAAAATGGTGACATTGGTACATACAATACCCCAAGTTTACTTACTTTAGGTTGGAAGGTTTTTTTGGCCATCCTCATCTACTTCCAAGATGTTGCAGCAATAGAATTGTCCTTATGGAATTCATCTATCAGGCCATAGGAGTCAATCTTAAATTTGTTGGCAAGCATAAGCCTGGTTGCCATAAATTTTCCATGAAGTTAGGAGAGTATAGTTGCACACATAATGTGGCTACTAAGGCAATTTGTGATGAATTGATTTATTTAAAATTAGGTTTATATACCTCTCAGAAGCATTTTGATCCCAAGCATATAAGATGAATGCTTTTCTCCCTACTATCTTTGAGAAGCATTTCAATTTGTTAGAATATTTTTGGATTTATCTACAAGATGAATATGATGTCAGAAGGAGGAATTATGAAAGGTTACCCATCCCATTAATGATTGAGTATGGGGTGAAGGAAGATATTCCTAATACATTATTAGATGATGGTGTAACCTTGGATCCCTAGTATGAGGCTGAAAACATAGGTACCAAGGACTTGGATCCAATAAACTAGGATGAGAAAGAGTCCATTGATATTAAGAAAGTTGCAAGGACAGTGATGGATCGAAGTATCTAGTGGGTGGTGATGAGGATCAAGGAGCCAAAGGCTCAAACTTCTAAGAAGAGGAAAGCTACAAGTACCCAAGGGTATAGAAGAATGAAGAGAAGGAAAACTCCTAAGGAGCCATTGGAGTTTCTCCTTCCTAACTCTGGGGAGGAGCCTTATCTAGCAATACCAGCTCAAGATATCCCTAAATCACAAGGTGAAGGAACTACAATTGTTGTAGAAGAAACCTCATCTCACCCCAGGACCTCAATTGCTAGAGAAGAGACTTCATCTCAACTTGGAGCTTCAACAATTGCTAGAGGTAAAACCTAAAATCAACCTCCCCTTACAGAGAAACCTATTGAGGAGATGCCCATTGGAAGCCTTCATAAGGAGGTTGGATCTTTAAAAGAGAAAGAGCATGAGGTTGAGATTCATGATATCAATTCTGATTTAGAGGCTACACAGTTAGATGATGTGCCTCCCAAAGTTGTGTCTGTAGAGAATATTGGAAGTGTTATGGAAGAGTATGTTTTGATTGAGGATCAATGGAAGTTGTTTGAAGATGCCAAGAGAGAAGCATATATGCCAAGGCACAAGCTGAGGCACTTTCCAAATAGAAAGAAATTGATGCCAACGAAAAAGTTGATGCATTGGCTAAACAACATGAATTAGAGGCTAAGGATAAGGGTGAAGAAAATGCTAGGAAACAAGAATCGAAAGGGTATGTGCAGGATCATCATAGAAAAATAGGCCCTGAAGTGGTAAAATTTCAAAAAAAATAGAGCTAGGCAACTTGACGTAAAAATTTGAATAAGTTATCTATATTATTTCAAAAACATATAACAATAGAATCTGTAGCAAATTGAATGTAGTTTCTCAAAATGTGGGTTAAAACAAAAAATTCTATTTAGAGTGAAAATTGGAAATTCCAATCTCTGATGAAGTCACGTAAATTTCAAAGGAGGAAAAATAAAGTAGGTGTACATCACGAGCTACAACCACAATAAAATGATAATAGTATTTTTTATAAGATTTAGATATAAGTAAAAGGACTCATGTCAAGATGTAGTGCATACTTTTTGTAATTTTTTTTCAAGTAAAATAATTAATTATTAATTTTTATTAATTTTAAAAATATAAAAAACTCCTTATATCTAACCACTTTAACTTGAGTGAAACTTCATGAGGGAACCATTGTTTTGTTTTTAATCCTATAGTATGAAAACTTAAGTCATGGTAGAAAGCTTGGTCCCGAGAGAAAATTTGATCTGGATTTAAGAAAGCTATATAGATGTTTTCAATCAGCTATTAATTAGGACTTTGAGTCATAATTGAGGATAGAAATGAATAATAATTGTTTTAGTAAATTCAAAGCAAAGCATAATTTATATCGGTGGAAAGCTGGGAATCTTCTTTCAAAACCCTTTTTGTTTCATTAATTTTGGGTAAAAAAAAAGTCGCCAACCACATAGCCTACACATACCCATTATATCACCACTTTTTGGCCCATCATGATCCTACACATACCCTGAAGCTAAAGCTAAAGAAGAAGAGCTAGGAAGGAAATAAAAGGAAAAGGAATATTTCCTACATCAACAAAAAGAACAAGAATTTAAGATTAAAGAAGAAAGGGATAAGTTAGCTATGTTGCAGAAAATCCATGAGCTCGAAGAAGAAAAAGCTCAACAAAGAAGAGAGAGTGAAGCCCTTCAGGCCAAGTTCACGATTGTTGAGGAAGGTCGAAGAAACAAGGATGAGGAGGAACTCTTGCTTAAGAAGTTGAAGGCAGAAGCACTTGCTAAAGATGAGCAAGAGTCTAAGAAAGCATGGGACAAGGTCAAACAATTAGAGAAGCAAAGGGATGATATGTTGAAAAAGAAAGAGGACATATTAGAGTGGAGGAGATTAGAGGAGGAAAGGGAGAGGGCTGAAACTGAAAGGCTTGCAAAAGAAGCTATGGAAAAGGAGCAACAACAAGAACAAGAGGTTGATTCTCAACCTAAGACCACCATTTTGCAACCTCTTTCCTCTACCACTGCTACTTCTTCCACACAAGTGATAACTCCTCCTGCTACTCCAACATGGTTGAAACTTAACCTAGAAAGGAAAGAAATAGTCCAACCTCATCCCTTGAATTGGGAGGACATGATGAAAGAAATAAAGAAAGAGAGACCCAAGAAAAGGCTAGGGTCCTTCATTCCACAAAGCTAACAAATACAGGTGTAATCATAGTTGAATGTGCCATTCCAATGGTAAACAAGGATAGGAAAGATATGCAATTGACTGATTATCAGTTGGGTATGGTTAATTTGGGGAAACCAACAAGAAATCAGCATATGAACCTTATTGACATAGTGGCATCCTCAACCAAATCTAGGATGATAAAGGACAAACAAACAAAAGATGAGCTTAAGGAAAAATTATACCAATTGCATAGGTTCCTGAAGGATGTATCTACCCCTATTTCTTCTCAATCTGTTGCTTTGGAAACACTAGTTTTTTTTAGTAAGAAAGAGGCCGATGATCTTGTACAAATGAGGAGTAAGGTTGGAATGCTCAATAGATGGATAGATTTGTTGAACCAAGAGGTAGATGAGATACTTGTTAACAATTATAGGGAACATGAGGGTTCATTGGATTTTGTTGAGGACATGAAATTGCATGCTAAAGCCTTGGGGAAACAAGAGGATGAGTATAGAGATCATACAAAGAAGATAAAATACATTGAAACATGTTGCCAAAGTAAATTCTCTTGGAACAATCTATCCTCAACAAGGATTATGTGGACTTCATTGAAAATACAATCAACATTATTATGTTCAAATGCACATTCATTTATGAACATAGAAATGAAGTTCAACAAGCTAGTAAAGATCTGAATGAGCATATTGATGAATTGGAAGTAGTGATTGCCATTTTGGTTAATCTAGATATCCCTGTGAAGGAAGGTCTTCCTCTTGATAAATTGAAGGAAAAGTGGAATAAAAAGTTTGAGGAGGTGATGCAGAAAGAGGAGGATGGTGATGACTTGGTTCTTGAAAAACTCATGTATATCAAGGATGAAGTGAAGGTTGCTAGGAGGGAGTTAATTAAATTGAAAGATATGCAAGAGATTTCCTTTGCATAATTGAAAAGAATTAAATTTCAAGATGAATGGGTAGATGGGCCTGATGCATATATACTCCAACAAGTGTTCACTAGCTATGATGAGTAATTTCTTGAATAGAATACGAAGGAATGAGGTGGCAGTGAAACATATTCTTGATGGACACCCAATGGCATGGTCGGTTGGACAACTCCCTCTCTTCTCTCCTATTTTTTAGGATCTTGACCTCACTTCAACTAGAGATTCCCAACAGATATACCTTCCCTCTTGGTGTGGCAGATTTTGACAACTGAGTCATCAACAAGCAAACTGAAGATCAACCAGTGTGGTCATTTCATTAAGTTCTAGTTGTTCCTTAATTGGTGGATCTTAATTTTTGATTGTGAGGAATTAATGCAAATCTTGTCTATATATAATTTGGCTCTCCATTTTGTAAAGTTCGGCTGATTGAAGAAGGATTATTCACCTAAAGAGAGATAGCAGATAGTGTTGTCATAGTTTTAATATTTTTAAAAGTGTTAAAGCAAGATACTTTGAGATACCACTTTTTACAGTTTATGCAGTTAAGTTGTTTTCAAAAGTTTAGTAGTTAAGTGATAATGTTGATGAATCATAGTCATTCATATGCAAGTGAATGTTGTGCATAATTGTTTCTTGTTTGATGCAAATCAATAGAAGAATCTGGATCTGAGACTATTTCATTGAGTTACCTATGAATGGAATTTGTTTATATCTATTGATCTGTTAATTTTAGCAATGAGTTGGTGATGTGTTTTGATTTTGAAATGAAGCTTCGCTGAATAATTATAGTTATTGAATTTTCCAGTATGAATGTATGCAATAATATAGGTCATGCTATGGATTGCATCATCTTTGTAGTTTTGGTTAGTTGAGGAAACACTCATTGTTAAGATACATGTCTGGATGTAAAGAGATTTATATTCATATTTTGTTGTTCTAAAGCCCTATCCTATCTTTTTATGTTTATTTACACCCCCCAAACGTAGGTTAATTTGTATGATGTATTTTTTGTATTCCTTTTTACCAGTGGACCCCTTGAATATTATAGTTGCATTGGCCACTGAATCACAATAGCACAGTTGAGAACCAACTATAGAGACATTGGAAGATAGGTGGTTTTAGATCAGTTATCTTTTTTCAGGAGAAATAGAGTAGAAATATTTTGTTTAACATTGCTATGCTACTTTGACCATCAATAGGCCGATGCATAGAGGTTTCTCATTGAAATGCATTTTTATGATGCAAATATCTCTTTGAATGTGTTAATGCTTGGATGGATACATATTCAAAGCTACATGGTCTCTTTTTATTAGAGCACATAGTTCTTCACACCATATTACCCTCAAAAATATTTCAATCACTCCATGCAGTGGCTATATGTAAATATCGTGACTATTCGGATCAACGATTGCAATTTAAAGCTCAAAGACAATAAGAGATCATTGATTTTGGTTCTTAATAACTAATCTATTATCTATATTGAAACTAAGAAATGACTAGCAACACCATGTTTGTGGGAAATCAATAGAAATGGCACAATGACATTTTCAGCTACTAGATCAAAATATGATTGATTATAAATTCTTTAAGAATTTCTCCATGCTATATTGATGACCAAGATTGCTACAATGCTTCTTTGTGTGT